>CM066329.1:161724844-162324844 GCA_033807585.1 Hydrophis major
AAAAGTTTGACTCACAGACTAACACCATACAAAAGCCTGATGATGGCAGATGAGATTCTGCTGAAACGTTGCTACAACTTTAAAAGCACCACGTGGGAAAATACCCGAACAAAGCTGAATGCCAGACATATATATATATATGTTGTGACATATATATATATATGTTGTGACTGAAAGAATCGATCCTGCTGTGAGTTTTGACTCTGATGACTCTGAAGATGAAAGGGTGGGGCCTGCTCTGAATGTGGAGTCTGAATTATCAGAGGACACAGATGTGAGCCAGGAGGATCAGAGGTTGTCGGACAGACAATCCTCGCCAGAGCCTTCTACTTCACTCATGCCAGCAACTGATCTACAAAATGAGTCAGAGGCTTCTAAAGGGCAAACTGACAGATCGTGGATTGACGCTAGAACCAGGAGAAGAATGAAATGCCAAACTGGAGGGAGGCGCCAAGCCAGACTTTGATTAGAGAGACTGACACGCCCATCCAGGTGATTTAAGGAGGATTGCTGATTCTCAAACTTTGCTTGGAAGCAAAGTGTTTGATGTATCAAAAGGATACGTGTGGAGTGGCTTTTGCAATTTATGGACATTGTGAATTACCAGACAGATTCCAGGAAGTCTGCCAAGGACTGGAATATAATTCTGTTAACCCTTTTTTAGTCTGGCTCTGTTTTATTTGAATATTTTGAACTGTAGAACTCCTTGTTCTCACTTGTGAATATAGGTGAGACATAACATTTTTGCTTCCAAGCCTGACAAACCATCTTCAAAATAAGATGGACCAAACCCAACTGCAGAATTTGGTGGAGCAGCAGCAGCAACAGATAAATCAACTACTTCAAATTAATGTGACTCTTCAAAATCAGGTGACACAACTGGTGAATCATATTTCCAGTTTGCAAAGCCTTGCTGCTGCTCCCTCAGCCCCTCCCTTGAGGAAAAGCCCGGTATCCATGGCGGAGAAATTTTCAGGGCAAATGGACATGTTCCTGGCATTTTGGGGGTCAGTGCCAATTGTATATATCTCTGAGGCCTGAGGATTTCCCAAACGACTGGGCTAAGGTAGGATTTATGATTAGTCTATTATCTGGGCAGGCTGCCAAATGGGCTACTCCCTTGTTAATTCAAGATAGCCCGTTGTTGGACAATTTTCAGGGTTTTCTACAACAGATGAGAGTTATGTTCAAAAACCCAATTAAAATACAAACTGTGGCGAGACGGTTATGGAACATTTATCAGGGGAAACATCCCCTGCAGGAATACATTACAGAATTTTGTTTACTATGTATGGACTCTAATTGGAACGAACCAGCTCATATGGATGCGTTCCAGAAAGGCTTGTCTGATGCCATCAAGGATGAGCTAGTCCATGCAGAGCGGGCTTCAATTCTGGATGCATTGGTAATTCAGTGCTTATGTATTGAAGCCTGTTTACAACAGCGCAGAAGTAAATGGCCGTTGTGGAACCACCTTCGTTTTCTCGTGCACAAACCATGCCACTGAGAGTTTTCCAAACCACGGTTAAGGCTGAGGAGCCAATGGAGTTAGACGCACTCCACCCTCATTTAACGGCATGAGAACATTTGAGAAGGTTCCAGGAAGGCTTGTGCCTTTATTGCAGGGGTCCGGGACATTTTGCAAGTTCCTGCACTCGGAGAGGGACTCGCAGACCTGTGCCCGAAACCACTCCTGGCCCATCGGGCAATGGGGTAGGCCCGACTTAGGTCGGGCACATCCTACACCCCCATCCCAAATTGCTGAAATAACTCCTGGCCCTCCTCGGCATTTACTTTTGGATACTCATATCTTTTTGCAGTCCCAGAAGGAGGGAATTCCCGCTGTTGCACTGGTGGATTCAGGGGCTACAATCAGCTTTATGGACTGGGCTTTTGTCAAACATTTTGAAATTCCTTTGATTCCTGTGGATCCATCCATTAAGGTGGAAACAGTAGATGGGCGTGAACTCAAGTCTGGGCCAATTCGTTTCGCCACCCAGCCAGTGCGTATGCTTATTGGGGATCATGAGGAGGCGATAAGTTTTTATGTCACCTCGAACCTTCATCTCCCTTTGGTTCTTGGAGTGTCCTGGCTGCGTTTGCACAATCCATTGGTGGGTTGGGCTCAGAATGCCATTTCTTTTCCAAGTATCCAATGTGTGGACCACCTGAGACACATCTTTGCTGGCCAAGATATCGCCGCTCCTGCTGTTTCAATACCTTCGGAGCTGTCGGACTTCTCTGATGTTTTCAGCGAACAGGAGGCAGATCAATTACCACCACATCGTGTTTATGATTGTCCCATGGACCTGATACCGGATGCTCCATTGCCAAAGGGTCGGTTATACTCCATGTCAGAGCCTGAGTTGATTGCACTCCGAGAGTTTTTAGATAAAAACTTAGCTCGGGGATTTATTAGACCTTCATTGTCCCCCCTTTCGGCTCCTGTTCTTTTTGTTAAAAAGAAATCGGGAGAGCTTCGTCTATGCTGTGACTACTGATGGTTAAACGCCATCACTGTGAGGAATAGCTATCCCTTGCTGCTCATTCCAGAATTGATGGAGCGGTTGCGGGAGGCTACTATCTTCACTAAACTAGATCTGTGTGGGGCTTACAACCTGGTTCGGATGTGCAAGGGGGATGAGTGGAAGATGGCGTTTGGCACTCGTTATGGTCATTTCAAGTACACCGTCATGCCATTTGGTCTGACCAACGCTCCCACTGTATTCCAGCATTTGATAAATGACATTTTCCGGGACATGCTGGATAGGTTTGTCCTGGTGTATCTGGACGACATTTTCATTTACTCTCGGTCCAGAGATCACCATCTCCAACAGGTTCGTCAAGTGCTTCAGCGTCTTCGGGAGCATAAAATCTACGTGAAACTAGAAAAGTGTTTCTTTTTTCAGTCATTGATAGAGTTTTTAGGACACATATTTTCTCCCGAGGGCATTGCTATGGACCCTAAAAAAGTCGAGGCCTTGTGCAGTTGGGAAGCCCCTCGTCGAGTCAAGGACGTACAACGTCTTTCGGGATTCGCCAACTACTATAGGACCTTTATTCCGGACTTTGCTAAGTTAATGGATCCCATCACTCAGCTCCTCCATAAGAAGGTCCCATTTCTGTGGAGGCCCCCGCAACAACAGGCTTTTGAAATTTTAAAGAAAGCGTTTGTGGACGAGCTGATATTGAAGCATCCTGATCCGAATCGTCCTTTTGTGGTCGAGACAGATGCCTATAATGTTGCTATTGGAGCGGTACTGTTACAAGCTCTGAAGGACGGTGCGCCTCTTTTCCCACGCGCATACTATTCTAGGAAGCTCACAGCTTCTGAGCGCAATTACACCATCTGGGAAAAGGAGTTGTTGGCTATTAAGGCTGCATTTGAGACCTGGAGACATCATTTAGAGGGGGCTCTGCACAAGGTAGAGGATCATCGCAACTTGGAACATTTGTCTACCACTAAGAAGTTGAACCAACGCCAGATTCGGTGGTCGTTGTTTTTCGCAAGGTTCAATTTCTCCGTCACTTATGTTCCAAGTGGACAGAATCGGAGGGCAGATGCATTGTCTCAGAAGCCCGAGTATATCGGTCCCGAGGATTCTCTTCCTCTACGAATGGTGTTACCACCGGAATCCTTGGACATACTTCAAGATCCAGTAGATTTGCGGGCTCGCATACAGGAGGCACAGTGATTGGACGCATGGATGCAGCAGAGAAGGGGGGAAGTTGGACCCAATTCCCCATGGTCCTTTGAAGAGGGCTTGCTAAGACATCGGGATTTATTGTACGTACCCACCAGGACGCTTAGAGCCCTCATCATGAGGCAATGTCATGACAACCCCGCTGCTGGTCATTTTGGTTTTCACAAAACTCTGCACTTGGTCACCCGGACTTTTTGGTGGCCTCGGGTTTGCCACGATGTGTTTACCTACGTCACTTCTTGCGTACAACGTCGACAAGCAAAAGTGGCGTCGGGTGCGCCTCCTGGACTTCTTCAACCACTGCCGACTCCGAGCAGACCATGGGGAGTGATCTCCATGGACTTTCTAACGCACTTGCCCCTTTTAGCGGGTTATACAATGGTGGTCGTGGTGGTTGATATGCTCACTAAGATGGCCCATTTCATCCCGTGTAGGAGATTACCCTTGGCTCGTGTTACTGCCTGGCTTTTTATACAACACGTGTTCGATTTACATGGCTTACCAGACAGAGTTGTTTCAGATCATGGTGTTCAGTTCACCGCTCAATTCTGGAAAAGTCTAATGAACGCACTACGAGTACAAGTATGTTTAGCATTGGCGCACCATCCGGAAACCGATGGCGGGACTGAGAAGGTAATTGGCATCCTTGCCCAATACCTCAGATGTTTTGTAAATCAATGACAAAATGACTGGGTGACCTATCTTCCATTGGCAGAGTTTGCTTTTAATAATTCTTGGCACACCTCCACCCACATGATGCCTTTTTATGCAAATGTGGGTTATCATCCGAGGTTTTTCCCCCTGTCAATCGAAGATTCTCCAGTTCCAGAGGCACGAGATTTTTTGTCAGAGTTATATGCGGTGCATCAATTAATTTCCAGACAATTGGAATGAGCGAAATCAAATTATAAGAGTTTTGCAGATTGTTCGTGTCGAGCGACGCTTCTGTTGGCTGTGGGGGACAAGGTGTGGCTGTCAATGAAACATCTTCAGGTCGATCGCCTGATTAGGAAGTTGGATCATTTATTGGTCCCTTCCCTATCGAGGCAGTTATTAATCCTGTGGCTTATTGATTCACTTTACCACGCTCCATGCACATTCATCCTGTTTTTCATCGCTCCCTATTAGTACCTGACACTCCATCGTGTACTCTCCATTCTTCAGAAGATACAGGTTCTCCATCTAGGCTCAGCACTGAACCTGTTATGGATACTACAGTGGTCGGAATTTATGATTCATGATGGCTGAAGGGACGATTCCAGTACTTCGTGGGAAGACTGGAAAATGAAATGGAGATTTGCTCTTGGCAGGATGTATCCAAGGTGCATGCCCCAGATCTTATTCGCATATATCATGCACAATTCCCTTCAAAACCACATCCTGATCATCAGACTCGGGGGAAGGGCCCTGCGGTGAGGGATAGTGTTGTGACTGAAAGGATCGATCCTGCTGTGAGTTTTGATTCTGATGACTCTGAAGATGAAAGGTTGGGGCCTGCTCTGAATGTGGAGTCTGAATTATCAGAGGACACAGATGTGAGCCAGGAGGATGAGAGATTATCGGACAGACAATCCTCGCCAGAGCCTTCTACTTCACTCATGCCAGCAACTGATCCACAAAATGAGTCAGAGGCTTCTAATGGGGAAACTGACAGATCGTGGATTGATGCTAGAATCAGGAGAAGAATGAAACGTCAAGCTGAAGGGAGGCACCAAGCCAGACTTTGATAAGAGAGACTGACACGCCCATCCAGGTGATTTAAGGAGGATTGCTGATTCTCAAACTTTGCTTGGAAGCAAAGTGTTTGATGTATCGAAAGGATATGTGTGGAGCGGTTTTTGTAATTTATGGACATTCTGAATTACCAGACAGATTCTGGGAAGTCTGCCAAGGACTGGAATATAATTCTGTTCACCCTTTTTTAGTCTGGCTCTGTTTTGTTTGAATATTTTGAACTGTGGAACTCCTTGTTCTCACTTGTGAATATAGGTGAGACATAACATATATATATACAGCTTTGTTCGGGTATTTTCCCACGTGGTGTAATACCCGAACAAAATACCCAAACAAAGCTGAATGCCAGACATGTAAGTACCCGCGAAAACTTAAGAAAACACACACATATATATATATATATATATATATATATATATATATATATATATATGTATATGTATATGTATATGTATATGTATATGTATATGTATATGTATATGTATATGTATATGTATATGTATATGTATATGTATATGTATATGTATATGTATATATATATATATATATATATATATATATATATATATATATATATTCTTAAGTTTTCGCGGGTACTTACATGTCTGGCATTAAGCTTTGTTCGGGTATTTTCCCACGTCATAATAGTGGTGCTTTTAAAGTTGTAGCAACGTTTCAGCAGAATCTCATCTGCCATCATCAGGCTTCTGTATGGTGTTTGTCTATGAGTCAAACTTTTACAGTGGTTTCAGATTTAAATTTGGGGCAGCCTATTGCTGTGTCAGAATGGTTTTTTCTTCCTCCTGATTGGTTGAGAGTCTTGGTCTGTGTTTATTGGTCTTGGAGTTTGCTGTGTTCTGCTACTAATATCTTCTGTCTTTTTTTGGGAGGGGCTCTTTTTGTATCTTGATTGGCTGGCAACATTGTATTACTTTATTGGAGGCCTTTAGTGCAGCTTGGCTTCAGGTAAATGGACGGCTATCATTAGTTAGGAATCTGGGTTTCATCTGGGTGCCTGGTTGAGGTGTGTTTGAGCTGGAGGTATCAGGGGGGATCTGTTTGTGCCCAGGTGTTTGCCTGGCTTGTGGTGTGGAGATTTTTTTGTTAGTGAGTGCAGGCTTCCAAATGATTGACAGCCTGGTGGAATCATCTCTTCTGTTCATGCTTTCTGGTCTTTTTTCAATCTCTATGGCTTCTCTGATGATTCTGTGGCTGGGATTTTCTATAGTGGCTAGGGTTTTGGTGCCATTGAAGTTGATGTTATGACCTGTGGCTTCCATGTGTTGGACTAGTGAGGAAGTGTGTTCCAGCTTTTTGACTGCATTTTTGTGTTCATCCAGGCGGGTGCTTATTCTTCTATTGGTCTATCCAATGTATGTGGCCGGGCATGATGCACAGGGGACTTCATATATGCCTTGGTTTTCCAGGTCAATTTTGTCTTTGGGGTTTCTGAGGATGGCTGCTATTTTTCTGTTTGTTTTGAAGGCAGTCTTGATGTGGTGTCTGTATAGAATCTTACTAATTTTGTCTGTAGTGCCTCTTATGTAGGGCAGGACAGCTGTTCCATGGGTCTGTTCATCTTCTGGGTCTCTATCATGTCTCAATGTGTTTTTGTGGATCAAGTTGGTGATTTTGCTTTTGTGGAAGCCGTTGGCTGTCAATATTTTAGTCAGGGTGCATAGTTTAGTCTTAATGTGTGTCTTGTCTGCCAGGTGTTTGGTTCTAGTAATTAGTGTTTTAGCCACGGAGTTTATCTGTGCTGGGTGGTGGTGGGATTGGGCATTGAGGTAGCAGTTGGTGTGTGTTTTCTTCTGGTATATGGTGTGTCCTAGTGTGCCATCTGTTTTTTTGTAGATTAGTACATCTAGGAATGGTAGTTGTTTGTTTGTTTCTGTTTCCATGGTGAACTTGATTTTGGGGTGTGCGCTGTTTAGGTGTGTTAGGAAATTGTTTAGGTTTTCTTGTCCATGGGGCCAAATCACGAATGTGTCATTGATATATCTTAGCCATAGTTTGGGTTTGAGGATGGCACTGGCCAGGGCTCTGGATTCGAATTCTTCCATGAACAGGTTTGCAATGACAGGTGACAGTGGTGATCCCGTGGGGGCTCCTTCAATTTGTTTGTACCTTTGTCCTTTGTATATGAAATATGTGTTGGTTAAGCAGTGTTCTGTTAGTTCCATGAGGTGTTTAGCTGGTTGGTTTTTATTTTTGATGATTTCAAGGGTCTCTTTTATCGGGACTTGAGTGAATAGTGAAACCACGTCAAAACTTACAAGCAGATCTTCTTGCTCCACGTGTAGATCTTTGATCATTTCCAAGAAGTGGTATGAGTTTTGTACATGAGAAGCTGCTGTTTCAGCATGGGGCTGTAGCTCTTTTGCTAGGTGTTTAGCTAGGTTTTGTAGTGGTGCTCCTCTGGAACTGACTATGGGTCTGAGAGGTATGCCTTCTTTGTGTATTTTTGGGAGGCCGTATAGTTTGGGGCATCTGGAAGATTTCTCTCTGGGTATGATCATGTGTTGGATCTCTTTGCTTATGTGGCTGGTTATAATTTTCTTCTTGGTTAATTTTTCCAGATATGTGGTTGGGTCTGTGTTTATGGGTTTGTATGTGGAGTCTTGGAGTAGGTCTGTCAATTTAGTTCCATAGTCTTTTCTGTCCATTACTACAGTGGCATTCCCTTTATCTGCTGGGAGGATGATTATGCTGCTGTCTCTTTTCAGGGTTTGTAGCGCTTTAATTTCATTTTGCTGCAAGTTGCTTTTGGGTGGTTTGCTTGTGCATAGGATGTTGGTAACTTGGTGTCTTATTTTATCAGCTTCATCTGTATTTAATTTAGTTAGGCTGGATTCTACTGCACATATGATGGATTCTGTGGGGATTTTTTGGGGTGCTATAGCATAATTGAATCCTTTGGTTAGGACTTCTGTTTCTGTTTTGGTGAGTTCTCTGTTGGAAACATTGTACACAAATTGTTTCAGGTGTTGTTGTGAGTTGTTGGGGGTTTTCTTGTCATGTTCTAATTTCTTTAATTTTTTCAAGAGCTTTTCCTGTTTGTAAATGCTTGCAGATTCAGCTCTCCAAGTTGTAAGTTGTTTTATCTTGTCCTAAAGTAGAGGGTGGATTTTGCTGCTCAATTCCAGGTGTAGTGCTAGCAAATCTTTGTTTAACTGATCTAATTGGAATCTCTTACTGTGGAGCTCGTTCCTTAGGAGAGCCATTTCAGTTCTTTTCAGGATACGTTTAGTGGCTGCTGTGCTTTGATGAAATGTTAATTTGAAGCAGGTTGGTGTTGTATTGTTGTCTCTGTAGCTGCGTAGGAATTGGAGGTCACATAGTATTCCTGCTCTTTTAATTTCCAGTTTCTCGTAGGTTTTGATCTGGTTGTTTATCCCCTCTCCATAGAGGTTTGATATTTGTTTTCTTAAGTTTTCGCGGGTACTTACATGTCTGGCATTCAGCTTTGTTCGGGTATTTTCCCACGTCCTAGTAGTGGTGCTTTTAAAGTTGTAGCAACGTTTCAGCAGAATATCATCTGCCATCATCAGGCAGATAATCAAGATAATCAATCAAGATACAAAAAGAGCCAAAAAAACAGACAGAAGATATTAGAAGCAGAACACAGCAAACTCCAAAACCAATAAACATAGACCAAGACTCTCAACCAATCAGGATGAAGAAAAAAACATTCTGTCACAGCAATAGGCTGCCCCAAATTTAAATCTGAAACCACTGTAAAAGTCTAACTCACAGACAAACACTATACAATAGCCTGATGATGGCAGATGAGATTCTGCTGAAACGTTGCTACAACTTTAAAAGCACCACTACTATGACATGGGAAAATACCCGAACAAAGCTGAATGCCAGACATATATATATATATATATACACACATACATATGATAGATAGACAGATAGATAGATAGACAGACAGACAGACAGACAGACAGACAGACAGACAGACAGACAGACAGACAGATAGATATTTGTTTTCTTGAGTTTTCGCGGGTACTTACATGAATGGTATTCAGCTTTGTTCGGGTATTTTCCCACGTCATTATAGTTGTGCTTTTAAAGTTGTAGCAACGTTTCGGCAGAATCTCATCTGCCATCATCAGGCTTCTGTATTGTGATCGTCTGTCAGATGAGATTCTGCCGAAACGTTGCTACAACTTTAAAAGCACAACTATAATGATGTGGGAAAATACCCGAACAAAGCTGAATACCATTCATGTAAGTACCCGCGAAAACTTAAGAAAACAAATATCTATCTATCTATCATATACATATACATATACATGTACATGTACATATACATATACATATACATATACATATACATATACATATACATATACATATACATATACATATACATATACATATACATATATATATATATATATATATATATATATATATATATATATATATATCTTTATTTTACAAATTTCTGAATTAAAATACATATCTAATCCCAGTATCTTTAGCTGTCCACCAAAAATGATAAAAACTACCTTCACATGAACTTTTTTTTCAACATATATTTGATGCTCCCTTATACATCTTTTACAACTTATCAGGTGTTAAATACCAACAATATCTCTTTTTAAAAATATTATCTTAAAAATTGTAATTCAATGGCAATTTCAGCCTTTTGAACCATATATTCTCCCATTGATCGGACATATTATATCCAAAAGTGTTTGACCATTTAGTCCTGAAGACATTAACATGTTAATGAAAAAAATTAGCACAAATATAGCACAAAAACATTTTCCTTAATCATTATAATAATCCTTCTCCTAAAGCAGTCTTTGAACCATATCATTAATCCACAGTCATTATCAAATGTGGGAGGAGGAAGCCTTCCTTCTTTTCTTGACAAACTTTCTTCTCTTTTATTAATAGAAGTGTGTCCCTTCCAAACTATTTGGAAAGATAAGAACATCAGTCTGCGCTCAAGGATCCACCTAATGCGCTCCCTCGCAATATCAATCTTTTTATATGCCTGCGAAACCTGGACACTCAATGCGGATTTACAAAGAAGAATCCTTGCAACAGAAATGAGATGCTACCGAAAGATCCTTGGCATCCACTACACAGACCATGTGACAAATGAAGAGGTCCTAAATAGAATACAACAGGCAATAGGACCACACGACAACCTTCTTACTGTCGTCAAGAAACGGAAATTGAGATGGTACGGACACGTGTCTCGCTCTACTGGCCTCGCAAAGACCATCATGCAAGGGACGGTAAGAGGAAGCCGCAAACGGGGAAGACAACGAAGGAGATGGGAGGATGATATCCATGATTGGACAGGCTTGAACCTGGCAGCATCCCAGAGAGCAGTGGAGGACAGAGACGGATGGAGAAGCGTGGTGGTTAAATCTTCACAGGCGCCCCAACGACCTCAAAAGAGGTCACGGGATAGGTGACAGGTGACAGGTCCCTTTCACTGATTCAGAATTAATGCCATATTTAGTGTATTGGGATTCTAAAATTATTCTAGGATTTTGTGTATTTTTCTCCCATGTTTCTGAAAATAGGGAAAGGGAGGCATTAAATATTTAAGCCAAAGCTCTTTGGCCTAATTTAGCTCTTTCATCTTCTAACATACTCAGTGTAGTACCTTTGATTTTAAATTGTGTTTTTCTCTTTCCTGACAGATATGAAAAAATAGGAAGCAAACTTTACTCAATGCCCATCACTAATAGTGAGAAACAAAATGAATAAAAACTTGAAAAGTGTTTGCTGAACAGTTGTAAAAGAAGTGAAACAAATAGTTTATGGAGAATTCTCTTGGCTATACAACCCATATGTAAAACAATATCATTTTTAGACAATGTATCTACCCTCCAGGTATTTGGATTTTAACTTCCATAAATTGCTCCTAATATGAGGAAAATTAGAAATTAGAATCAGAGGTGTCATTTCACAGCATAGCCTATGTTTATTCATTTAGTCCTCAGTTAATACTAGGCTTGATAGATCTCAAAAAAGAAAATATATTTGCTTATTGTGTAATATTGTGTGGTTTACACATTAATTTGTGTAATATTTATTTCCTGGTTCAAACTTCAGCCCATAGTTTTTGTTGGAATTTACTCTTTCTTGCTTTAAATCATATGCAATACTTAAGCAGATCATTTATTCACCTTGAACAGCAAACCGCATAAACACAGCACTGATTTCCATAATTAGTCCTACTTCAGTAGATTCAAGGTTATAGCACAAAAACAATAGCCAAAGTTACTCAAACTAGAAAATAAAGTTCTCAGAAGCTGTCAGCCAAACCAAACCACCCAATGTAATACCAAGAAAATTCAACATTTGATAATTGAGTGTTTGGTTCCTGACATTCTTTGATCCCAATCCCAGTGAAATGACACTAGCCAGGAATCATGTATGCCTACACATGGTACAATCTGATCATGTAAGAGAAGGAGAGGAGAGTTACCAACCAGACAAAGCAGTGAAAACTTTGCCTCTCATCTTTTCCTCCTCTTTGGTTGTCAAAGTAGCCCAAGCCTGGACCATTATATATTCTCAAACAGATAGATATGCTGTTCCCTCACTTAGTCCCATCCCCATTTCACTTTGTTCTTTGTGTCTTACAAGCCTTGAAGTATTTGGTTGAAGCTCAGACTACTCTTATTAATGCTGAAAACAAGCACCCTGCCTCAAAACTGAGTGTTTGCTAAAGAATGTTCTTCCTGTACCAATTCAGAAAACTCAAGCTGCCCAAGAAGCTGCTGATACAGTTCTACAAAGGAATTATTGAGTCTATCATTTGCACCTTTATAACTCTCTTGTTTGGCACTGCAACCAATCATGACAAATAGAGATTTCAACATTTTAGGTGTTTCAAATGCTGCTAATGTATCTGATGAAATCATGTGATGATTTAATTATATATACATATAGTCGTATGTAAATTAATCTGTTCCTTATTTAATTGATTCAGAAGTCACCCAATTTCATAATATTTTTACATTCTTTTTATAACTGGTATGTTTTAAATGCCTAACCTTAACAGGAATCACCCTGGATGGGTGGTAAAGGCAGAGGAATGCTTCGGTGGTCATGAGGAGAGGAGAGTCTCCTCAACTGACCGGAAGAAAACCCCTCCATCCAAACTAAATAGAGAACCGCCAGCATGGCTGAATCGAAGCCGGGAAGGCAGCTGAGACAGAAGTGAAAAAGAAAGGAAAGATCTTGTAACAGCATGCTTAGTCTTGTTAAGAATCACTTCAATTTCTGCAGTGGAATTTTCCTTGGAAAATGGGACTCAAAGGAGGAAATTAGCTGCGATTAATGATTGGGAGTGACTGTCAGATTTAGTAAAGAAAAAAAAGATATTGCAGCTAGAAGTAACTTTAAAAGTAAAGGACAGATTGGATATCTGGACTGTATTTTTTAATACTACTGGACTTGAAGAACTTTGGGAAAATATTGGAAAACAATCTTATTCAGATATTGATTGTAGTTAAAGTGTTTTAATTCAGGGAGTTTTGCTCTCTTTCAATAATCCAGCGTGCTTTTGAACATCTTATTACAGCCTATTGTTTATAGCGTAATAGCAGCAGCAATCAGAGCAATAAATTCCTCCCACCCAGTAAATAAAAGCTGCTAGTAAAACAATTAACCCTTTCCTTGCAGACTCTCAATACTACGTCATTACTTTAATTGAACACTGATTAATTCATTACCTCAAAACTTACAACTTTTCTACCTCATTACCTATATCAATGATTAGATAATCAATTTCTATAAAATATTTCATTAATGGTTGAATTGATTTATTGTTTTAATTGATTAGTGTGATTAGAGTGTTTAGTGCAAATAGTGTGATGACTGATTAGTTTAAAAGATCAAGATTCATGTAATTTAATTGATTAGTCAAATAAGTGATTTAGTGAATTTAATTGAACAGTGTGATTAATGATTAGTGTAATTAATTATTGGTATAATTAATAATTGGTATAATTAATAGATTAGGCTGATTGTTGCTTAGCAAAATTATTTGACTAGAGAGATTATTGCAATTGATTGATTGATATGATATTGGCTATATTGATTACCCAAAATTGTTCCATTAATTAATTTAATCAATGTACCACCTTAACAAATCTACCATGCCAAGAAAAAAAAATCCAATGCCAAACCACAACCTAAAGAGAAAGTAATCCCCACCAATGAACCACAAGACTCCTGCACATGCCTTAAATGCTACAAAACTCTAAAGGATAATGATTCAATACCTAGAATCATCCAATGAGTTTCTATATCTCTGCAAATCATGCAGACCCAAACTGGATCTGTTTGAAAGAGTTGATACCATAGAAACATGAATAACATCCCTAGACACCATAGTAGCATCCCTGGATGCTTTAAAAGAAAGATTATCCAACCTTGAAAAAAAAGACACAATGCAAAAACCTGAACATCCAATAGCTACAAACCACATCTCTATCCAACAACCACAACCCAATTCACAACCCAATCCACAAAAAACATAAACCAGACAAATAATGTTATCCCAATCCTCATCAGAGAAGCTGTTGAGCACGAACGGAAACGTCAAAACACCATCTTATTTGGTCTAGAGGACATCAGTGACAATGATGACATCACAACTGTCCGAAACATCATCAGTGATTATCAAGTATCAACCATCTCCCCTGATGAAATACTTGACATTTCCCGCATTGGCCGGGAGCTCAAAAACAGAGACGGCTCTGTGGCCCCACGCTTCTTCAGGGTCATTTGCAAAAATGAATCAAGCAAATGTAAATTCATTTATACTATAAATTCACTTGCCAAAAGCAACACCAACCATAAGAACCTCTGTTCTCGCCCTCACCTAACCATACAGCAACATGCCCGCTTCCATGTACTCCACACAGAACTCAAAAAACATCTAGACAATGGAGAGAAGGACCTGTACATTGACTACCATGCTGACTGTATCAAAAGTAAGTCACACAACCTGCAACTCAGCTTTAACTTTCAACCACAACCCCATCACCCAAGACTAGGCACACATGCCCCTAACTACCTCAATTCCAACTACAGCTGGCCTTAAATGCAAGCTACTCAATGCAAGGAGCCTTATGAATAAAATACCTGAATTTCTCCTCTTACTAAATATGGCTAAATTTGACATCATATTTGTCTGTGAAACATGGTTCAACGCATCTCTCCCTGACTCCACTACCACAGTAAGAGACTATCATGTTTACAATCAGATCGTGAAATTCGTAGAAGAGGTGGTGTTGTTATTTTCTATAAAAAGTCCTTACATCTAAAAAACATCCAAGTTACCCATGAGCTTGCTCTTCCTGAGACCATCATCTGTGAACTATCCTTAAATATCACATTTCAATTCTTATTATGTTACAGAGTGCCTGATTATGACATCGAACATGTAAACAAGCTAAATTCACTACTAACATGGGCAACATCCTGCCCACATGCTTTTATCTTTCTTGGTGACTTCAATCTACCTCATATTAACTGGACCCTAAACGAATGTACAACTGAACCCATACATGCAACCTTCTACAATGCTGTTACAAAACTGGGACTGGAACAACTAGTAACCAACAATTCTAGACTTAACAACTGCCTCAATATCATCTTCTGCAATAGTTTGAATTTAATTTATGGAATACAAACTAAAGAACCCTTTTCCAACAGTGACCACAATATGATTGACTTTTGTCTCAACATACGCCCACACAAAAATCATCACAATGACATAATCCCCAATTATAACTTCAAAAAAGGCAACTATGATCTTATAGACAATGATCTCTCATCCCTTGATTAGCAATCTCTATTCACTGGATGCAATACTGTTAAAGACCATTACAACATATTTTAACTTGATTGGCAATCTCTATTCACTGGATGCAGTACTGTTGAAGACCATTACAACATATTTTTACTTGAAGTCAAGAGTCATCGAACTATATGTACCAATAACAACTCCAAAACAACAACAACAACAAAACATTACCCACAACAATAAGGAAACTCCAATCCAAAAAGAGATCACTCTGGTGGAAAAAAAAATCTGGTCACGTTGCCAACTTCAAAAGTGGCTACAAAAAATTATGTCACCAGATAAAGACTGAATGCACCAATTATCACATTAAACAAGAGGAAAACCTTCTATGCACCAATTCCACCCATGCTTTTTACAATTTTGTAAACAACAAACTAAAAGACTCAAGGTCCATTCCACCCCTGATAGGACCTAATGGTAAAGACTGCAACGATGATACCATTAAAGCCAATGTCTTTAACACATTCTTTGGCTCAGTATTTGTAAACAGCAATGGATCATGTCCAGTATTTCCTAGCCGAACCACAGAAAGCTACAATGATCTAATATGTATCAATTTTACAGAAGACAATGTTGAAAAAGCAATACGCAATCTAAAACCATCTCTATCTATTGGACCAGACGGAATATGAACCTACTTCTTTAAAAAGCTATCCACTGCCATAGCAGAATCCCTAAGCATAATCTTTGAAAAAATCTTTCAGGACCAGCTCCTTGGCTAACCTATGGTCACAAGCCACGGTCACCCCATCTTCAAAAAGGGAGCCTAGTTGAAAATTACAGGCCAATATCCTTATGCTGCATCACCTTTAAATTCATGGAATCAATTATTAACCAATCCATGATAGTAATCTGAAACTCTTACACTGAAAAAGCATATGGACTACACAACTCGACCAAAATTGGGAATGTCCTATCAAATCCTTTACCTGTCAACAGTGGTGTCCCCCAGGGCAGTGTTCTAGGACCAACTCTTTTCATACTCTACATAAATGACTTCTGTGATCATATCAAGAGCAACTGCGTTCTCTTTGCTGATGATATAAAGCTATTCAACACCACAGACAATACTGTTACCCTTCAAAAAGACCTTGACTATGTATCAGGATCATCCAACAAATGGCAACTTCAAACCTCAACAAATAAATGCCCTGTCTTACATATTGGCAAAAAAAATCAGAAAATAAAATAGAAGCTGAATAGTCAAAACCTTGTTGATGATCCAAGCTCTGTAAAGGACCTTGGAATACTCATCTCTAATGATCTAAGTGCTAGAGCCCACTGTAACTACATAACCAAAAGGCATTGTTAACCTAAACCTATGTAGCTTTTTCTCTGGTGATATCACGCTACTAACGAGAGCATACAAAACATTTGCTAGACCAATACTCGAATACAGCTCATCAGTCTGGAACCCACATTACATATCTGATATTGGCATATTTAAGAAAGTCCAGAAATATTTAACAAGAAGAGTTCTCCACTCCTCTACTCATTGTAGAATACCTTATGCCACCAGACTTGAAATTCTATACCTAGAAAACCTTGAATTACACTGTCTTTGCTCTGATTTAAGTATGGTATATAAAATCATACATTGCAATGACTTAACTGTCAATGAATACCTCAGCTTCAACCATACAACACAAGAGCACACAATAGATATAAACTCAAGGTTATCCACACCAAACTTGATTACAGGAAATACGACTTCAGCAACAGAGTGGTCAATGTCTGGAATACTCTACCTGACTCTGTGATTTCTTCCCCAAACCCCAAAAACTTTAACCTTAGACTGTGTACTATTAACCTCATCCCTTTCCTAAGAGGTCTGTAGGGGGCGTGCATAAGTGCACCAATGTGCCTACCGTCCCTGTCCTATTGTTTCTTTTATTTTTGTTATATTTTTATTATAGCTATTCAAGGTATATACATGACTTAGCTCAAAAATTATTATGGGAAAAATTGGAAATTTATTCTGTACCCATTTCATGTATTCATAACTATGTATATACATATACCTATTATCTTGTAAGCAATTGATCAATCAAAATAAATAAATAATAAAAATAAATAAATTTGAAAAATCACTTATGTTAAAAAAAAAGGTTTGCAGTTTTATTCTGTCCTTCATTGACCTCCAATTGAGGTGCCACTGCTTTTGCAGCCTTTAATGCAGGAAAATAACAATTGAGTTATAACTAAAAAAAGGAATACTGTCAAGATGTCAAGGAGGCCAAAGAATAAATTTCCAATTTTTCCCATCATAATTTTTGAGCTAAGTCATGTATATACCTTGAATAGCTATAATAAAAATATATGCCCAATTTAAAAATCTAGAATTAGGACAATTGAAACTCTGCACCCTTATATAAAAGTTGTAATTTAGATTTTGAAAATCTCATCTTATAAGTCTGTAATGGTATGGAGGAATGACTTTGTGAGGCGGAGGATGGGGCTGCATCCAGGAGCATTGTCTGAAAGGCGCAATTCAGCTTTCAGAGGGAATGGGCATGTCACAAACATTTCCAAAGGGAACCTCTCTCGTTTTTGGGTTGTAAAGGTAATGAAGGGGAAATGTAGTTTAAGACCCATAAGACTAAATCTAACTTTCCTATAAAATAGAGCTACTGCTGTACTTCTGATGTTTCATCTCACAGTCTTGCTGCTTATCCAGCATAATATTCCCAATTCTTAGGAGGAACTAACACAGACATTTTTCTGAAAATATACATCATTTTAACCACAAGTATTCTTCCTTGTAAACTCATGGGAATTTTTAACTATTCATTTTGATTAATATAAATATGAGATAAGCAATTATAATGATTAACATCTAACAACAAAGAAATCACTACAGCTTCTGTCTCCATTCTGTATTCAGGCTCTACTGGGAGAATTTCATATAGGAATTTTTCCTTATGTAGTACCACAGATCAATTTAGTTTAACACCATAGGGAATATTCTGAAAACATCTGAAAAAACCACAAATACTAGGTATATTAGAACTCTTATTCAAAGAATACTAACATAACCCAACACTTCCCAGTTTAAAATTCAGAATGAGAGATTTTCAAAAATGAAGGGGAAAGCATAGATCTGAGAGAAGTTTTCATGGGTGATAGACTTTGTATTTAATAGATATTGTATAGGCTTTTGACCTTAAAGATGACTTAGAACTATTCTCAAATAAATAAAGGTGAATCTCTCCCATCCTTAATAACAAAGGGGGCCAGTATGACAATCCCATTATTCTCCTTTTCCACA
The DNA here is from genome assembly GCA_033807585.1 of Hydrophis major. Lineage (NCBI taxonomy): Eukaryota > Metazoa > Chordata > Lepidosauria > Squamata > Elapidae > Hydrophis > Hydrophis major. Next base: position 161,743,413 of record CM066329.1, read on the forward strand.
TGGTCCCTGAAAATAGATGTTGCCTTGTAAGAAAAGCAGAAATACTGTTCATGCCACAATGGTACTATATTATTCCATCATTTCCTTCACTTATAATAAGCAAGCACATATACAAATATGGATTACATTATTACAACAACACTTTATATTGGTCATAGATCATTATGATTAGAAGATCAAAGAGGAACAATATGATTTGGGGAAAGCCAAAGGTCTATGACAATAGTCCTGAGAAAATGGTACAATAGTATTGCAAGTGAGGTGGTTATGAGATGTAGATATAATCTTTTTTGCAATTTTATTTCTATTAAAAATGTTGTCTGATCAAGCAGAAGCCTATACAAATCCCACCTTCAATCTGTTTATGATTATTGCTTTCTGTAACCTTTAAATTCTGGCTCTATCTATGCCATTAATAAGGCTGATGGTAGATTGGTTTATTCTTGTCTTCATTTTTAATTGCATTTATCTACCATGGCTGCAATATTTTATAGTTATTCTTAATCAGTTGTACTTATCCTGAGATTGTTGTAAAGATGAATACATTTGTCTGGGAAATGTACTGTATACTTGAAGCTTTAAAAAGAAATTGTTTTCACTTAAAAAAAAACTACCATCATATTTTTCATGGAATATTTTCCAGGAACATTCAAATTAATATATCCAAATTGCCTTTGATTTGTGCTACAAGTATTTGATTTTGTTTTCAGTATGGCTTTGAGGAAAGCAATAACATAAAATAAAGATTTCCCTTGGTCCCTATATACAATAAAACTTTAAATCAACAAAAATATATTTATTGTCAATTCAAATTTTGTTATATCAATGAAATTATGTACCTTTCTGGCAACTAGTGGAAGCAAAATAATTAATCTCAATAATATCGGGAAATTGAATGCCCTTCCTTCTTTTGAAATGTATTATGCTGTGGATAGATCTGCTTCTGAAGATAACATTTTTGTGGGGGAAAATCAGATGATTGTCTAAGTTAAATATATATGTAAAATATTAAGAAAACAGATATCATGGATAAAAGCTTGAGACATAATTATCATACATTGCTAGTAGAATTCTTTTCAAGTTTCTTGTAGCCATCTTAAAACATTTTTAGTTGGATTTGTTACTTCTTAAGTAACTGCATTCATTTACAGGAAGAACCAATTCCTCATCTCACAGATATGGAGAATAATAGTCAACATAGATTTGCTCAGCTTCCAACTGAATACAGATTGCCAACCCAGCTATTTTTTGAGATATAGGTATTTGTATACAATCTGCAGCATCTGCATAATTTATCTTATAAATCATTCCTTACAATGATTGTACATTACATAATGATGGCTGCAATAAATTCAGGTGAAGAAGATGCATTACATTGCATGCTGCATCTTCTTATATCATTACTACCATGACAGACTACAATAGTATTGATTGGGCTCTGCATGGAATATTGCATTCATACCATGGATTTTGGAGTGGGGTGGAGTGAAAATCATCAGAAATTTTTGGTATCTTTCAAAACAAGATTGGGAAAGCCTGCAAAGCTTCTGGAACTTTGTATTTATCTGTATCTGTGTTTTTTCTTTTCCTATTGTATTACATCTATGCCCTTCCAAACCCTTAATACCAACTCTTGTCATCACATGTCCAAGAAAGATGGGGGCTTAAGAATGAAATTATTATCAGTAATCTTATTATTTAATTGACCCTCAAAACACATTGTGACCTTTGGCTCTTTGGCAGTATGGATGGGTTTCATACCCCTCCTCCAGCCATACTGAGCAAATTTTCAAACTTTTTTGGGGGGAGGAAGGCATTTTCTTCCACTAATGGAATTGGTCCTATTCCATTCTCTTTTCAGAGAGATGTTATGAGGCCTTTGGCAGCTGCCTGATCTAAGCATTGTTTCTCAGATGAAAATTCACAGAGGTTCCTTAGCAAGATTTATTCCTTAGCAAGATTTATTAAAATGAAATAATAGTAGTGGAAGGATTTCAGCAAGTATATTCATTTTTTTATTTAATATTATCAATATCATCATAGGGAACGCAGCTGTCCACCAACAATGGAAATTTTTTTAGATTGTTGCATAACAGTTGTCTGAACTTCAATCAGTCTGAAAACTAGCTCTTACATTTATTCTCCTAATAATAGACAGACAGAGCAATGGAGTAAATCTAAAGCACTTCCACATAATTCCTTCCTAACTTCCTGTTGGATTGTAAAGAATGAAAAAAATGCCTCTACCTAAATTTAGGTTGATATGCTTAAAGAAATCCAGTTCATACATGTAGTGACTGTCATAATTTTATCCTATTGTTTTAGTTCAAGAGAGATTTTGATAGTTGGCCATGTAAAAATCTAGTATGACTCAAATCACAAATAAAGCATTTAGTTTTAATGCAACCGCAAAGTGTTGAAACCAATTCCATTCTCTAACAAATTACACAATATGGAATTCACAGCAAAAGATGAAAAAGTATTAACCTTGGATCTAAATGAATTTTTGGTGCAAAACCAAAAGCCAATCTCTTCATCTAATAGTACTAAGCAAAACCCACTTTTTCAGAAGTAAATCCCAAAAGCATGGTGTTCGCAAGTGATATTAGTGAAATCCCACTGTACTGAAGCCTCTGCAATTATCCAAAACATAGATATACTGATACCATGGGCTATGCATAGGTTACACAAATCTTCTGATGCCCTTACAATTACCCATATCATGGTTGTACTTTAATTCCCCGAATTCCCAACCTCTATACAATTACCCATACTGGCTGAAGAATTATAGGAACTGAAGTCTACACATCTTAAAGTTACTAACGTTGAAAAACACTGAATTCTAATAAAATATAAAAATTCTGAAGACAGCATGATGCTTCTGGAAGCTCATAAGGAGAGAATGATGGAGAGGACCATCTGTTTTGGGGATCCAATTTAAGTCAATCACTGGGACCAGAGGTTTAGAATTCTAAACTTTCAGACTCATGCTGGAGCCCATTCTTTCTTTCTCCAGAATGTTGCACTGAACTATTCTATGCATAGTGTTTATGTAGTGCCTGGATGTGTGTGATTTTTAAATGTTAATTGGGATGTTGATGGTCAGCTATTAAATTGTTTGTTGTTGTTTCCTTGTGCTGCTGCACCCTTGTCTCCTAAGTATCCGATAAGCAGGTCGTAAGCCACTTTGGCTTATCATAATACTCCCTTTACTATTTCAGACCAAGTACTATCTTTTAAATTCTGGTCTATATCCAGAATAAAATCCAGTTATTTATAAACAAAATACATCACTACAGAACTTTCAGTATTTATACTGATTAATAACATTCCTCCAGTGTAATTTTAGTCACTGTTCTATCTTTAAATATTTTGTTTTAATGGTCAAATACATATTGCCATCTAATTTTATCTTGAAATCTCTGTTTGGGGTAACACTTTCCTTCATCCTTTATCATCTTGGAAGAATGGCTGCAGGTTTTGGGTTTGGCTAGTCTAAAGAAAATAAGAATTAGGAGTGACATGATAGCAGTTTTCCGTTAATTGAGGGCTGCCACAAAGAAGAGGGGGTCAAATTATTCTTCAAAGCACCAGAGGGCAGGGCAAGAAACCATGATTGGAAATTAATTAAAGCGAGAAGCAATGTAGAATTAAGGAGAAACTTCCAAACAGTGAGGACAAATAACCAGGGGTGGGATTCAAAAATCCCAACAATGGGTTCTCTGCCCGGTTGCTGGGTGGGTGTGGCCATGGTGGGCGTGGCCTACTGGAACTTCTGGGAGGGCCTTCCCCAGAGTCCACAGGCTTCCCGCAGGCCTCTGAGAGGGCCAAAACAACTCCCCCTGGGTTCTGGAGGCTTTCTGGAAGCCAGAAACAAGCTCATTTCCAGACTTCCAGAACTTCTGGGAGGGCCATTTTTCATCCTCCCAGAGTCTCCATGCGGACCCTGCACTTATCTGCACCCAAACAGGCCACATGGAGATTCCTGGCAGGGGTGGGCAGGAAGGGGCAGGGCCAGCCAGTTGGTTCAACTACCAGTTTGGCAAACCAGATGTAAATTTAACTTCCGGTTCATCCAAACTGGCCCAAATCAGCTGAATGCCACCCCCTGCATTAACTGGTGGAACAACTTGCCTTCAGAAATCATGCGCGCTCCATCAGTGGAGATTCTTTAGAAGAGACTAGACAGCCACGTGTCTGAAATGCTATAGGTTCTCCTGCTTGAGTAGAGCAGTGGAGTAGAAGACCTCCAAGGTCTTCTATTCCATGCTCTGCGATGCTATGCTATGCTATGCTACGCTACGCTGCGCTGCACTGCGCTGTGCTGTGCTGTGCTATCCATTTTTAAAAGTTGCAATAGGGCCACAGCCTTTGTTTGAGTAACTGATGTTTGATGGTCTTTGTAGAAAAGGGACTATCCCTTACAGCAAATTCATTAAGTTAATCTAGTACTGCAGTACTTGGGTCTGAGATTAATTAGTCTCCTAGATTTGTAGACTCAGATGATTTAACTGTAATTATCATGGTATTAAGTCGGTTAAGAACTGGTCTTACATAATGATAAAATCATTGACCCTATCAACAATAGCCTCATTAGCAGAAACTTTCTTGTCCTCTTAAAAAAACCCTCCCATTTTAGTAGACATATATTACTTTTATTTAGCCCAAAGGCACCAGAGTTAACTGGCATAAGATGCTAAAGAAGGATGAGGTTCCCTAATAATTAACTTCTATCTTGCAGCTAGAGAACTCCTAATATATAATAAGATTATGCAGAAATTTGGAAAAGAAATAGATCTCCTTTTGCAGAGGGAAAAAAACTAAATCTGTTAGCATTTCCTGAAATTAAACACAATGACTGTCAGTGGTGGGATTCAAATGTTTTTACTACCAGTTCTGTGGGCGTTGCTTGGTGGGCCTGGCAGGGGAAGGATACTGTAAAATGTCCAGTCAGAGGTAGTATTTGCCGGTTCTCCAAACTACTCAAAATTTCCACTACTGGTTCTCCAGAACTGGTCAGAACCTGCTGAATACCACCTCTGATGACGGTGTGGCTTATAATGGGTGTGTCCACAGATTCCATGAATCATCTTTTCTCTCTTGAATCCAGATTGCTCTGTGGTGTATGGGTGTGTGAGTAGGTGTGTAATAAATAAAAAGTGGCTAGTAAGTTATTTACTATATTGTACAATTTATATCCCATCTTCCTGATTATACAACTCTCAACATATCCTATGGCAACTTTTTAAATATACAATTCAGTCAGTACTGGCTCTTCATGACTGCCTGGACTAATCCCTGCAGTTTTCTTGGTTTAATTTTTAGAAGTGGTTAAATCAATTGCCTGGACAAGCCTCTCTGCAGCTTTTCTGACAAGATTTTTAGAACTGGTTTGTCTTGTCTTCTTAGGGCACAGAAAAAAAGGATTGTCCCAAAGCTGGATTCATGCGTAAAGCAGAACAATTTATCTCCTAATTTCTAGTTTGTTCCCTTTGCCACTACACTAAATTGGGTCTCTTATGACAGTTAAAGATATAAATTGTAAACTGTTGTAGAGCGGCGGCAGATACAAGGTGCTTGGTTTTTAAAAGGCTTTATTTGCATGAATAAAGGATTGCCGCGGCTGCCGGGGCTAACTGGCAGTCAGCTGGCAGCAATGGCTGATGCCGTTTGACAGCTCCTTTTATAGCCAGCTGTCAAATGGCATCAGCCAATGGGAGCGGTCGGCGCTCCCACCCGGATGGCGGACCGGAGTGAAGACTGCAGTCAGTCTGTGAATACAACACTCCTTTCCCCTGGCCAGGAGCATGCGTAGTCTTGCAATCGGGTAGGCCGCCTTCGCTGGCGGCCAGATTGCCGCAGTCCTGGGGACTTGTCTGCTGGCATAGAGTCCCTTGCCTCCTGGGGTGTGCTGGAAGCTGCAGGAGCTCAATGTTGGCCCTCTGATGCCCTTGCCCGAGTATCCGGCTGCTGTCCAGGTAGGTCCCTCCGACTGGCTTGCTGCGGGAATGGCTCAGGGTTCGGTGGGTAGACCAGATTGTCTTGCGGGGAACCATTGGCGTCTGCTGGGTAGATTGGTTCGTTCGGCTGGGTAGCCTTCGCACTTGCAGGGTAGACCGCTTGTTCAGCTGGGGGCTTTCGGCATTTGCTGGGTAGACTGGTCCGTTTGGCGGGTAGGCCTCAACTCTCGGCTGGTAGACTGGTTCGTCTGATGGGCCCTGGGAGTCAATGGCAGCTCTTCCCCAACACCTCCTCAGCTGGCCTAGGTGTCAGCGCCATACTCAACCATCCTCCAGGAGGATCCTGTAGGACTTGGGCCCTGATATTGAAGCTATTTGCCCTGGCATCCAGAGTGGGTTCCCTGCATAATTCCTGGCATAAACCAGGACTTGCAGGGTAAATTCCCTGGGATGGCTGTCAGAGCCCAGAGGGGTGCCAGGGGCATAATGGTGGTGCAACCTTTCCAGAGCGGTTCTAAGGCATCTGCCCATTAATAATTCTGCAGGGGACTTGTTGGTGGTGGTGCATGGGGTTGTGTGCTGGGTCAGGAAGTATGTGGACAGTTTGGAGTGCCAATCCGCTTGGCCAAATCTTGCCAAGGCCTCCTTTACAGACCTAACAGCCCTTTCAGCTATCCCATTGCTTGCAGGGTGAAATGGGGCTGTGAGGGTGTGCCTTATGCCCAGGTTGGCTGCGAAAACTTCAAATTCACAAGAGGTGAACTGGGGGCCGTTGTCAGATATCAAGGTGTCAGGGAGGCCATGCGTGACAAACAGTCTGGTCAGGGCTATCGTGACAGCCAGCGTAGTTGTGGAGGAAAGTAAGGCTACGTCAATCCATTTAGAGAACGAGTCTACTATGACTAAGAAAGTCCGTCCGTGCACTGGGCCAGCCAGGTCAATATGTAATCTGGACCAAGGGGCCCCAGCATCTTCCCACCAGGTAGGGATGGCTGCAGGTGGTGCTGGTCTAGTTGCCTGGCATGGCTGGCATGTGCTAACCCAGCTGGAGAACTGGGCATCCATGCCTGGCCACCACACGTAGCTGTGGGCCAGAGCTTTCAACCTCACATTGCCTGGGTGGTCTTTGTGCAGGACCTTTAAAACTGGCTCTTGTAGTGTAGTGGGGATGACCACTGTTAAGTGTGGAGCATAGGTGTGAAGAATGGAAACGAGTCGGTGAAACAGTGAACTTCAACTCTTTATTTACATGGTGTGACAGCTCAAACTGGATGGCTGCTATAGCCTTCCTTATATAGGCAACTTATTAACTATTCAACCAATGAAAACCTGGGAGTGCTAGCTCCGTTGACCAATGAGAACGGCTCGTTAATGGCCAATCAGACTCTCCTGAATGGACCAATCTGATCTCACCATTTAACAGCCAATCAGAAGTGCAGGGCCAGAACCCTGCACTTGACTTCAAGCTCTAGATAACTTTATTACACATTTATTCATTCACAACACCCCTTCCCCCCGGGTTCCATTTACGGGGTGCGGTCAAGTAGTCCTTGAGGTAGGATGGTTGTTTTGTTAGTCTTTTTTATTTTTGTTGTGCACCCAGTATTTGGCTGCACTCTTGTTGAGGTAGGGCGTCGTTTGGTGAAAGGGGTGTCTCTGATTCTGAGTTCGCATTTTCGTTGTCACCAACATCTTCGGTATCACCCTGAGGTGAACTCACTCCCATCCCTGATTCCTGTTCTTGTGTTTCCGTTCCGCGATCGTTCCCTTCAAAAAGGTTTTCTGCTAATTGAAGTTCATCTTCCTCTGTCATCCCCCTCCTCAGTTTGGTTATTAGGGGACTCGGAGATCCCTGACTGCAGCCTTGATTGTAGTTGATCGATATGGCGCTTCCATAGTCTATCATCACGGCATTGTACAAGGTATGATCTCAGGCCGGTTACACGGACCACAGTCGCTTCGACCCACAACAGATCGCCCGATAAATTTTTAGCGAACACCAAGTCGCCTACCTGGAAGGTACGGCATCGGCCGCTGGATCCGTGTGGTTTCTCCGGTTCATACGCTGGGTGTAACCGGTCGAGGTGGGAGCGGAGCTTTCATCCCATTCGCAGCTCGGCAGGAGTTTTGTTGGTGACGCTGTGCGGAGTGATATGCTGTAAAAAGAGGATTCGGTTTATCTTCTCTTCGATGTTGTCATAGTCCACTTTCTGTAGCATTTTCTTGACGAATTGTACCATGCGCTCGGCCCTTCCGTTGGCCGCAGGATGAACAGGCGAAGTCAGCACATGTCGAATCCCGTGGTCCGCCAGGTACTGTTAAAAGGACAGCGCGGTAAATTGGGGCCCGTTGTCGGATACCAGAACGTCCGTGAGTTGCAAACAGTCTTTCTAGTTTCTTAATGACCGCTTCAGTTGTTGTGTTCCTCATTTGGTGGATTTAGAGCCAGTTCGAGGAGGTGTCCATGGTTAACAAGAAGGTGTGGCCTTTGGTCGGCCCAGCAAAATCCAAATGGATACGGGACCAGGGTCCCCGCGGTGCTTCCCATTCGGTTGGGATTGATTTTGGTGGGGCGTTGCTTAATTCCTGGCATCTATGACAAGTTTTGACCCAAGTCTTGATTTGCTTGTCGATGCCTAGCCACCACGTGTAGCTTCATGCGAGGGCTTTCATGGGCACAATGCCAGGGTGGCCATCGTGCAAGGTTCTCAGAACTGCTTGTTGGAGTCATTCTGGGATAACGACTCTATCGCCCCAGATGATACAGCCTTTTGAGAAAACAACTCTGTCGACTTTTGAATGGTGCGAAGTTGTCTGATACTTGGTCCAATGGCCATCTGCATTCCACCCAAGTGAGGACTCATGCTAAGACGGGGTCGCGTTTTGTTTCTCTCACGATATCACGGGCGGTTAATGGTGGTGTACGAAGTGCCTTGATCTGCAACGTTGTCACTGTTGGCGCGGGGTCGTCAATAGTCTCTGGAAGCGGTGCTCAGCTCAATGCGTCGGCAGGGGGAATGGCTTTCCCGGGGCGGTATTGCAGCCGATAATTATAAGCAGCCAAGAATTCTGACCAGCGAGTCATTCTGGGAGATAATATATAGGGGGTTGGCTTATCCCCCGCTATTATTCCCAGCAAAGGTTTGTGGTCAGTCACTATAGTAAAAGTCCGGCTGTACACATACTCATGAAATCTTTTGACAGCAGACACAATTGCAAGGGCTTCTTTATCAATCTGGCTATAATTTCGCTCAGTTTTTGAAAGCGTCTTTGAAAAAGGGGCAACAGGGGCTTCGCTACCGTTAGGCAATACATGGCTCAAAATGGCGCCCACTCCGAAAGGCGATGCATCACACGTGATAGTTAACGGCAAGGTCTCATTGTACTGCATTAGTACAGCATCAGAAATCAGTAATTTTTTCACATTACAAAACGCCTGCTCTTCTCTATGATCCCATACCCAAAGTGCTTTTTTGTCCAATAAACGATGTAAAGCTTCAGTGACAGTCGCCTTGTGCGGCAGGAATACGTTATAAAAATTGATAAGGCCTAGAAACGCCTGGAGGTCGGTCTTATTCCGGGGTCTGGGAGTATTTTTTATTGCTCTCAATTTGCTATCGGTAGGGTGAATGCCCTGACTGTCAATTAGATACCCTAAAAATTCAACACGATCTGCACACAGCTTACACTTATTTTTCTTCACTTTAAGTCCTGCGTCTTTGAATTTCTGGAGAACCAATCTTAAATGATCTCGTAAAATTTTTGAAGTAGGGGCAGCAATTAACACCTCGTCAAAGTAGGGGACAACGCCTTTAATCCCTTGTAATAGTCTTTCCATCAGGCTCTGAAAGATCCCCGGGGCTACACTCACTCCGAATTGGAGCCATGTACATTTAAAGGCACCTCGGTGCGTCACGATCGTCTGTGCCTGTGCCGTTTTTTCATCAACCAGCTGATATGCCTGAGCTAAGTCTAGTTTAGCAAAGACTTTTCCGCCCCCCCAGGGAATGGAGGAGGTGTTGCACCACCGGCACCGGATATGCGTTTTGCTGCAGGGCGTGGTTCAGGGTGGCTCGGTAGCCCCCACAAATTCTAATTGAGCCATCCGGCTAAATTGGTGTCACGATTGGGGTCTCCGAGGGAGAGTGATCAGTTGGCTTTAACACTCCCTGGGCTATCAACTTATCAAGCTGTTCGTTGATTTTCGGCTTTAGTGCGAATTAAAGTGACGAGGCTTAAGGTGGATGGGAGCTATTTTTGGATTAAGGCTAAAGGATATCAGGGTCCCCTTGTATTCACCTAGCTTTTTCACAAAGACATCCTTGAATTCGTGGGTGAGGTCCTCCTCCCAGTCACTGCCGCCGATTCGGTTAATGCCTGCCACTTCAATGCCGAGTGGTGTGAATCATTGAAGGCCTAACAGACTAGGCCGGTCCTTGTCGATCACCATAAGTGTAAGTACGCTGTGCGGTTTTTGAAGTAAACCCGGACTCGACTTGATCCTACGACTGGAATCCGGTTCCCCTGGTAATCTTTTAGTACGAGTCTTTGGAAGTGAAGGTCTTGGCGCCGGATAGTAGGGATGAGTTGCTTGAGGGTCTTCCAGGAAACCATCGAAAGGGACGATCCCGAGTCGACTTCCATTTGGCAAGGCTGATTTTCAATGGCCACTTTAATTCGGATTTTCTTGGCATCCAATGAAGAGGCGTGACCGATAGTGATAGTTTGGTGAGCCTCCTCTCGCTTCATTGGGCGATTTATGGTTTGATTTCTGTAGGAGTGGTTTACTGATTCTCACCTTACAGGATGGTTTCCTGTTGATTGGCGATAGTTAGCCCCCTTTGAGGTCTGGCTGTGTCCTAGGAGGCTTCTACAGACCCGTCCGATATGGCCTCATTTCACGCACTCATGGCAGAGCGCATCGCAGAATTTGCATTCAGACCGGGAATGGTTGGCCCCACAGCCAGTGCATGGGTGTTGGGACTTCCAGTAATGGTCCCGATCGGACCGCAGTCGATGGACCTCTTCTTCGTCGCTGTCTGACGACGAAGAGAGGTCCTCGTGGTGGGCCGTCAAAAGCTGTCCTTCTGACTTAGGTGAAATATCGCCGGTTGGTTGGTGTACCAGAGCGTGGTTGTGGCACAGTTGGGCAGCCGACTTTCTAGTTGCTTCTGCTGCAGTAGCATCAGCGATGGCATCGGCAAGGCTAATGTCACCTTTTGCCATCAGCTTGCTCTGCATCTTTAGCGCATCTAATCCCAGAACTAATCGGTCTCTCAAAGCCTCTTCCAGGTCGGCGAAATCGCAGAGGCCTCCCAAGTTTCGGAGGTCCGCAACAAAATCGGCAACGCTCTCTCCTTTCGGCTGGTTTCTTTGGTAGAACTCGTGCCGCCTTACGAGAGTTGGTACGGTTGGTGCATAGTGGGCCCTCAGTAGGGGTTCGAGGACATCCCAGTCCATAGCCTTCACTTGCTGGTTTTGCTAGTGCCTTGGCCATCTTGAATACGGTCGGCCCGCAATGCATTAGGAATACCGCCCGTTTCTTCCCGGTTGTGGCATCCTTCAAATTATTGGTTTCCAAGAACATTTGGAAACGATCCATGTAGGACTCCCAGTCTTCTTGCGCTGGGTCGAATGGAGCGGGTGGTATGACACCACCGGACATGGTTCCGCCGTTGTGCGTTTTCAACCACGCGCTCAGTTATCTTTTTCGTTGTTCAGTCAGCTCTGACGTCTCCACATCCCATCCTTGTCGCCAGTGTTAAGTGTGGAGCATGGGTGCGAAGAATGGAGATGAGCCGGTGAAACAGTTAACTTCAACTCTTTATTTACATGGTGTGACAGCTCAAACTGGATGGCTGCTATAGCCTTCCTTATATAGGCAACTTATTAACTATTCAACCAATGAAAACCTGGGAGTGCTAGCTCCGTTGACCAATGAGAATGGCTTGTTAACAGCCAATCAGACTCTCCTGAACAGACCAATCTGATCTCGCCATTTAACAGCCAATCAGAAGTGCAGGGCCAGAACCCTGCACTTGACTTCAAGCTCTAGATAACTTTATTACACATTTATTCATTCACAACAACCACTCTTGTCCCCCATAGTAAACAACCCTGTAGGGATGACAACTCTTGCCTGCGGATCTTGAATGGCATCAATTCAGGGGTGTACTGAATTGCAGGCCACCCTCTTCCCACCCAGTCCAGGACTTGGGAGATTACCTTGTCCCTTCTGGAGTGGGCAGCAATATCCTCAGCTGAGATGGGCAGGTTGAGTTCGTTGAACTCAAAAATGGCGTGGATGGGTGTGGGGTCTTCCACTGGTACCTATAGAGGGCATCTGCTGAGGGCATCTGCATGGCACAGGTTCTTTTCCAGGCTTGTATGAGTAGGGGCCAGGAACAGGGTCCATCTGGTCATCTCTGGGGATAATACCTGTGGGGTTTACTTGTCTCCTGCTAAAAGGCCTAAAAGTGGCTTGTGATCTGTTATAAGTTCAAAGTAGTGACCATAAAGGAATTTTTGAAATTTTGTGATAGCAGCAACTGCAGCCAAAGCTTCTTTATCAATTTGGCTGTAGTTTCTTTCTGCTGCAGAGAAGGTTCTTGAGAAGAAGGCAATTGGAGCCTCAGAGCCATTTGGCAGCCTATGGCTGAGCACTGCCCCTACGCCAAAGGGGGAAGCGTCTGCAGCTAGAACCAGGGGAAGCTGCTGGTTAAACTGAATTAGCACTGTATTTGAAGTCAGCAGGGACTTGACTGCCTGGAAGGCATGAGCTTCTCTTTGTCCCCAGTGCCAGGGAGCTTGCTTATTTAAAAGTCTGTGTAAAGGTTCTGCTATGGAAGCCTTGTGTGGGAGGAAAGCTGCGTAGAAATTTAGAAGCCCTAAGAAAGCTTGAAGTCCCATCTTGTTGGAGGGTGTAGGTGCCTCATGGATGGCCCTGTCCTTTGATTCTATAGGATGTATTCCAGAGGTGTCAATTCGATAACCTAGAAAGTCCACTTGCTTAGTGGCAATGGTGCACTTGTCTTTCTTGAGTTTTAACCCATGCTGCCTGAAGCGGTCAAGAACTGACCTGACCCTAAGTAATAATTGTGTTTTGTTGGTGGCAGAGACCAAAATATCATCAAAATATGGGACTGCGCCTGGGATTCCTTGGAGAATCCTCTCCATAAGAGACTGGAAAATCCCAGGGGCCACACTAACTCCAAATTATAAACGCTTACACCTAAAAGCACCCCTGTGGGTAACTATTGTCTGCAAATCAGCAGTATGTTTGTCTACAGGAAACTGCTGATATGCTTGTGACATATCTAGCTTTGCAAAAATTGTACCTGGCTCAAAGGAATGCAACAAGTGTTGGATGACGAGGACCGGGTATGCACTAATTTGGAGGAAATGGTTGAGGGACATTTTATAGTCTGCGCAGATTCACATGCTGCTATCTTTTTTAAGTGGGGTGACTATGGGGGTCTCCCATTTTGCAAAATCTACTTGTTCTAGTACCCCTTGCTTGATTAGCTTGTCTAGTTCCAAATCCAATTTTGGGCGAATGGCAAAGGGGACTCTGCGAGGTTTTAAACAAATGGGGATAGCTTGTGGGCCTACATCAAATGAAATAGGGGTACCAGAGTAACACCCTAGCTCATCACTAAAAACATCAGCGTAGTCCCTGAATAGGGTATCTACTTCAGTAGTTACAACAGAGTGAATCCCAGTTATGCTAAGACCAAGAGCAGGGAACCAATCTAACCCAAGTAAGCTAGAAGGGCACCATCTACCACCACCAGAGGCAAGTGGCCTCTAAAGTTCTGGAATTGAATTAGGAACTTGCCTTTCCCAAGGACTGGAATAGTCCTCCCCTGGTAATCTCGAAGAGTCAGTGGCAGTTGAGCAGCTTCTTCTTGGATAATTTTGGGAGCAGCTTCTTTAGGGTGGCCCATGAGATGATTGAGAGGGCAGACCCAGTATCCACCTCCATCCAGCAGGGCTTACCTTCTAAAAAGACAAAAATACTTATTTTGTTAGAGCCTGGGGTAGTACTGTCTGAGTGGTGACAGGTGTAGCAATCTTCAACTTGCCTTTGGAAGGTGGAAGTGGCTTGAGGTCTTTGTGGAAAGGTTTTTTCAGCTTGGCAGACCCTAGCTATGTGGCCTTTTTTCTGGCAGTTCAGGCAGATGGCATTTCTGAACCTGCATGCTGACCTGAATCCCCCCCCCCAGCTCAGACAATTGGGTTGCTGTCTGCTGCTAGGTTGGTTTTTTTCCTTGGCATCTCTGGAGGGGGTCTTGGTTGTCTGAGACGGTTTACATCAAGCGGTTCCTCATCTAGGGAGACCTCATCGAAATGAATGGTAGAGTTCCCTTGTCTTATGGGGTTCCCTTGAATCTCGGCTGCTGACAGCTCAGACAGTTCAGTAGCTTGAGCTTCTTCTATGGCTAAGGCTTAAGAGTTATGTTCTTCTTTGCTAGCAATCGCCTCTGGAGCTTCAGGTCTCTAACCCCTCCTACAATTTGATCAAGAAGCATATCTTCCAGGTAATCTCTGAACCCACAGTGTATGGCAGCTGATCTTAAGGCTGCCATATACTGACTAACAGTCTCCCCCTCAGCCTGAACTCTCCTTCTGAAAGCCAGCCTCCTAGCAATTTGAGAGGGGTTGGGGAAGTAGTGGCTAGACAGGATCCCCTGCAACTCTTCCCAGGGAATAGCCTTCACAGCGCGTGGGGATACCAGTGTGGAGGCTGTATCAAAAACAGCGGCTCCACAGAAGCTCAGGAAATAGGATCTTTTCCTGAGATCGATGGCTTCTGTCAGGTCAATCGCATTCAGGAAGCACTCGAACCGGTTCATATACAATTCCCATGTCTCGGCCGTTGGCTGGAAGGGAGGAAATGTTGGGTTCGAAGCCATCATGTAGCGGCAGCGGCAGTCTCCTCAGCTGAGGGAGCTTTAAACTTTGCGCTTTTAGAAAAGCGCCTGCGGCTGTGCCTGTCAGACGGTGTCTGTCTCCTCAGCTGGGGGAGTTTTGAACTTCATGCTCATGGAGAGCATCAGCAGCGGTGATGTTATTCAGCTCGGAATGGCTTCAGCTCTTTTTGACAGTGACTGTGCTCAGCTGTCCTTGCCTGGTTGCCTCTTATTTGTAGACTGTCTACTATTGACCTCACCCCTTTCCTAAGAGGTATGTAGGGGGCATGCATAAGCGCACCAACGTGCCTACCATCCCTGCCCTATTGTTTCTTTTATTTCTTTTATTTTTCTTATATGTATCCATGTATTCATAACTATGTTTTTACTTATACGTATTATCTTGTAAGCAATTGACAAATAAAAAAATAACAAGTGTGATGTGTATAATATATGCATCTGCAATTTACTCCTAAGGATTCAGAAGAATATCCCATGGAGTTGCAAATAGATGTGTCAAAAATCCAGTGTTAGTCACTAAAATGGTACTCCCAACATTTGTGTATAACTTAAAAAGTCTTCTGCTTCTGTAGACATATTTTTCTCTAATAATATTTACATAATGGGCAACACAATATTAGCAAATCAAATGATATTTCAGTCATATCTACAAAGTCCTTTTCAAATGTCATGACATTTTTTCAAAGCCATGTAGCATTTTCTCAACATTGATAAATATGTATGCTTCTCCTTATAATTTACCATATGGTACTCTTCAGGTTTATTGCAGCCTTCTTAAACCTGGTGCTCTCCAAAGGTGTTAGGATTATAAATTCCACAATTTCCAGTAAACATGAAGCTGTAGTGATGGCTTGGCAATGATGAAGGAACTAGGTGTGTGATCCATTGCAAGGCTCTGGAAATGCCCCAACATAGTACAAGTCACAGTGGAAAAAGTCCAATCTAATTTTATGCCTGGAATCAGATCAAGATTGGGGAAACAATGTTATTTTATAATCCAACAAGAGAAAATGCAGATGGTTGGGGGGTTTTTTGGGTTTTCAGAAAAATAAGATGAAGAGCAGATTTAGCAGGCATGCCAAATATTTATGAAAAGATGAAGCACGCTAAAGTTCATAGAGGTCTATGTAGAACTATTCAAAAGACATATGCTAGATGTTGGGAAGTGTCTTTTGAATACTTCCACATAGATTTCTATGAAATTTAGCACGCTTCATCTTTTCATGAATGTTTGGCGTGCCTGCCACACATATATTCACTGTACTGTATATGTACTGTGTACTGTATAGTGTTTGTGTGTGTGTGTATTATGTAAGGAAGTATACAAGTAATAAATCATTAATAGGTCTGATAGCTAATGCAGTTCATACAGGTAGTCCTCAAGTTACGATGACAACTGGGACTGGGATTGTTGTTGCTAAGTAATGGGGTTATAAAGCATGATGTCATGTGACTATGTTGCTTAGCAACAGCATTTCTGGTAGACCCAGTTACTATCTTTAAGTAAGTGTCTCATTTGACCACATTTCCTGACTTCCTGCCAACTTTCCCATTGACTTGCTTGTGGGAAGTTGGCAGTGAATGTTGGAAATTGCAATCAGGCAACTGCAACTCGCTGCAATGTTGCAATTGCAAGCCAGGCATTGAAGTGCCCAGTCACTGCAGCAGATGGAACTCCAAGGAGCTGTAAATCCCCTCAGTCACCACTGTTGCAACAATTACTGTACAAATAGTCATAATCTGAGAAATGCTGTCAATTGACCTATAGAATGACAAATATCTCAATAAATTGCAATAAATGGAAAAATTAAGTAACTCTCAAATCTGGGTTCTCTCCAAAAGTGACTTGAAATTATTAAAGTTATTCTAAATAAGGGCTACCAGATGCAAAAGTCTGGAGTACCAATAGACACCAGCAAAGAGAATATTTATTCCCATCTAGTAATCATCTGGGCTTTTACAGTCCAAAAGAAGTAGTCGTACTCTGTTTAGAACACACAGACTCCAATATTCCCTTCTTGCCTTCCTATCCATATTTTATATTTAATGATTCATTTTTTAATCTTGCCTTTATTGTTTTTTTTTTTTAAACTCAAGACAGTCAAGATACCTAATATTCTTTCCTCCTCCTATTTTCCCCACAATGACCCCATAAGATAGGTTGGGCTGAGAGTGACCGAGTGATCCAAAGTCACTCCACTGGCTTTCATATTATGAAATAAAATTTCTCTCTAGTTGTGTCCTATGTTTTAAAGTGGGAAAAGCTATGCATAGCAGGCAGCGTAAGAATCTCATGGAGGACCATCCAGAGCTGCTCACATCATTCCTATGGTTATAGAGAAAAGAGGAATTTTTGTGCCACTAACCAAGACAACAGATAATCAGAGTTGGGAGGGATCTTGTAGGTCATCTACTCCAACCTCCTGCCCAAGCGGGAGACCCTACACCATTTCTTTTTTTTTTTTAACAAATTTTATTAATTTTTAAAGACATGCAAAACATGAAACATAAGAACATAAAACCTCTTTTGATAATTATTTGTAAATTTTAAACAAATAACACATTTTATATACCAATAACACATCTCCTTATAAACACATACATATCCTTTCAAGTTCCTCATTATTTCTCCCTTTACTTTTATTCAATTATACTTCTTTTCGATATTGATCTATTTTATATGTTTTTATTCACTATACTTATTTTTCCTTTCTGACTTGCTTTATTCTCTTCTATCTTTTATTCTCAATTGTCCTCTTCTAATATTTCTTCAAGATTTTATTAGCTCAATCAAACATAAACACACAAAAACACTAAACATAGAAACATAAAAAAACATCTTTTCTGAAAATTGCTTAGTCCCAGGTTACAACTCTTCGTACAGACACAAATTCAAATTCATATTCATTTTGTATACCATTCCATATCTTATTAACATTTTCAATTTTCTATATAGCTTCTCCTCTCTTTTAAATTTTCTTAGTTTTATTTTATTTATCTCATCTTGATTCAAATCATAATATTTATTATTCTTTGTCTCTTCTATTTCCAGCTATCCATTAACCTTTCTTCTTTAAAAAAAAACTTCTCCTGTACACTAATTGGAGTATGACGCCTTTGTCTCTTTCCCCTACATTTTCATACTTAATATATAATACATAACTTATATTGGGATTCTGTTTGGTACATTCTAAAATTATGCAAGATTATCAATACCAATACAAATCTATTCATTAATATTAATATTCATTTATATCTTAAGCACTTAACACATTACTTTTCAACTAATTATCATACTTTTATGGGAACATCTACTTTCCATAGTTATTCCCCCCCCACATCACATATTTTAAATCATTGTTTCACTAGAATGTTCTCCCTTCTCCTACTTCAAATATCTCATTTCACAAAAAAATTCACTAGAATGACACAATCTAATCATTACTATTAATATTCATTTATCTTAAACATTTTACCCATTTCAATTAAATATAAGTGTTATGGGAACACTTATGCTTTCCATAATTATTCTCCCCCCCCCCCCCATATCACTTATCTTAAATCATTATTTCATTAAAATGTTCCCATTTCTTGACAAAAATTTCACTAAATTATACTAAATATTTCACGTTTTAAATTGCATATTGTTTCCAATTTTCTAAGCTTATTTCTAAATACAAATGTAAAAATACAATCTAATGTACCTTTCCAGTATCCCTTTTTCAATAAAGTTTACTCATTATCTCTAAAAGACTTTTGTTTCTTTGCATCTTGCTCCCCACCATTGAGGCTTCTCATCCCTTCCTTTCTCCCTTGTTTATTCTTCTCCTTGTCCTCTTTACCCCCTTGTCTCTGCACCTCCCTTTTATTCTGCTTTCCTCCTTTCTGTTGTTTTCTAACATAGTATCCCCTTTTCACCTTATTCTTCTCTTTTTTGGTTGTTTTTCCAAGTCTTAACGTCCCCTTTTCCTTTTTCTCTTTCTTCCTTCTTTCCCCCACTAAAATCACTTGTTCATCAAAGATGGCTTCTTCTTTATCCCAGTCATCCTGTTGCTCAGTCAGCTTTTCATAAGTCCAAGCCGCCATTTCTAAAAATTGAAAAAGGGTGCCAAGAGAATTCTTCCCTTTTTGCTCCTCTTTTTTATATTTTTGGTATTCAATCCATCCACAAGTGATGCCATTGTGGAGAGAAAAGGTTTTTCCAAACAACCACCCAAGTGCTTTTAATCAGAGATAGTTCTCAAAAGTTCCAAAATCACCAAGCAATCCAAACCAGCTGTTTCTTTTAAGTACTTTCTCCTTCTTCACTTTCTCTTTCTGGGGTTAGAGTTTAGTCACAAAGTTCCATTTAAAATATATATTTTAGAGGTCTTATTGATGTTTAATAACTCTTTATAGTTCCAGGCAATCTTCTCCTTATTTTCAAATTTTGCTCCATTTTTTTTTCCTCTCCCTTCCCACTCACAGCAAAAAATATTCTTTTTTTAAAAAAAATGTTCAGAAATCCTTATCCCTTCAGCATTTAATTACCTCCAATGCAGGTTTTCCGATTTCTCTTATGATTCCATCTGCTGTCACATTAGGAAGGAAAGTGAAAAGAAAAAAAAAAGTTTCCCTTTTAGAATTCCATTCGCCGCTTGTAACTCTCTGGAAACAATTTATCTTTAGCAACTTTCAAAATTCCAGGGTGCTTTCTCTGACTTTGTCCTGGTCAAAAACCACTTTCACAGCTCTTCCGACTTTCTTCCTCCTGCACAATCTTGTCCGGCTGCAGGTTTCTTCATGGTGGCCATTACTGACTGCCGCTCCTCCACCTTGGGAAAAGGGGGTTTTGCCAGCTGGGGAGGGGGCCTGTGACACCCCCAAAACCCTATCCGGATCCCCCTGTCTTCAGCTGCCTCTACGGGGCAGTGATATCCCCCAAATCCAAGCGGGTCGGGGGAACCTTGGCAGCGAGCACAGCAGGGATCGCGCGGTATTGCGAATCCCTGCCGCTGCTGAAGCTTTGCAAACCAGAAGTCGAGACCCTACACCATTTCTGACAAATGGCAGTCCAATCTCTTCTTGAAAGTCTCAGGTGATGGCGCTCCCACAACTTCTGAGGGCAAGCTGTTCTATTGGTTGATTGTTCTCGCTGTCAGAAAGTTTCTCCTTATTTCCAGGTTAAATTTCTCCTTGTTCAGTTTCCATCCATTGTTCCTTGTCTGGCCTACCGGCACTTTAGAAAATAACTTGACCCCTTCCTCCCTGTGGCAGCCCCTCAAATATTGGAACCCTGCTATCATGTCTCCCCTGGTCCTTCTCTTTACTCGACTAGCCAAGCCCAGTTCCTGCAATCATTCGTTGTATGTTTTAGCCTCCAGTCCCCTAATCACCCTGGTTGATCTTCTCTGTGCTTTTTCTAGAGTCTCAACATCTTTTTTATAATGTGGTGAACAAAACTGGATGTAGTACTTTAGGTATGGTCTTACTAAGGCTTTATAGAGTGGTATTAGTACTTCCCTTGATCTTGATTGTATTCTTCTGTTAATACAATTAAGTATTGCATTAGCTTTTTTTGGCTGCTGTTGCTCACTGCTGGCTCATATTTAACTAGTTGTCCACTAAGACTCCAAGATCCCTCTCACAGTTATTGCTATTGAGCCTGGTTTCACCCAGTCTATATGTGTACTTTTGGTTTTTCTTGCCTAAGTGTAGGACTTTACTTTTCTCTACATTGAATTTCATTTTGTTAGATATGGCCCAGTGTTCTAGTCTGTCAAAATCCTTTGGATCTTGAGCCTATCTTCTTGGATGTTTGCTATTCCTGCCAGTTTAGTATCATCTGCAAATTTGGTAAGTTCCCCTTCTATTCCCTCATCTAAGTCATCAATGAAGATATTGAAGAGTACTGGGCCTAAGATGGAACCTTGTGGCACCCAACTGCTTACTTCCCTCCATGTAGACTTAGATCCATTTAGGACTACTCATTGAGTATGGTTTGCCAGCCAGTTGGAGTACATCTAGTGGTGGTGCTATCTATTCTACTTTTTACTAGCTTACTAAGAATTAGGTTGTGGTCTACTTTATCAAATGCCTTGCTGAAATCTTTTCTTTTATATTGACCCATATGCAGTCTAGGAGGTTTTCATCTTTGGTTTCATGCATTTCTGTAGCAATATAGTGGTCCTTTATATACAGTGCAACTCCACCTCCTCTTTTATGGGGTCTGGTTTTTTTGTTTTTGTTTTAAATAGTTTGTATCCTTCTACCAGTATGTTCCAGTCATGGGTTTCATCCCACCAAATTTCTGTTATTCCAATTATATCATATTTACCTTCATGTATTCATAGTTCAAGTTCATCCTGTTTGTTCCCCAGACTTTGTGCATTTGTATATAGGCACTTGGGATCTTTATGTCTGACACTGTGTTTACTGTCTACATAACCTGTATTGTGCCTGCCTGCCCCTACTTTCTTGCCACCTGTTTGATTAGTGCAAATGGTATGGCACTCACTATTAAATGCTTGGTTTTGGTTGGCATCAAGGTTGGTAATCTTACCTGCACAAACATTTATTTTGCATGCACTGGTATCCTTATTAGTTTTAGATTGCTGGGGACAGAAATGTTCTGAATCCATTAATTCTCTGTCCCCGCTGTTCAGTTTAAATGTTTATCCAGGAAATCTGTCAATTCAATGCCAAGTAACTCAGTCCCTTTCTTTGATGGATGCAAACCATCTCTTTTGTACAGTTTTTCATTGGACCAGCTGCAGATATCATGGCTAATAAAACCAAACCTTCCCTTTTACACCACTCCTTTAGCTACATATTAAACTCTGCTACACGCTGCCCTTTCCCTTTTTGTTCCTTGTATACTGGTAGAACCTCTGAAAAGATAAGCCTACAGCCCATATTACTAAGTTCATACCCCAAGCTCTGGAAGTCTTTCTGAACAGAAAGTACATCCTTCTGGGATAGATCATTTGTACCAAGATATACCAAATAGCATCAACATCACAGTCCTGCTGGCATTCTTGACTATCTTAAGAATACGCTTTTTGTCTCTGCTGGCAGTAGCACCTGGTAGACACTTGACCTCTTTCAAAACCTCAGTATCCTTTCCTAAATTTACATCCCTTACAATTGAGTCCCCAACCAGAAGGTGGCTTCTCTTTTTGGATATCTTGCTCTTCTTGTGTGACTGGTGTGTAATACCTGATTCACACTTTCTGCTTTCCAAAGTAAGTTCTTCTAGGACCATGATCCCCACCTTACTTGAGTTATCATTATCACAATTACCTAGACCTGTCCCTTTCATGTCCCTATTAAGGTCAGCAAGGGCTGACCTGTATCTGTTATGCTGGGACACAGCAAAAGCTTTGTGTTTATGGTCCACAGCTCTCACCCTGCCAGATCCCATGGTTGTCCATTCTGCCCTTTTCCTGTAGGATCCTTGTGGTAGTGGAGGCTAGTAGCACGGCACAATAGATGGCTGGATTGGGCACCTAATTTCTGCTTGGAGAGCACAGATTAGAGATTCTAGGTAGGTAATCTGTCCATGCAGACTGGTGATTTTTTTTACAAAGATGACAGTATCCAAGTTTGAAAAAAATACTGCAAAAGACAGCTGCAAAAAAAAATTATACCGAACTAAGCTGGTCATTTTGAAATAAAATAAAATCACAATCTCAAGCTCATTTACTCTAAATATCTTATTGATATTCGTAGTTTATAGTTATATGATTTGCACGCCG
Source organism: Hydrophis major (assembly GCA_033807585.1). NCBI lineage: Eukaryota > Metazoa > Chordata > Lepidosauria > Squamata > Elapidae > Hydrophis > Hydrophis major. The sequence continues at coordinate 161,766,042 of CM066329.1, forward strand.
TTAGGTGTGCGGGCCACTATCTTTCTCCTTTTTACTCACCTTCTGCTTCCTCCACAAGCAGCCAGCAGCTCCTCCCACAACCTCTGGGAATTTGAAATGCAATGTGTTGTGTATGTACCATAGTTAATAAAGTATGAGCTTGAGGTAAAGTGCAGGGTTCTGGCCCTGCACTTCTGATTGGCTGTTAGGCGGCCAGATTGGATTGGTTAGTTCTGAGGAATCTGATTGGCCCTTAATGGAGAATTCTTATTGGGTAAAAGAGCAAATGTTCATAGCTCGTTATTGGACAAATCTTACAAGGGTTGCCTATATAAGGCAGAGTTTACTGTTGTTGTTTTGAGAAGTCACTATGCAAATAAAGAGCTGAAAGTTCACCATTCAGAGGCTGTCTCCATTTATTCCAACCCATGCTCAGTACATAACACAATGGAAGCAATTCAAATTACCTCTTTCTTTTCTACTCGCCCTCTGCTTCCTTCAGAAGCAGACAGCAGCTCCTCACACAACCTCTGGGAATTTGAAATGCAATGGAAGCAATTCAAACTGTTATGAACTAATAAAACACTTAAATAAAGTTTATCAAAAGCTTTAGAAAATAGCAGAGTTCTAGCCCTGCACTTCTGATTGGCCAATAAAAGCGATATCGGATTGGTCCTTTCAGGAGATTCTGATTGGCTGTTGACGAGCCACTCTCATTGGTTAAGGAGGTTAACACTCCACGTATCTTATTGGTTACTAGAGCAGCAGCTTGCCTATAAAAGGGCTGCTGTTGTCCAAGAGTTTTGCTCTGTTCAGAATGTATAATAAAGAGTTGAAGTTCACTGTTCACCATCTCATCTCCGTTCCTTGCGCCCATGTGCAGAACTTAACACAAACTGCCTCTTTCTTTTCTACTCACCTTCTTCTTCCTTCACAAGCAGCCAGCAGCTCCTCCCACAACCTTTGAGAATTTGAAATGCAATTGAAGCAATTCAAACTGTCTCTTTCTTTTCTACTCACCCTCTGCTTCCTTCACAAGCAGCTAGCAGCTCCTCATCATCCATTATGGCAAAGTCACTGGTTGCATACGATACACTGTGTTTGTCCAACCTTAGCATCAGAACAGTAGTTACAACCTATTCCACACACACACAACATTGAATCTACTGTGGATCTTGAGAGAGAAAACCTCAGAGATACCTTTCCAAGACCATATAGATTCCATACTAATCTCTTCACTAATGAATTATTTGCTTCCATTTTGCAACAACCAAAAACTATTACTTGTGGAAGTCACAGAGTATTTGTTGAGAAATAAATGCAATAAATGCAACTATTGTATAAGAAGTTGCTCACTTTCCACCTTCTCCATACTAGCCAAATATGACTTTAACTTCATTTTAATAAAACCTAAGCAGCTTGTTAGAAGATGTATAGCTGCTCTCCTATACTTAAAAAGTCCCACAAATGGGTGTTTGTTTTTTTTCACCCACTCATATTAGAAGCACCAAAGTGCTTCCAAGTTGAAAGGATTAGCCAGTGACATAACTGTTGCCTTAGGAAAGCCTCCTTTCATGTCCCCAGCAGGAGCAGGACTGAAGGACAAGAGTTCAACCATGGCAGCTCTCAGGTCTTGATTCAGGTTTGCTAATCTCCTGCCCAGTGTCCCAATCACATGAGACATTGTGTTCCTGTCTTATAAGAGGGGAAAAAATTATACACCATCTACAGCAAAATAGAGAAAGAAAAAACCAAGATGGGAGGTAGCAGCTATAGCCTAAACACTATCTCATTACAAATGTTCTGCTTCATCTTGAATGGAATCATTTAATCATCCAAACTCCAAACCACAGGCATAACTTTCATGCACTAAATCATTATTAACCATTATTTTCTGGGAAGAATTGTAAAGAGGTGAAGAAGATATTCCATGCTTCATTTACTCTATTCTTTAAAACAGGTCATTAATATTAATGACCTTAACAGCTTTCTAGGTAGAGAGTAAGAAGAAATGATAAATATGGAGGAGAAGGAAAAGAGGAGGAAATCCAATAATTTTAGCTATAATTCTGTAGCAGCAGTTCTGCAGCAAATTCAAATAACATTAGAAGACCTAGTGATAGCTTCCCTTTGGTATTCTGAGTCAAAAACCACATACTGAATAGAGCTCAATATCATTCTCATTAAATCTTTTCAGTCACTAGGAATCATGCGTGAGGTAGCCAAACTTGTCAGGAGCCCCTTTGTAAAAGGACTTTGAATACCATAATCTTTAACTGCTTTTTTAATTTCCCCAAGAACTGCTAAAGGAATCGGAACCCATTCAGTCTGCAGATTGCCTTGAGCATCCATTTGCCTATTGACTGGAAACAAATTCATCTGGGGACTCTCATCAGGCTCTAATTTCCCCTCATTGAAAGCCTGATGCATCATTGCTTGAACTTTTCCCATTTTTGTGATTGGATTTTATCATCCACAGGCATAGGCGCTGTTGGAAATGATAAAGCACACTCCAGTTTTGGGGTAGGAGAGTGCAATACAATTCCTTTATAAGGAGGAGGTTCTACTAAAGTTTTTAAAAGAGGTTGTTGCTGGGTCTCTAAAGCAGTCATAACAACCTTCCAATATATCAAAATTTCAGCTGTTGCCCGTGGCTCTTCATGAAGATAGTTCCAATTCTCTTTCATGAGTCTAACATTAAAGAGCCTTTCTCTGGATACCAAGGACATTGCCGCCGGATCTCTTGCAGCAGCTCTCTCACATTATCTTTTGAAAGAACTATTTGCTCCCCCCCAGAGGGTTTAAAGATAAAGAAGTTTGTCCTGACTAACTTCAGCAGTTCACTAATATGACGTTCCTGTAGCTGAGAGAGTTTTCCCCCCATGTTCCCTGAAAAAATCCTATTGTCCAGCAATAGTTAAGTATGTACTTTACCTATTCCAGGCAAGGAAACATGGAGGTCCGGACACGTACCACCTGCAATGGATCACGTCGGGGTCACCACTTGTGGTGGTCTCCCATGGAAAGAATGAGACACAGGCTGGTGTACTCAGGATGGGAGCCCAGAGCAAATTCTAGTGCTCCCTTTTATTAAGAATTTTGTACATAGTAAGCATTCACATTGTGGATTAAAATAATTACACAGAATTGTTTACAGTCATCTGAGCTGCTCAAATGTTTCTGGTGTTTGCTTTTAATTTCCTTGCTTTATCTCAGTGATCCCTAGGCAGACATGTATGTATAAGGTCTTAGACTAATCATTACCCAATACTGAAGTCAAAGTTTATTCCCACAGAAGCTTATTGAATGAGAAGCAAAACTTTTCAAGGAAAAAAACAAAAACAAAAAGATAGATTATAAAATCTTTGCTTCAATATTGGCAGAAGACTTAAAAAATATCTAAATAATTTTATTCATCCTGATCAAAATGGATTTCTGCCAAAGAGAAAAATTAAAGATAATATAAGAGTAATCTTGGACACTTTGGAATACTACGAGGCACATCCTGAAAAAGAAATAGCTCTGATATTTCTAGATGCACAGAAGGCATTTGATAATGTGAATTGGTGATTCATGTTATTACTGTTGGAACAAGTGAGTTTTGCTAGAAAATTTATTCAAGCAATAGAAGCCATATACTATAAGCAAACGGCAAAGGTAATGATAGAGGGAGAACTGACAGACTCTATCAATATAAGAAAAGGAACAAGACAAGGGTGCCCACTATCACCTTTGTTGTTTGTGTTAACTTTGGAAGTGCTAAACAGAAATATTAGAGATTCATATAGTTTCAGGCATGGGTGAAATGACTGGAGACAATCTTAGTTGGTGAACTTTCAGCTCTTTATTACATAGTGACTTAAGAGAGTGAACAACAACAACTCTGCCTTATATAGGTGACCTTAATGTGAAATAACCAATAGGGAGCTGTAAGACGCTAGCTCCAGAACCAATAAGAGTCCTTCGTCAAGGGCCAATCGGATTCTCTGAACCCAACCAATCCGATCAAGCCGCTTAACACCCAATCAGAAGTGCAGGGCCAGAACCCTGCACTTTTACCCCAAGCTTGCTTTATTTAAACTATTTACATACATAACAGAGATGAAAAGAATATAAAAGGGATGAAAATTAAAAAGGAAGAATTTAAATTGCAAGCATTTGCAGATGATCTGGTTTTCATCTTAGAAGATTCTCCAGAAATAGCACCAAAATTGATAGAAAAGATAGAGACATATGGAAAGGTGGCTGGTTTGAAAATAAATAAAGATAAGACAAAGATCTTGATGAAGAATATGCTATTAAGACAAAAGGAAAAACTGGCAGACCTATTGAAAAATCAGGTCACGAATAAGATCAAGTACTTGGGGATATATTTGACAGCAAGATGTAGTACACTAAAAGAGAATAATTAATCAACAGCAGATAGTGCTAGATCTGGTGAAATGGGAAAATTTACAACTGTCACTTATAGGGAGAATTTCAACAATCAAGATGAATATATTACCCAGAATTTTATATTTGTTTCAAACAATTCCAATTAGGCTTGGAAAAGATTATTTTGAAGAATTAAATAAAATTATGTTGAAATATATATGGCAAGGTAAGAAAGCGAGAATAAAGTTAAAACTTTTGCAAGATGTTAGAATTAGAGGAGGATTTGGTTTGCCTTTTTGGGAGTTGTACTATCAAGCTACAAATCTGATGTGGGTTAAGGAGTGGATAACACTAAGAAATACTAATTGTTGAGATTAGAAGGACATGATCTGTGGTTGGGGCAGCATGCTTTTTTATGGTATAAGGGAACTAAAACACAGGGGTATTTTAGAAGGCATTATATACGGGAGTCTCTCTGGTTAAACTGGGAGAAGATTAAAAGACAATGTTATTTGTGTTGTAACTATGAATCATTCATGTGATTTGCAACTTTGTATCAGTGCAATTCTGTACCATCCTAGCATTGTAACGATTTAGCTTTCTTGTATAAACATTAGACTCCTGTCTGCATTGTATCTTTCTCATGTAAACATTAGACTCCTGTCTCTTCAGTGATCTTTGCCAGGCATGCAAAAGAGAAGAGGAGTTAAACAGCTGTCAATACAGAATGATGTTCTAATTGACCTGGATTGTTATAAATTACATTTTCTGATACCCTGTTGTTTTTACTAACCTGAGCTATTATAAATTATATGTATTTCCTGCTGACCTAAGCTATTATAATACATGAATGTCTTGTTTACCCTGGGCTTTGAAGAATTTCACCCCCCTGTCAAAAAGCATCATTAAAGAGCCTGTGCCAAGGCATTCGGGGCGCGCTCATCCCGAGAAACCTCGTCTCGTGTCGTTTCTTCCTCCTTTGCTCCCTCTCATGAGGCGCCCATCTAATGCGGGATGGCAGATACCGCATTTTGGTGACCCCGACGTGATTCCCTAAGGGGGATACTCAGCAGCGTGCCCATACTTATCAGCTCGGTTGGAGCTGTGCATCGCCAGGCGCCTGAGCGAATTGCACCTCATCGGATCTGAAAGACGGTCTCGATTTTAGTAAGTATGGGTGGAGGCTTTTCTCAACAGCAGAAGGAATTGAGAGAGCTAGTCTCTTCTTCTAAATACTCTGCTAATTTAAAGGGCTTTCCCATAAAAAGGAAATCTATTGCTGCATTATTGGCTTATGTGTGGCAACACTGCCCCAATTATTCAGAGGAAGGGTCCTTAAAAATTTTCCAATTGGCAAAAAATTGGTGAACATCTCCATTGTCCTCCTCGTGCACCTATTGGCTTTTTGGTCACTTGGAGGAAAATTATGGAGGCTTTAAAAGTCCATCAAAAAATAGAAGCAGGGAGTGTGTTTGAATCTCCCCTGCCAAGTTATGATAACTTTTTAATTTTCTCTAACTCAGGCAGAAGCTGCTACATTCCATTCCCATAGGAGTAAAATCCTAGAGGATTAAAAGATTGTGAAATTTGGCAAATGGATGTAACTTAGTATCCACCTTTTGCCCCATGGAAATATTTGCACGTTTCAATAGATACATATTCAGGATTTATTTTGGCTACTCCTCAAAGGGGAGAAGCTGTAAAACAATTATTCAATTCGTACCTTTGCTTCGCTGGAACGTCCAAAAGAAATAAAAAAAGACAATGGATCTGCCTACACAAGTTCTGCTTTTCAGGACTTCTGTAACAGATGGGATGTAATCCACAAGTTTGGAATTCCCTGCAACAGCCCGGAGGGCAGGCTATTAGGCTATTGTGTAATGAGCTCACTTATCTCTGAAACGTTCTCTTAATTGGTATTCATTGCGGGAAAAACCCCTGAACCTCCCAGCATTGCAAAACTCTCTTAACATTTGTCTTTTTACTCTAAACTTTCTTAAATCTAACTGGAATTCCTCCTACTTCTGCTGCTTTTCGTCATTTTTCCTCCCCCTCCCCCCCCCCCCCGCCTAACAGATTGTCATTATTCTGCTTGGCAGAGTCCTGCTGAGCTTGGGGGAGAGGAAACGCTGCGATCTTACTGCCAGAAAAAAACCACTCTCTGAATCCCTGGTCAGGCAGTAAGACCCTATCATGGGAATTTATCTGCTGCATCTGTATCTTAAAAATCTTTCCTGATATTCTTGCCTATATCTTCTTTGCAATTTCTACCTTACTTCAACAAAACCTATGCTTCCTGTCAAAAGACTATTCGTGTTAAAATCATTTCATTAACAGAAGGCTATTATACTTGTTCCACGTGGGTATGTCATGAAAATGCTATCCATAAGTTTTCACTCTGTCATTTCTGTTTTATTTTAAAGAACACTCTACCCCTCGCTCTTTTGTTTCTCCTTTACTCTTCCTATGGAAAGGAACCTTAAAATCTTTTCCTCTTTTCAATCTAAACATAGGGGGATCTAAATGTCCTTATATTGTATCAAGGGTTTCCCCACCCCACTTAACGTCCTTAATGAATGATCAAGTTAATCTTCATTGGCATTATTGTAATTATTATCCTTTTTCTATTAATTGTATTCCTTCCTCATCTGGTAAATGTTCTACAACTAATTTGTCCATAAGCCTCTCTCCTGCTTGTCATGTTTTTATATACCCGAGCTCTGATCCTGTCAACAAGCGACGCTTCAAAAGAACTGTCCATGACGATCCGCAGAAGCCTCATAGAAGAGATAATATTGCCTGGACTATAACTAACTTTCAAAAAAGTTCGTTTAAGTTCTACAACCAATTTTTCTTGCATAGAAAACTTCTACCCACCATTTCAATTCAATTTGGCAGATGCACCCACACAACCGGGGGATATCCTGCAATCCACATCACTGCAGGATCACGCCTGAAAGGAATGTATTTTATCTCTGGCAATAATTTTGTTTGAGTTTGTTACACTGGTTTCATGGCATGTATCCACGGGGATGAAATTGTTAAATCCAAATCATTTTTGCATTCAAGTATGGCTTGTGAGTATAACTCTGATGATTTTATATCCCTATAGGTATCCATGGAACACCCCCTCTCTTGCAAAATCGTAGAGGCTTAGCTCTGTTATTTTTAAAACAAGGGGGATTGTGTGCTGCGCTTAAAGAAGAATGTTGTTTTTATGCTGATAGCGGGGGGGGTTTAAAGGAGAATGTTGTCTTTATGCTGATAGCAGGGGTGGTGGTTTAAAGGAGAATGTTGTCTTTATGCTGATAGCAGGGGGGGTGGTTTAAAGGAGAATGTTGTTTCTATGCTGATAGCAGTGAGGTCGTGCTGGATTCTATGAATGAATTAGAAAAACGCTTAAAAGATAGAGAATACGAAAGGTCAAACATGTATAATTGGTATCAAGGTTCGTTTTCTATTTCACCATGGCTCACAACCCTTTTAACTGCATTGGCAGGACCATTAATAATCATTATATTAATATGTATTATAGGACCTTGTTGTTTTAATAGAATATTGCAATTTTTTTAAGATCAATTATCTTCCATGACTACTGATGCTGATGTGTTATTGCAAGCTCATGTTATGTCTTTAACACCGGATGAAGAAATATCATTGCTGAGTTACCGCTCCTTGGACAACCCTGATGCTGATGGGTCGCACGCCTACCTAGATGACGGGGACGGAGAACATTTCAGAAAAGTAGTTCCTGTTTTCTTGGACAAGGAAGAAGACTCGTCATAAAAAAAATAAAAACAGAGGAGATGTTGTAACTATGAATCATTCATGTGATTTGCAACTTTGTATCAGTGCAATTGTGTACCATCCTAGCATTGTAACGATTTAGCTTTCTTGTATAAACATTAGACTCCTGTCTGCATTGTATCTTTCTCATGTAAACATTAGACTCCTGTCTCTTCAGTGATCTTTGCCAGGCATGCAAAAGAGAAGAGGAGTTAAACAGCTGTCAATACAGAATGATGTTCTAATTGACCTGGATTGTTATAAATTACACTTTCTGATACCCTGTTGTTTTTACTAACCTGAGCTATTATAAATTATATGTATTTCCTGCTGACCTAAGCTATTATAATTCATGAATGTCTTGTTTACCCTGGGCTTTGAAGAATTTCACCCCCCTGTGAAAAAGCATAATAAAAGAGCCTGTGCCAAGGCATTCGGGGCGCGCTCATCCCGAGAAACCTCGTCTCGTGTCGTTTCTTCCTCCTTTGCTCCCTCTCATGAGGCGCCCATCTAATGCGGGATGGCAGATACCGCATATTTGAAAATTCCAGTCTGGCTATTGACTGTTGAAACATTTTCTTATCCTATAATATACAAAAAGGAACAAACAGTTAGATATGGTGAAATATTGAATGAAAAGGGTGAACTCAAATCTATACAAAAACTAGAGGAACAAGGTATAAAGATGAATTGGTTTTCATATGCGCAAATACATTCAAGGTATGATAAAGATTCTAAAATGGAAGGTTTCTATGATAAATTGACTGATTTAGATAAGATTTTGACAGGTACTGATGAAAAGGTGATTTAAAAAGTGTATGGATATTTATTAGAAATTAAATTAGAAGAAGAACAAGTTAAAGAATCTATTATTGCTTGAGGGAAGAATTTTGGATATGGGATCGATTTAGAGAAATGGCAAAAATTGTGGTCTCAAAATTATAAAATGACAATGTCAACAGCATATAAAGAAAATTTGTATAAGATGTTTTACAGGTGGCATTTCCCCCCAACAAAAATAGCAAGAATGTTCAAGAATAAATCAGAAAACTGTTGGAAATGTCATCAGATATCCAGCTCATATTACCATATGTGGTGGACTTGTGCGGATGCTAAAAAATACTGGACTAAAATCCATACATGGTTTGAAAAAATGACAAAAAAACATATAGACTTGAAACCCGAGATCTTCTTATTGGGAATTTTACCTGATATATACAGTAAAGATTTGAAATACCTGATTGTAAATGTATTAACAGCGGCTAGGATTGTATTTGCTAAAAACTGTAAAAATGAAAAATTACCATCACAGGAGGAAATCATTAAGAAAATATTGGAATGTGCTGAAATGAGTAGATTGACATTTGAAATTAGAGAACAAAAGGATAAACAATTTTAAAAAATTTGGGATCTATTCTATCAATGGTTAGACAATAAAATACAGTAATGAAATATGTAGACTTAGAAAATAATAAATATATAAAGATGTACTTCTTTCTTATTATATCTACAAAATGATTTTAGGACAGATTTGGGATGATAATATGAACTGTTATAAAATAAACTGAGTAAATTATGATTATCTTGTAAAACATGAATGATTAAAAGTATAGTCAAATGATTGATTAATAATGATACTAAGGTATTTAATTTTTGATTGAAAATACGAGATTATATGCAATGTAATTGTAATTGAAGACTACGAAATGGAAGCACAAAACAATTTGTAAGCCAACTGGCACACTGTGTGTACACATATGGAAGATGGCTTGATGTTTTTATGTTTTATTAGTTTATGTTTGTTTTTAAAAACCAATACAAATTTATAAAAAAAAAATAATGCAATATAAGAAATGAGAGACTAAATGAGATTCTATCCTTAATCTCCAGTCCCCTTTGCTTAATGCTCTGCACTATAAATTGCTATAAGAATTGTCTTGGCTATTCACAAAATAGCCTCTTCTGCATTTGGTGTTTTTACTCAATCTCCATCTATTTTAATACTTTTATAATGAGGGACATTCTGAAAATACAGGAACATTCTGTTGTTGTTGTTTCAATCTGATCTGCCAAGAAGAAAGAAAGAAGTGATGAAGTGACAAAATGGTTAGAAAAGGTTGGGAGAAGCTTACAGAGAAAATGGGAAGAGCAACAAAGTTGACTCAAAGGGGTCTTTAAACTCCTACAATGAATAAAAGAGTCCTCATATAATCTGAAAAACCATTAAGTTATTGAAGCTATTAATATAGAATCTTTTCTTCTATTAAATAAACCACTTCATGATTTCAGATGAGTCAGGGTTCATGAGCTTTCAGTTCTTTGTCTTAATCCGGACTGCCTCCAATACAGCAAACATCACTTTAAGATATCAAGTTTATGTAAAGACTAATGTCTTTTTGTTCTTTTTCTACCAATGACCCACTTGCAAAATGCAGTTAAAAACTGATCCAAGAATATCTGGCTAACACACACATATCCTCTTCAACCATAACCTGCATTGCTTTCATGGAACACAAATAAAATTGTTCAGCAATATGTCCACGAAGAAGATGAGTTATACATATAAAATAATATTTCAAATCAAATCAATCAAACCTTTACTATTCCTTTTTTAAAAACCACCAACAACAAAGCACTTTCACTGGCAGAAGGTACAGAGAGCAATTTATTCAAGTCCTGCATTGATGATATGCTTTGGTTACCTAATCCCTTCCAGATTAGAATCACTGCAATATTATCCAACTGCTTGGCACTCTCTACTTTGCTTGTCTTCTGTATATTGCTTATTATCAGAAATGTGAACCATTACCAAGGCAATGTCATCCTTTGCTAGTAGAACAGCTGCTGAAAAGTGGTTGTCCTGGCTGTCTTTTTTTATTAATCTTAGAAGATTGCAAAGTCAGTAAGTGTCACAAGACAAAAATATAAGATGTACTGATATATAGAAGCATAAGGTATTTTAGGCAAAGATGGGTTGGCTATGCTATTCAGAGTTGGTATTAGTAAAGATGGACTGCAAATAAGAATAATATGGAAGAGAGTAAAGCAGGGGTGCCAAACTTGAATTCATTGAGGGATGTGTTGTGAATGAATAAATGTTAAAATAAAGTTATCTTGAGCTTGAAGTCAAGTGCAGGGTTCTGGCCCTGCACTTCTGATTGGCTGTTAATGGCAAGATCGGATTGGTCCGTTCAGGAGCATCTGATTGGCCATTAACAGGCCATTCTCATTGGTTAACGGAGCTAGCGCTCCCGGATTGCTATTGATTGAATAGTTAATAAGTTGCCTATATAAGGAAGGCTATAGCAGCCATCCAGTTTGAGCTGTCACACCATGTAAATAAAGAGTTTGAAGTTCACTGTTTCTACTGGCTCGTCTCCAATTATTCGCACCCATGCTCCAGACTTAACACTGGTGACGAGGATGGGATTGGATGACATCAGAGCCAACTAAAACAACGACGAATACAACCAAGCACATGGCTGAAATGCACAATGGCAAAACCATGTCCGGCGGTGTAGTACCACCCGCTCCGTTTGACCCAGCGTAAGAGGACTGGGAGTCCTACATGAACCGTTTCCAAATGTTTTTGGAAACGAATAATCTGAAGGATACCACAACCGGGAAGAAACGGGCGGTATTCCTGACGCACTGCGGGCCGACCGTATTCAAAATGGCCAAGGCGCTAGCAAAACCGGTTGAATTGAAGGCCATGGACTGGGACGTCCTCGAACTGCTACTAAGGGTCCACTATGCACCGACCATTCAAACACTCATAAGACGACATGAGTTCTACCAAAGAAACCAGCGGAAAGCAGAAAGCGTTGCCAATTTTGTTGTGAACCTCCAAAACTTGGGAGGCCTCTGCAATTTCGCCGACCTAGAGGAGGCCTTGAGAGACCGAGTAGTTCTAGGATTAGATGCTCTAAACGTGCAGAGCAAAATAATGGCTAAAGGCGACATTAGCCTTGCCGATGCCATCGCTGAGGCTACGGCAGCGGAGGCGACCAAGAAATTGGCTGCCCAACTACGCTGAAATCACGCTCCGAAACACCAACCAGCCGGTGAACTTTCACCTAAGTCGGAAGGACAGCTTTTGACGGCCCACCATGAGGACCTCTCTTCGTCGTCAGACAGTGATGAAGAAGAGGTCCATTGACTGCGGTCCGATCGGGACCATTACCCGAAATCCTAGCAACCGTGCGCTGGCTGCGGGGCCAACCATTACCATTCTGATTGCAAATTCCATGACGCGCTCTGCCACGAGTGCGGAAAACGAGGCCATATCGGACGGGTCTGCAGAAGTCTCCTTGGACCCAGCCAGACCTCGAAGGGGACCAATCTTCGCCAATCAACAGGAAACCGTCCTGTAAGGCGAGAACCAGCAAACCACTCCTACAGAAACCAACCCGTGAATCGCCTAACGAAAGGAGAAGAGGCTCACCAAACATTCACTATCGGCCACACCTCTTCACTGGATGCCAAGAAAATTCGAGTTAAAGTGGACATCGAAAATCAGCCTTGCCAAATGGAAGTTGACTCGGGATCATCTCTTTCAATGGTCTCCTGGAAGACCCTCAAGCAACTCATCCCCACTATCCGGCGCCAAGACCTTCAATTCCAACGGCTCATGTTAAAGGACTACCAGGGGAACCGGATTTCAGTCGTAGGATCCAGTCAAGTCCAGGTTTCGTTCAAGAACCGCACAGTGTACTTACCCCTGATGGTGATCGACAAGGACCGGCCTAGCCTTTTAGGCCTGCAATGGTTTGTACCACTCGGCATTGAAGTGGCAGGCATCAACCGAATCAGCGGCAATGACTGGGAGGAGGACCTCGCCCACGAGTTCAAGGACGTCTTTGCAGAAAAGCTAGGCGAGTACAAGGGGACCCCGATATCCTTTAGCCTTAATCCAAAAATAGCTCCCATCCGCCTTTAGCCTCGTCGAGTTCCGTTCGCGCTAAAGCCAAAAATTGACGAACAGCTTGATAAGTTGATAGCCCAGGGAATGTTAAAGCCAACCGATCACTCCCCATGGGAAAACCCAATTGTGACACCAATTAAGCTGGACGGCTCCATTAGAATTTGTGGGGACTATCGAGCCACCCTTAACCACGCCCTGCAACAAAATCCATATCCGGTGCCGGTGGTCCAACACCTCTTCCATTCCCTGGGGGGCGGAAAAGTCTTCGCTAAACTAGACTTAGCCCAGGCTTATCAGCAACTGCTGGTTGATGAAAAAACAGCACAGACACAGACTATCATAACTCACTGAGGTGCCTTGAAGTGTACGCGGCTCCAATTCGGAGTCAGTGTAGCCCCGGGGATCTTTAGAGCCTAATGAAGAGACTCTTGCAGGGGATCAAAGGTGTTGTCCCTACTTTGACGATGTGCTCATTGCTGCCCCCACTCCAAAAATTTTACGGGATCATTTAAGACTGGTTTTACAAAAATTCCAAGAAGCAGGCTTGAAGGTGAAGAAAAATAAGTGCAAGCTGTGTACAGATTGTGTTGAATTCTTAGGGTACTTGATTGACAGTCAGGGTATTCACTCTACCGATAGCAAATTGAGAGCAATAAAAAACGCTCCCAGACCCCGGAGCAAGGCCGACCTCCAGGCGTTTTTAGGCCTCATCAATTTCTATAACGTATTCCTGCCGCACAAGGCAACTGTTGCTGAACCTTTACATCACCTACTAGACAAAAAAGCAATTTGGGTATGGGGTCACAGAGAAGAGCAGGCGTTCCGTAATGTAAAAAAGCTGCTGACTTCTGACGCTGTACTAATGCAGTACAATGAAACTTTACCTTTGAATATCACATGTGATGCATCGCCTTTTGGAGTGAGCGCCATTTTGAGCCATGTATTGCCTAACGGTTGCGAAGCCCCTGTTGCTTATTTTTCAAAAACATTCTCGAAAACCGAGTGAAATTATAGCCAGATCGATAAAGAAGCCCTGGCAATTGTATCGGCTGTTTAAAGATTCCATGAGTACGTGTACGGCCGGGCTTTTACTATAGTAACTGACCACAAACCGTTGCTGGGGATAATCGCTGGGGATAAGCCAACTCCCTACATACTTTCTTCCAGGATGACCCGCTGGTCAGAATTCTTGGCTGCCTACAATTATTAGCTACAGTACTGCCCCAGTAAAGCCATTCCCCACGCTGATGCGTTGAGCCGTGCACCGCTCCCAGAAACCATCAATGATCCTGCACCAATGATGACAACGTTGCAGATCGAGACACTTCATACGCCGCCATTAACTGCCTGGGATATCACGAGAGAAACAAAACGCGACCCCATCTTAGCACGAGTCCTCACATGGGTGGAACACGGATGGCCATTGGACCAAGTACCAGACGACTTTGCACCATTCAAAAGTCATCAAACAGAGTTGTTCTCGTAAAAAGGCTGTATCATCTGGGGCGATAGAGTCGTTATCCCAGAACGACTCCAACAGGCACTGCTGAGAACCTTGCACGATGGCCACCCTGGCATCGTGAGCATGAAAGGCCTCGCACATAGCTTTGCGTGGTGGCCAGGCATAGACAGACAAATCGAATCGTGGGTCAAAACTTGCCAGAGATGCCAAGAAGTAAGCAACGCTCCACCAAAGGTAACCCCAACCGAATGGGAGACGCTGCGGGGACCCTGGTCCCATATCCATCTAGATTTTGCTGGGCCGACCAAAGGCCACACATTCTTGTTAACCATCGACGCCTACTCGAATTGGCTCGAGATTCACCGAATGAGGAACACGACCACCGAAGCAGTCATCAAAAGACTGTAAAGACTGTTTGCAACCCATGGATTACCAGGCGTTCTGGTATCCGACAACGGGCCCCAATTTACTGCGCTGTCTTTTGAACAGTACCTGGTTGACCGCAGTATCTGACATGTGCTCACTTCACCTGTTCACCCTGCGGCCAATGGTAGGGCTGAGTGCATGGTACAATTTGTCAAGAAAACGCTACAAAAAATAGATTACGACAACGTCGATGAGAAAATCAACCGAATCCTTTTCCTACAGCACATCACACCTCACGGCATCACCAACAAGACTCCCGCCGAGCTGCTAATGGGACGAAAGCTCCGCTCCCAACTCGACCGGTTACACCCAGCCTATGAACCGGAAAAACCCCTCGGATCCAGCGGCCGATGCCGTACCTTCCAGGTAGGCGATTTAGTATTCGCTAAAAACTTATCGGGCGATCCGCTGTGGGTAGAAGTGACCGTAATCCACGTAACCAGCCCAAGATCATACCTTGTATAGTGCCCTGACGATAGACTTTGGAAGCGCCATATAGATCAACTACGATCGCGGCTGCAGTCACACAATTCCGAACTCCCTTATAACCAAACTGAGGGGGAGGAGATACAGAGAAAGACAAATTTCAACTAGAGGAAAATCTTTTCAACGGGAACGATAGCGGAACTTAAACGCAGTAACAGGAACCAGGGATGGGAGTGAGTTCACCTCAGGGAGTTACCGAAGATATTGGTGACAACGGAAATGCGAACTCTGAACCAGAGGCATCCCTGTCGCTCAACAACGATCTACCTCAACAAGAGTGCAGCCAAATGCCAGGCACACAGCAAAAATCAAAAAGACTAATAAAACAACCGTCCTACCTCAAGGACTATGTGACCGCGTCCCGTAAGCAGAAGCCAGGGGAAAGGGGTGTTGTGAATGAATAAATGTTAAAATAAAGTTATCTTGAGCTTGAAATCAAGTGCAGGGTTCTGGCCCTGCACTTCTGATTGGCTGTTAATGGCAAGATCGGATTGGTCCATTCAGGAGCATCTGATTGGCCATTAACAGGCCATTCTCATTGGTTAACGGAGCTAGCGCTCCCAGATTGCTATTGGTTGAATAGTTAATAAGTTGCTTCTATAAGGAAGGCTATAGCAGCCATCCATTTTGAGCTGTCACACCATGTAAATAAAGAGTTTGAAGTTCACTGTTTCTACCAGCTCGTCTCCAATTATTCACACCCATGCTCCAGACTTAACAGGATGCATCAGCATTGTGATCACCTTGTAAGGGGTAAGCTTGTATCAGGAGCACCTATGGTGGTCCGAGAACTCTGCCAGTGAAAATGGGCTCCTGAGTTCTGTTTCTGGCTGCAACTGCCTCTTGCAACCCTCTGCCAGTGAAAACAGAGCTTGGGAGGGCTGTGTGTGGCCCTCGCAAGCTCCGTTTTTACTGGCAGAGGCACCACAGCTGAACCTTCACTGTTTTTAGGGTGGCCCCACAGGCCAGATCTAAGTACCTCATGGGGCGAATCCAGCCTGCAGGACTTGAGTTTGACATCCATGGACTAAAGCAATGTATCTTCTCAGGGTTGTAAGTATTTTGAATACCTGTATCAGCTTGTCTCAGTTTAAATAATTGATTTGCTTATTTTCAAATAAGTAGTTTTCAAACCAAAATGATTCAGATTTTTTCAAAAGGAAACTTTATTAATTTCAAATAGTATTTTTAGAGAAAGGTGCTTACAAATACAATTATTCCTGCTTTATTAGGAAGAGAATCCCACTCAGTACAACTGCTTCAACTTTGAAATAAATGTGCATATTGCAGAACTTTTGCTTACTGATGTGACTTTAACTATGCTAATACTGAGCTCCCCCGACACCAAGTTGTTTAATAACTTGCTACCACAACAAGTTAATTTAGCTTAGCTATTTGTAAAATACAGCATTCATTTACACAAATAGATTCCATAAAATGAATGAAGATCATGAACGACAAAGCATAAACACCACCTAGACAGTTATCACGGAAAGAGACTACTTGAGACCTGTATACTTGACTTAAACAGCAAGTCAGTGGATATTAATCTAAAAGAAACTAATGAAAAAAAAAAACAGTGAAATAATGGAATAATACAGGCATAGAAGGGAAGAGGGGGTGAATGATGATCCATTATTACATCACACAAATGATGAGACTTCTCCACTTTCAGCAGATATCAGGATGCAATTATGTCCCAAGCTGCAGTCCACAAAAACTAATTCCACAATAAAACTGAAAATCTCTGCTTCTTGGAAGCAAATCCGAATGAATTCAGTGGGACAGATCTAGTATTCTATGGTGTTTTAAAAGTGCACCTCAAGCCATTCTTGGTTTTTCTGCATGCTCCAGATGTTTCAAGAAGAGTGACATTTTAGAAATGAACACACCATTTGAACAAAATGCTCTGCTTTATTGGCTCACCCATTCTTGGCAGACTATCTATTTCAACTATGTAAGAAGGAAAAAAGATTAGAATAGAAGCATTTATTCAGAAGCCACTGCATTTTTTGCTTTATTGTGTGTTTTTTTCAGTGGCTAAATAGGTAATGGAGGAGGAGGAGGTGGAGGAGGAGGAGGAGGCACTGGCCTGGTTTACACAATGTGCTGAATCACAATTTGATCTGCTTGTTTTGTCTTAGTGCATATGGAAAACCAAACATTCTGGTTTGGCAACAAAACTGTTAGCAAAATTTTCAACAGAGTTTACCAACCTAAGAAACAAAATAGACACTTTATAAATATTAACAAAAGTATAGCTTTGTGGGGTATAATGTGGAGAACTGTTAAAATAATGCAGTGCAGTAAGCAATAAACAGAAGGAAATTCCATTCCAAGACATTCAAAGAGTTAAAGGAAAATCAGACCTGTCAAATCAGACAGGTAGTCCTCAGCTTGCAACAATTCGCTTAGTGACCATTCAAAGTTACAACTACATTAAAAACGTGACTTATGACCATTGTTCACACTTATGACCATTGCAGCATCCCCACGGTTGTGTAATTGACATTCAAAACCTTGACTGACTCCCATTTAGGATGGTTGCAGTGTCCCATTTTGCAACCTTCTGAAAAGCAAAGTCAACGGGAAAATCAGATTCATTTAACAACTGTGTTACTAATTTTAAAGCTGTAGTGATTCGCTTAACAAATGTGGCAAGAAAAGTCATCAAATGGGACCAAACTCACTTAATGAATTTCTCACTTAGCCACATAAATTTTGGGCTCAGTTGTGGTTTTAAGTTGAGGAAAATGTGCAAAGACAACCAAAGGTTGTGAAAATCAAATATTATGCTGTCATTCAGAAGTGGAAGTTTTCCTTCCCTTAGGTGAGTTTGTCAGTGGGGAGGATCTGATTCTATTTTCCTTTGACCTTCTAGTTTCTTCCATTATCCTGATATGGGAAGATAGCAAGAATATGAAAGGTTAAGATTTCTTTTAAAAATGTGAAACTTAAATGCCTCACTTTCCCTCCTCTTTGACAATAAATAAATACATTGGCTATTATCAAAAACTTCAGTTTAGTAGCTTCTTTCAAACATTCAACACTCTGGTCAGGTTTTAGGGTATTATTATTATTATTTTAAAGGCTGCTATCAGTCATAACTACCAGATAATGTTTTGAATCCTTTCTGAGTTGCATACTTTTTGCAGGATTTTTAAAAAAATCCTTTAAAGCTAAAATGGTCTCAGGGCTGCCAACTCTCACGCAATCAGCGTGAGACTCACGCAATTCAATCAATTTTGACTGTCTCACTCTGATAAACAAAATCTCACGCTAAACCCCCAAAATCATGGAATGTACAAAAATATCCCTACATTCTCTGATTATATTCCGAATATTCCCCTTAGCTTAGGAGAAGGATGAGCTCCCAGCGCTGCGCCGCCCTGCCCAGCCACCCCGCCCTGCCCAGCCACCCCACTGCGCCTCTTTTCCCGCCTTAATCCTTCTGCCGGCGTCCCATAACTGTCACGATGCCGATCATTATCGCTTCAGGAAAGCGAAGAGCAGGAGGCTTCTTCGCCGCCCGGGGCGCTCGCAGCCACTTTGCCCCGCCCTCTCCCTCTCTGCAATGTCCTCTGGGACAAGCCAGCTGCCCTAGGCTTTCCAAAGAAGGACACGAGGGGGCTGGCAAAGCCTCTTTACAGCCTCGGCCAGTAATAACAATGGTAAGCAAAGCCAACGGAGTGGCTTCCATTTAACCCTTTGGTGTTTAAATCTTTGGTGATGTTTCTTTATTTTCTCTGGCTGGATTTCTGACCCAGGGGAGAAAGACCATTTAAAAAAGCAAAAAGGACAGAAAGAACACCAAGAAAGAATGGGACAAACCCCCCCCCCCAAAAAAAGAGATCCAACACAACTCTGAATAAAATTATTATTATTTTAAATTTTATTATTATTATAATTATTATTACCACCCCTTTACACGCCTTATGCTCTCTTTTAGCTGATCCAAAAGAGTCTTCCCAAACCAGCAAGGCGAGAAGCGCGCCAGGCTGATCTATAAAGGGGCTGGGCAGCTTTTTTGCAAAATACTTAATAGAAAGGTTGGAGGACTGACAGGATTACATCTCTGGCAGTGGATGAAGGAATCACTTTTTCCTCTTTCTCCTTTGAGTTTAAATCCTAGGTCTCCATGCACCAGATCGACAGGACTGTACTACATTATTATCATATTTTCAAACCCTTAGATAAGGACTCAATAAGGAGTTTTTTTTGATGCCAGTAGGCTTCTCAGCCTCAAATTGGGATAGCCCTGACTCAACTAGAACATATTCTAATCTTAACACAATTTACCATCCAAAGAGCAGTAAGACCATTAAGTTCAGAATCTAAACTTACCCAATAAATAATATACTGTTTCCTCACTGTGCTCAAGCTTCAGAATACAGTAGATGAGTTTTACAGTTAACAATATGTATATTTATATGAAGCACTCATTATTTGATTAAATGTTTAGTTTATACATGTCTGAAATTATGAACCCCTATTTCAGTCAACAAGTTAGTATATAATTAAAGACTGAGACTATAGCATTTGATATTGGCATGTAGTATGGTATTTGATACAGAAAGAAGAATACCCATTGATGTATTTGCATTATCTCTGTAGTTGTTTCGGGTTTTTGTCTTTTTGTTGCACATTGAATTCATCCTATAGTGGTCTATAGTACATCACTAAGCTAATAAAGTCAGTTGAGGTAGAATACTGCAGTTACAAGTCAGGAACTTCAATTATTCATGGTCAGTGAACTGCATTATTAATATCTTACAAATCCGGTTCAAGTACATTGGTGCTGCTTGCATGTATGTATGTATGTATATGTCCAAATCATGACTAAAGTATGCATCAGATTGCACCATTTAAAATGTAAAATTGTCAAAGCTCCCTACCGTGGAAGGGGGGACACCCCCCTTCCACACCATCCCCCCCTTGGTCGCTTCGCTCCCTCGCAGTGTCTCACTCCGAACTATCACTCAAGGTTGGCAGCCCTGTGGTCTGTGTGGACAGGCTAGGAAAAGAAAGCCAACTTTTAGATTCCTTTTAGCAATGTGACTTTGATGTTGTACTCAAGAGCAAAAACACATTCTTATTCAGTATATAAAGCAGAGTTTCATTGATTTCAGTGGAAACTCTGAGACTGATTGCAATCTTAATACTGCTGACAATTCATTGCAAAGCCAAATCAAGTCAATTTTACTTAGATAGAGCAGCATATTTTGAGTGAAAGCTGATCTAATGACACTCAGTAGAAAAAACCAAATTCTTAGCATTTCTTAGGAACCCATTAACCAAAGAAACGTCACACTTTTCTTTGATGAATATTTGCCCCTGTTAATTCTCCGGTGCTGAGGTCTGATATGTTGTTCTTCTCACTATGATGTCAATATCTGCAATCTTATTGTATTGATATCATCTTCAGGAAGACACCTGCCTTTGTAACCAACCGGAATTGTTTCCTCGTATGGGGGGGTGGAGCAAGACTGTCACATTTGTGTTATGGCAAATATTTCTAAACATACTTTAACACAAGCATAGCTTCCCCTGCAGCCCTGATAGAAAATATATTGTTGAATCCCTGCAAGGCAGAGATTATCTTGAAGATTAAAGGGCATAATCTCCTCTAATGATAATCCACTCAGATATATCACAACGAATCCTAGCAGAAAACAGGGACGATGCAAAGTACTAGTGGATGAATGTGAAACAAGCAAAAATAAAACAATCCTTCAGAACTCACAGTTCCAATAGTGAGGACTCATCTTTATATGTCAGATACAGGACCAAAGCTAAATCACATGTTTATCCAGCTTTACTTGTGTCAGAGTTCCAGTACACATGCAAATGTCTTGAGGGCACATAGGCTGTCTTAACACATAGGCCTGAGGGGCGTTTGCCTATGGGCCCCACAAGCATATGAGCCCCATACTAATTTGTGTATGTTAACCCTTCGATGCACATTGTATCATATAAATACAGCAACTGTATGGCTTATTGAATATTATTGTGTTTTTCAAGCCTCGTGTATTCTTCAAATGTTTATCATGTTGATTAGTTTTGCTGCCCAGTATGTTTTTAATATTTCAACACCAACTTTGTTGGAAGTACCAATAAAATAAATATATATTTAATTTTATCAGCCATTTACATTTTTATGAATAGTTGTTGTAGGGGTCCCAGTAAACTGCTTTGCCCAGGGCCCATAATACTGTTAAGATGCCCCTGCTTGTGGGGGGAAGAGATCTGCATAAGAACCACCTGTGAGAAGCAGTTGTATGTGGCTGGTCAAGGGGGAATTACAATATATCTGTTACTCTCTCTAGCTTCCTCCAGCCAATAGCAGAACAACTGTGTGCACAGTTAGAAAATTGTTTGATTGGATTATCTTGGAAAGACACAGAAGTCATGAATTATTTTCCACAAGGCAGTTTATAGAAGGAACCCAGAGATCATCTGAATTGGCATATTAAAATTTAGCTGCAGTTGTTTTGAGTTCAACAAAATCCGAGTCGACAGAATAGGACTGCCCTCTGGCTTAGGCACCTGATCCTCTCCTATGCAGATCCATACATCTACCAAAGGCTTTTCGACAGCTATTTTCCTCCTGCGGTCAATGGTCTATGATCAAGGGTTGTTGTGGCTTTAAAAGTAGAGGAAAGGCTCAAGACCGTGTCCACCGCCCGTGGGAGAAAATGAACCAGTGGCAACGAAGAAGAAGCAAAAAGTATCCGGACTAGTTTTGACTCCAAAGCTGGATTGGAACTCCACAAGACCTGAGTGACCCAAGCAGGAGATGTTCTTGTGATAAAAAAGCCATCATCCTCTGCCCTTACCTGGGGAAGTACATCAGCAAGAGCAGTCCTTATTGTACCCTCTCCATTCTTAACAAGCGCTGCCAAATTTGTTGGTCTTGGGCTCCTGGGCTGTCTCTTGGTCGCTTGCACTGCTCCCCCTCCCCTCCCATCAACCAGACAGTGACCCCCACCTCAGTCTATGAAAATTCCAGCTTTCTATAACAATGAGCGGGACATATCCTCGAGACAGCAAGGCACTCCTGCAGTTTGCGCAAGAACATGCTTTCCACCTGGTCCATTAGAGCCAGAGCCCATCTTCCTTCTGGAAGAGTGTCCATGTCTTCTAAGCATCTGATTCCACCAGAAGTAAATTTATAGGTCAGAGGTCTGCAACTTCACAACTTTAAGTCTTGTGGACTTCAACTCTCATAATTCTGGGAATTGAAGTCCACAAGCCTTAAAGTTGCCAAGTTTGGGGATCCCTGCTCTAGGCTGAATCAGATAGACCCAAAGCCGACATATTCTTGTGATATTTCCCCACTGGCCCTCAGTTTCAATCTCAGGGCTTCCATCAAAGAATTTGATGTCATCACTTGAGACTTTCAAGAAAAAAATCGGACTGCCATTTATCAGAAATGGTGTAGGTTCTCCCCCTTGGGTGGGGTGGTGGTGGACTAGGTGACCTACAAGGTCCCTTCCAACTCTGATTATCTGTCTTCTGTTAATTTAGGCTAAAAGGATGGGATGCAGTTGGAGAACAGAGACACCAATCGAATAAAGGGTTGGTGATATTATGTTTTTAAAAAATCTACATCCAGAGAAGTTTAGAATGGAATTAACCAAACATGTTCAAAAATCTGGAAAAGCTTTAGCAACCTGCTGAGAGATGATTAAATTATAAATGGCCTCAGATTTTGTTATTTTATCCTTTGCAGAGAGATTATTATGAGCTCTGCCTCATTAGAACTCCTTCTTTCTGACATCCTCCATTCCTGTAATTTTCCATTTTCTTCCAGTTAAAAGATGAACTCCTCTCAAGCCTTGGCTTACATTTCTTTCCCTCATATGTATTTACAAATAAATGTACACTGCTCTTTAACTGTAGCGA
This sequence comes from Hydrophis major, assembly GCA_033807585.1. Classification (NCBI taxonomy): domain Eukaryota; kingdom Metazoa; phylum Chordata; class Lepidosauria; order Squamata; family Elapidae; genus Hydrophis; species Hydrophis major. Next base: position 161,789,384 of record CM066329.1, read on the forward strand.
AGAATAATCTTTGCTTTTGACCTCCATCTGGACTGTAAAATACTGCTAGCAAGAGCCCTGTGGCCAGAAGAGTTTTATACTCTATGTCTGGTCATTTGTTATATAAATGGTAATAATCTTGCCACTATATCCATAAGTAGCAAAACTGAGAAAATGGGATTTCTTTAAAGGTTGTAATTCAGTCTCAGTCCAAATAATTCAGCTGAATCGCAGCATGAGGGAAAGCTATGATTCATTAAGTAACGCACCCACTGATTGCCACCAGGCTGGACTACAGCAACGCTGCCTTCCAGAACCATGCAGAAGCTGCTAGTGTTAGAAAAAGCTGGAGTCAAGCAATTGCAATTCAGTTTATTGTGGATATACACTTTACCTTACCAATAAAGGAGAATATTTGTAGCTTGGGATTAGCACTGATGATGTTATCTAGTTAGGGTAATGAAATGTCTGCAAGAAAACAAGCAAGCTCAGAGAGCATCAAGGACACCTCACACTCTATCTCAGTAGATAATAAAATAAAGTTTAAGACAAAGTTAAAATACATTTATAAAACAACCTTACAAACATCTGTAAGTGAGGTCCAGGCTGTAACCTATATTTAAATCTGTGGTGGCACTGGGGTCAAAATGCAATATTGCAGGCTAACTCTGCCCACTGCCAGGAGTTCAAACCTGATTGGCTCAAGATTGACCCATCTTTCCATCCTTCCGAGGTCAATAAAATGAAGCAATATGCTGATTCTGTAAACCACTCAGAGAAGGCTGTAAAGCACTACAAAGCAATATATAAGTTTAAGTGCTATTGCTAATCATAATGTAAATATTAAAATGTGTTTAATTTTAAATATGATTTAAGGGACAATCCTATCCATACATAAGATCATCCATTGTACAGTTGCTGCATTAGCTACCAACAGACTTTTGGGCCTAATTCAAAATACTGGATGTTTCCTTAAAGCCCTAGATGGCATAGCATAGGGATATATCAGGCAACAGAACAGTGGTGGTGCAGTGGTTAGAATACAATACTGCAGGCTAATTCTGCTGACTGCTGGTTGCCTGCAATTTGGCAGTTCGATTCTCACCAGGCTCAAGGTTGATTCAGCCTTCCATCCTTCTGAGATCAGTAAAACGAAGACCCAGATTGTTGAGGGCAATATGCTGACTCTCTAAACCACTTAGAGTAGCCTATAAAGCGCTGTGAAGCAGTATATAAATCTAAGGGCTACTGTTATTGCAGAATTATAACCCCTTATAGTATGATGTTGTGGAAATGGATCTTTCTCTCATTCATTCTCCATAGCGCTAATCTAAGAGTAAAGACTGCCTATGAGTCCTTCAAGGACAGAAACTGCTTGTCTGACTTTCTTCTAATACTTTTATTTACTGCAGATAGAAGGTGAGAGGGAGGGAGAGAGAAATGATGTTCTATCAAGTCATTTTTGACTCTTAGTGACCAGACTGAAACACATTTTTCAGCTTCTGCACTGAGACCATTGATATTAGAGGGACATGAGTTCAGGATTCCTTTTTCGGGAATATTATTTGTTCTTCTACAGGCAATAAAAACTCTGAAGCTGACAATGGGATGGATGTAGATGTATGCTACTTTAGGGTAGTACCCTAAAAAGTAAAACAAAAATCATATTTTTTCAGATTTATGTATCTGGGTTTTCATCTTCCCATTGATCTGTAAATTTATTGAATATTCATATGCTCAGTAGCAGTGTTTGTGCCTGTGAAGATTTGTTTATCATTTGTAGTGTACCCTGGGGATGTTGCAAAGATTCTTCTTTCCATATGATATAATGTCATCATGTTAAAGATAAATAGCAATCAATAGTTTAAGTGTATTTCAGCAATTTCTTGTCCAATTACTGAAATGACAGCTGTGGAATTTATATTTTACTAAGATTCCCTGTTCAATATTTTAGTTTTCCTCTATATTGTATATGTTTACTCATCTATGCACATAGATATATAATTAATTTCTTATTGATGGATGAGGAGAACTATCTTCATCTTCTTGTTGTGCCATATCTGTCATCGGATGTTGGAAATCATGTTGGCGATTCTATTTTTATAAACAGCAGCATGAAAAAGTACTGTTGAGTTTTCTCCAAACCAGTCCCTTAGATTTTTTTTTTTTTGAAAATTTTATTTGGGTTTTCACAAAAACAAAATACAAATAAAACACCTTTTTTGAAAATAGCATGGTCCCAGGTTATCACTTCTTCATACAGACACCAAACTCAATTTCATGCTCATTTTTATATTCTATTCCATATTTTATTACCATTTTATATTTTCTACACAGTTTTTCCCCTCCTTTAATTTTCTCAACTTTATTTTAATTGTCTCATCTCAATTCAAATCATTATATTTATACTTTTGTCTGTCCTGTTTCAATTTCATATTATCTTTTCTTATTAAACAAATTTTTCCCTGTAGTTACCAATTGGAGTATGACACCTTTATATCTTTTAATTTTATCCATTCAAACTCTTATTTAAGCTTCAATGTATACCTTTAAGATTATAGCATTCAATATAATACATAACTTCCAGTCAAATTCTGCTTGGTACATTCTTACACACTGTATTCTTAAAAAGAAAAAATTATATATATATGTGTGTGTGTGTGTGTGTGTGTGTGTAAATAAAGCACACATTCCATTCCAATTCAATTCTATCATTAATATTCATTAAAATCTTAACATCTTTAACATTTCTTTTCAATTAAATATCATACTTCCTTGGGAACACTTATAAACTTTCCATAGTTAATTCTTTTTTTTTTCCATATTTCTCACTTATATTTTTATAAATATTACTAATAATTAAAAATGTTCCCATTTAATTCTCTCAATCATTTTAATTAATTTATTTATTACCAAACATTCAACTACCTTACAGTAAATATTTTATCCATCATTTTAATCATATTTTCTAAAATTATTTCTGTTTGTAACAAAACAATGCTATCTTATGTACCTTTGCAGAATCCCTTTTGCAATTAAATTTTCATCCATTATCTCTAAACAAGTTTATGGTTACAATCCTTATATCTTTTCCTTGTTTCTCCATTTCTTGTTTCTGTCTTTTACAGCTTCTTTTCCTTGCCTTCTTCCCCCTCTTCTTCTCCCTCCCTTCTCTCTCTACTTCTAACTCTCTCATCTGTAATCCCCTCTTCTGTTGCTTTCTAATATTATACTTATCTTTCAATTATTATTCTTCTTTTTGGTTGTTTTTTCTAGTCTTAAACCTTTCACTCTCTTTCCCCCCTTTTCTCCCCCCCCCCGCACTTAAAATTATTTGATCATTAAAGATGGCTTCTTCTTTGTCCCAATCTTCTTGTTCTGCAAGAGTTTCTTTTTGTTTCTCATCGTTCCAGATCTCCATTTCTAAGAATTGAAATACGAAGCCACAAAAACCTCTCCCTTCTTGTGCATCTTCTTTCCATTTTTTAAGTTCCATTTTCAGTTCTTCTAAGAGTGATACCATTTTAAAAACTTTTAAACAACCACCCGGTTAATTTTAGTCATCCAGATGCAAAAACCAAAAATCACCAAGCAATCCAAATCATCCAAGGCTGTTGCTTCTTACTTCTTTTTTCCACTTTCTCTTCCTTTGGTTCTATTATTTTGTTACCAAGTTTCAATTAAGATGTATCTTTGAGGAATCTTGTTAAAATTTCACTGTCAGTTCCTTTTAGTTACAGTTCCATTCCTTAGTTCCAGGCAGTCTCCTCCATTTTTCCAGATCCTGCCCTTTTATTCTTTTTTTTTCCTCCTTTCCTGCTTTTTAAAAACTTTTAAATATCCAGAAATCTTTATTCTTCCTTTGACTTTTATTTTCAGCTTAGATGCCTATTAATGTCAAAGTGGATTTTTTTCAATTTCTTGCTTAAGTCTCTTAGCTGTCAGTATAAGGAAGAGAAGGAAAAAAAACCCTAATCCTTTCCCTTCTCTTTCTCCTTCACAGCTTCAAAATCTTCTTTGGGAACAATGTTATTAAATTTAAATTCCAGGGCACCTTATTTGTTGCTTTTGCTGTTTGACCCGGTCAACCAAAACTTTCTCTTCTTGGTAATGGCCAGCTGAGGAGGAGAGATACGGCTCTCCTCAACCCTGCAGGCAGTCTCCCCCTTCTTCACCACCTCTATGGGGTGGCTTAGCCCTGAAACCAGCCGGCTCGGGGCGCTCCAGCAGCAAGCACGGATTGAAGCCTCGCAGAGATGCAGTTTCGGTCTGTCGCCGAAGAAGCTCAAACTGGAAGCTACCAGTCCCTTAGATTTTGAAACCATGATGTTAAGTGATGAGACCAATAAAAAGCTATAGTTATGAATGCAGATCATCCACTTTTGCATCTTTAGGTCCTGATTCTCTGATGCACCAAAATTTTAAATGTTATGCCTCAGATTCTTAATTATGGTACATGAGGACTTGTCAGCATTCAAAATGGCATGAATCTTACATGATTGATATCACTATTCTGGTGTCATTTCTTTTCTACACATCTTTCCATTAGGCTTAAATATTTAACAATTCCATTTGTCCTAACACTTTTATGCTGTGTGTCTGCTTAGGTACAGCAATATGTTTTTTTACTGGTGCCATTTCAGCTTTCTTACTGAGATTTTGTAAGGATAGTAAGCCTGGACTATTTAAGTAAGTGTTTGGTGAACAATGTTGTAATTTCATGAATATTTTTGGCAACCAAGCTGCTCAGTATTTTGAAGCATATGATTACCACATGATCCAGTTGTTTTCATGTGACTGTTTTTTGTAAACTGCTCCGAGTTGCAAGAGCTAGACAGGATATAAATAGCTGCAAATAAATTAACAAATACACAAATAAATGTATGTTATGAAACTCTCTCCTTGAAAAGACACACCTGGACCAGCTTTATTGTTGTTGTACAAAACTTCAGAAGAAGAAAAAAAAGCTAACCCCAAAAGAATGAAATAACAATATATAATAAGAAAAAAACAACCCAACAGAGCCACAAAAAGGAATGAAAAGTTTATACAAGTATTTTTGTGTAGTTGCACAAATACATAATTAAATCTCTCTGTGCCTGTGAAAATACACATGGAGGGGGGAGGAGAGAACATATAGATTGAACTTAAGCAGAAATAAAAAAGCATTTAAAATCTATGTTTAGTCTTTTGCCAAGGACAACATTTGTGCAGGCAAAGATAATCTATCAAAAACCATTGCTTAAATGAGGAACAGACCTGAATGAAAAATGAAACCAGAGAAGCAAATAGGAATTTGCAGGAAGTTCATAGGCAAGGCACTTTCCTTTTCATTTCCTTTTCCTTTCACATCTTCCATACCTGGCTAATCCTAAACCAAAGAACAGCTTCTGGAAGCTCACAAGCCTGAGCAAAGTGGTAAGATATGCACTGAACTTTGGCTGGGAGAATCAGCGGCAGAGCCCCAAGTATTGCTAGATATGAGCAGTGGTTAGTCTTCCTAAGAACACTGAGAGCCCTTGTTCCCATTCTGGGTGATTCCTCTTTGGAGCATGGTAACACATTCTACATGGGCCTGCCCTCAAAGACCATCCAGAATGTAGTAGTATGTACACTACTAGACTCTCCACAATTTCTCTGTGTCTGACCTATTTATTTATTTATTCATTACATTTATATGCCGCCCATGTCACTCTGCAAAGCTACTCTTGGTGGCTTACAATCAAAACCATAAATACTAAAACATTAAAAATATTAGATACAAAGCTAAGAAACTTATGAGCTTCGTTGGCTTCTGGTTTGTAGTTGCAGTTCTCGATCCTGGTTACCCTTTATAAATACCTGCATGGTACAGAGTCAGATTATTTGCAGGACTGCCACTCCCTTGGGGTATCTGCCCATTCTACTAGGTTAGACAGGGCAGGTGCATCCCCAGTTCCAATTCTTACATGTTGTCATCCAATGGCATGCATTCTCTAGAGCAGCCATGTCCTATAGAGTACACTTCTCCCTACAATCTGGCAGGACCACAAATTCTCAGCCTCCTGGAAAGCCTTGAAGAAAGGATTCCTCTGACAAGTTTTAGGGTACAAGAGAAGCTGGAGCCCAGTGAAATGGAATGTGGATATATCAAGGATACATGTTCGCTTTTGGAATGGTGAGAGTTTTTGCTATGTTTTTTGTGCATGGTTTATTTTATTGTTGTTTTTTAGATTACTCAGGATCATGGCATATTAGATAAAGAGCACCCAAACCACACTAATTGCAAAGTGGTACCTTGTGCCCTTAGTGGAAAGCTGTACTGTATGTGAAGGAAAAAAATGCTTTCACAAAAATTCAGGAATTGGAGCATAGGAATCCTGCTGAAAAGGTTTGGTAAAGAACAAAATGATTGATAAATTTATTTATTTATTCATTGATTCATTCAATTTTTATGTCCACATGATTCAAAGCAACTTTGGGTGGCTTCCAACAAATTTAAACACTCAGAACAAAAGAAAGTGCAGCCAAAAAAAACATTCATCCCATACAGCATCACTTCAGAGTTGGATTTACTCAAAGACTTGGTCCAATGCTTGCAAGAACAACCATGTCTTCAGAGCTTTCAGTAGGCCAGAGTGAAGTAGGTTCAGGCTAGAAGTCAGGAACAACTTCCAAACTATATGAATTATCAATAAAGAAGAATATCTGTAGCTAAGGGTTGAAATGAAGGGTCTTTGGTGGTTTCTGAGTTTGGTTGGGGTTTTTTTTTTTTTTTTTTGCAGAAGTTTCATTACCCAAACTAGGTTACATATTCTGATGATATTACTTAGTTGGGCTAATGAAATGTTTGCAAGAAAACAGCCAAGCTCAGAGACACCATGGACCCCGCATGTGTGAGTTATCCATCAGTGCAAAAAGCTGCTGCATAAAACATGAGTTTTTCTTCATTAGATATTTTCAATCAGACGTTGGATGATCATCAATAAGAAATACTCTGATGAATCCTGTGCTGGTTGATTCATTATCATTGATTGATGTTTTGAGACGATTTCTAAGATTATTTTCAATCCTATAATTCTGCTATTCTATGATCTTTTACTCAATGAATATTTCAGAATTCTTTATTGTTGCATTAATTTTTCAGCCACAGTAATTTCATGTCTTTTAAAAATGCCACAGAGCCAATGAAAATTTTTAGTTTGTCAGTGGGTTGGTTTGTTTTTACAGTGTAGCCTGCTCAGAATCTAAGGATTCTGAGCAGGCTATAACAGAGTAGAAGATTGGATGGATGGATGGATGGATGGATGGATGGATGGATGGATGGATGGATGGAAGATAGAGTGTTAGAGTGAAATATATTCTTTGTTTTGTGATAGTATATGTACTGTAGCAGTCAACAAGAAGTATTAAATCACTCCTGTAGGGCTGTATATCTTTGAAAATCAGGATTATAATTTAATAGCAGAATTGACTAAGAAAGATTCATAGTGATTGTCAAATTTCTTTCAAAACTTTCAGTCAAAAGAATTCATTAATTGAGTATTGCCAGCACATTTGGATGCAGGCATCTATTCACTAATAACACTATCTAGAACATAATCTAGAACAATTACATAAAATAATATTAGCAAAAGTGCAAGGAGTCATTTCATCCCAAGATTTCCATTCTCATTGAATCTATATTGTTATTTCTAATTTATACTTGTGATAAAACTTGATACATGAACTTTGTGCTATATTAGAAATGTTTTATGAGTTCCAATATAAATTGCTTGCACTTATATGGCATTTTAAAATATTGTTTTATGGAGAGTTCAGGCACATTTGCTTCTTGATTCTTTTTCCATCATTTTTATAGATATGGCAGTTTTCAATTTATCTTTATGTAGTCTCTCACCCTAAAACTTTGTAAAAGTAGTTCTGGGAATCAGCAATTTCAATGCTGTTGTTCGAAAAGTAATATTCAGGATTAGGCAATTCTAATGGACTGAAAAGTACCCGAAAATTTATCCATATATGAAAAATGTGTACCAGTTAGCCTTCATAAAAGTCTGTATAAACTGAGGTATTATTGGGGTAAAATTTCCTAATTTCTAATGAAAGCAAGCTGAATCTCAACTGGCAGTGATTAACTGAAAAAGAAAACTTTGGGTCCAGACTGCACATTTTATAATAAGAATTGTTAGGAACATGAGGTGTCAGAAAAAAAAATTCTTTTGTTAGCCTAATGGAAATAACTGTCAAATGTGAAATAAACATTAGAAGTCTCTAGATCTTTTTCAGATCAGATCAAATCTGAGTTATAGTAAAGCAACAAAACAACAACAATGAAACTTCATTCCACCATCTGGCAGAACCCATGGAGAACTCAAAGTAAAGATAAACAAAGCTACCTATTAGCCTAAATACTTGCAACTTACAGAAGAGTGAGATGGAGAGGCAGCACCCTCAAATAATGATGTATACTATAAAATAAAGTAGCGACACACACAGTTACACAGGCTTTTGCCTAGCAAAATATTTAGAAATAATACCCTATAAATATTTTGAACAGGGTCAAAACAATTGAATCATTCAAATATTTTTTTTTTTAAGTTAGCAGAAGTATTGATTCAGTTCACTGCCTTTTTAAGCTGAAAGTAATAGATTCTAGGAAATTAAATCAAATGTTACATGGCATGTGTTTCAGCATAGGTTGAAGAAGCATATTAAAGAAAATCTATTGCACCAAGTTCACAAGGAAGCAAATTTATAATTTGAATCATTTGTCATCTGAATTCCAGCTGTATTCTTGCTTATGTCTTATGTAAAATTGTCACTTTCAAGTGAAAATATGTGTGATTACAATATATATATGTTGTGGCTCTGGGTTTGGATTCTGCTCCTGTGGCAGATATGAGTTCAAGTGATGAGGATGTTATGAACTAATAAAACACTTAAATAAAGTTTTATCAAACCTTTGGAAAATAGCAGGGTTCTAGTCCTGTACTTCTGATTGGCCGATAATAGCGATATCGGATTGGTCCGTTCAGGAGAATCTGATTGGCTGTTAATGGGCCACTCTTATTGGTTAAGGGGGTTAACACTCCACGTTCTTATTGGCTACTAGATCAGCAGCTTGCCTATAAAAGGGCTGCTGCTGCCCTAGGTTTTTTGCTCTGTTCATAATGATTAATAAAGAGTTGAAGTTCACTGTTCATCGTCTTGTCTCCGTTCCTTGTGCCCATGAGCAGAACTTAACAGAGGACATGGCAGCAAAATATGAGCTGGCATTGCTTAGTGATTGGGATAGTAACCAGCATGAGGAGATGGACGTCACAAGGGAAGATAGACCTGAAATAATAGAGTTGTCTGGACCTTCGACCTCCTCTGGTTCTTTATCTGATCAGCGGCCGGGAATGGTTGACAGGGAAGGCAGGAGAGAGTTTTCCAGTGGAGATGAGAATTTGGAAAACTTATGGTTAGACGTAAGAAACAGAAGGAGGCTAAGAAGACAAAACCAGTTAGAAAGGAAGCGTAGAGCTAGTCAATAATTAGGGAAATTAGCATGCTTCATAAGTGAATAAAAAGACATGGCTGGGCTGGTGGAATTCGCCAGAAGCAAAGTGACTAATTGGGAGTGAAGACATGGAGCAAACTCTCTGAGGCTTGAGATTTTCTGCCACGCCAAGGTTGCCGAACAGAGTGGGGATTTATTGCAGTATATTGGAATTTACTCCAGCCATTCTTGTGTGGGGGTTTGTTTTTGAGTTGAAGTAATTCTGAAATGGCTGCTTTTTGTTTTGCTTGCCTGAAATTAAAGGGAAGACATAACATTTTTGCTTCTGGCCTCACAAACCATCTTTAACCTAAGATGGATCAAAACCAACTGCAGCGTTTGGTGGAGTAGCAACAGCAACAGATAAATCAATTGATTCAAAGCAATCAGACTCTTCAAAATCAGGTGACACAACTGGTGAATCATATTTCCAGCTTGCAAAGCCCTGCTGCTGCTCCCTCAGCCCCTCCCTTGAGGAAAAGCCTGGTATCTATGCCGGAGAAATTTTCAGGGCAAATGGACATGTTGCTGGCATTCATGCGGCAGTGCCAATTATTTCTATCTTTGAGACCTGAAGACTTCGCAAATGATGGGGCTAAGATAGGATTTATGATTAGCCTATTATCTGGGCAGGCTGCCAAATGGGCTACTCCCTTGTTAATTCAAGATAGCCCATTTTGGACAATTTTCAGGGTTTTCTATGAGAGTTATGTTTGAAAATCTAATTAAAATACAAACTGTGGCTAGACGGTTATGGGACATTTATCAGTGGAAACGTCCCCTGCAGGAATACATTGCAGAATTTCGTTTGCTGTGTATAGACTCTAACTGGAACGAACCGGCTCATATGGATGCATTCCAGGAAGGCTTATCTGATGCCATCAAGGATGAGCTAGTCCATGCAGAGCGGGCTTCAACTCTGCGTGTATTGGTAATCCAGTGCTTACGTACTGAAGCCCATTTACAACAGCACGGAAGTAAATGGCCCATTGTGGAACCACCTTCTTTTTCTCGTGCACAAACCACACCACCGAAAGTTTTTCAAACCATGGTTAAGACTGAGGAGCTGATGGAGTTAGGCACACTCCACCCTTGTTTAACGGTGCGAGAATGTTCAAGAAAGTTCCAGGAAGGCTTGTGCCTTTATTGCGGGGGTCTGGGACATTTTGCAAATTCCTGCACTCAGAAAGGGACTCACAAACCCGTGCCTGAAACCACTCCTGGCCCGTTGGGAAACAGGGTAGGCCTGACCTCGGGGAAACCCTAGGTTGGGCACGTTCTACACCCCTACCCCAAATTGCTGAAGTAAATCCTGGCCCTCCTCGGCATTTACTTTTGAACACTCATATCTTTTTGCAATCCCAGGAGGGAATTCCCACAGTTGCGCTGGTGGATTCAGGGGCTACAATCAGCTTTATGGACTGGGCTTTTGTCATATATTTTGAAATCCCATTGATTGCTGTGGATCCACCCATTAAGGTGGGAACCGTAGATGGGCATGAACTCAAGTCTGGGCCAATTCGTTTCACCACCCAGCCAGTGCGTATGCTTATTGGGGATCATGAGGAGGCAATAAGTTTTTATGTCACCTCGAACCTTCATCTCCCTTTGGTTCTCGGCGTGTCCTGGCTGCATTTGCATGATCCGTTGGTGGCTTGGGCGCAGAATGCCATTTCTTTTCCAAGTCTCCAATGTGTGGACCACCTGAGACATATCTGTGCCGGCCAAAATATCACTGCTCCTGCTGTCTCAATACCTTCAGAGCTGTTGGACTTCTCTGATGTTTTCAGCGAACAGGAGGCAGATCAATTTCCACCACATTGTGCTTATGATTGTCCCGTGGACCTGATACTAGATGCTCCATTGCCAAAGGGGCGGTTATACTCCATGTCGGAGCCTGAATTGGTTGTGCTCCGAGAGTTTTTAGATAAAAACTTAGCTCGGGGATTTATTCCACCCTCGTCGTCCCCTCTTTCGGCTCCCATTCTTCGTCGGGAGAGCTCCGTTTATGCTGCGACTACCGACGGTTGAACTCCATCACAATGAGGAATAGCTATCCCTTAACGCTCATTCCGGAATTGATGGAGTGGCTGGGGGAGGCTACTATCTTCACTAAACTCGATCTGCGTGGGGCCTACAACCTGGTTCGGATGCGCAAGGGGGACGAGTGGAAGATGGCGTTTGGCACTCGTTATGGTTATTTCGAGTACACCGTCATGCCATTTGGTCTGACCAACGCTCCCGCTGTATTCCAGCATTTGATGAATGACATTTTCCGGGACATGCTGGATAGGTTTGTCCTGGTGTATCTGGATGACATTTTAATCTACTCTCGGTCCAGGGATCCTCACCTTCAGCAGATTCGTCAAGTGCTTCAGCATCTTTGGGAGCATAAACTCTACGCGAAACTGGAGAAGTGCTTCTTTTTTCAGTCGTCAATAGAGTTTTTAGGGCATATCATCTCTCCGGAGGGCATTGCTATGGACCCTAAAAAAGTCAAGGCCTTGTGTAGTTGGGAAGCCCCTCGTTGAGTCAAGGACATGCAACATCTTCTGGGGTTCGCCAATTACTGTAGGACCTTCATTCTGGACTTTGCTAAGTTAATGGATCCCATCACTCAGCTCCTCCATAAGAAGGTCCCATTCTGGTGGGGGCCTCCACAACAACAGGCTTTTGAAACTTTAAAGAAAGTGTTTGTGGCCGAGCCGATATTGAGGCATCCTGATCCGAATCGTCCATTTGTGGTCGAGACAGATGCCTCTAATGTAGCTATCGGGGCAGTATTGTTGCAAGCTCCGAAGGATGGCGTGCCTCTTTTCCCCTGCTCATGCTATTCTAGGAAGCTCACAGCTTCTGAGCGCAATTACACCATCCGGGAAAAGGAGTTGTTGGCTATTAAGGCTGAATTTGAGACCTGGCGACATCATCTAGAGGGGGCTCGGCACAAGGTGGATGTTTGGACGGATCACCGAAACTTGGAACATTTGTCTACCGCTAAGAAGTTGAACCAACGCCAGATTCGGTGGTCATTGTTTTTCACAAGGTTCAATTTTTCTGTCACATATGTTCCAAGTGTACAGAATCGGAGGGCAGACGCATTGTCTCGGAAACCCGAATATATCGGTCCCGAGGATCCTCTTCCTCCACGAATGGTGTTGCCACCAGAATCCTTGGCCGTATTTCAAGATCCAGTAGATTTGCAGGCTCGCATACGGGAGGCATAATGATTGGACGCATAGACGCAGCAGAGACGGGGGACGTTGGACCTGATTCCCCATGGTCCTTTGAAGAGGGCTTGCTACGACATCGGGGTTTATTGTATGTACCCACCAGGTCGCTCAGAGCTCTCATCATGATGCAATGTCATAACAACCCTGCTGCGGGTCATTTTGGATTTTATAAAACTTTGCATTTGGTCACCCGGACTTTTTGATGGCCTCAGGTTTGACATGATGTGTTCTCTTATGTCGCTTCTTGAGTACAGTGTAGACAAGTGAAAGCGGCATCAGGTGCGCCCCCTGGACTCCTCCAACCATTGCCAACTACGAGCAGACCATGGAGAGCGATCTCCATGGACTTTCTCACGTATTTACCATCCTCATCGGGCTTCACAACAGTGCTCGTGGTAGTTGATATGCTGACTAAAATGGCTCATTTCATTCCCTATTGGAGATTGCCATCGTCCCGCATTATGGCCCAGTTATTTTTACAGCATATCTTTCGTCTACATGGACTGCCAGATAGAGTGGTTTCAGATCGTGGGGTTCAGTTTACTGTGCAGTTTTGGAAACAGTTAATGGCGATGTTACAAGTTCAGGTATGCTTAACGTCAGCACACCATCTGGAAACTGATGGCGGGACTGAGAAGGTTATTGGCATTCTCACTCAATATTTGAGATGTTTTGTCAATCATCGACAAAACATTTGGGCAAAATACCTCCCATTGGCAGAATTCGCCTTTAATAACTCTCAGCACAACTCCACTCGTGTAACGCCGTTTTTCGCGAATGTGGGTTATCATCCGCGCTTCTTCCCATTAACTTTGATGGATTCCCCAGTTCCTGAGACACAAGATTTTCTGGAGGATTTACAAGTGGTTCACTGTTTAGTAGTGCAACAACTCGAAAGGGCGAAAGAAGACTATAAATGGTTTGCGGACCGGTCACATCAAGCAACGCCTCCGTTAGCTGTGGGTGACAAGGTGTGGTTATCCACAAGGCACCTTCGGGTCGATCGCCCAATTAGGAAGTTGGACCATTGTTTCATCGGTCCATTCCCGATTGAGGCAGTCATCAACCCTGTGACATACTGACTCACTTTACCGTGCTCCATGCACATTCATCCTGTCTTCCATCATTCCCTTTTGGTTCCTGACTCCCCAGAGTGTCCTCTGCGTGCTCCCGCTGGTATGACTTCCCCATCAACGCCCCATGAGGAGGCTGATGTTGATGACACGGTGGTCAGTGTTACTGATTTGCATTGGCTAAAGGGTCGTTTCAAGTACTTAGTCGGAAGGAGAGCGGATGACTCGGAAGTATTTTCATAGACAGATGCATCCACAGTTCATGCTCCAGACATTATTCGAGACTTTCATGAACGTTTCCCTTCGAAACCGCATCCAGATCATCAGACCCAGGGGAAGGGCCCTGTGGTGAGGGATAGTGTTGTGGCTCCGGGTTTGGATTCTGCTCCTGTGGCAGATATGAGTTCAAGTGATGAGGACATGGCTGCAAAATATGAGCCGGCATTGCTTAGTGATTCGGATAGTAACCAGGATGAGGAGATGGACATAACAAGGGAAGATAGACCTGAAGTAATAGAGTTGTCAGGACCTTCGACCTCCTCTGGTTCTTTATCTGATCAGCAACCAGGAATGGCTGACAGGGAAGGCAGGAGAGAATTTTCCAGCGGAGATGAGAATTTGGAAAACTTATGGTTAAACGTAAGAAACAGAGGGAGGCTAAGAAGACAAAACCAGTTAGAAAGGAAGCGTAGAGCTAGTCAATAATTAGGGAAATTAGCACGCTTCATAAGTGAATAAAAGGACACGGCTGGGCTGGTGGAATTCGCCAGAAGCAAAGTGATGAATTAGGAGTGAAGACATGGAGCAAACTCTCTGAGGCTTGAGATTTACTGCCACGCCAAGGTTGCCGAACAGAGTGGAGATTTATTGCTGTATATTGGAATTTACTCCAGCCGTTCTTGTGGGGGGGTTTGTTTTTGAGTTGAAGTAATTCTGAAATGGCTGCTTTTTGTTTTGCTCGCCTGAAATTAAAGGGAATGGCATTCAGCTTTGTTCGGGTATTTTCCCATATCATAGTAGTGGTGCTTTTAAAGTTGTAGCAACGTTTCAGCAGAATCTCATCTGCCATCATCAGGCTTCTGTATAATGTTTGTCTGTGAGTTAGACTTTTACAGTGGTTTCAGATTTAAATTTGGGGCAGCCTATTGCTGTGCCAGAATGGTTTTTTCTTCATCCTGATTGGTTGAGAGTCTTGGTCTATGTTGGAGTTTGCTGTGTTCTGCTTCTAATATCTAATATCAGATATTAGAAGAAGAACACAGCAAACTCCAAGACCAATAAACACAGACCAAGACTCTCAACCAATCAGGATGAAGAAAAAAACATTCTGGCACAGCAATAGGCTGCCACAAATTTAAATCTGAAACCACTGTAAAAGTCTAACTCACAGACAAACACTATACAGAAGCCTGATGATGGCAAATGAGATTCTGCTGAAACGTTGCTACAACTTTAAAAGCACCACTACTATGACGTGGGAAAATACCCGAACAAAGCTGAATGCCAGACATGTAAGTACCCGTGAAAACTTAAGAAAATATATATATATATATATATATATATATATATATATATATATATATATATATATATATATATATATATATATAAAACCAAATGATTATATATGTTTTCTGAGGTTCTCGCGGGTATTTGTATGTGGATCTTTACTATGACGTGGGAAAATACCCGAACAAAGCTGAATGCCAGACATGTAAGTACCCGTGAAAACTTAAGAATATCTATCTATCTATCTATCTATCTATCTATCTATCTATCTATCTATCTATCTATCTATATGGATCTTTGGTTATATATATATCTGGATCTTTGGTTATTCGGGTTTTCTCCCGTGTAAGATTGGAAGTATCTAGGCAACGTTTCGATGAAGTCTCATTCATCATCTTCAGGCTTGGTCTTCAGCTCTGTGCTTCTCAGAGTGATGTGAGCTTGCAGCTGCTTCTTCCTTTTAACTGCTAGTAGGGGTGTGACTTGATTGGGTGGGGGCTTGGCTGTGTTCTGATTGGTTGGGGGCTGGCTGTGTTCTGATTGGCTGGAGGTGTGTTCTGTTTAGATGGGAGCTTCATGAAGCGAACTGACCCCCACCATGAAGATGCAGCATGACCACGAACTCGAAGCCAAACAGCAAGATCACAGCTCACCAGCTCAAATCCCCCAGCAACTTAGACTAACCTGAGCACAACCAAGCCCACACCTAAACAGAACACGCCTCCAGCCAATCAGAACACAGCTAGCCTCCCAACCAATCAGAACACAACCAAGCCCCCACCCAATCAAGTCACACCCCTACTAGCAGTTAAAAGGAAGAAGCAGCTGCAAGCTCACATCACTCTGAGAAGCACAGAGCTGAAGACCAAACCTGAAGATGATGAATGAGACTTCATCGAAACGTTGTCTAGATACTTCCAATCTTACGCGGGAGAAAACTCGAATAACCAAAGATCCATCCATATATATATACATATATATGTGTGTGTGTGTGTGTGTTTTCTTAAGTTTTCGCGGGTACTTACATGTATGACATTCAGCTTTGTTCAGGTATTTTCCCACGTCATAGTAGTGGTGCTTTTAAAGTTGTAGCAACGTTTCAGCAGAATCTCATCTGCCATCATCAGGCTTCTGTATAGTGTTCGTCTGTGTTCATCTACAAAACTCATTCCACTTCTTGGAAATGATCAAAGATCTACATGTGGAACAAGAAGATCTCCTTGTAAGTTTCGACATGGTTTCACTATTCACTCAACTCCCGATAAAAGAAACTCTTGAAATCATCAAGAATAAATACCAACCAACCAGTATAGTGTTCTGTGAATACTGTGAATACTGTATAGTGTTCTGTATAGTGTTCATCAGACGAACACTATACAGAAGCCTGATGATGGCAGATGAGATTCTGCTGAAACGTTGCTACAACTTTAAAAGCACCACTACTATGATGTGGGAAAATACCCGAACAAAACTGAATGCCATATATATATATGTATATATAAAATCTTATGCCATCATCAGGCTTCTGTATAGTGTTCATCTGATGAACACTATACAGAACACTATACAGTATTCACAGTATTCACAGAACACTATACTGGTTGGTTGGTATTTATTTTTGATGATTTCAAAAGTTTCTTTTATCGGGAGTTGAGTTAATAGTGAAACCACGTCAAAACTTACAAGCAGATCTTCTTGTTCCACATGCAGATCTTTGATCATTTCCAAGAAATGGTATGAGTTTTGTACATGTAAAGCTGCTGTTTCAGCATGGGGCTGTAGCTGTTTTGCTAAGTGTTCAACTAGGTTTTGTAGTGGTGCTCCTCTGGAGCTGATAATGGGTCTGAGAGGAATGCCTTCTTTGTGTATTTTTGGGAGGCCGTATCTGGAAGATTTTGGGGCATCTGGAAGATTTTTCTCTTGGGATGATCATCTGTTGGATCTCTTTGCTCATGTGGCTGGTTATAATTTTCTTCTTGGTTAATTTTTCCAGATATTTTCACAGAATCATCAGAGAAGCCATAGAGATTGAAAAAAGACCTGAAAGCATGAATAGAAGAGATGATTCCACCACTGTCAATTATTTGCAAGCCTGCACTCACAAAGAAAAAATTTCCACACCACTAGCCAGGCAAACACCTGGCCACAAACAGATCCCCCCAGTACCTCCAGCTCAAACACACCCCAACCAGGCACCCAGATAAAACCTAGCTTCCTAACAAATTATAGCCGTCCATTTACTCGGAGCCAAGCTGCACTAAAAGCCTCCAATACAGGAACATAATGTTGCCAGCCAATCAAGACACAAAAAATCCACAAAGCAGACAGAAGATATTAGAAACACTAATCAAGCAGAACACAGCAAACTTCAAGACCAATAAACACAGACCAAGACTCCCAACCAATCAGGATGAAGAAAAAAACCATTCTGGCACAGCAGTAAGCTAGCCCCAAATTTAAAACTGAAACAACTGTAAAAGTCTGACTCACAGACAAACACAAAACAGAAGCCTGATGATGGCAGATGAGATTCTGCCAAGTCTTTGCTACAACTTTAAAAGCACAACTACAATGACGTGGGAAAATACCCGAACAAAGCTGAATGCCATACATGTAAGTACCCACGAAAACTTGAGAAAACACACACACACACACACACACATGAATGAGTTGGCAAGAGCTGCAAGCAGTGAAAAGAAGCAAAATAATTTTATTTTTTAAGAAAAACTAATTGCAAGGTGCTATCTTTCATGGATGGGCCATGTGTCCTGTGGGAATAAACTTTGGCCTGAGTTTGAGCAATGATTAATGTAATGCCTTATACATTCATGCCTGTCTAAAGGTGACTAAGATAGTGCAAAGAAAAGAAAACAATAAGAACAAATACAAACAAAGGGGCAGCTTAGACAACTGCAAACAAGCCTGTACTATATCTAATTATTAATCCACAATGTAATTGCTTACTATGCACAAAAATCTCAATAAAATGAAGCACTGGAATTTTATTCTGGGCTCCCATCCCGAGTACACCAGCCTATGTCTCATTCTTTCCATGGGAGACCACCACAAGTGGTGACCCTGACGTGATCCACTGCACATGGTACGTGTCCGGACCTCCGTGTTTCCTCGCCTAGAATAGGTAAAGTACGTACTTAACTATTGCTGGACAATAGGATTATTCAGGAACATGGGGGGAAAACTCTCTCAGCCACAGGAACCTCATGTTAGTGAGCTGCTGAAGTTAGTCAGGACAAACTTCTTTATCTTTAAACCCTCTGGGGGGAGCAAATAGTTCTTTCAAAAGGTAATGTGAAAGAGCTGCTGCAAGAGATCTGGCGACAATGTCCCTGGTACTCAGAGAAGGGCTCTTTAAAGTTAGACACGTGGAGGAAAATTGGAACTATCCTTCATGAAGAGCCACGAGCAACAGCTGAAATTTTGATATATTGGAAGGTTGTTATGACTGCTTTAGAGACCCAGCAACAAGCTCTTTTAAAACCTTTAGCAGAACCTCCTCCTTATGAAGGAGTTGTGATGCACCCCCCAACTTCAAAACTGGAATATTCATTCTCAACTCCAACTTCACCTACACCTGTAGAGGAGAAAATCCAACCACAAATGGGGAAAGTTCAAGCAATGATGCATCAGGCCTTCAATGAAGGGAAATTAGAGCCTGATGAGATTCCCCAGATGAATTTGTTTCCAGTTAATAGGCAAGTGAATGCTCAAGGTAATCTGCAAGCTGAATGGGTTCCGATTCCTTTGTCAGTCCTGACAAGTTTGGCTACCTCACACATGATTCCTAATGACTGGAAAGATTTAATGAGAATGATATTGAGTTCTACTCAATATGTGGTTTTTGATTCAGAATATCAAAGAGAAGCTATCACTAGGGGATGGAATTAAGGGGGGCTGTATACGCCAAACCAAATCTATGGGGCAGGCTTGTTTGAATCCACTGCTGATCAAGCTACTAATTTGCCTGATCACGCACTTCCCGTGCTTGTGGCAGCTGTCCTTGGGGCATTGTCCCACATCCAGGATGTGGGAACCCCGGCACAGTCTTTTTCTCAAATTAAGCAAACAGCATCTGAGTCTTATAACGATTTTGTGGAAAGGCTACAATTGGCTATTACCCAGCAAATTTCAAATGAGGAAGCAGCAAAGGAACTTTTGCTGAGATTAGCAATTGAAAATGCAAACACTGACTGCAAGAGTATCTTACAGCCTTTGATGGCTAGAGGTGAGGTTACTCTGGCTGATCTGTTAAAGGCATGTGCAGTGGTGGGTTCTCAGGCTTACAACATGAAGACTTTGGCTATGGCATTGCAAAAAGGGATGAAGCCTACAGGGAATTGTTTTAATTGTGGGAAGCCTGGCCATTTTAAAGCCCAGTGCCATGCCCCTGGGGCGGGGGAATGGCATTTAACAAAAATAAAAATAGGGACATCCGCCCGAAGTCAGTCTGTCTGAAATGCAAAAAAGGGTTTCATTGGGCAAATCAATGTCGCTCTAATCAGAACCAAAATTCGGGAAACTAAATTTGGGGCTTGCAGCTAGCCCCACTCCCAAGGCTGTCACAAAGGCATCGCCTGCAATTACTAGGAGTGCAGGTTTGGATTTAAAAATGTTGAACTCAATTGATGTGACTTTTCCTAATCAAGTGTACATTGAGGACACTCATTTGCATGGGCCACTGCCAGAAAAAACAGTGGGATTGGTACTTCCCAGGTCTTCTGCATCAGAAAAAGGGTTTTTTGTTATTCCAGGGGTTATTGATCAAGATTATAAAGGGGTTATTAAGGTACAATTGTACACTGATACTCCTACATCATTAATAGCCGGTGACTCTATTGCCCAGTGATTATTGATTCCATACATTCCTATGAATCCTTTAATTGGGATCCCACAAACTGGCGGTTTTGGGTCCACTGAAATGGCCAGTTCTCCAGTTGCTGCAGAATTGCTAGTGCTGACAAAAAATTTGACTACAGACCAACCAAAAATGACAATTGAAATTCAGGGAAAATCATTTTCTGGCCTTATAGATTCCGGAGCAGATGTCTCTGTGATACGCCAAAAGGAGTGGCCAAATTAATGGGTGCTGGAGGATTCTCCGACTGTTCATGGGGTAGGTGGTATGCAGTTTGCAAGAAGTAGTGTACTTTGGTTGAAGGCACTGCATAGAGAAACTGGCGAGACTGCAAGGATTCAACCTCTTGTGTTGCCCCTGCATATAAACTTGTGGGGTAGAGATTTGCTGTCACAATTTCGCACAAAAATTGTTATTGGATAATGGAAAAATTACAATTGTTAACCTCTCAGCCAGTTTGGATTGACCAATGGCCACTTCCAAAGGAAAAGCTTATAGCTTTACATCAATTGGTAACTGAGCAGCTACAGTCAGGCCATTGTGGAATGAGCTCATCAGACACTCAAACAAGCACTCCTTCACATAAAAACAAAAATGGGGGAAGTGGATGGATATGGTTTGCCTTACATACAAAACATTCTTAATATTACTTTATATACTTTAAATTTTTTAAACATGACAAGATTTCCTGCTACTACAGCAGCCAGTAGGCATTTTGCTTCCTCCCCTTCTGCAGGTACGCCAAGACCAAAAGTTCGGTATAGGAGACTGCCAGATCCAATGTGGAGAGGACCTGTCCCGCTAATAACTTGGGGCCGAGGATACGCTGCTGTTGAAGATGAGGGGACAGTTGTTTGGGTTCCTGCTCACTGTGTGCATCCTTATCATCAGCCAAAGGGGAAAGGGGGTGGATTTGGGGGAATGGAAAAGAAACACATTGATCCAGGACATGGAGAAGCTAGCAAATCTCCATAATAAAACTGATTGTTGGGTATGTATGCACATGCCAACTCATAAAACATCAGGGCTTCCAATGGTTGCAGTACCTCTGGCCAAAGGTGACTGGTATAAGGGACAATGCTATGGTTGTTCAGGGATGTGGTCTAGCAGTTGGACTACAAGTAACATAAATACCTTATACCTTGGAAGCTGGATCCAAGAGGTGGCGGGTATCTGCTGGACCCACAATGAGATTGTAGAGAATATGACTTACTTGGGAACATATCCATTTTGTAACAAAACAATTGTTATTAGCAATGGAAGTCGGGTTTATCCGGATGACATGAAAACTAAAAATCTCACTTACTTTGTACATAACATTTCTAAATTTGATATCATATCTTTGATCAATGAAAATGGGTGTCCATTTATCCCTGCCACATGTTGTCCCACCACGAGAGAAAACCAGCTGCCTAAATGTGCGAATGGGAAATACGCACCACCGCCCACTTATTTGGCTACGTTAATGGAATCCTTTGCACAATTAATCTATACTGAGCCAAATAAGGTTGGTCATCTCCTGGGAGCAAATCTGTGGTTGCTGTGTGGACGGATGGCCTATGATTGCATGCCAGCACGATGGAAAGGGGTCTGCACCTTTGGGAAAGTAATCCCATCTCATTTCATTCAAAAATCATTGGGGACTGCTCATATCCGCAATACGCGTTCCACAACGGAAGTAAACTCTGTTTTGAATCATGACTACTGGACACAGATATCAAGGGGAGTTATTTCTCCTTTAGGAGTCATGATGAACTATAGAGATTTGCATAGTTTAAACAATTGGACAGTTACTATGTTTAAAGACACCATTAAAACTCTAAAGCTGCTTGAAGAAGAGCAAGGAAAAATCTTTGACTTTGTCCTGCAAACCAGACATGCGGTGGACACTATTTTGGCTGTGCAAGGGGGAGTTTGCACTGTGATTCATACGCATTGTTGCATGTATATCTCTGATTATTCTCCAAACATTACAGCCACTATACAGCATATGGAACAAACCCTGAATGAGAATCCATTAAAATTGGAGGACGAGGGACTGAACGTGTGGTCTGCACTTTGGTCCTGGTTGCCAGATAGTTCATGGATTCATCACCTAATTGTTGGAGCAATATTGTTTATTATATTTTCTCTCTGTGCATGCTGTTGTATTTAATGTCTCCCTGGACTTTTAGGAATGTGTCGGGTGAAGCCTACGGAAGGAGAATTGCTGTTGCAGATGGCAAAAAGCGACTGAGGCATCCGCGATCATCAAAAAACTAAAACAGGGGAGATGTGGGAATAAACTTTGGCCTGAGCTTGAGCAATGATAAATATAATGCCTTTTATATTCATGCCTGTCTAAAGGTCACTAAGATAGTGAAAAAAAAGAGAACAATAAGAACAAATACAAACAAAGAGGCAGCTTAGACAACTGCAAACAAGCCTGTACTATATCTAATTATTAGTCCACAATGTAATTGCTTACTATGCACAAAAATCTCAATAAAAGGAAGCACTGGAATTTTATTCTGGGTTCCCATCCTGAGTACACCAGCCTGTGTCTCATTCTTTCCATGGGAGACCACCACAGTGTTCTAGTTCACTGAGGACAGTTCTTCAAAAAGCTTCACAATCTATGGTTTAAAGAAAGAATCATGAGATGGGAGACTGAGGGCTATGAACAGTCATGAGTTTATTGGTAGTGTACTGAGCAGGTAGAGACATCTGCTGCAGCTGTGCTTCTTGATGCGCTTGGTCTGGTGCTGTAGAGAAGAAAGAAGGGCATTCTGCTGAATCTCCTTTATTCCTCTGCCACAGCACTAAATAAGATTTCACCAGCTACACTTTGCCACTTCCCAAATAGCAAGATACAGCTAGTAACCTGCTCATTCTTCCGCACTCTCATTGTGATGTATTTTGCTTCTCCCTAATTTAAAATAATTTCTACACTTGCAATTAATAGATTAACTAGCATGGACACATTTTATGTATTTCCATATACAAACATTCCCTCCTTCCTCTTTTTTGACAATGCACAGATAACCATAGGAAATCCTTTTTAAACAAGAAAGGAAATGATTTCTTAAGCTTACTGTATTGCTTTCCATGTGTCAACTCTAAAAGAATTATTTACAAATCTTTGACACTTCCAGATGCAACTTCCTTTTTTCTAAGTGTTATAAACTATGGTAATGTTTTTCACACATTGCAATGTTGTTACATTAGAGTACAAGAGCCACTTTATTGTAGTGGGTTAAAGCATTGGGTTACAATTTGACAGATCCTGAATTTCAGTCCAGATGTTTGATTTAGAGTCCTATGAAAAAAGGCCATTGTTTTCTTTCAGCCCTATGCAAAAAGTAATGGCAAACCACTTCCAAAAATATTGCCAAGAAAACCCATGCATTTGTCCAAGCAATCACCAGGATAAAAGGTGCATGCTTGTGCATACTAACACAAATTGCAATTAAAAGCACTGATGTTGAATTCTCGAGTTATGAATAGCTTAGCTCTGGATTTCTAAAGAGACTATCTGTTCAATGTGTAACCAATAAACCAAGTATATGGGATACTTTCTTCCCACTGGATTCCACATACACTCCGTCAAAATCTGCTCGAAACTGCATGCCAACAGTGAGCATGACAAGAGCCTGAAATAAGTAGAATCAGATGGACAGTGGAGTTGTGGACAGCTAACTTCAGTCGGTAGAAGTAAGAACAACAACAGCAAGAAAAATGTTTGGAGGACAAAACATAATGGAATAAATAGATAAATATGGCTAATATGGCTGCTGAAAGAGAAACTCCCAATGCCATGATTGAAAAGTTTTGGCATAGATTGAAAGTTCTTCACCACCAGAGGTGGTGTTCAGCACGTTCTGATCAGTTCTGGAGAACCAGTAATGGAAATTTTGAGTAGTTCAGAGAATTAGCAAATACCATCTCTGACTGGAGATTTTACAGTATCCTTCCCCTGCCATACCCACTTCCACAGAGCAGGAACTATAGATTGCACCTCTTTGAGCCTCCGCACAGCTCTAGTTTCATCCATTTCAGGTCAATCCAGGTTGGTTCTTTTCCCAGTCATTTAAACTATGCTAATGAAAGTTCTCATCATGACAAGCTAATTGCTCACAGTAAGGGGGGGGGGATGTTTGAAATAATCTTGTCAAATATTTTACTCATTTTGCAATTCATCAAAAATAATTCTTGCCAGAAGAAGGAGTGGGGACCCATACCCAGCCCTAATGCAATATTATTACCTACTTTTGATACTATTAATTTGTCTTGTCTGTTCAGATTTATAGCAAATGCAGTCTCTAGGTATTCCTGCATTCCATGTAATTCAGTATTCCTATTATACACACTATTAACATGCTCAAGAAAGATTTGTCCCTCAGCTTCCAGGCATGGAAGTTTTCCATTAAATCTGTTTCTCAATCTATTAATCAACATAAATGTGAGCTAAGCAACTTTTGGTATTTACATGGTTATTTCTAAAAGCAAATAAAATACATCTAAGTGGTCTTGCTCACATTTTAATTAATTTGAAAAAAAAAAACCTGTTGTACATAAAATTGTCTCAGTTTCATTTAGCTGCTATTTCCCATAATAAATTGCATTATTTCTTAATATGCAAATTATTTTGGCAATGAGCAAACATATATGCCTATAAGATTGAATTCAGTTTGGATTCAACTGTAACCTTAATGTACAATATATAAGATATTTACTATTATCTCCATGTTAATCACATGTATCTTTTTAATCAATACATTAGCTATGAATATCTGCAACAAACCAAGGCTTCCATTTTATTTATACACACACACACACACACACACACACACACATATATATATATATATAATTCAGCTTTGTTCAGTATTTTCCCACGTCATTATAGTTGTGCTTTTTAAGTTGCAGCAACCTTTCCGCAGAATCTCATCTGCCATCATCAGGCTTCTGTTTTGTGTTTGTCTGTGAGTCAGACTTTTACAGTTGTTTCAGTTTTAAATTTGGGGCTAGCCTACTGCTGTGCCAGAATGGTTTTTTTCTTCATCCTGATTGGTTGGGAGTCTTGGTCTGTGTTTATCGGTTTTGGAGTTTGCTGTGTTCTGCTTGATTGGTGTTTCTAATATCTTCTGTCTGTTTTGTAGCTTTTTGTGTGTCTTGATTGGCTGGCAACATTGTGTTCCTGTATTGGAGGCTTTTAGTGCAGCTTGGCTCCGAGTAAATGGACAGCTATAATTTGTTAGGAAGCTAGGTTTCATCTGGGTGCCTGGTTGGGGTGTGTTTGAGCTGGAGGTACTGGGAGAATCTGTTTGTGGCCAGGTGTTTGCCTGGCTAGTGGTGTGGAAATTTTTTTCTTTGTGAGTGCAGGCTTCCAAATAATTGACAGTGGTGAAATCATCTCTTCTATTCATGCTTTCAGGTCATTTTTCAATCTCTGATAATTCTGTGAAAATATCTGGAAAAATTAACCAAGAAGAAAATTATAACCAGCCACAAGAGCAAAGAGATCCAACAGACAATCATCCCAAGAGAAAAATCTTCCAGATGCCCCAAACTATACGGTCTCCCAAAAATACACAAAGAAGGCATACCTCTCAGACCCATCATCAGCTCCAGAGGAGCACCAATACAAAACCTAGCTGAACACTTAGCAAAATAGCTACAGCCCCATGTTGAAACAGCACTTTACATGTACAAAACTCATACCAGTTCTTGGAAATGATCAAAGATCTACACATGGAACAAGAAGATCTGCTTGTAAGTTTTGATGTGGTTTCACTATTCACTCAACTCCCGATAAAAGAAACTCTTGAAATCATCAAAAATAAATACCAACCAGCTAAACACCTCATGGAACTAACAGAACACTGCTTAACCAACACATATTTCATATACAAAGGACAAAGATACAAGCAAATTGAAGGAGCACCTATGGATCACTACTGTCACCCGTCATTGCAAACCTGTTCATGGAAGAATTTGAATCCAGAGTCCTGGCTAATGCTACCCACAAACCCAAACTATGGTTAAGATACATCAATGACACATTTGTGATTTGGCCCCATGGAAAAGAAAACCTAAACAATTTCCTAACACACCTAAACAGCACACACCCCAAAATCAAGTTCACCATGGAAACCATTTGTCTTGGAATTTGCTGTGTTCTGCTTGATTGGTGTTTCTAATATCTTCTGTCTGTTTTTTGGCTCTTTTTGTATCTTGATTGGCAACATTGTGTTACTTTATTGGAGGCCTTTAGTGCAGCTTGGCTCTGGGTAAATGGACGGCTATCATTAGTTTGGAAGCTAGGTTTCATCTGGGTGCCTGGTTGGGGTGTGTTTGAGCTGGAGGTATCGGGGGGATCTGTTTGTGCCCAGGTGTTTGCCTGGCTTGTGGTGTGGGGATTTTTTTGTTTGTGAGTGCAGGCTTCCAAATGATTGACTACCTTTTTGTGTTCATCCAGATGGGTACTTATTCTTCTATTGGTCTGTCCAATGCATGTGACCGGGCATGATGCACAGGGGACTTCGTATATGCCTTGGTTTTTTAGGTCAATTTTATCTTTGGGGTTTCTAAGGATGGCTGCTATTTTTTTGTCTGTTTTGAAGGCAGTCTTGATGTGATGTCTGTGTAGTACCTTACTTATTTTGTCTGTAGTACCTCTTATTAGGGCAGGACAGCTGTGCCATAGGTCTGTTCATCTTCTGGGTTTCTGTTATGTCTCAGTGTGTTTTTGTGGATCAAGCCAGTGATTTTGCTTTTGTGGAAGCCGTTGGTTGTCAGTACTTTAGTCAGGGTGCATAGTTCAGTCTTGATGTGTGTCTTGTCTGCCAGGTGTTTGGTTCTAGTAATTAGTGTTTTAGCCACGGAGTTTATCTGTGCTGGGTGGTGGTGGGATTGGGCATTGAGGTAGCGGTTGGTGTGTGTTTTCTTCTAGTATACGGTGTGTCCTAGTGTGCCATCTGGTTTTTTGTAGATTAGTACATCTGGGAATGGTAGTTGTTTGTTTGTTTCCATTTCCATGGTGAACTTGATTTTGGGGGGTGTGCTGTTTAGGTGCGTTAGGAAATTGTTTCGGTTTTCTTTTCCATGGGGCCAAATCACAAATGTGTCATCGATGTATCTTAGCCATAGTTTGGGTTTGTGGATGGCATATATATATAGTCAATTACTTACAAGATAATAGGTATATAACAAAAATAAAAGAAACAATAGGACAGGAATGATAGGCACGTTGGTGCGCTTATGCATGCCCCCTACAGACCTCTTAGGAAAGGGGTGAGTTTAATAGTAGACAGTCTAAGGTTAAAGTTTTTGGGGTTTGGGGAAGAAACCACAGAGTCAGGTAGAGTATTCCAGACATTGACCACTCTGTTGCTGAACTCATATTTCCTGCAGTCAAGTTTGGTGCGATTAACTTTGACTTTGTATCTATTGTTTGCTCTTATGTTATTATGGTTGGAGCTGAAGTATTCATTGACAGGTAGTCAATATGTCTATAAATAAATGCCATGAATGTTTTTGTTCCTTTTTCTAATGTTGGCTAGCCTTTTTCTTCGTTTTTAGAACTTAGTTAATTGGGGGAAACTAAATTTAAAAAATCTACTTTTTACAGAAAAGTGAGGTCAACATAAAATGTAAACATAGTAAATAAAAACCAAAATACGTAAACCAAAATAGTTTGGCCTAGCAGCAATGAATGTATGCATTTAATAATAATGTTGAGTGGTGAAACAGGAAATGTTTTATTCAAACTATTGCTCTAAGATTTGGTACTGGAAATGCATACACTGACATCAGTCTCAGATGGATAAATATAACTTCAATTTCATGTTTTTATTACATTTAATCATTTTCTTAAACAGGATTTATGTATTTATTCCATATCAAATTTATATATTTTATGCTGTAAGTGTAAATGAAAGGGCTGGTTTCAGTTCTCGAGGATAAGTATGTGCAAAAAGACAAGCAATTGGACTTTGGCTAAGATAGACACAAAAAGTGGAGAAGAAGAATTAAAAGATAGAAGTTGTTTCATTCCCACTAGGTAGATCAGAGCAGGAAATCAACTTCACAAGAAGACTAAAATTATTTTTATTAGGATTGGCTATAATAACAGAATCTTACATATTTGATTCTACCATACCACCTTCTTCCTCTTATAGTTCAGTGAGATGTCTGCCTGAGCTACTTTCAGATTTTATCATAGTTCTAAACTTGATTCATCCCCTTTTGCCGAAGTCGTGACTTCTCTGTATCTCCATTAAGGCCAACCTTCCTTCTTTTTACAAGTTGTCACATAGATGTTCACAGAGTAGTCCTCTCCAACCTGGTGTTATTCCAGATGAATTGGTCTTTATTGCATGAAAGTTACAAATTATGTGCTTATACAGGATGTACTGGTTAAGATTATTTTGGAGGAAGTTCAAATATCCATATACATGATAGGTATACCTTGATTGATTGATTGAGCAAGTCAATGAGCTACCTGTGTAGGGGGTTTAGATTTACCTTGACAAAAAAATACCTATAGAGGGGCTGTGATTCTCTTCATGAACCCAAAGAAGTAATGTTTTGCTTCAGTGAACCATTACATGTCATTTTAGAGTTTCTCCCTAACTCCTACCTTTCATTTGCCAAAGCTAGAAGTTCAGTGCAGACACTAAAACTTTTTTGAGCATTGACAAGGACAACAGAGCTCATAGACATATTCTCCAACACAGCTCAACATTGCTCTTGGCAGGCGAGAAGTCTGAGTAGGGTTTTTTTTCGGAGCCAAACCATAGTTTGTTTGTCACTGAATGTGAAGGACTGAAAAGCAGAAGTAAAGAAGTCACATTGCTTCAAATTACTTTCAAGGGAATGCTTATTCAAATCAAAGCACTACTTCAAAAGGTGTACAGTTCTAATGATTTACTGAGTAATTAGAAGCAGAGATGAAACAGTTGTTCTTCTTTTTAAAAAATTCCCCTTTTAAAAATTCATATATACACAGTATTTATTCATTTATTTATATATTGCCAGAACTCAATGACTCTGGGTGATTCACAAATTATTTTTTTTAAAAAGGAGGGGGATCAATATATACAGTTCATGTACAGATGTATCCTGGAAGATGACTTTGACAGAAATACACAAGATCCATCGCCAAAGTAATAGGAGGTGAAACATGTCTTAAGTCGCCACAGCACAGACAGACAATATTTGGAAGAACCTCAGACAGAGACCACCCTGATTCATAGGAGTATAAGAAGGGGGAGGAGACTTGCAAGATTGTATTATTATAGCCACTCTCAATAAAATTAATTTTAGCCTTTTTTTTGGAGCTGACTTCCTAGTCTAGTCTATATGGTAGGACTTGACAGGACTTCAGTAATCCTTACTCGATGAACAGAAAAATAATTCTTTATTGATTAATACAGAACTCAGTTCATTTCAAGTTGAATGTTAGTTCAATACTAAGGTTAAGGAACTGGATGTGCAGGGAGACCCTTGCTGATGCCCACACTGAATCACAGAGTTCATTGAGTAATTTTAATTCAACCTGATTTACTTCATTGGACTGTTGCTGTGTAGACAAGATTATAGGAGACTTCTATGTAGACAGCAGTATCATAACAAGGCTATAAATGATCATTGTTTCTTGAATTTTAAGACAGATATTGCCCAGAAAGATAAAAAATATGTCTATGTTTAGAGAAAGTAAGCCATTACATCATGTCTTTTTGATTTCTTTTCCATCCTTCCTTTTTAAATGTTGGCAAAATGAAAGAGAGGCCCTAAAACAAGGACATCAAATGTTTATGTCCAGAGTGTGGTATACAGTAATCTGTTCTGTAGGGTTTGATTTAAGAGTTTTCAAGATAAGTTTGGAGGGCTGCTGTGGAACAAAAAAGGTCTAAAATAAGAAAAAGAGGTAGGTAGATAGCATCCTTTATGCTTACTTTTGTCTTTCTCCTTGTCAAAGTTGAAGCTGTTTATGTGCATCTTTACTTTATTATCAAATATACCTTGAGGTTTTTATAAAGTATAGTCATAAACTTGTACTTTTTGGTCAGACATCAGAAATAATGCCATAAAGCAACATGATTATGAAGAGGATGGGCGTATTTAGTTTTATTCTCTCCCTTTATATTTTATGATGAAATGTACATCAAAATAGATGGATTGAGACAGCCTCCGGAAAACATGATTCAATAAAAAATGATTTGTATTTCCAGGCTTAAAACTAGGGCTGTGCTAGCTGCGAATGTTAATGGTCTGGTCTGGCTTTGCTGTTTTCAATGCTACCATCCCAAATTATATAGGTTTATCTTCAAGCCACATGAGATATGGGCTTGTGCTTATTTATATTAATCAATTGATATAATCAATTGATACTGTATATTATATAATAATTCACTTCTGCTTTTTTCCCTTTAAAAATTCTCATTATAGTATAGGATAGTGCCAAGCTGTCACCTGATGTTCTTTTTTCAGATCTTGCTTGAAATTTTAGACTTTAATATTGAAAAACTGATATTCAGTAGTCAGATGAAGAATTGTAGGTCAGCATTGTCTGACAGGCCATGAAATTTTGCAGCTCTTTCTTAGATCATCACAATTATCAATATCTGCCCACCTTCAAATTGCATGTTGAAAATGGCATTTGGAACCTATTGTTGAAAAGAAAGAAAAAATCTAATGACTCATTACAAACAGTATTTGAAGTGGTGATGATGAATACAGATGCTAGTTCCTAACTGAGATGAAATTTTGTCATAATATCACTATTCTTAATTGCAGCAGTGGTGTTTAATAATGCAATCTAAACATTACATTATCTCAGTAGATACAAACACCTGGCCAAACATCATCCAGGCTTGAAATAAAAATGGGATCAGATCTATTAGTGTGTTAAGAAATTTCAAGACTGTAAAATAGACTGGGAAATTGAAGAAAAAAATTATAGAAGACATATTTATACCATTGCCAGAGAGTCAAGTTCTGTTGCCACCATCTTTATCATAAAAATGTAGCAATATATTTATAGCCTATCCTACATTAACATAACAGGAATTAATGCAATTAAAGGAAGGCAGAGTTTAAGAATCAATTTCTTAAGGTCTATTTTGATACAAAAAACCAAAAACTTTTCAAAAATCTTTGCATGGGACTGAAAGAGGATTGCCTTAATTTCCTGAGATGAGCAGCCAAGCCATCAAGTGCCATAGAAATTCTTTCCGTATTTTTAACAAAAAGGTTACCAAAGTGCCTCTAACAATCACATCACATATAAACAACCATTGTGTCCCATGAAGGAATACGTTAGACTCTGGCAGCAAATTTTCAGCTAGAGTTTTTCTATTCTTATCTGGAGATGAAGAGATTGAACCCAAGACTGACTTCATATACAGTGTGTACTATACACATATTGAGCTATACACATTCCTATATAAGGGTGATTTCTATTTTATTTTCTGAAATAAAACATAGCACATGCAGTGCTCAATTGGGAACAGAATTTCTGCTGTAAACAACCATTGCTGTAAGTTGTTGTCATCGTAAATCAAATTGGACTGAATTTTAGAACAAGTTTACAGTTGTTAAGTGAATCCAGCTTTTGCAATGCCCCTGCTTTTTTCCAGAAATTGGCAAAAAAAAACCCATTGCAAATCATGAACAAGTGTCTGCAACCGGTTATAAATTTAAAATGGTTGCCAAGTGCCTGAATAATGATCAGATGACAATGGTGATGGTGCAATAGTTGTAAGTGCCAGTACAGGTCATAAATCACTTTTTTAAAGGCCATCGTGACTTTGAATTGTCATTAAACTTCTTTAAATTGAGGGCTTAAAGGACTTACAGCAAAAAAGGGGGGACAACAATCTTCAAGAATCCTGTTGCTTATAGAAAGGGTTGGTGACATTTTGCCTGATCACTGGATTAATGACAATAGCTGGGTTTTCTACATCCATTTCATGTTGCCCTTTCCCATGAACTACATCATTATGGGATACTATTTTCCAGACTTCATAGTGCTCTTAATGATGGACTATGGTATTTTCCACTCTCTATAATGCAACTGTAATAAATCCTTTTCATTTTTCTTTTTTAATGGAGGCATGGACTGATCTTTGGCATAAATCTCATCTCTGTTTTGGCATCTTGGAGATTTTATGTTGCTTCTCTTATCTCTAAGGCTCAGTTTTCTGTTTTCTTTTGCACATCTCATTAGAGAGGACAAGAACAATTGGTTTCTCTCATCTTGGGCATCTTCAGAAATAAGAATTATAAATAAATTTCAACTGAGTTATTATAAATAAATTTCAACTAAAATAAGAATTATAAATAAATTTCAACTGAGTTCCATATGAGAGCTTGGTGGATCAATTCATTTGGAAAAAAAAACCCTGTTGAACATAAAATTGTCTCAGTTTCATTTAGCTGCTATTTCCCATAACAAGTTGCATTATTTCTTAATATGCAAATTATTCTAGCAGTGAGCAAACATATATGCCCATAAGATTGAAGTCAGTTTGGCTTCAACCATAACCTTAATGTATAATATATACAATATTCACTATTATCTCCATGTTAGTCACATGTATCTTTTTAATCAATACATTAGCTATGAATGTCTATAACAAACCAAGGCTTCCATTTTATTGCTGTATATATGTCTGTAAATAGATGCTTTTTGTTCTTTAAATTCTAATAAACATTCTCTCTTTCTTTCTCTCTCTCTCTCTCCCCCCCCCCCCTCTCTCTCACACATACAGAGATGATATAGACATTCTCCAAGAAATTGAGTCACAGAGGAAAATGACCTTGACTTTGATGTGCATAGCCTGCTCTTTGGAAGGTTCCACTAAATGCACTGTATGTATGGTGAGATATAAAATGTATTGAAGGGGAACCAAGTAATGATTTCAGTAGTATAAACATTAAGTCCAAAGTAAAAGAAAATTGTCCAGAACTCCTTGCCATGTTTTTGCCTAGGTCATAGAGCTAGTGGGGTTCTGTCATATTAAAGCAGTAGGAGTTTGTACATAGACTGAACCAGTAGACAGAAATTGCTCATGCACGCTGAGAGATGAAATTCAAAAGACTGTGTAATGAGACAAAGGAGACAAGCATATAGGAAAGCAAATGTGTCTAATTCCATCAGAAGGATAAGAAAAATGATCACACAAAATATGTACAGTATAATGTTCCATATATATATATATAAGAAAACATATATATATATATATATTTCTTAAGTTTTCGCGGGTACTTACATGTATGGCATTCAGCTTTGTTCAGGTATTTTCCCACGTCATGGTAGTGGTGCTTTTAAAGTTGTAGCAACGTTTCAGCAGAATCTCATCTGCCATCATCAGGCTTCTGTATAGTGTTTGTCTGTGAGTCAGACTTTTACAGTGGTTTCAGATTTAAATTTGGGGCAGCCTATTGCTGTGCCAGAATGGTTTTTCTTCATCCTGATTGGTTGAGAGTCTTGGTCTGTGTTTATTGGTCTTGGAGTGTGCTGTGTTCTGCTTCTAATATTTTCTGTCTGGTTTTTTGGCTCTTTTTGGCTCTTGATTGGCTGGCAACATTGTGTAGTAACACAATGGAGGCCTTTAGTGCAGCTTGGCTTCGGGTAAATGGACGGCTATCATTAGTTAGGAAGCTGGGTTTCATCTGGGTGCCTGGTTGGGGTGTGTTTGAGCTGGAGGTATCAGGGGGGATCTGTTTGTGCCCAGGTGTTTGCCTGGCTTGTGGTGTGGAGATTTTTTTGTTTGTGTGGCCAGGCATGATGCACAGGGGAATTCGTATATGCCTTGGTTTTCCAGGTCAATTTTGTCTTTGGGGTTTCTGAGGATGGCTGCTATTTTTCTGTCTGTTTTGAAGGCAGTCTTGATGTGGTGTCTGTATAGTATCTTTTTGTCTGTAGTGCCTCTTACAAAATTTTGTCTGTAGTGCCTCTTACAAAATTATAAAACCAAGGCATATACGAAATCCCCTGTGCATCATGCCCAGCCACATACATTGGACAGACCAATAGAAGAATAAGCACCCACCTGGATGAACACAAAAATGCAGTCAAAAAGCTGGAACCCACTTCCTCACTAGTCCAACACATGGAAGCCACAGGTCATAGCATCAACTTCAAAGGCACCAAAACCCTAGCCACTATAGAAAATCCCAGCCACAGAATCATCAGAGAAGCCACAGAGATTGAAAAAAGACCAGAAAGCATGAACAGAAGAGATGATTCCACCAGGCTGTCAATTTGGAAGCCGGCACTCACAAACAAAAAAATCTCCACACCACAAGCCAGGCAAACACCTGAGCACAAACAGATCCCCCCTGATACCTCCAGGCCCCAACCAGATGAAACCCAGCTTCCTAACTAATGATAGCCATCCATTTACCCAAAGCCAAGCTGCACTAAAGGCCTCCATTGTGTTACTACACAATGTTGCCAGCCAATCAAGATACAAAAAGATCCAAAAAAACAGACAGGAGATATTAGAAGCAGAACACAGCAAACTCCAAGACCAATAAACACAGATCAAGACTCTCAACCAATTAGGATGAAGAAAAAACCATTCCAGCACAGCAATAGGCTGCCCCAAATTTAAATCTGAAACCACTGTAAAAGTCTAACTCACAGACAGAGAAGGCAGAGCTTCATTTCGGCGATACAGCTGCGATCTCGGGGCTCTGAGATTGCAGCCGATATTTTCGCCCCTGGTCGGTCCCAACGGACGTAAACCACCCTGTAGAGATGGTGATTATGAAGGGCACTGTCCCAGGATCCCAGAGATATCCTGGTTTGATCCAGGAGAAGCCCTTTTGCTGGCGGCGGAGAGGCAGCCTCCATAGCTGCTGAAGTTGGGACAGCTCCGGAAAGAAAGTGGCTGGAGTGAAAGTGTGTCGGCTGGGTGAGAAACCTCTTTTGTGTTGTAAATTCACTGGGATTTGAAAGGGCATCCTGAATTGAGAAGAAACCTGTGAGATTTTTTTTTTTGACAAAAACTGTATGAGCGGCGTTTTTTTAAAGTGACGTCAAATTGAGGCTTGGATTTTTTTTCTTTCTTTCTTTTACTTTTTTTTTTTTTTGAAAAAGTTTTTATTAATTTTCTACAAACAAACAAGACAAACAAAACATAAAAACATCAACTCATATATACATCCAGTGTGTCAGTTGGTTCATCATTTTTGTGCATTCATTCTGTAGTCTCAATTACAATTATATTACATAACAACTCATATTGTGAATCCAAACTTATATATCCTAATATCACTAAAAAAAGAAGTTTTTGACTATATTTTTAATCATTAATGCTTAATGAGCTAACAATACTTTAAACCAGTTTACTCTATAACAAATCATCTAGTCATATCAAATCAATCCTAAAAAATCCTTTATAAATATAATATCAAATAGCAAAATAATAGCAAAATAAAGATATTCCTTACTATCTAGCATTCTAAATAATCTATTATCGTATTTTATCATCTAGCCATTTATAAAAAAAAATCCCAAATTTCGTAAAATTGTTTATCCTCTTGCTCTCTAATTTCAAATGTCAATCTGCTCATCTCAGCACATTCCAATATTTTCTTAATAATTTCTTCCTGTAATGGTATTTTCTCATTCTTCCAATTTTTAGCAAATACAATCCTGGCCGCTGTTAATACATTTACAATCAGGTATTTCAAATCTTTACTATATATATCAGGTAAAATTCCCAGTAAGAAGATCTCTGGTTTCAAATCTATATGTTTCTTTATCATTTTTTCCAACCACATGCGAATTATAGTCCAATATTTTCTAGCATCCTCACAAGTCCACCACATATGGTAATACGAGCCGGGTATCTGATGACATTTCCAGCATTTTTCAGATTTGTTCTTAAACATTCTTGCTATTCTTGTCGGAGGAAAGTGCCACCTGTAAAACATCTTATACAAGTTTTCTTTATATGCTGTTGACATTGTCATTTTATAATTTTGAGACCACAATTTCTGCCATTTCTCTAAATCAATCCCATATCCAAAATTCGTCCCCCAAACAATCATAGTTTCTTTGACTTGTTCTTCCTCTAACTTCATTCCCAGTAAATAACCATATAGTTTTTTAATCACCTTCTCATCAGTACCCATCAAGATCTTATCTAAATCAGTCTGTTTATCATAAAATCCCTCCGTTTTAGAATCTTCATCATACCTTGAGTGTATTTGTGCATATGAAAACCAATTCATCCTTATACCTTGTTCCTCTAAGTTTTGGATCGATTTAAGTTCACCCTTTTCATCCAAAAGTTCCCCATATCTAACTGTTTGTTCCTTCTTGTAGATTATAGGATAGGAAAATGCTTCAATGGTCGATAACCAAACTGGAATTTTCAAATAACATTGTCTTTTTATCTTCTCCCAATTTAACCACAAAGACTCCCGTACATAATGTCTTCTAAAATAACCCTGTGTTTTAGTTCCCTTATACCATAAAAAAGCATGCCAACCCAACAGCAAGTCATGCCCTTCTAATGTCAACAACCTATGTTTCCTTAATGTTATCCATTCTTTGACCCACATCAAACTTGCAGCTTGATAATACAATTCCCAATTAGGCAGACCAAAACCTCCTCTAATTCTAGCATCTTGCAAAAGCTTTAGCTTTATTCTCGCTTTTTTACCTTGCCATATAAACTTCAACATAATTTTATTTAAATCTTCAAAATAGTCTTTTCCAAGCCTAATTGGTATTGTTTGAAACAAAAATAAAATTCTAGGTAAGATATTCATCTTAATTGTTGAAATTCTCCCTATTAATGACAATTGCAAGTTTTCCCACTTCTTCAAATCTGTAGTTATCTGTTGTTTAAGTTTAATATAATTATTCTCCTTTAATGTGCTACATCTTGTTGTCAAATATATCCCCAGATACTTAACCTTATTTGTAACTTGAATTTTCAAAAGATCTGCCAATTCTTCTCTCTGTCTCAATAGCATATTCTTTGTCAAAATCTTTGTTTTGTCTTTATTTATTTTCAAACCAGCCACCTCTCCATATGCCTCTATCCTTTCCAGTAACTTTGGAGCTGTTTCTAACGGATCTTCCAAAATAAAAGCGAAGTCATCAGCAAAAGCTTGTAGCTTAAATTCTTCCTTCTTAATTTTCATTCCTTTTATGCTTTTATCATCCCTAATATTTCTATTCAACACTTCCAAGGTCAACACAAATAGCAAAGGAGATAGGGGGCAACCCTGTCTTGTGCCTTTCCTTATATTAATAAAATCTGTAAGTTCCCCCTCCATCATTACCCTTGCTGTCTGTTTATTATATATAGCTTCTATTGCTTGAATAAATTTTTTAGCGAAACCCATCTGCTCCAATAATAATAACATAAATCTCCAGTTCACGTTATCAAATGCTTTTTGAGCATCTAGGAATATCAAAGCCATTTGCTTTTCAGGATGAGCCTCATAGTATTCCAAGGTGTCCAGGATTACTCTCATATTGTCTCTAATTTGTCTCTTTGGCAGAAATCCATTTTGATCTGAGTGAATAAAATTATTTAAATATTTTTTAAGTCTTTCTGCTAAGATTGAAGCAAAGATTTTATAGTCTGCATTCAATAAAGAAATAGGTCTATAATTCTTAATTTGCAATGGGTCAGTCTCTTCCTTTGGTATGAGTGTAATATAAGCCTCTGACCATGTTTTAGGTATCATCTTTTTTAACATAACTTCATTCATAACTTCTAACAATGGGATGCTCAATAATTCTTGAAATGTTTTATAGAATTCTGCTGGAAGCCCATCTGGACCCGGAGCTTTCCCATTATTTTGTCTCTTAAATGCTTCATTTAGTTCCATCATTGTTATATTGCTTTCTAGCATTTCTTCAGTCTCTTTAGGTATCTTTGGTAAATTAGCTTCCTGTAAATACTGTTTGACTTTTTCTTCATCAATATTTTCCTGTTTATATAATTGCCCATAAAAATCTCGAATAATTTCTTTTTTCTCCTTATTCCCATAACAAACATGGCCTTGTTCATCTATTAACTTCAATATTTTTCTTGATTCCTTCTCTTTTCTCAATTTATATGCTAGCCATCTACCTGGTTTATTTGCATCTTCAAAATAATTCTGTTTAGAGTTTCTAATTTTCTATGCCAGTTCTTCTTTCTCTATTAATTCCATTTTATGTTTGATTACATCCAGCTTCAATTTAATATCCTTTTTCTGTGGCATTTTCTGTAATTCTTTTTCAAGAATTTTATACTCATCTTCCAAGGCCTTAGAAGCTTGCCTTTTCCTAATATTCTTTTTTCTTGTATAATCTATTATCAAACCTCTAGTGTATGCCTTCATTGTGTCCCACACATTTTGCGTTGAAGTATCTTCTTTTTTATTTTCTCTGAAGAAAAAAGCCAATTCCTTCTCCATCCATTGTGTAAAATCTTTCTCCTTTAAAATAGTATTATTTAATGTCCATCTCAATCTTTTTTTTTGTCCCTTCCATTTAATTGTCATTGGGCTATGATCTGCCCAGGTACTTGTTTCAATATTTGTTTCTTTAATATTAGATATTAGTTCTGTTGAGATCCAAATCATATCTAATCTGGACCATGATAAATGTCTATTTGAATAAAAAGTATATTGTTTAGCTTTAACATTTCTTTCTCTCCAAATATCTTTTAAAGTTAATTCATCTGTCATTTTAAAAAAGGACCTTGGGAGAGCCTTTCTATTTTGCTTTGTTGTTGTTGCTATATAGTCCAGTTTATTGTCCACAATTCCATTAAAATCTCCCATCATAATTATATTAACATAGTCCAGTCCAATTATTTTCATATGTAGCTTTTTATAAAACTCTTCTTGTTTATCATTCGGAGCATAAATTGCAATCAAAAGTATTTTTATATTATTGTCCATTATTTCTACCATTAATACTCTTCCATCTTCATCCGTGTAAATCAATTTTGCTGGAATAGCCTCTTTAATGTATAAAACCACACCTCTTTTCTTACATTGAGTCAAAGAGGTAAATATTTTCCCTAATTTTGGCTGTAATAACAATTGTTCATGTTGTTTTTTAATGTGAACTTCTTGTAAACAAATTATATCAAATTTTAATTTCTCTAATTTATGAAAAGTTTTCCTTCTTTTAACAGCTGAATTAAGTCCATTTATATTCATTGTAATCAGTTTTTTTTCCTCCATGATTATGCTTTATATTTAGGTCTAACAGCTCTCGTGGATCTCACTTCACGCTGTTCTTTATTATCCATCTGTCCCCCTGCTGCTCCTTTCTCTTTTTCAGTCTCCAGTTGTTCATCTTGAAACTCAATTGATAAAGCCTCTTTCTCTGCTTCCTCTCTTCTTCCTCCAAAGAATTCTGCATGAAAAAGTTCTGCTTTCTCAATTGAATCAATTCTATATCTTTGCTCTTGCCACCCAAACACTAGTCCTTTTGGAATCAGCCATCTATAATTCACTTCATTTTCCAATAGTATTTTGGTCAGAAATCGATATTCTCTTCTCATCTCTCTCACTCTTCTGGGTATTTGTTTTAAAACCATAACCTCTTTACCCTTGTATTTCAGTGTTTTCTCTCTTACTACTTGTAATATTTGCGTTTTAATGGATTTTTTAGTAAATCTAATATGGACTTCCCTGGGTAATTTATTTATTCTTTCTTTTACTTTTTTGGGGGGGGACTTTAGTGTGACTTTGTAGGTAACTGGATTGAATTTTCTTTTACATATATTTTTATGCTCCTTTTGATTTTTTAATTTTCTTTTAGGATAGAGGCTCCCTTTGGCTATT
This sequence comes from Hydrophis major, assembly GCA_033807585.1. NCBI lineage: Eukaryota > Metazoa > Chordata > Lepidosauria > Squamata > Elapidae > Hydrophis > Hydrophis major. The sequence continues at coordinate 161,829,374 of CM066329.1, forward strand.
TTTTTCTTTTTCTTTTTGTATAAATTATCCTTTTTTTCTGGCTGGGGGGGGAGATCATTAAGAAACTTTGTAACACTGCCAACTAGAGGCTTGAAAATATTTTATTTGAATTGGAGAGAATGGTAAGAAGACTCCTTCTCAAGGACATCTTAATGTGATAAGATAGAGGGAGAGCACAGCAAAATATTATTACAGGTGTTTTCCTGGACTCTTATCAATATTTCAACACTTGAGGCTTGGCTTTGAAGCTGCTGGAGAAGAGAGTCATAATAAGAGCCTTGGATAACTAAATAAAGTGCAGTGTGCTTATATATATATATATATATATATATATATATATATATATATATATATATATATATATATATATATGTGGATCTTTGGTTATTCGGGTTTTCTCCCGCATAAGATTGGACGTATCTGGGCAACGTTTCGATGAAGTCTCATTCATCATCTTCAGGCTTGGTCTTCAGCTCTGTGCTTCTCAGAGTGATGTGAGCTTGCAGCTGCTTCTTCCTTTTAACTGCTCCTGGGTGTGTGACTTGATTGGCTGGGGGCTTGGCTGTGTTCTGATTGGATGGGGGGGTGTTCTCATTGGTTGGGGGTTTGGCTGTGTTCTGATTGGTTGGGGGGTTGGCTGTGTTCTGATTGGCTGGAGGCGTGTTCTGTTCAGGTGGGGGCTTGATTGTGCTCAGGTTAGTCTTAGTTGCTGGAGGGTTTGAGCTGGTGAGCTGTGATCTTACTATTTGGCTTCGAGTTCGTGGTCGTGCTGCATCTTCATGGTGGGGGTCAGTTCGCTTCATGTATGGCTCAGAGGGGTTTGAGGTGGGTAGTGATGCAGCTGCAGTGCGGCTTCTGGTCCGTGGTCGTGTTTCATCTTCTGTGTGGGTGTGAGTCTGCTTTCTATGTGGAAGTGTGGTGGTGGCATCTTGTGTGGCTCTCAGGGGTGTGGGTCTGGTGTCATTCTTCATGTTAGATACGCGTCTGTTCATGAGGGCAGGTTTCCAAATGGCTGGTAGGCGGGAGGCATCATCTCATTTATTCATGCTCATACAATACAAGTACACATACAAGTACCCGCGAGAACCTCAGAAAGCATATATATATATATATATATATATATATATATATATATATATATATATATATATATGTATGTATGTGTGTTTTCTTAAGTTTTCGCGGGAACTTACATGTCTGGCATTCAGCTTTGTTCGGGTATTCCCACGTCATAATAGTGGTGCTTTTAAAGTTGTAGCAATGTTTCAGCAGAATCTCATCTGCCATCATCAGGCTTCTGTAATGATGATGGCAGATGAGATTCTGCTGAAATGTTGCTACAACTTTAAAAGCACCACTATTATGACGTGGGAAAATACCCGAACTAAGCTGAATGCCAGATATATATATATATATATATATATATATATATATATATATATATATATATATATATATATATATATATATATTTACTTGTGATACCCCTACTCACCAGCCTTTTTGTAAATTTCAATTCAAGAAATATTCTTATTTTTGCTTTTTATTTCAAAGGGAAAGCCTCAGAGTTTTTTTCTTTATTTTTCTTTTTTTCTCCTTATCTTTATTGGGATCCTTTTGCTTTTTCTATTTGTGTTTTTCGACCATCTGTTTTTCTTTTTTGATTATTGAGACTTCTCAACTGGATTAAGGTGTGAAGAACCTGAAGGAATCTCTTCTTTTCTTTTTTCTTTTTGTTCTTTTTTTCTCTTAATCAATATTATTATTTTTGGGTTTTTTTTTCTTTCTATTTTTTATTATTTATGGGTTACTACTTCATAATTGGATTAGGGTCTAGAAGAACCTGAAAATCTTTCCTTCTTCCTTTTTTCATCTTTCTTCTTTGGTTTTGGGCCTTTTACTATTGGATTTTTCCATTTTGGATTATAATTGACTATTCTACCAATTGGATTAAAAGTTAAAAAGAATTTGAAGATTTGGAAGCATTAAAATGAGCAGGAAACCAATATCATCTGGCGTTTCTACTTCTACCTCTGCATCCCCACTAGCTGGAGGACACGTTTAATTCAGACAATGTTGAAGCAAGATAAAGAACAAGAAAAAGTAACTTTACAGATGATTATACAAGGAATTCAAGACCTCAAGATAAAATCAGACACCATTGAACAAAGAATAGAGAACATTGAACAAAGAACGGACAAGACTGATGAAAAAGTGGAAAATATTAAACAAATGATGGTGAAGTATGAGGAGAGATTCCAAAAAATTGAGGAAGAAGGTAAACAAAGAGAGGAGAAGATTGGAAATATTGACAGTAGATTAACAGTGGTTGAACAAGAAAAAAGTGGGATGTTGAGGTGGGAGATGGAAAGGTCAGAATTTTATCTCAGATTTCAAAATATAGAAGAAGAAAAAGGAGAAAATTTGGCTGCAATAATGATAGAAATTTTGGCAGATGCTTTGGAAATTACAGAGGAAAAGATGATGGATGGAGTAGATGAGGTATATCGAGTTTATACAAGATATGCGATGAAAAATAAATTAGCAAAGGAAGTCCATATTAGATTCACCAAAAATCCATTAAAACACAAATACTACAAGTGGTAAGAGAGAAAACATTGAAATACAAAGATAAAGAGATTGTGGTTTTAAAACAAATACCAGAAGAGTGAGAGAGATGAGAAGAGAATATCGATTTCTGACCAAAATGCTATTGGAAAACGAAGTGAATTATAGATGGCTGATTCCAGAAGGATTAATGTTTAGGTGGCAAGAGCAGAGACATAGAATTGATTCAGTTGAGAAAGCAGAACTTTTCCATGCAGAATTTTTGGAAGAAAAAAAGAGGAGGCAGAGAAAGAGGTCTCATTAATTGAGTTTCAAGAGGAACAACTGGAGACTGAAAAATAGAAAGGAGCAGTAGGTGGACAGGTGGACAGTAAAGAACGGCGTGAAGTGAGATCCACAAGAGCTGTTAGACCTAAATATAAAGCATAATCATGGAAGAAAAAAAAACTGATTACAATGAATATAAATGGACTCAATTCAGCTATTAAAAGAAGGAAAACTTTTCATAAATTAGAGAAATTAAAATTCGATATAATTTGCTTACAAGAAGTTCATATTAAAAAACAACATGAACAATTGTTAGTACAGCCAAAATTGGGGAAAATATTTACTTCTTTGACTCAATGTAAGAAAAGAGGAGTGGTTCTATACATTAAAGAGGCTATCCCAGCAAAACTGATATACACGAATGAAGATGGAAGAGTATCAATGGTGGAAATAATGGACAATAATATAAAAATACTCTTGATTGCAATTTATGCTCCGAATGATAAACAAGAAGAGTTTTATAAAAAACGACACATGAAAATAATTGAACTGGACTATGTTAATATAATTATGATGGGAGACTTCAATGGAATTGTGGACAATAAACTGGACTATATAGCAACAACAACAAAGCAAAATAGAAAGACTCTCCCTAAATCTTTTTTTTAAAATGACAGACGAATTAACTTTAAAAGATATTTGGAGAGAAAGAAATGTTAAAGCTAAACAATATACTTTTTATTCAAATAGACATTTATCATGGTCCAGATTAGATATGATTTGGATCTCAACAGAATTAATATCCAATATTCAAGAAACAAATATCGAAACAAGTACTTGGGCAGATAATAGCCCAATGACAATTAAATGGAAGGGACAAAAAAAAAGATCGAGATGGACATTAAATAATACGATCTTTAAAGGAAAAAGTCTTTATACAACGGATGGAGAAGGAACTGGCATGTTTCTTTAGAAAAAATAAAAAAGAAGATACTTCAACGCTAAATATTTGGGATACAATGAAGGCATATGCTAGAGGTTTGATAATAGATTATACAAGAAAAAAGAATATGAGGAAAAGGCAAGCTTCTAAGGCCTTGGAAGATGAGTATAAAAGACTTGGAAAAGAATTACAGAAAATGCCACAGAAAAAAGATATTAAATTGAAGCTGGATGTAATTAAACATAAAATGGAATTAATAGAGAAAGAAGAACTGGCACAGAAAATTAGAAATTCTAAACAGAATTACTTTGAAGATGCAAATAAACCAGGTAGATGGCTAGCATATAAATTGAGAAAGGAGAAGGAATCAAGAAAAATATTGAAGTTAATAGATGATCAAGGCCAAGGTTGTTATGGCAATTAGGAGAAAAAGGAAATTATTCGAGATTTCTATGGGCAACTATATAAACAAGAGAATATTGATGAGGAAAAAGTTAAACAGTATTTACAGAATGCTAACTTACCGAAGATACCTAAAGAGACTGAAGAAATGCTAGAAAGCAATATAACAATGATGGAATTAAATGAAGCACTTAGGAAACAAAATAATGGGAAAGCACCAAGTCCAGATGGGCTTCTGGCAGAATTCTATAAAACATTTCAAGAATCATTGAGCATCCCATTGTTAGAAGTTATGAATGAAGTTATGTTAAAGAAGATGATACCCAAAACATGGTCAGAGGCTTATATTACATTTATTCCAAAAGAAGAGGCTGACCCACTGCAAATTAAGAACTATAGACCTATTTCTTTATTAAATGCAGACTATAAAAAAATTTTGCTTCAATTTTAGCCGAAAGACTTAAAAAATATTTAAATAATTTTATCCACCCAGATCAAAATGGATTTCTGCCAAAGAGACAAATCAGAGACAATATGAGAGTAATCTTGGATACTTTGGAATACTATGAGGCTCATCCTGAAAAGCAAATGGCTTTGATATCCTAGATGCTCAAAAGACATTTGACAACGTGAACTGGAGATTTATGTTATTACTATTGGAACAGATGGGTTTTGCCAGAAAATTTATTCAAGCAATAGAAGCCATATACAATAAACAGACAGCAAAGGTAATGATGGAGGGAGAACTTACAGATTTTATTAATATAAGAAAAGGCACAAGACAAGGGTGTCCCCTATCTCCTTTGCTATTTGTGTTTACTTTGGAAGTGTTGAATAGAAATATTAGGGATGATAAAAGTATAAAAGAAATGAAAATTAAAAAGGAAGAATTCAAACTACAAGCTTTTGCTGATGACTTAGCTTTTATTCTGGAAGACCCGCTAGAAACAGCTCCAAAGTTATTGGAAAAGATAGAGACATATGGTGAGATGGCTGGTTTGAAAATAAATAAAGATAAAACAAAGATTTTGACAAAGAACATATTACTGAGACAAAGAGAAGAACTGGCAGACCTTTTGAAAATCCAAGTTACAAATAAGGTTAAGTATCTGGGGATATATTTGAAAGCAAGATGTAGCACATTAAAAGAGAATAATTATATTAAACTCAAACAACAGATAGCTACAGACTTGAAGAAATGGGAAAACTTGCAATTGTCATTAATAGGGAGAATTTCAACAATTAAGATGAATATTTTACCCAGAATTCTATTTCTGTTTCAAACAATACCAATTAGGCTTGGAAAAGACTATTTTGAAGATTTAAATAAAATCATGTTGAAGTTTATATGGCAAGGTAAAAAAGCGAGAATAAAGCTAAAGCTTTTGCAAGATGCTAGAATTAGAGGAGGTTTTGGCCTGCCTAATTGGGAACTGTATTATCAAGCTGCAAGTTTGATGTGGGTCAAAGAATGGATAACATTAAGGAAACATAGGTTGTTGACATTAGAAGGGCATGACTTGCTGTTGGGTTGGCATGCTTTTTTATGGTATAAGGGAACTAAAACACAGGGTTATTTTAGAAGACATTATGTACGGGAGTCTTTGTGGTTAAATTGGGAGAAGATAAAAGGACAATGTTATTTGAAAATTCCAGTTTGGTTATCGACTATTGAAGCATTTTCCTATCCTATAATCTATAAGAAGGAACAAACTGTTAGATATGGGGAACTTTTGGATGAAAAGGGTGGACTTAAATCGATCCAAAACTTAGAGGAACAAGGTATAAGGATGAATTGGTTTTCATATGTGCAAATACATTCAAGGTATGATGAAGATTTTAAAACGGAGGGATTCTATGATAAACAGACTGATTTAGATAAGATCTTGATGGGTACTGATGAGAAGGTGATTAAAAAATTATATGGTTATTTACTGGGAATTAAATTAGAGGAAGAACAAGTTAAAGAAACTATGATTGTTTGGGGGAAGAATTTTGGATATGGGATTGATTTAGAGAAATGACAAAAATTGTGGTCTCAAAATTATAAAATGACAATGTCAACAGCATATAAAGAAAACTTGTATAAGACGTTTTACAGGTGGCACTTTCCCCCGACAAGAATAGCAAGAATGTTTAAGAACAAATCTGAAAAATGCTGGAAATATCATCAGATACCTGGCTCATATTACCAAATGTGGTGGACTTGTGAGGACGCCAGAAAATATTGGACTAAAATTCGCATGTGGTTGGAAAAAATGACAAAGAAACACATAGACTTGAAACCAGAGATCTTCTTATTGGGAATTTTACCTGATATATATAGTAAAGATTTGAAATGCCTGATTGTAAAAGTATTAACAGCTGCTAGGATTGTATTTGCTAAAAATTGGAAGAATGAGAAAATACCATTACAGGAAGAAATTATGAAGAAAATATTGGAATGTGCTGAGATGAGTAGATTGACATTTGAAATTAGAGAGCAAGAGGATAAACAATTTTATGAAATTTGGGATCTTTTTTATCAATGGCTAGATGATAAAATACGATAATAGAATATTGACACTACATTTTTAGGTTTTTAGGATTGATTTGATATGATTATATGATTTGTTACAGAATAAACTGTTTAAAGTATTGTTATCTCATAAAGCATGAATGATTAAAAGTATAGTCAAAAATTTCTTTTTTTTTAGTGATATTAGGATATACAAGTTTGGATTGACAATATGAGTTGTTATATAACATAATTGTAATTGAGACTACAAAATGAATGCACAAAACTGATGAACCAACCGACACACTGGATGTACATATGAGAGTTGATGTTTTAATGTTTTGTTTGTCTTGTTTGTTTGTAGAAAATTAATAAAACTCTTTTCAAAAAAAAAAAAAGTCTAACTCACAGACGAACACTATAAGCCTGAAGATGGCAGATGAGATTCTGCTGAAACGTTGCTACAACTTTAAAAGCACCACTACCATGACGTGGGAAAATACCTGAACAAAGCTGAATGGTACCCGCAAAAACTTAAGAATATATATATATATATATATATATATATATATATATATATATATATATATATATATATATATATATATATATATATGAATATGGATAAAAACTTTGAGCTATTCTTTTTGGTTGAATGAGTGAAAAATAGAATATTCTGTTGCAATCTAGACATATTGAAAATACCTTAAAATTGTGAATTAAGCATATTATTCCAGCATATGAAATTCAAACGCTTTTTCAGTGCTGTAGCTTTTTCAAGCTGTTGTCCAAAAGTAAAAGAAAGTTGTGTTCTTATAAAGTAGAAGTAAAAGGTCAAGTTTGCCAGTTCCACAATAATTCCCGTGAGTCTATCATTTTGCAGAAAGTTCTCAGATTAGTGCCAAATTTAATGTGATAACACTGCTAATTCCAATGGATCAGATGCATCTAACATTTCATTTAGTTTTTCCCAAGTGATATTGAATCTTCGATATTGGCATCAGTTCAGGTAAAAGCCTTACTATTCTCTCAAATTTTAACTGAGTTTTAATTTAATTTTAATTCACATTGTTTTAGATTTAGATTTAGACTGCCTACCTAACTACCTAGTTTGGTATTTTCATTTTGGGTTTTATTTAGTTTTATTCTACATGTTTTTATTCAAATTGTATCTTTTATTGTGCTTTATTGTAAACTGCCCAGAGAAGTTTGGATACTGGGCAGTTTAGCAATTCTAATTTATAAACATTTTTTTTTTAAAAAAAATAGTATATCAAGCAGATTGCAGTTATATAATTAGAAGAAGGTAAAAGAAGAAGAAAGAAAGAAAGAAAGAAAGAAAGAAAGAAAGAAAGAAAGAAAGAAAGAAAGAAAGAAAGAAAGAAAGAAAGAAAAGAAAAGGAGAAAAGAAAAATAATGTGGAGAAGTTTATCCCCATAGAAATAAGCTGATTTTCAATAACTTCCTGATACAAATTAATGCTTTGAAAACATAACATGAATGTTATCTAAATACAAACATTCTAGGTTTAATAATTGTGAGTTTACTCAAAATTCTAAATAGCTCAGTAACTGCAATCATGTTGGATTTCCCATGCTGAGTTCCTGCACATTTGTAAAAATTCAGCTGATTTATGAAATGTTGAACAGATACCATATAAAGAATCTGTTAACTAACTCATGCTTCTTTCCTAACTTTAGATAAGATTGAATGGATTTCATTGAGATTTACATTCAAAGATTACATTCTTAATGTACTCTAGGATTATTGTTGTTGTTAGTCACAAAGTCATGTCCGCCCATCAGGACCCTATGGACAATGTTCCTTCAAGCCTTCCTATCCTCTACCATCCCCCAGAATCCATTTAAGCTCACGTTGACTGATTCAGTGACTCCATCCAATCACTTCATTCTCTGCTGTCCCATTCTTTTTTTGCCCTCAATCTTTCCCAGCATTATGTTCTTCTCCAGTAAATCCTTCCTTCTCATTAGGTGGCCAAAGTTTTTGAGTTTCATCTTCAGGATCTGGCCTTCTAAAGAGCAGTCAGAATTGATCTCCTGTAGGACTGACCAGTTTGATCGCTTTGCAGTCCAAGGGTCTTCTCCAGCATCATAGTTCAAAAGCCTTAATTCTTTGGCACCAAGCCTTCCTATGGTCCAACTTTCACAGCCATACAGGGGAGAGATGAGCAAGGAAGAAAGCACCCTTGCATACTCTATACCCAACTCATGCTATTCCCTCATATTCTCCCAGATGTATGTCACAACTTCAATCGCACACATTTTCCAACCTCTATAGCACTTTTGTACATGTCCACATACTCTCCCTAAGTAGGAACCCTCCCCCATGTACCTTCCTTGCATTAGTTCTTGGGCACTCCATACATCCTTCCTGAACTCCCTCTGCATCATTTCTGACCTGCACAGCACCTCTTGTGCACTTTCAAGCACTCCAGGCATCATCCCTAACCAACACACACTAATACTCCCAAGCACCTTTCTCAACCTGTGCTGTCCCCTAATGCATTCTTCTTGATCTACACAGGTACCATCCATGCACCCTCTCTGACCAACATGGCAACATTTGCACATATTTATGCATCCTTTTTAACCCATATCCCCTCACCCACCTCCTCCCCCAGCAGCAGCTATTTACCTGCCAGGAAGGAAGGAAGGAAGGAAGTGTTGTGAATGAATAATACCAATAAAGTTATCCTGAGCTTGAAGTCAAGTGCAGGGTTCTGGCCCTGCACTTCTGATTGGCTGTTAATGGCAGGATCGGATTGGTCCATTCAGGAGCATCTGATTGGCCATTAACAAGCCATTCCCATTGGTTAATGGAGCTAGCACTCCAGGGTTGCTATTGGTTGAATAGTTAATAAGTTGCCTATATAAGGAAGCCTATAGCAGCCCTCCAGTTGAGCTGTCACAATATGTAAATAAAGAGTTTGAAGTTCACTGTTTCTACTGGCTTGTCTCCATCATTCGCACCCATGCTCCAGACTTAACACTGGTGACGAGGATGGGATTGGATGACATCAGAGCCAACTAAGACAACTAAGCACGTGGCTGAAGTGCACAACGGCGGAACCATGTCCGGCGGCGTAGTACCACCCACTCCGTTCAATCCAACTCAAGAGGACTGGGAGTCCTACATGGATCATTTTCAAATGTTTTTGGAAACGAATAATCTGAAGGATGCAACACCCGGAAAGAAACGGGCGGTATTCCTAACGCACTGCGGCCCGACGGTATTCAAAATGGCTAAGGCATTAGCGAAACCGGTGGAAGCGAAGGCCATGGACTGGGAAGTCCTCGAACTGCTACTAAGGGCCCACTATGCACCGACCATTCCAACGCTCATAAGACGACACGAGTTCTATCAAAGAAGCGAGCGGGAAGGAGAAAGCATTGCCAATTTTGTTGCAGACCTCCAGAACTTGGGAGGCCTTTGCGATTTCAACGACCTAGAAGAGGCTTTGAGAGACTGAGTAGTCCTCGGGCTAGACGCTCTAAACGTACAGAGCAAAATAATGGCAAAGGGCAACATCACCCTTAAAGACGCCATAGCTGAAGCTACAGCAGCGGAGGTGACCAAGAAGTCGGCTGCCCAACTACACCGAAATCGCACTCCAGCACACCCACCGGCCGGCGAAGTTTCACCTAATGCAGAAGGGCAGCCGCAGATGGTCCACCATGGGGACCTCTCTTCGTCGTCAGACAGCGACGAAGAAGAGGTCCATCACCTGTGGTCCGATCGGGACCATTATCCAAAGTCCCAGCAACCGTGCGCTGGCTGCGGGGCCAACCATTACCGCTCTGACTGCAAATACTGTGACGCGCTCTGCCACGAGTGTGGGAAACGAGGCCACATTGGACGGGTCTGCAGAAGCCTCCTCGGACCCAGCCAGACCTCGAAAGGAACCAACCTCCACCAATCGACAGGGAATCACCCTGTAAGGCAAGAACCAGTAAACCACTCCTACAGAAACCGACCCGTGAATCGTCTAGCAAGATGGGAGGAGGCCCACCAAACACTCACTATTGACCATGCCTCTTCACTAGACGCTAAGAAAATTCGGGTCAACGTGAACATTGAAAATTGGCCCTGCCAAATGGAAGTTGACTCGGGATCGTCTCTTTCAATGGTCTCATGGAAGACCCTCAAGCAACTCATCCCCACTATCCGGCGCCAAGACCTTCAATTCCAACGGCTCGTGTTAAAGGACTACCAGGGGAACTGAATTCCAGTTGCAGGATCCAGTCGAGTCCAGGTTGCATTCAAGAATTGCACGGCATACTTACCCCTGATGGTGATCGGTAAGGACCGGCCTAGTCTGTTAGGCCTACATTGGTTCGCACCACTCAGCATTGAAGTGACTGGCATTAACCGAATCGGCGGCAGTGACTGGGAGGAAGACCTCACCCACGAATTCAGGGATGTCTTCGAGGAAAAGCTAGGCGAGTACAAGGGGACCCCGATATCCTTTAGCCTTAATCCAAAGATAGCTCCCATCCGCCTTAAGCCTCGTCGAGTTCTGTTCGCTCTAAAGCCAAAAATCAATGAGCAGCTCGATAAGTTGATTGCCCAGGGAGTGTTAAAGCTAACTGACCACTCCTCATGGGAAACGCCGATTGTGACACCAATTAAGCCAAACGGCTCCATTAGAATTTCTGGGGACTACTGAGCCACCCTAAACCACGCCCTGCAACAGAACCCATACAACACCTCCTCCATTCCCTGGGGGGCGGAAAAGTCTTCGCTAAACTAGACTTAGCTCAGGCTTATCAGCAACTGCCGGTTGACGAAAAAATGGCACAGGCACAGACTATCGTAACACACCGAGGTGCCTTTAAGTGTACGCGGCTTCAATTCAGAGTCAGTGTGGCCCCGGGGATCTTTCAGAGCCTAATGGAGAGACTATTGCAGGGGATCAAGGGCGTTGTCCCCTATTTTGACGATGTGCTCATTGCCGCCCCCCACTCCAAATATCTTACGGGATCGTTTAAGACTGGTTTTACAAAAATTCCAAGAAGCAGGCCTGAAAGTGAAGAAAAATAAGTGCAAACTGTGTACCGATCATGTTGAATTCTTAGGGTACTTAATTGACAGTCAGGGTATTCACCCTACCGATAGCAAATTAAGAGCAATAAAAAACGCTCCCAGACCCCAGAACAAGACCGACCTCCAGGTTCTTAGGCCTCATCAATTTTTATAATGTATTCTTGCTGCACAAGGCGACTGTCGCTAAACCTTTACATCGGCTATTAGATAAAAAATTGATTTAGGTATGGGGTCACAAAGAAGAGCAGGCGTTCTGTAATGTGAAAAAACTACTGACTTCGGACATCGTACTAATGCAGTACAATGAGACTTTGCCAATAAACATTACATGTGATGCATCGCCTTTTGGAGTGGGCGCCATTTTGAGCCATGTGTTATCTAACGGTAACGAAGCCCCTGTTGCTTACTTCTCAAAGACGCTCTCAAAAACCGAACGAAATTACAGCCAGATTGATAAAGAAGTCCTGGCGATTGTATCAGCTGTTAAAAGATTTCATGAGTACGTGTACGGCCGGGTTTTCACCATTGTAACTGACCACAAACCATTGCTGGGCATCATCGCTGGGGACAAGCCAACTCCCTACATACTTTCTCCCAGAATGATCCGCTGGTCAGAATTCTTGGCTGCCAACATTGGCTACAATATCGTCCCGGTAAAGCCATTCCCCACGCCAACGCGCTGAGCCGTACACCACTCCCTGAAACTATCAACGATCCTGCACCAATGATGACAGCGTTGCAGATCGAGACACTCCACACACTGCCATTAACTGCCCATGACATCACGAGAGAAACAAAATGCGACCCCATCTTAGCACGAGTCCTCACATGGGTGGAACGCGGATGGCCATTGGACCAAGTACCAGACGACTTTGCACCATTCAAAAGTCATCAAACAGAGTTGTTCTCGCAGAAAGGCTGTGTCATCTGTGGCGATAGAGTCGTTATCCCAGAACGACTCCAACAGACATTGCTAAGAACCTTGCACGATGGCCACCCTGGCATCGTGCGCATGAAGGGCCTTGCACGAAGCTACGCATGGTGGCCAGGCATTGACCGACAAATCGAATCGTGGGTTAAAACTTGCAGGAGATGCCAAGAAGTAAGCAACGCTTCACCAAAGGCAACCCCAACCGAATGGGAGACGCCGTGGGGACCCTGGTCCCGCATCCATCTGGACTTTGACAGGCCGACCAAAGGCCACATGTTTTTACTAACCGTCGACACCTACTCGAATTGCCTCGAGATTCACCGAATGAGCAACATGACCACTGACGCGGTCATCAAAAGACTGGAAAGACTGTTTGCAACCCACGGATTACCAGACGTTCTGGTATCTGACAACGGACCCCAGTTTACCGCACTATCATTTGAGCAGTACCTGGCTGACCGTGGTATCCGACATGCGCTCACTTCATCTGTACACCCTGCTGGCAATGGTAGGGCTAAGCGCATGGTACAATTCATCAAAAAGACTCTCCAAAATATTAACTACGACAACATCGACGAGAAAATCAACCGGATCCTTTTCCTACAGCACCTCACACCTCACAGCGTCACCAACAAAACTCCCGCCGAGCTGCTAATGGGACGAAAGCTCCACTCCCACCTTGATCAGTTACACCCAGCCTATGAACCGGAAAAACCACTCCGATCCAGTGGCCGATGCCGTACCTTTCAGGTAGGCGATTTAGTATTCGCTAAAAACTTATCGGGCGATCCGCTGTGGGTAGAAGCGACCGTAATCCATGTAACCGGCCCAAGATCATACCTCATTCAGTGCCCTGACGACAGACTTTGGAAGCGCCACATAGATCAACTACAATCGTGGCTACCGTCGCGCACTTCCAAACTCCCTTATGAACAAACTGAGGGGGGGGAGATACAGAGGAAAGCGAATTGCAATTAGAGGAAAACCTTTTTGAAGGAACTGATAATGGGACTGAAATGCAGGAACAGGAACCAGGGACCGGAGTGAGTTCACCTCAGGGAGTGGCCAGTGATATTGGTGACGACGGGAATGCGAACTCAGAACCAGAGGCACCCCTACTGATAAACAACGATCTACCTCAGCAGAAGTGCAGCCAACCGCCAAGCACTTTGCGAAAATCGAAAAGACTAACAAAACAGCCATCCTACTTAAGGACTATGTAACCGCGCCTCGTGGGCAGAAGCCGGGGGAAAGGGGTGTTGTGAATGAATAATACCAATAAAGTTATCTTGAGCTTGAAGTCAAGTGCAGGGTTCTGGCCCTGCACTTCTGATTGGCTGTTTATGGCAGGATCGGATTGGTCTATTCAGGAGCATCTGATTGGCCATTAACAAGCCATTTCCATTGGTTAACGGAGCTAGCGCTCCAGGGTTGCTATTGGTTGAATAGTTAATAAGTTGCCTATGTAAGGAAGGCTATAGCAGCCCTCCAGTCGAGCTGTCACAATATGTAAATAAAGAGTTTGAAGTTCACTGTTTCTACCGGCTCGTCTCCATCATTCGCACCCATGCTCCAGACTTAACAGGAAGGAAGGAAGGAAGGAAGGAAGGAAGGAAGGAAGGAAGGAAGGAAGGAAGGAAGGAAGGAAGGAAGGAAGGAAGGAAGGAAGGAAGTTTCCTTGCCATTCCCACAAGGAAAATGAGAAGGGGAGGCAGCAGGAAGTTGGAAGTCACTGCTTTTTTTTGGCTACCCATAGTCATTCTGTTTCTATATTTAGATAAGGAAATATCACTGAAATAATGACCACATGGGGCACAGGTTGTCTATTTGCTACAGTGCATTGTTCAGTTCAGCATGTCTGGGTGCCAGACAACCTGAACTGGGTACATCATCTTTCAATTTCTTGCTATTTCCCATTATATGAATGACTGCAATCTTCCACTATCACATTTCCCTTGACAATATGGCTACTAATTCCTTTACTTAGATTAGGGGAATGATAACTGTTAAGTTATATAACCAGTAATGACATTATGATCACTACTGGGTGCTTGAATGAGGAAAAGGGGAACATGGGCATATTAGACCAAAAGCTATATACATTAATTCAGGCCACACACTTTGATTAAGATCAAATCCACAAATACTCCAACCTAACATGCTAATCCTCTGAAGGTAGGGGAGGGGAGTAGCAGCATCCAGAATTCTAAATCAACTGTTGTTCTTTATCTCAGTTAAACTTTAACTTGTTAGTCTTCACTCCAAACAACCTGATATTGCATCACATGCTTCAGGACATTGCGTGTTAAACAGGGCCATAAAAATTGTAGGGCAGCCCAGGACCAATATCTTTGACTTGCTACCTCTACAGCCCAGAACTAGTACAAAAAAATAATAATAATTCTCATTACAATCAAGCAACTCAGGAGTTTCTCTTAGTCAGTGTAACAGAAAGCCACCCAAAATAGGGAGATGAGATAAATTGAAAAAGTAAATTTCAAATTGCTAGTCTATCCAAAAGGGTGGAATCAAGGAGTGGCTGCTTTATTGTATGACATTTCCTGAAAATTGTCTTCTCATTTTTCCTAAAGCAGCAGCAGCAGCTGACCTTTGAACTACCATCGCTATCTTCCCCAAAATACCCCCAGGGAAGGACAAGAATACCACAGTTGCAGTATATTGCCTACAGCTATTTGTATTACCACTAAAAGTACTAAGATGTTGCATTTTCTACACTGACACTAATCTTGAAGTGTGCAGTTCAATTCCTTCATTAATTCTACTTCCAGATTTATTGATTTATTTGTTTGTTTGTTTATTTATGTTAATACTGACATTTCATGATGCCGATTAATTCTACCTGGACAGGTAAGTCACTTTCCTCATTAGAAACAGGCTAATTTGGATGAAAATATTCATTATTAAAATATTGAAATAATAATGCTAATTAGGAACAGTTACTCAACCAATGGCAAACCATGCATAAATGTAAGTGGGATATTTACACAGAGTGATTACTTTGTGTAGAAGGACAGTAAGGAATGTTTGGTCAGTCTTGTGTTTGAAGAGAAAGATAGAATGTATTCTAATTCAGTGTAACACTTAGCTATAAGAATGAGTTACAACTATTAGCTTTATGGATGTGGGAGAGTGGGAGAATGCTTTTGGAACCAAAGAGCATAAATCTCTCCAAGTTCTGTTTGTTTATTTATGGGCACTCAGTAAATGAATTGACAGCATATGTCCCTCTGGGAATCGAATTCTAACTCCCATCCCTTTTTAAACATAGCCTATAGTGCAGAATTATGTGAGCTGTAATTTAGAGAAACCATTTTTGTTCTATGAGTATCCTCCAGTTTTTATCTACTGTAATTATTTTCATTTATTTTTCACATTTTGGATCCGCCCATTTTCCTGAGGAAGAGATTGGTGTACGTAACTGGACAATGGCTCTCATGTTTCCTGAATATTTGCCATACTGATAAGAGCTTATGATTGTTGAGGTCCAATACATCTATAGGCACTAGCTTGCTATATCTGTCACTACTTACTGCTGCTTGGGAATGCAATAAAACCTTGCTTTCCTGGTTTCCTTTCATTTCTAAGAAGCCATTCAGTCTTACTGTACAGTAAGTTTCAGGAAAAGAAATCCTTAGGGCAGGAAATCCTATAAAAATGAAAATGTTTTCTTGAGTATAAAAGACATGTTCAGATTGATATAATAACTTCATTTCTCAATTTATTTCATTTTATTGCTGAAATATGCCCTCAAGATAACTAACCTAATGATGTATCTATTATCTATCCATCTACCAATCCATCCATATTCTAAATAGCTACAGATAAAAATATGACTCACTTTAGTAACTTTTTATTTAATTTTCTTCTGATCCAAGGAGTCAATGAGGATCAAGAACTAATAGGGGTAGTATTTAAGGATGAGTTAGGAATAGGAGCAAAATGACAACCCCTGAAACAGAGATGATGAAACAACAGAAATCAGAAAGATAATATTGCTCTAGTAAGGTTTAATTGCAACTTTTATTTCTTTCTTTCTCAATGTTGCTGAGTTTTAAGACCCATCAGCATTAGACAGCATGACCAATGAGATACAAACTTTAGGGTTACGTTCTTTGACAGCAGCCTAAGGTGAATTTGATTCTTTCCCCAACACAGTTCTCACTGAATTCCCTTCAGCAAGATTTAGGCTAGTGAGTTCTCCCCTAAAATTTGAATAGTCCCCACCCTACTAGTATTTCAAAGGGCCTTAAAAGATCTTTCTTCTTTGCATTCTTTCGTGCTTTTTTAATTGTTCTTTGTTTTTAAATGTTTTAACACACACACCCCAGTTGTGATGGATCAGGTGACATGTGCATAATTGCTGTTGTTGTTGTTGTCATTGAAATGAATGAGAAGGTTACAGTAACTGAATTATTTTCAGTTTAGGATCTATACTTTATTCTGTATATTAGGGAGGAAGCTTTCTGAATCTCTTTCTAACAGCTTTGCAGTGAAGCAGCAAGAGTTTCCTGTTGAAAATGTAGAAATTTGTATGTAATTGTGTTCTTAATAGCTATTCACAATTCATCAGGTGAAAGGCCATGCACTAATAAATTCTAATTTAGGCAGACATAAATAATCTGCACTTCAGTGGCTTACCACACAGGGAAAAACAAAAGATAAAAAGATTGTTGATTAATATTTCAGTAGCTACTGACACAATCCCACACCTACCATTTCAATTTCTCATCTGATAATTGTAAGTTATGGCTAAGAATAATTTCCAATGTCCATTTCTTTTTGGGGAAATTTGGAGAAGCAATGGGAGACAAGCATGGACAGCAATCCTCTGCTACAACAATACAACATTAAAACTGAGCAATGGAAGTGATGATTATCAATTTCACATTGCAGAATTCATGTTCTGTCATAATGTTGCCCAGAAGCTGCAGTGCACTGAGGCCATGTTAAGGACCATGGAAAGCTCCAACACATAAGTAGCACTAGAAACTTTAGGATTTGATTCAGTCTTTCATATCTCCAGATTCAAATTTCAGAAGAGGGAAATCCTTGTGATTAGCACAATTCTATCCCAGTGGTGGGCTGAAACCAGTTTGGTAAGCATGCATGCAGCATTCAACCCCCCCCCCCACCACCACCACCATTTAAAGCTTGAAACTTACCTTCAATGTCAGCACTGGTGAGTAAAATAACTGAGGCTTGGCAATCCACTGTGCTGCGCAAATCAGCTGAGCTAAAAAACAGGGAAATATAGGACAGGAAAGGGCAGGGGCAAGTGGGCAGGGCCAACTGCTCACTGGAACTACCGGTTCACTAGAACCCATGCAAACTGTTATCAGCCTACCATTGTTTTATCCTTTGATAAATTTCCCCAAGCTTTTTTTTTTTCTTATACCCTGTGAAAAAGAGCAGTTCTTTGGAGCAAGAGCTGCAAATTTGAAAGCACCTACTTCAGATTCTTTGATTAAGGATACTTCCTATGCCTGGGCAGTATTGGGCTGGTTTGGTTTCCTCTAATCTAATAAATATGGATAATAAAAAGGTCAAGAAATCTATTAGCATAGATACAGAAGGGGCTTTTTCTGCAAGCCCAGGTTCTGTTCTATTTTTATATCTCACATGAATAGGGCTAGACACATACCCAAGCTATTTGCACAGAGCTTTCAGGCCAGAACCAAACACAGAAATCTTTCAAAGTGAGAGGTAATCAACATGCAGTGATGACATTATATGTAAAGGACCTGCCACTTTAGAAGTTATTTCAGGAATTCCTTATAATGTAGCACCAGTTAGATAAAAACTGAAATAGAAGAGAGAGATTATTGACTTGTTCTTATAGCAATATTTACAACTGTGAAAGTTGCTATTGCTTGATAACTAAGAGATTGACCTAGGGACTAGGAAGTCTCCAGTGGTAAATTTGTACCAGATTCCATTTTTCCATATAACCATATAAAAATAAGGTGTAATATTTATTGGACTACTTCCCATATTTTCTCAGTCCAATAGCCTTTCATCTACAGCTTCTCTCTATTATTTCCACCAATGCATCCTGGTTCTTGAATGCCTCACCCAATCCTTTGTACATACCCCTTTCCCTGTTTTAGTGGGCAATAGGTACAATAATAGGTGGAACTTGCCTTTCCAAATAATATTTGACTCACTGGAACTGATATACTTACAAAACTCCCAGGAAGAAGCAGAGGACTTGCACATGTACATTTTTTGTAACAGTTCCATTGAGATGCTTGAATGAACTAAGCTCCTGACTGTCTCTATAATCTAATGTTGGTGTTTATAAGAAGTACTGATCCTGAAGGAAGAGGGGACTAGTTTGCAAGAGGAAGAATTATATTGCAGTGTGTGCATTGGGACCAGAAGAAAAGGAAGCAGAAGAAATAGATGTAGGTTCTTCAGAAAAGACTAACTCCTGCCAGAGAAAAAAAATGGAAATTCTCCTCCCCCTTCCTCCTCAAAGATGAAAATCCAGATAAGAGAAGTTGATAGTGTGGAAAAGAGACAAAAATACCTCCAGCTGAAGAAATGAAAATTCCTCCTGAGATCCATGGCTAGGATGAAAGAGGGTTTGAAATGTTAAAGGGAAAGAGAGAGATGTTGCCAACTTCAGTTATGAAACAATGGAAATGGAACCAGGGGTATAATATTTACCAATCAGCTGGAGTAAAGGGGAAATAAATGTTTCTGTCACCTCCAGATCTATAGGGCATGAAGAAAACACAAGATAGTTTAAGGATTCATGAGATGAAGATCTTTTCTTCTCCTATTGGAGAAAATCAATATGTAAGCAAGAGACATGAGGCAAATTTTTTCAAGACAGGAGAACAAATACCAATTGGTCATTGACTCAAAAAGGCAAAAAGAAAGGACTCAAGTTTAAAACCTTGAATATTGTTAAATGGACATGAAATCCAGTCATGAAGCCTTGAGCAACAACATAGAAGAAGATTGTCATTGCTGATTTCCTTGATTTTTTTTTCAACTTCCCAATCTAAATTTCAGGTTTGGAATTTCCCAATAAATTCCCTTTGAAGACCAACTAATCTGCTTAGCTTCTGAATCCAGACAGCCAATATTGCCATCTGCTGACTTGGGGGAAAAAAGTAAAATCATCATAAGCAAAGGTTACATTATTCTATAGCAAGGATTGGGAACTATGGCCCTTTTGTAACCTGTGGACTTCAATTCCCCAAAATCCAGAGTCAGTATGGCTGGCTCAGAAATTCTGGGAGTTGAAGTCCACAGGTCATAAAGGGGCCATAATTCCCCTGTTCTATAGGGTTGATTATGTTATTTACATAAGTTGGTGTGACGTGAACTAGGCTGACAAAGTCAACTAGGCTGTTGATGTCATGCTTCAACTTCAGTTACTTTTAAGGAGCTTTAAGGAAAACTTGCCAATATCAATTACTTTATCAACTATGTACTAGTTAATAGCAAGTATGTTGTTGCTTAACTGTAGTTCTAATACCCCACTTCAATAATTTACTGACATTTTAAAATGCTTATATTGTTCATGAGGTTTTAAAAATTATTTTGTACATTATTATTGTACTGATGGTATTATCATCATCTTGAGAAAGTACATCAGCACCATAAAAATGATAATAGAATTCAAATAATGATTTTTTAAAATCTATATACACAGTCTAGTTATGACAGGAATAAAACTTTACTTGTGTTACTGTTTTCAAAGATCTGTGTCAATATTATTTTCCATGACATGATATGTTATTCTATCAATCAGAAGTTTTGTCTCTTCTTTAAAACAATTCTGTTCTTGGCATCAACCCAATATTAAGATTTTTGGATCAGACACAGCCATTTCCTTAGTGACCTTCAGACTTGATTCTAGAAAGACTTTAGCCTGCAGTATTTTCACAATGCCCTAACTAAGGAATGTGATGAATCCTTCTCTAAAATCTTAATGTGCAAGTGAACAAACAGACACAAAATATTTAGCTTCTTATTCGAAGTACTCATCCATTGTATATATGTTATTGAAGTGAACTGTTTTGTGCTATCAGCCTAATAACAATTTCAAATCTCAGAGCTCCAACAATAATTTATTTTAGAAAATTCAGAAGCATGGTATAAAGCATGGTATAATGTTAAGAAGCATTCCACCAAAAATTTTATATGAATTTATCCAATTTCACTTTCCAAACATGTTGGTACCCAAATGCCTGCATGTCAAGTCCACATTTACAAAAAGTTTCAGTTCCTAAAGTATGCACATAAATATGCATATTGGTGAAAACAATTAAAAAACTGTGGGGAAAGGATTTGCAAAAAAAACCTGCATGTTAAACAAAAGCATTATACAGGCATACAGATATGCAAAATAAACCATTTGTGTTGAAATTTGTTTCCAAGTTACTAAAGTGACCAGATTAGAAAAAAGTAGCACCTGAGCAAAATTGGAACTGGGATATTTATTTATTCATATTTCTTCGCAATTTAAGTTTACTGAAACAATCCCAACCCAGATGTTACATAATATTAAATTCTTTACAAAAGCTGCAGCTAATTATTTGGCCATGAAAGATTCCAGTAAGCTTCAGGTTAATTTTTTGGGGCGGGCGGGGGATAGCAATATTATTGTAAGAAAAAACAGAACATATCGCCTCCAACAATTAACACCAAGAGAACATTAAAACCAAACAAACAATCAAGCAGAAAATAATAAACTATTAACAAGGAGACCATGCCCCAACAGCACTGGCAAGACTAATTAATTTATATAAACATGGAGAAAACCTCATATTCACTCACACTGATAATGTTACCTAGTCTAGTAATGAAATATCTACAAGCAAACAACCAACCTCAGGTAGCACTAGGGACCTTAGAGAGAATATAGCAAGGGGTGGTCACAATACGGCCTTTTCTGTCAACTAGTTTTAGTGGTTCAGTTTAAAAGTATAAAAATATTCTTGTGAAAAGTGGAAATAATACAACAGACTATACAAATAAACAATTTAAGCTGCAATAGAAGCTCCTGTAAAAAGCAAGTCCTGAAGCATGGTATGAAAAAAGGTTAAAAAAATGTTTTCCATCTTGCTCAATAAAATATAGCCTCCAAAAATCAGCTCTTGTTCCTTTTTTGCCATCATGAATGATAAAATGTAATGTCGAAAAATATTTTGCTTGCCTTTTTGAGGGAGACTGCTAAAAAAATAAGTAAACGCAACTGAGTGGCACAATATCCTTTTGATTACACATCCGTTCATAAATTTGCAGAAGTACCTGTCAGACATTGATCAATAACTAGCCCATTTGCTGGAGGAGGGCAGGGGAATGCAAGAAAGCCAAAATAAGCAGACTTAACTTATTGGTGCACAAATTTTGGGTGAGCTAAAATGGAGGCTTTCCTTTGAGTATCTTCCCAAGCTGTGTGTTGGTGGGCTCTCTCCCTCTCTATCTCCATCTTCATCTCCCTCTCCCTCCCCCCCCTCCCTCCCTCTCTCTCTCTCTCCCCTTCTGAGATAAATGGCAGCCTGTAGATTTCAGGGGTGACAGGTGTGTGTGTGTGTGTGTGTGTGTGTGTGTGTGTATGTGTGTGTACCCCCACCCCAGCACATTCATACCATTTAATGGTCTCCATCCTGCTTAGGGTTCCTCAGGCCCGCTGACAGAACCACCTCTTCAGCACCTTCTGGAAGAGTGTTAGAGAGGGGGACAGTTTAACACCTGAGGGAATTATGTTCCAGAGAGAGGGAGCCACCACAGATAAGCCCTTCCCCTGGGTCCCACCAGATTATCTCCCTAGGGAATGGAACCCACAACATTCACTGCCTCCCCAACTCTAGTGGGTTGGGTAGATGTGACCTGCAAGAGACAGTCCCTCAGACAACCTGGTCCTAAGCCAAGAAAGGCTTTAAAGGTGATAACCATTGTTAAGCCTGTGTTCCCCAACCAGGGTTAAGGAGACAAGCTAAACAGAATGTGCAGCGTTAGTCAGATAGGCACACAGATAAATGTGTGAGATAAGTTTGTATATTTGTTAACATACAGTAAAAATAACAGATATGCTTGTGCAATCAAAAATATAGTTTATTCCATTTAGAGTTTATAGCATAGTCAAAATAACAGTCCATTAGTCATGTATCATTTTAGTCAGTCCATTCAAGGATATTCAATTAGCAAAGTCTGTGTAGAATATCCAATGTCAGTTCACTTACAATAAATCAGTCTTTTCTCTCTCCCTTTCCAGTAGGGGAAAAACGCAGTCTTGAATCCATCCAGTAATTAGGGATCATAAAGCCAGAGAGAGCAAGCTGCAGTGCCTTGCTTCTTTTATGGTGCTTTTTACAACCACTCCCTGAATTACATTCCTACAGTTAAAGTTGCAGACACTTTAACTAATAAACCATGATAACATATTTATCATTTTACCTAAACCAGTTAGGGTAAACAATGTTATCCCTAACATTCTCCCCTTTTAGGTAATAATAATAATACTATAACTATTTACATCTTTAAATCATATTTGTTACAACTCTCTTTAAACTTAATTACACCTTGAGCTTTTGTAAATTGGTCTGCAATGTTTTCTTTCGTCATGCAGTATTCCAATTTAATTAGCCCATTCTTTACAGATTCTCTAACATTTAAGTATCTTAAATCAGTATGCTTTGATCTAGTTTTTACAGCAATATTAGTAGCTAACTTTATGGCTGCCTGGTTGTCCTCGTACACAATAATGGAATCTTTAACAGTTACATCCATGTCTAATAATAACTGTTTGTACAGAATTAAGTCAGTGCATAGTAATGACAGACATGAAAATTCTGCTTCCATCGTGGACAAGCTGATATGCTGTTGTCTGATTGACCTCCACCCTATTAGTGTCTTACCAAATAATATAACCATCCCAGATGTTGATTTTCTAGTGTTTATGTCAGTTGCAAAACTTATATCTGCATAGGCACTAAGACTCAAATCACCCATTGGTTCTATATACAATGCATGGTTCATTGTTCCTTTAAGATATCTTAAAATTCTCTTCAATGATTGCCAATGACATTGATGTGGATCTGAATTAAAACGTGCCAGCTGATTAACACTATAAGCTATATCTGGTCTTGACCAATTGCTTATATATGATAAGCTACCAATCAAAGATTGATATATAGACTTATCAAATTTGGGACTTTGATCATCACTTTGGCAAACTTCCTGACTCATTGGAGTCTTTGCCGGTTTACAAAGTTCCATTTTATGCATTTTAATTAATTGGCAAATTTTATCTTCTTGAGATATCTTAAATCCATTTTTTGTTTTGTTAATTGTCAATCCTAGATACTTTTTAATTTCACCTAAATGCTTTAATTTTATCTTTTTAGCTAATAATGATATAATCTCATTAGCTTCATTATTAGTCTTAGTTATCAAAGCAATATCATCTGTAAATAATAACAATAATGACACCGTTCCATTATTTTCTCTTTTAAACACACATGGATCTGCTAAACCAGATTTAAATCCTATATTGTTTAACTCTTTCACAATATATTGGTTCCACTCAAAACCAGATTGTTTCAACCCGTAAAGACTCTTTTTGAGTTTCCAACAATCATTACTATTTACTTTATTGTCTTTTATAATAACTGGCTTTTTCAAATATATAGTGTGCTGCAATGGTGCATGCAAATAAGCAGTTTCTACATCTAAATGGTTAATGACATAGTTTTTCTTAGCTGCCCACACTAAAGCTGCTCTCAAAGATGTTGCTTTAAGACTTGGTGCGAAAACTTCATTGTAATCAGATGCAGTTTGATTAAATCCTTGAGCTACCAACCTAGCCTTATGGGTAACAGTCCCATCATTTCCAGTTTTTACTTTAAATATCCATTTGCACCCAATGGATTTTTCTCCTGGAGGTAATTTAGCATCTTCATATACTTTCATTACCTTTAATGAATTTAGTTCTTTTTCCATTGCCTTTTGCCAATTCTCCTGATCCTTAGCAGGATATATCCTAAGTTCATCTACATTAGTTGGAACTTTAGTTACATGGCAAACTATACTTGCTTGATACCTATTGTTATGTCTTGAATTGGTATACTCGAAATCCCCGAGCCTTGATTGGCTAAGGCGTGGGGATTTCTGATTGGCCAGGCGAGCCGCGCTGATTGGCCCGATTGAAGTCTCCCGTGATTGGTGCAAACCAAGAGCGGGAGACTTGAATCGCTGCCATTGGCCACGGCCGCCGCTGCGAAAGGTATAAAAGCCGCGGGCTTTTTGCCTTTCGCTGGTTCGGTTCTCCCAGTGTTAATAAAGAGCTTTGAATGAAAGTCACCGACTCTGATCGTATTTTTGCGGACACGACACTGGCGACGAGGATGGGATCTCGCCCCTGAACCGAACCCCGTGTCCACCCAAGAACCAGCTCCAGCGCAGAGATGGCGAAGATAGCACCGCCCGCCCCGTTCAACCCCGCCACCGAGGATTGGGAATCCTACTCGGATCGGTTCCGGATGTACCTGGAATGCGCCGGAATGAAGGACGCCCCAGCCCCGCTAAAACGCGCCGTCTTTCTTACGCACTGCGGACCAGAGGTTTTCCAGATGGCCAAAGCCTTGGCCAAACCGGCAGACGCCACCGCCATGGACTGGGACGTCCTTGAACCCATATTGCGGCACCATTACGCCCCCGAAGTCCCCATCCTGATACGGCGCAACGAGTTCTACCGCCGAAACCAGAAACCAGATGAAAAATTGAGCGACTTCGTCGCAGAACTACGGCGCCTAGGAGGACTCTGTGAGTTCGAAGGTCTGAACAGTCTCATAAGAGACCGCTTCGTACTCGGTTTATGGGATCCTACACTCCAGAGCCGACTTATGGCCAAGGGCGACATCAGCCTAGCCGATGCCCTTACAGCAGCCGCAGCCGCTGAAGCGACCCGCACGTCGGCAGACAGCATGCGAAGATCTGACGCGAAGGGCGGAAACAACAACCCGGCAAGGTCGGCCGACACAAGAAACGAAGCAACCGCACACTACGGTGAATACCAATCAAACACCAGCACGTCAGAAGACGAGGAGGACATACACCGAGTGCAGACGGGACGCGGCGATCAACGAAACCGAAAAGGTCGCAGGTCGAGGACCAACTGTGCCGGGTGCGGCGGCGATCACCCCAGGTCAGAATGCCGATTTTTTGACTCTATCTGTAGGCATTGTGAACGACGGGGTCACATCGCCCGAGTTTGCCGCCAAAAGAAGACCCGCAGCCCGCCAAAATGGGAACAGCATGACAGACGGAGAGAAAACTCCCCTCCCAGAACCAAAGAGCGTCAGCCAGACGGTCAGTGGGACCGCACTCAACGATCTCAAAGAAGCGGCGACGGTCGGCGAAAAGAAGAAACCCACCAGACGGTGACCATCGGCCACGCCATCTCCGACGGCGCCAGAAAGGTACATGTAGAAGTACATATCGAAGGCCAGCCATGCAAAATGGAAGTGGACTCCAGGTCCTACCTTTCCATGATTGCATGGTGCGAAATCAAAAGACTGGTGCCTACACTGCAAAAGAGAAACGTGCATGCCCAAAAAGTCATCATTAAAGACTACCAAGGGAATCGCGTTCCCGTAGTGGGCACCAAGAACTTTAATATAACTTACAAAGGCCACACCGAACAACTGCCACTTACAATCATCGATCGCGACCGCCCAAGCCTACTGGGTTTACAATGGTTCGCCCCGCTTAACATCGCGCTGACAGGTGTCAACCAAGTCACCATCGAAGCTTGGGAACAGCGGCTAGCCCAGGAGTTCCAGGAGGTGTTCGATGGAGGCTTGGGCAAGTACCAGGGGCCCCTTATCTCGTTTGACCTAGACCCAAGGGTTCCCCCTAAGCGGCTTAAACCTAGAAGGGTACCATTTGCATTAAGACCTAAAATCGACGAGCAGCTCGACAAGCTCGTCAAACAAGGGGTATTGCAGCCGATAGACCATGCCAGATGGGAAACCCCTATAGTGACCCCAGTAAAGCCAGACGGGTCCGTGAGAATCTGCGGGGACTATAAGGCCACCCTAAATTGCGCGTTACAACAAAGCGCCTACCCAGTCCCAATAGTGCAACATTTACTGCACTCACTAGGAGGGGGCAAAGTCTTTGCCAAGCTCGACCTCGCCCAGGCATATCAGCAGCTACCTGTGGACGAGAAAACGGCGGAAGCCCAAACAATAGTGACCCATCGGGGGGCTTTCAAGTGTAACCGGCTCCAATTTGGAGTCAGCGTAGCACCAGGCATCTTTCAAAGACTGATGGAACGTTTGCTACAGGGCATCAAGGGGGTGGTGCCCTATTTTGATGACGTATTAGTAGCGGCGCCAAACGAAGCCGAATTAGAAAACAGACTCAGACAAGTCTTGACGAAATTTAAAGAAACAGGACTTAAAGTCAAACGAGAAAAATGCAAACTATGTACAAAGCAAGTAGAGTTTTTGGGCTATCTCCTAGACCAGCATGGCATTCACCCTACGACTAAAAAAGTAAAAGCCATCAAGGAAGCCCCCACCCCAAAGTCCAAAACGGAACTACAAGCGTTCCTAGGTTTACCAAATTTTTATAATGTTTTCCTACCTCAAAAGGCAACGGCGGCGGAGCCTTTACATAGACTCCTAGACAAGAGGGCAGCCTGGACTTGGGGGAGACGAGAACAAGCCGCTTTTCAAAGAACCAAAGACCTCCTCACCTCCGACGCTGTCCTGATGCAATTCAGTGAGACCCTGCCCTTAGCTGTCACTTGCGACGCATCACCCTTCGGCGTCGGCGCTGTCCTCAGCCACACCCTCCCAGACCAGAGAGGAGCACCCATCGCTTTTTTCTCCAGGACTCTGACCAAACCGGAGCGGAACTATAGCCAGCTGGACAAAGAAGCTTTGGCTATAGTTGCCGCCGTTAAACGTTTTCACGAATACCTGTATGGCCGCCCGTTCACCATCGTGACGGATCACAAGCCATTGCTGGGCATCCTCGCCGGAAACCGAGCCACGCCAAACATCTTGTCACCCCGGATGACAAGATGGTCTGAATTCCTGGCAGCCTACAGTTACGAACTGCTACACAAGCCAGGTAAGAAAATTTCGCACGCGGACGCTTTAAGCCGCTCGCCTTTACCTGACACTGAACCTGACCCAGCACCAACAACAAACACCCTAAGTATCGAGAGCTTACCTATTACTGCATCTGACATTGCCAGAGAAACCATTAAGGACAGGCGCCTGGCACGAATCTTACACTGGTTAGAAAAAGGCTGGCCGGAAAAAGACAATGACGAGACTTTTAAAACATTCCGCCAGCGCCAGACTGAACTTTCACTACTGAGAGGGTGTATCCTATGGGGTGACCGGGTGGTGATTCCAGACAGATTGCAAGAAAGGGTCTTGGAGATGCTACATGAGGGTCATCCTGGCATCGTCAGGACTAAAGCCCTGGCCAGAAGCTATGCTTGGTGGTCAGGAATGGACAAACAAATTGAGGCATGGGTCGCCAAATGCCACCGGTGCCAGGAGACCAGATCCAGCCCACCCGCAGCACCTATCCGGGACTGGGAAACACCACGGGGGCCCTGGTCCAGAATCCATCTTGACTTTGCTGGCCCCACAAATGGACATACTTTTTTGATCACGGTTGACGCGTACTCCAATTGGTTAGAAGTTAGCGACATGAAGTCCACTACCACAGAGGCCGTCGTAAAAGAACTGTGTAAGCTGTTTTCCACACACGGCCTCCCAGACGTCGTCGTCTCGGACAACGGGCCCCAGTTCACTTCCATCGACTTTGAACGGTTCCTGGCAGAAAGGGGTATCCGCCACGCATTAACAGCACCGGCGCATCCGGCGGCGAACGGTAGGGCGGAATGGATGGTCCAGTTTACGAAAAAGACCCTCCGGAAAATGGACCACGGGGAGATCAGCGACAAAATCAACCGACTGCTCTTCATACAGCACATCACTCCCAACACTACAACCAACAAGAGTCCTGCAGAGCTTCTGATGGGCAGAAAGCTGAGGTCCCCACTCGACAGACTGCACCCGACTTATAACCCGGAGCGGCCCCCAGACTCCAGCTCCAGGTACCGGACATTTAACCCAGGTGACCTAGTCTATGCGAAAAACATGACGGGGGACCCCCTATGGATCCCAGCCGTCATAACTCAAATCACTGGTCCACGGTCGTACCGGCTCCAAACCATCGACGGGCGAGCCTGGAAGCGACATATCGACCAGCTCAGGTCACGAACAGCGACTGACCTCAACCCCCAAGACACGAACCAAGGGGGGAGGGAATACCCGGAAAGACAATCGCAGGAAAAAATAAAACAGAAATACTCACCAGAACACAGCCATCGCGAGTCCCCTCCGGAGAAGAGCAGTCTGGCCAGCTCTACCGACTCGGAGAAGCCAAGCGGGAGCGGCGAAATCCGTGACTCAACCGACCCGGTAGGCCCAGGCGGGAGCCACGGCGAAAGAACCGGCCCGATCATCCAGCCGGTTCGCACAGAGGCAGGAGCAGCCAAAAAGATGACCACTCCGGCCGAGCTACAGCAAGCAAGTGAGTTGCGCAGGTCAACTAGGACTCGACGGAGCCCCGCCTACCTGCGTGACTACACCACGTGATGGACCATACCAAGAGGGGAGGGGTGTTATGTCTTGAATTGGTATACTCGAAATCCCCGAGCCTTGATTGGCTAAGGCGCGGGGATTTCTGATTGGCCAGGCGAGCCGCGCTGATTGGCCCGATTGAAGTCTCCCGCGATTGGTGCAAACCAAGAGCGGGAGACTTGAATCGCTGCCATTGGCCGCGGCCGCCGCTGCGAAAGGTATAAAAGCCGCGGGCTTTTTGCCTTTCGCTGGTTCGGTTCTCCCAGTGTTAATAAAGAGCTTTGAATGAAAGTCACCGACTCTGATCGTATTTTTGCGGACACGACACCTATCAGGTGGTCTAGTTACACTTGTAGTACGTCTAGGTATTACAGGACTTACAGATGGACTTTCATTTATTAACTCTTCTTGATTATCTAACTCTTTCTGATCAACTGTTTCCTCTTGTTCTGGTCCTATTTGTTCTTCATGAACTTCTTCTTTAATTGGACTCTTCTTATAACTAGTCTGATCTTTTTGCCTTTTGTAGGGTTCAATAATTACTTCATTATTTAAATCTTGCTCTAATCTATTCCATCCTACATGTTCTAGGAATTTAGCACTAGCACTGGTGCAAACTCTACATGTACCTGGTTACCAGAATCTATAAGATCTGTGATTAGATTCATATCCTACAAAAAGTAATCTTTTAGCTCTATGCTGTCCTTTGTGTCTGAGTTGTGTAGGGATATGCACCCATGCTGGTGCTCCAAATGTGTGCATGTAACTTAAATCAGGTTTTGTACCATGCCACAGTATGAATGGTAATTCACCTGTTGTTGAATTAACAACATTATTTAATATATGATTACCACACATTATTGCTTCTCCCCATAAATTGTCAGCTAATCCTGAATCAGCCAACATAGTACGTGCCATTGACTGTAGTGTTTGGCCTCGTCTCTCTATAAAGACATTATGTTGTGGCCTATATGGTGCAGACTTTTTATGTTGAATACCTAACATTCTTAGTCTATTCTGGAATTTATTATTTGTAAATTCCGCACCATTATCTGTTATAAGAGTTACTAATTTCTTTTTAGTTTTCCTTTCTGCAAATTTAATCCAATTAAAGAGATTTAAATACGTTTCAGTTTTGCTCTTTATTAAATAGCAAAACCCATATCTAGAATAGTGGTCCATTATACTTAATATGTATCGAGCTCCTCCTACACTTGGTTTTTTCGGACCTATTAAATTGGCAAATACTACCTCTAAAGGCTTTTTGGTTGTAAATCCATCAACTCTATTAGCCGGTATGACCTTGGTTTTGCTTTGATTACAAGCATAACATTGCAAATACTTATTACAAGGTTTCAAACTTATTCCTTTAGATAGTTGAACAGTTCTCTTCAGCATTTTAAAATTTAAATCCCCTAGCCGTTGGTGTAACAAGTGAATACATTCATCCTGAGGTTTCTTATTATCATAAACCGTGTTAGCCACCTCTAAACCATCATCATTTAACACATATAATCCACCTCTTAAAGATGCAGTAATTTTCTTATCTTCTTTTTCAATTATGCAGTTATCTCCCCTAAAGGTAACTACATATCCTAGTTTAACCAAAATTCTAACTGAAATTAAATTAAACTTAAGTTGTGGTACATATAACATTTTTACATTCTCTTTTATGAAAGAACAATATGCTATACCTTGACCTTTAGCTTTTAGTTTCCAGCCATTGGCTAACAATATCTGCTGTGTACTCTTGGACATTTTAATGAAATTTTTGTTATCATTTGTTATACAGTGGAATGCTCCACTGTCAACCACCCATAAATTATTTTTTACAGCTCCGTTAATATACATGGCTAACTCTAAATTTTTATTTATCTTTTGATTACTTTTAGTATTCTGGCCAGCGTTCTGGTGCTTTGCTTTTTTATAAAATCTTGCCAAATGTCCTCTTCCTCCACAATTAAAACACTTTTTAATTGCATATGCAGTAGGACATTCAATATCTTCTTTTTGAGGTTGCTCCCTCCTTAACTGATCTCTTTCAAGTCTTCTTCTTGCCTCTTCAATCAATCTGCCAGTTATATCAGTTAAAGTTAGGCTTTCCTTTGGCAAAATTTCAAGGGAAGTGATGTAATTATCATAACTTTCGTCTAGTGATGATAGAATTATGTAGACTTGGTGTAGTTCAGAGAAAATAAGCTCTTTCTCATGCAGTTCTTGAAAAATGCTTTTTATAGAATTCAAATGACTCAGCATATCACCATTCATTTGGAGATGCGTCCTGAAAAGCTTCCGTGTAAGATTTATGTGAGCACCAACTTTATCTCGGACATAAATCCTCTTCAGCTTCGGCCAACACCCAACAGCCGTTTGCTCTCCACGGATATGAACAAGTTGCTGGTCAGACAGTGTTAGTCCTATTATGTAAAGAGCTTATTCATTTTTCTGCTTAAAGTCTTTTATTTTTTGTCTATCTTCCTCAATCTCTGGATCCCATTCTTCTACGTTTGGTGGATTTTCAATTATGTTCCACAAACCTTCTCTTCGTAGAAGTAGACTACATTTCATAGACCATGATACATAGTTTGTTCCATCCAACTTGGATATTAGGGACAAACTTTGTAGATTGACTTATGCTATGTTTTCTTATATGGATATAAAACTATAATTAATAAAACACAGCTGTCTGTTTACTGTAATGTGTAACAACACAAACTCTCACTTTTTACATAAATCTGTTTTATCCTAGTTAAACTGACTTTGCAGCCTCTGGGCCCATAACCAGTGTTAAGCCTGGGCCCATAACCAGTGTTAAGCCTGTGTTCCCCAACCAGGGTTAAGGAGACAAGCTAAACAGAATGTGCAGCATTAGTCAGATAGGCAAACAGATAAATGTGTGAGATAAAGTTTGTATGTTTGTTAACATACAGTAAAAATAACAGATTCGCTTTTGCTATCAAAAATATAATTTATTCCATTTAGAGTTTATAGCATAGTCAAAATAACAGTTCATTAGTCATGTATCATTTTAGTCAGTCCATTCAAGGATATTCAATTAGCAAAGTCCGTGTAGAATATCCAATGTCAGTTCACTTACAAATCAGTCCTTTCTCTCTCCCTTTCCAGTCGGGGAAAAACGCAGTCTTGAATCCATCCAGTAATTAGGGATCATAAAGCCAGAGAGAGCAAGCTGCAGTGCCTTGCTTCTTTTATGGTGCTTTTTACAACCACTCCCTTAATTACATTCCTACAGTTAAAGTTGCAGACACTTTAACTAATAAACCATGATAACATATTTATTATTTTACCTAAACCAGTTAGGGTAATCAATGTTATCCCTAACAACCATCACCTTGAATTGCACCCAGAAGCAAATTGGCAACCAGTGCAGTTCCCAAAAGAGAGGTGATGCATATGCACACTGAGGTTTGCACAAAACCATGTGGGCTGCTGTATTTTGCACCAATTGGAACTTCCAGATGCTCTTCAGGTGCAGTCCCATGTAGAGTACATTGCAATAATCAAGACAGGATGCAGCTAGGGCATGAGTGACCATGAGTAGGAATTGTTGGTCCAAGAAATGGCATAATTGGCACACAACCTGCAGTTGCACAAAGGGCCTCCTGGCCACGACTGCCACCTGCTCTTCAAGCAGGAGTCACAAGTCCAGGACAACCCCTAGAGTATGCACAGGGTCTGTTTGGGGCAGTGTCACCTCATCCAAGACCAAAAATGACAATTCTCCATGGGTCAAAGAACCCCAAATCCAGAGCCACTTGGTCTTGCCAGGGTTCAGTTTCAACCCATTCCTTCCCATCCAGCCCCTAACAGCCTCCAGGCACTGCGAGAAGGAGGTCATGGCATTTCTTAATTCACTATGGGTCGAAACATACACCTGGGTATCATCAGTATATTATGATATCTCAGTCCATGGTGATGGATGATCTCACCAAACCGCTTCATGTAAATGTGTATACACACACATGCATACAGCACATTCATACATATTTTGGAGAAACCAACACTATATGTGTATGTGATTTTTTTTTTTTAATTTTATGCAATTCAGTTTTAAATGCATTGAGTCTATCAGAAAACTGAGCTCATTGTAGTTCTTTATTTTCCCATTGGAATTAAGTGGGAAATAATACTGCTAACATTTGACAATTTGACATCAAATCTTGGCAGTGCAAATCTTTAGCAGCTGTTAAATATTCTCAAGGGCTTTTCCCTCCTCCTTTACCATTTCTGTAAGTCTGCAGTACATTATTCAACTGACCCAGTCTACTATTATTCCTTACCCCCACTGAAGTTGTGGCAAGTGATCAATACAGTGCTAAGTAGCGCCAATAAACTGTGGTCTTTACTGGAATCCCAGTCTCTCTTGCAGAATCTCTTTCCCCTTTTCTGTTCTTTCTCTTTCACACACACACGCACACAGAATTAAGGAAAAAAAATACAAGTTAACATTTTAACATTAACTGTCTCAGTGGGATTGAATCTACTACATAGAGACTGTATGGATGGATAAATCCTCTAAATCCCAGCTTTCATGACTGCATTTCATGGCTGAATGGTGGAGGATTATTGGACCCCAAACAATCCTTGGATTGTTTTCGTGTTCCTGTGTCCTGTGTCTCAGTTAATAATATTGAATGATCCCAACCTATAGCTTTGGAATAAACTGCAATGACTACAATATATTTACCTGAGAAAATTGCAACAATTATAATACCTCTAAAATAGGAAAAGGAGAAAAAAATGTATCTACCTGACAGGAGTACGTATCAGATGGCAAATCTGTAATATGCAAGAGAAAATTTGAAAATTTGAAAAGAACTTTTGATGCATCAATCCAAATTAGCTTCAGCCAGGACTTTCTGTTCCATTCTTTCAAAAGCTGGTTTCTTGGACCATGGGAGGGAAGGGCAGTAGAAGAAATGAAGAGAATCACACTGGAATTTAGACAACATCTGGCAAGTTTCCCTTTAAATCAATGTTTTCTGAGGAAGGTCAGTCCACCCTTAATTAAAGGGGGTAAGGGTAATCATTTCTTATTATTTCCTCCATATTCCCAGCAGATTCTCCTAGAGAACAGATCCATTTGCCCAAAGCTGTCTATTAATTCTTCTGGCCTGTTGCATTAAGCTTTCTTCCCTCTAGAATTGATTATTCCTTATCCTATTCAATCCTTCTTTATTTGCTTAAGACTTCCTTTTTTGAAGACCTAGCAGTATTATTTAATTTCCTCCTTTGAACAGCTACTTATTGTTTAATAAGATTTCCCCTCCCCCCTTTCATTTGCAGCTCAAAATTATTTTTATCTCCAGCTTCCCTTCTTTAATACACCTTTATTTCCACTTCCCTACATTAATTTGATATAGCCTAATTTTCAATTTCACTGTTTTATTTGGAAGTACCTTTAGCCAATTTCCTTCACTTATTTCAATTCTTATCTTTTTCCTGCATCTATTGCATGTCATATTAAAAGATAATAGGATGTATGTTGTTGAAGTATTAAGACCAAGTTACTCAATAGCCCGAGAATTTTTCTACTGGGTAGAAAAGTATTGAACAATGCTTTCCTTTACTTTGCCGCAGTGAACTCTCAATGCACAAACCTCTTTTGTGTCTGACTGCTTCACAAAATCATGATCATCCTTTTAGTTTTGATCAACAACAATTATACTTCTGTGGGCACTTGTCCAGAAAGGTACCTAACAGATAGGTATCAATGCAAGCAAAGGCAAGGATTTCCCAAGTCAAATATTTATTTTTATTTTTTATTTATTTTGATTTGTCAATCACTTACAAGATAATAGGTATAAGTATATACATAGTTATGAATACATGAAATGAGTACATATAAGAAAAATAAAAGAAACAATAGGACAGGGACAGTAGGCACATTGGTGCGCTTATGCATGACCCCTACAGACCTCTTAGGAAAGGGGTGAGGTCAATAGTAGACAGTCTAAGATTAAAGTTTTTGGGGTTTGGGGAAGAAACCACAGAGTCAAGTAGAGTATTCCAGACATTGACCACTCTGTTGCTGAAGTCGTATTTCCTGCAATCAAGTTTGGTGCTGTTAACCTTGAGTTTGTATCTATTGTGTACTCTTGTGTTGTTATGGTTGAAGCTGAAGTATTCATTGACAGGTAAGTCATTGCAATGTATGATTTTTGTTAGGAATAACAAGGTTACCTAACGTAGTTTGGGTAAAATAATATATATAAACTATGATAGTGAATTTAAGTGTGTGTCACTTTAAACTGCAAAGCATGTAATTTTGGATGCGGTTGTAAAACCGCCATAAGAGGGAGCAAGAGAACTTGATTGATTGCTGGCGTACTGTATTACTGGATTGCTTGCTGACTATGATGGATTGATGGTTTTGATAACTGCATGTTCCCTGCTGCTGCTGAGTTTTTGAATGCTGAAGGAAGAAAGGAGGTTTGATTTCTTCATATCTCTACTGCGAAGAGATATATTACTGGACTGATATTTGTAAGTTTATTGACTTCTTTTTTGACACTGGACTTTGCAACTGAATAATCCCTATATGGACTGAACTAGTGAATGGTATATGGACTGTTTTGACTATGCTAAAACTCTTACTGGAATAAACTATTTAACTAGCACAGTGTATCTGTTTTACTGAGTGTAAGCTACAAAAATGTTTATCTCACATATTTGCCCGCCTGTCTGACTGCTGTGCAGATTCTGCTAGGGTGTATCCCTAACAATTTTATATACCATACTTAGATCAGACCGAAGACGGCGTAATTCAAGGTTTTCTAGGTCTAGAGTTTCAAGTCTGGTGGCATAAGGTATTCTACAATATAAATACCTTGCTGTATTTAGATAAGCCATACACATTATAGCTGCTTCAATCCTAAATTCCTCAAGTGTTTAACCAAGCCTTGTGCAACCTGATCAAACCTAGACCCAATGAAAAGGAATCCTCCATCAAAAGTTGTGATTGCTCAGCATCAACAGCCAGTGAGAGCAGTTTCATTTCCTTTTGTTTTGCAAAACCTTCAACATTTCCCTGCCATTTCTCACTATCTCAGCCTTCCTCTTTATCCCTACTAACCAACATCTATTTGGAACCAAAAGGATCTTCATTTGCATTTCTATCCGCAAAGTGAGTTAATCTTTTAGTTTGTCCGTGCTAGGGAAACAATGCATTTATTCTGAGTTGTAAGAAAACCTAGAATGGTTTCAATTAAACTGCCTGGCCTACATTTCTCTTGAGGACAGAGCAGGCTTTCTTTACACTGGTTGTAGCCTCAATATACACACAATAGCCTTTGTCTGTCTAACCATTCATGTCTGAATGAATTAAGGAGCCAGCTCATTTTTTGCTGCAATTCAGTTCAACATCTGACTCTGGCTCAAGTACTTACTGGAATGTATTCCAGTACAACCACTGCCTTTAGAAGCAGCAGAAAATTCTGCCCTATTGTCTGTGTAGAAAATGGGGGTGGGAGTGGGGGAATCAATTGCCAGTCATAGCCTGGTGAAATTACTTATTTTAAAAATGTGTGTACTATTCTTTTCATGTGCTGACAAACACATGAAAGCCCCACACAATTTTGAATTAATGAAAACAAAGTGTGACAATTGAAATACAGAACATGAAAAGAACAACAGTAGTAGCCTGAATAAAAAGTTCAAGAGCCATGTGTAAAAAAAAAAAAGCCCACATTAAATGATTAAAATATTTGGGAGAATAGAGACATCTCAGCCTGCCACCAAAAAAAGGCAATAAAGATATGACAAGCATAATTCACTAGCAAAAACATTCTGGAGAGGGCAGTGTACTGATAAAAAGGTTAGCAATTTGAATAGGGAGAGAATTGCCAACTTTTTTTAAATGGGGGGAGGAGTTTGACCCTAATTATTTTCTTGGGGGGGGGATTTCTCCTCTGGGCTTGTTTTAGAGGAAGAACAGAAACGGGGAGAGCACAAAATAACAGAGGGTTGCAGATGGAAGGATTGCTACCTTCAAAGACAAGACAGTGCTCCCTCCGCAGGTACTAACAACTGAGTGTAAGAACATGGTCAGAACCAAAGCCACTCTAGGTTTTAAATCCCAAGCACCCAGTGTTGAATTTTGCCTATTGCTCTACAGGCACCCAAGAGAAAGGAAACACTGTTGTTTAACTGCATTTGTTCTAGGAAAGCCAAAGGTGAAGGCATTTTTTTCTGAGATCAGCAAGCTACTTCAAAGATGTTCTGTGCGTGGCACAAGAAGCGGAGACAAGTCGACAGTGAACAGTGAACAGTGAACTTCAACTTTTTATTTAACATGGTGCAACAGCTCTCTGAACGGCCTCAATAGCCCCCTTTATATAGGCAAGCTCTTGGGTATTTAGCCAATGAGAACACAGGAATGTTAGCTCTTCTTAACCAATGAGAAGGGCTTGTTAATAGCCAATCAGATTCTCCTGAACGGATCAATCCGATATCGCTATTATCGGCCAATCAGAAGTGCAGGGCCAGAACCCTGCACTTTGCTTTAAGGTTTCAACAAACTTTATTCAAGCACTTTTATTAATTCACAACACCCCTTTCCCCCGGGTTCCGTTTAAGGGGTGTGGTAATGTAGTCTTTGAGGTAGGCAGGTTGTTTTGATTGTCTATTTGATTTACACTGTCCTCCCAAGCACCCAGTGTTTGTCTAGAATCTTGTTGGGGTAGGACATTATCTGGTGAACAGGGTGCCTCTGATTCTGTATCTAAACTTCCATTACCATTAATGTCCTCGATATCCCTTTGAGGTGAGTTAACCCCTGTCCCTGATCCTTCTTCACATGTTGAATCTGAGCGGTCATTTCTTCCGCTTGTGCTTTCCACTGTTCCAAACTCAGCCTCCTCGGCGTCTCCTCCCCCCTCAGTTTGGAAATCACCAGAATCGCAGACCCCAGACTGCAGCCTTGAATGCAGCTGATCAATATGGCACTTCCATATTCTATCATCACAACATTTCACTCGGTATGATCTGGGTCCGGTTACTTGGATTACAGTTGCCTCGACCCACAATGGGTCGCCATAAAAGTTTCTTGTGAAAACCAAGTCGCCTACTTGAAAATTTTGGCATTTCCCGCTGGATCCGTGTGGTTTTTCAGGTTCGTACGATGGGTGTAGTCGGTCCAGATGGGAGCGGAGTTTCCATCCCATCAATAACTCAGTGGGAGTTTTGTTGGTGACGCTGTGTGGAGTGATGTGCTGCAAAAGGAGTATCCGGTTAATCTTGTCTTTGATATCGCCATAGTCCATTTTATGTAGAGTTCTTTTGACGAATTGTACCATGCGCTCAGCCCTTCCATTAGCCACAGGATGCGCCAGTGAAGTTAGCGCATGGCGAATACCGCGGTCCACCAGGTACTGTTCAAAAGAAAGCGCGGTAAACTGGGGCCCGTTGTCGGATACCAGAACATCTGGTAATCCGTGTGTTGCAAATATTCTGTCCAATTTCCTGATGACTGATTCAGTTGTTGTATTTTTCATCTCATGGATTTCGAGCCAGTTCGAGTAGGCATCCACTGTTAATAAAAATGTGTGTCCATTCGTAGGTCCCGCAAAGTCCAGATGAATACGGTACCACGGTCCCCTGGGTGTTTCCCATTCTGTTGGGGTTGCTTTTGGTGGGGCATTGCTGACTTCCTTTGGAACAAGTCTTTACCCAGGCTTCGATCTGCTTGTCTATGCCCGGCCACCACGCATAGCTTTGTGCGAGTGCTTTCATGCGCACAATGCCGGGGTGGCCATCGTGCAAGGTTCTCAGTACCACTCGCTATAACCGCTCTGGGACAACGACTCTATTGCCCCAAATGATGCAGCCCTTCTGGGAAAACAGTTCCGTCTGTCGACTTTTGAAGGGAGCGTAATTGTCAGGGATTTGGTCCAATGGCCATCCAGGTTCTACCCAGCTGAGGACACGTGCTAAAACAGAATCGTGTTTAGTTTCAATTGCGATATCGTGAGCTGTCAGCAGCGGTTTTTGGATTGTCTCGATCTGCAGTGTTGTGACGGTCAGAGCAGGGTCATCAACGGTTTCTGGAAGTGGTGCATGGCTTAATGCGTCAGCATGGGGAATGGCTTTCCCCGGGCGGTGTTGCAACTTATAATTATAGGCAGCCAAGAATTCTGACCAGTGGGTCATTCTGGGAGAAAATATATAAGGGGTTGGTTTATCTCCCGGTATTATTCCCAGTAAGGGTTTGTGGTCAGTAATTATCGTGAAAGCCCGCCCATAGATATATTCATGAAATCATTTAACAGCAGATACAATAGCAAGAGCTTCCTTATCAATTTGACTGTAATTGCGTTCTGCTTTTGACAGTGTTTTTGAAAAATAGGCAACAGGGGCTTCACTTCCGTTTGGTAAAACGTGGCTCAAAATGGCACCCACTCTGAAAGGTGATGCATCACAAGTAACAGTTAAAGGCAAAGTCTCATTGTACTGCATCAAAACAGTGTCAGAGGTCAATAAGATTTTTACTTGTCGAAACGCCTGTTTCTCTCGGTGCCCCCAAACCCAGGTTGATTTGTTGTCTAATAAACGATGTAGGGGTTCGGCTACGGTTGCCTTGTGAGGCAAGAAGACGTTATAAAAATTGATAAGGCCTAGGAATGCTTGGAGATCCACCTTATTTTGGGGTCTTGGGGCGTTTTTGATTGCCCTAAGTTTGCTATCGGTGGGGTGAATGCCCTGTTTATCTATTAAATATCCTAAAAATTCTACTCGATCAGTACATAGTTGACACTTGTTTTTCTTAACTTTGAGACCCGAGTCTTTAAATCTCTGAAGAACCAACCCCAGGCACTCCCTTAGTATTTCTTGAGTCGGAGCAGCAATTAAAACATCATCAAAATAGGGGACAATGCCTTTTATCCCTTGTAATAGTCTTTCCATCAATTTTTAAAAGATTCCTGGGGCCATGCTTACTCCAAATTGGAGTCGGTTACATTTAAATGCACCTCGGTGCGTAACGATCGTTTGAGCCTCTGCCATTTTTCTATCTTCAGGCAGTTGTTGGTATGCCTGGGCTAGATCTAGTTTAGCGAAGACTTTTCCGCCCCCCAGGGAATGGAGAAGGTGTTGCACCACCGATACCGGGTAAGCATTTTGCTGCAGGGCATGATTCAGGGTGGCTTGGTAGTCCCCACAAATTCTTAACAATCCATCCGGCTTGATGGGTGTCATGATTGGGGTTTCCCAGGGAGAATGGTCGGTTCGTTCTAACACCCCCTGGGCTATTAATTTAACAAGCTGCTCATCAATCTTTGGTTTAAGGGCGAATGGGACTCGACTAGGCTTAAGGCGGATGGGAGCTATTTCGGGGTTGAGGTTAAATGATATCGGGGTCCACTTGTACTCGCCTAGTTTGTCTGCAAAGACGTCCTGGAATTCTTGGACGAGATCCTCTTCCCAGTCGTTGCTGCGGGTTCAATGAATGCCGGCTACTTCAATTCCAAGTGGAGCGAACCATTGGAGGCCTAACAAGCTAGGCCGATCCCTGTTGACTACAGTCAAGGGTAGAGATGCAGTACGATTTTTAAAGGAAACGCGGACTTGGCTGGATCCAGCCACTGGAATTCAATTTCCTTGATAATCTTTGAGTATGATTCTTTGGAATCGGAGGTCTTGTTGCCGGACGGTAGGGATGAGTTGCTTGAAGGTCTTCCAAGAAAGCATTGAGAGGGACGATCCTGAATCGACTTCCATCATACAAGGCTGGTTTTCGATGGCCACCTTCACCCGGATCTTCTTGGAGTCCAGTGATGAGGCGTGACCAATCATAATAGTTTGGGGTGCCTCTTCTCGCTTTGTTGAGTGGTTTAGGGGTCTGTTTCTGTAGGCGTGGTTGTTCCATTGGTGGTTCAAGGGTTCTCGCTTTGCAGGACGGCTTCCTGTAGATTGGCGATAGTTAGCCCCCCTCAGGGTTTGGCTGGGTCCTTGCTTGCTTCTACAGACCCGTCCAATGTGGCCTCTTTTCCCACACACATGGCAGAGCGCGTCGAGGAATTTGCAGTCTGATCGGGGGTGGTTTGCCCCACAACCAACACATTGGTACTGCGATTTCTGGCGTTGGTCTCGTTCAGACCGGAGCCAGTTGACCTCTTCTTCATCGCTTTCTGATGATGATTCGAGGTCCTCGTGGTGGGCTGTCGTTGCCGGTTCTTCTAAGTGAGGTGAAACTTCGCTGGCGAGTTGGCGAAGTGGAGCGTGGGTGCGGCGCATTCGAGCAGCCAACTTCCTTGTTGCTTCTGCTGCAGTAGCATCAGCGATGGCATCTGTAAGGCTAATGTCGCCTTTTGCCATCAGCTTACTCTGCATGCCTGGAGCATCTAATCCCAGAACTATTCTGTCTCTCAGGGCTTCTTCAAGGTCGGCAAACTCGCATAGGCCTCCTAGATTCCGGAATTCCGCTATGAAATCTGCAACGCTTTCGCCCTTCCGCTGATCTCTCTGGTAATATTCATGCCTTCTCATGAGTGTTGGTACGGTCGGTGCATAGTGGGCCCTTAGCAGGGGTTCGAGGACGTCCCAGTCCATGGACTTCACTTCTGCCGGTTTCGCTAGTGCTTTGGCCATCTTGAATACAGTTGGCCCGCAATGAGTTAGGAATACCACCCGTTTCTTTCTGGTAGTGGCATCCTTCAAATTGTTGGTCTCCAGAAACATCTGGAAGCGATCCATATATGAGTCCCAGTCTTCTTGTGCCGGGTCGAATGGAGCGGGTGGTATGACGCTGCCGGACATGGTTCCACCATTGGTGCGTTTCAGCCACGTGCTCTGTTTTCGCTTTTTTAGTGTTCAGTCAGCTCTGACATCTCCACATCCCACCCTCGTCACCAGTGTTATGTTCTGTGCATGGCGCAAGAAGCGGAGACGAGTCGACGAACAGTGAACTTCAACTCTTTATTTAACATGGTGCAGCAGCTCTCTGAACGGCCTCAACAGCCCCCTTTATATAAGCAAGCTCTTGGGTATTTAGCCAATGAGAACACAGGAATGTTAGCTCTTCTTAACCAATGAGAAGAGCTCGTTAATAGCCAATCAGATTCTCCTGAACGGACCAATCTGATATCGCTATTATTGGCCAATCAGAAGTGCAGGGCCAGAACCCTGCACTTTGCTTTAAGGTTTCAACAAACTTTATTCAAGCACTTTTATTAATTCACAACACTCTGTACTTACTGCACCCAGGTGGCTAGGATTGTATTAAGTGGACAAGAAGAGAATGTGATCACAATTCAATGATTGACAACACTGTTGCCAGTTTTTTCCCAATTTAATGTCCACTACATTTTTAGATTATAACCTTCACCATTCCATCAAAGATGGTAGATGTTCAAAATCAGAGATTTTGACACCTTTTGATAAATACAATAGGTTGATGAGTGTTACTTCAAATGGATTAACAAAGTGCAATGTAGCTGTAGAACGAAGTGAACACCTTGAATCAGTGAAGAATCTTTTTTAGACTTCCTTGCTTGTCCGTTCCACTTCAGGACTACCCAGCTACTTAGCAATGTTGCTACTTGGACATAGGCAGGATCTCCAACAGTGATTTAGAGTAGTGGTCACCAACTGGCAGGCCACTGCCCACTGGTGGGCCGTGAGAAAATTTTGGTGGGCTGCAGAGAACTCTCACCCCCAGAGCACCCCCACAAAGCAATTAATCTAAGCTGA
The DNA here is from genome assembly GCA_033807585.1 of Hydrophis major. NCBI lineage: Eukaryota > Metazoa > Chordata > Lepidosauria > Squamata > Elapidae > Hydrophis > Hydrophis major. The sequence continues at coordinate 161,872,408 of CM066329.1, forward strand.
GCAGAAACTCAAGGCTGTGTTGCCTACATGGCCAGCAGGAATCATCCCCGCCCACTCACTCCTTACCCGGTAAACCTGCCTGCTAAATTGCTATTTTTCTTTTTTCTGACCATCATCTGTTCTGCTGCGCTGGGAGATTTAGATTAGCTAGGAAGCAAGAAATGGTTGGATTTCTTGCTTTCTAGCTAGTCTTTAGATCTTCAGCTCAGCACAGCCGAACCTCCCTTAGGACTGAAGGTTTGCTTGCAAGCAAATTGAGTGCAGACTCATGGCAAGCAAATCTGAGAGACTGAGCTAACCGATGGCAGATAGATAGATCACTGAATGATTCTGTGAGCAACTCAATCTGCCTTCTTTGTCTGATTTTGGGTAAAAGTTGCTCTTTTTTTATAAAACATTCAATATTTATATAAATATTTATAATATTTACATACAAGCCATGCCCAGCCAGTCACATGACCATCAAGCCACACCCACAAATTAGGCCACACCCACAGAACTGGTTAGTGGTCCCTGGGATTTAAAATTATGAGTTTGGTGGTCCCTGAGGTCCAAAAGGTTTGTGACCCCTGATTTAGAGTACCTTCTGAAGTTACCTGATGCTATCTTATGCTGCCAGTGTAACATAAACCTCAGCAATAATTGGGTGATGCTAGAGCATACTGAAAGTTTTCATTGGGGCACTGATCTTGACTTTCTTCATATTGAAATGCCAATAAGAGCAGATCCAATACGCTAGAGGTTATCTACCTTTATCATCAAGGAAATGGTCAATGAAGAGCATTGGAATTTTATTGCAGCAAAGCTTCTTTAACTTGTTGCTTTTTTAAGATGATAGTCACTACTTCAAAGTGAAACAACTAAGTACAATAACATTCAGCATCTGGCGAGAGCAACTGATCAAACAATAGGTTTATTTGACTGCTGTAAATGAAAAGATTTGTAGTCCAGATCTGTAATATGCAGGAGCTGCATTGGTTGCCAATTTGCTTCTGGGTACAATTCAAGGTGCTGGTTGTCACCTTTAAAGCCCTTCATAGCTTAGGTCTGGGTTATCTGAGGAAACATCTCTTGCCAGTGACATTTACCTGACCCATTAGAGTGAGGAGGCTGGGAATGCTGCGGGTCCCACCCCTGAGAGAGATACATCTGGTGGGACCTAGAAGAAGGGCTTTCTCTGTGGTGGCTCCGTCTCTCTGGAACATCATTCCTCCAGAGATTAGAAAGGCCCCCTCATTAATATTATTCTGAAAGGCACTGAAGACCTGGTTTTGCCAGTGGGCCTGGGGAGCCCAGAGAGGGATGAAACCCATCGAATGACTAGTGTGATCCGCTGTCAACGGGGTGGGGGATGAGAGTTGGTTTTTGCTTTTTTTGTTTTGTTTTGTTTTTTGTTTTCCCAAATTTTGTTCTATTGTACTTTACTAATTTATTTGATTCTTTTTGTTCATTCTTATTGTTTTTATTTTTTGTTTTAAATATGATTTTACATTGTATAAGCCACCTGAAGTCGCCATGGGCAAATAGGCAGCAATATAAATCAATCAATCAATCAATCAATCAATCAATCAATCAATCAAATAAATAAATAAATAAATAAATAAATAAATAAATAAATAAATAAATAAATAAATAAATAAATAAATAAATAAATAAATAAATAAATAAATAAATAAAATATTTCCCCTAATTTAAAAAGATGCTGGTAGCATGATGTAATGAAATTTTTTAAAATGTATTGGAGCATTATTACATTTCTTTTGCATGAATTCAGTACGATATACATAATTAAAAATCCATATGAAAAACGTATGCTAGCTTTTTATTGTCCTCTAAATTAGATACTGTCTTTAAGTGCATGGGCTCAGAGAAGTACAAGTTCTGACTTTTGAAAATGTGGTTCAGAGGGAATATAGACATTGAGTGTGATTTATAGTTAGTCAGTATCCTGCTATGTCTGACTGATTGTATTACAGCTTGCTGACAGTACAAATATTGGCAGTAGAGAATGATTAAACATCTGGATACATTTTTAGAAAAAAGCAATGCAGATATTAATCAATGAACCCAATTCTAAACATCTATATAATTGTCCTGACTAGGGGTGGGATTCAAATTTCTTGACAACCAGTTCTGTGGGCATGGCCCAATTTGTGGGTGTGACTTGGTGGTCATGTGACTGGGTAGGTGTGGCTTGCTAACTGGGGTGGCTTGGTGGTCATGTGACTGGATCGGCATGGCTTGTATGTAAATATTGTAAATATTTATGTAAATATTGAAATTTTTATTTTAAAAAATGATCAACTTTTACCCAAAATCAGGCAAAGCAGATTGAGTTGCTTGCAAAATCACAGATTCACTCATAGATTTACCTTTCTGCAATCTGTTGCCTGAGTCTGCACTGAAAAATAGAAGCTTCAATCCTAAGGAAGTTTCAGTTCTTCTCTCAGACCACTTCTCCCCTACCCCCCACCCCCCAACTCCCTGAATACCACCCCTGACTGGGCCTCAGGGAAGCCTCCTGGGTGAAGACAAAGCAGTACAACAATGATTTAGATTAGCTAGAAAGCAAGAAATCCAAAAGGAGGAGAGGGGAGATGCCAGCCAGTGGCGTGATTTGCCGGTTCTCCGAACTGCACAGAATCGTAACAACCGATTCTATAGAACTGGTCCAAACTGGTAGAATCCCTCCCTGTCCTGACTGCCTACCCTATCATGTTCCTTGATATTACATCTACCGTGATAATGTTAACAGGATTCATATATTGAATAAAGACATAACATGGGTTGCTAGAGGAATAAGGTATAAAGATGAATTGGTTTTCATATGCGCAAATACATTCAAGGTATGATAAAGATTCTAAAATGGAAGGTTTCTATGATAAATTGACTGATTTAGATAAGGTTTTGACAGGTACTGATGAAGAAGTGATTAAAAAACTATATAGTTATTTGTTGGAAATTAAATTAGAGGAAGAACAAGTTAAAGAAACAATGATTGCTTGGGGGAAGAATTTTGGATATGGGATGGATTTAGAGAAATGGCAAAAATTGTGGTCACAAAATTATAAAACGACAATGTCAACAGCATATAAAGAAAATTTGTATGAGATGTTTTACAGGTGGCATTTTCCCCTGACAAGAATAGCAAGAATGTTCAAGAATAAATCTGAAAAGTGCTGGAAATGTCATCAGATACCTGGCTCATATTACCATATGTGGTGGACTTGTGAGGAGGCCAGGAAATATTGGACTAGAATTCGCATATGGCTGGAAAAAATGATAAAGAAACACATAGATTTGAAACCAGAGATTTTTTTATTGAGAATCATACCTGATATATATAATAAAAACTTAAAGTATCTGATTGTAAATGTATTAACAGCAGCTAGGATTGTATTTGCTAAACATTGGAAGAGTGAGAAAATACCATTAGAGGAAGAAATTATTAAGAAAATATTGGAATGTGCTGAAATGAGTAGATTGACATTTGAAATTAGAGAACAATAAGATAAACAATTTTATGAAGTTTGGGATCTTTTTTATCAATGGTTAGATAATACAATATGATAATAGAATATTTAGAAATTTAGGAAATAATGAATATATAATTTTTCTTGGTTTTGATAATTTTTAAGAATATTTTATTAAGATAGATTTGGTATGATTTCATGATTTGTCATAAAATAATTTAACTTAATTATAGTTATCTCGCTTAAGTATGAATTAGTAAAATTATAGTCAAATGATTGTTCAATAATGATATTGGGATATTTTATTGATGATAGATAATGTGAGTTATTATGTAATATAATTATTCTGATGACTATGAAATGGATGCACAAAAGGGAGTGGAAAACCAGCCGATACACTGTAAATTTATGAAGAATGTTATAATTTTTTTATTTTTTATTTTTTTTATGTCATGTTTTATGTCTTATATGTTTTTTGTCTGTTGTTAAAATCAATAAAACTTTTACCAAAAAAAAAAAAAAAACCATGGGTTGCTTTGGGTTGTGAAGGTTCTACAAATCCAACAATCATGATCTGTTATCCATGATTGATTTAAGCCAATTGGGGCTTATTCAATAAATAAATGAGATTCAATAAATGAGATTTTTTTTAACAAAAATAAGTTTAAGCAGTTACGTCAGTGGCACATGAAATAATTGTGACTGTTGCATATATAATAACTTGTCTACAGAGGCATGGAATGGGCTGTAGTACTTCAGACTCCAGATGGTTGATCATTTTAATGAACATTTCCTTATCTCAAGTTACATCCTAGGCGCAACACTAAGTCTCGCTGAATTTAGAAGGGCAATCTTCTAAATAAATAAAGAGAGAGTAGAAATTAATATTCTCTGTAAATAGAAAATCTGAACAGCTGACAGATAACTGGAAAATATTTTGTTTGTTTGTTTGATGTCCTTACTTTCTTCTTGCAGATAGTTTTGTTCATGAATCTGGAAGTTTATTGAAAATGAGTATTCAACACACTCCCTTCATCTGAAATGGTACTATCTGTTCTACCACTTATTTTTGTCCAGGCTTCAATCAGCAGCAATAATAAGAAACCCAAAAAGATTATTTCCTGATTTATTTTTCTTTCCATGCAATTGTATCCAATTCTAGCAGATTCCCTAAATAGGTCCCTGCAGTTTTCTAGGCAAGATGCCTCCTTCTTTGCCATTGTTTCCTTCTTAGGGCTGAGAGAAAGTGACTGGCCCAAGATCCACTAGCTGAGTTTGTGCCTAAGGAGGGATTGAAATTCACACTCTCCCAATTTCTAGCCTAGTGCTTTAATCATTACCCTAAACTGGCTCTCAATCCTTGACATATTCCTAAAATTAGGAATTGATATTCTTTTCTCATATAAATTTAAAATCAGCTATTATATCTCATGAAAACAGTTTTGCACAAATTTATTGTACATAATTAATATGACCATAAGAAACATATTGTATAAAAACAGCAACCTGGTGCTTTCTTGATATCAATAATAGATTACATTCTCTAGAGCATGGTGGTGTATTTTTGCTGAAGCTGTAAACCCTCACCTGAGACACTTCTCCATCTGCATTCATGAAAGGGAGATACATCTCCAGTGTTTCTATGTTAACATACTGTATTACACCTAGGAACATCTGTATGCGGCACCCTCATCATTTGAGGTATTCCAGTGGGTGTGTGGGTGTGTGCAAGCATGTACATGTGAGTGCTTATGTGTGTCTATGTGTGTTTATTTTCAAGTCAATGTTGACTCCTGGTGATTGCCTTGGTAAATATCTGCAGTTTTCTCAGCAAGATTTTGAAACCATTTTACCACTTCTTTCTAGGGCTGAGAGCAGTGGCGGGATTCAGTCAGTTCACACCACTTCGGGGGAACCAGTTGTTAACTTTCTGAGCAGTTTGGTGAACTAGTTGTTGGAAGAAATCAATAGGATAGAGAACTAATTGTTAAATTATTTGAATTCCACTGCTGGCTGAGAGACAGTGACTGGTCACTCAGCTGGTTTTGTGCCTAAGTCAGGAGTAGAAACAAGGTGTCCTGGTGCCTTCACCATCACACCAAACTGGTTCTCAATACTCCAATACTGGGGTTCCAACACTCAAACAAAATAGCATCACTCCTGAAACTTGCTTTGAGCTTCATCTTTTCTTTATGCCCCTAGCATGACATTACTCAGAGTATTGTGGGTCATGTGAAAATGTAGCATTACTACAGGTAGCAGTGCTCCTGATACTTCTAGAGAAATCCACCCAGGCATCTATTGAAGCAGGTGGGCAGTTGCCAATACATACATGCATACATACATACATACATACATACATACATACATACATACATTTAACTGGCTATATGTACCATTCCATCATTGCAGACTCTTAGTGGATTAGATGTTCCTCTTTTACAAAAATTATCTAAAGTTTTCACAGTCTCAAGGGAAAAAAAATCAGATTCCATGTCACAAATATTTTGTCGTCTGACAGATATTTCTGTATAAATATTTCACATTTAGGGTTAGGTAAAACTTCCACCAATACAGAGGACTGTGCAGTACAAAGGGCAGATCTATCTCTGAATAAGTTAAACTTTGGCTTCCTGCTCTATGTGGTGTGAGTTATAACTGAATTACTGATATTAGAGAAATAGAATGATCTTCTAAAGAATTTTTAGCATGCCTTGTTTTTTTTATTTATCTTTATTTGTTTTAATTGTCTTAATGGTTGTAATATTTTTTTAATTGTTGCTAGCTGTATGCAGCCCAGAATCACACTCAGTGAAATGGGGGATTGAGTAAATTTGCTACATAATTAAATGCATACATAAATACATATATATGTGCATAAAATATTTGTGACAATAGTGTTCCAGCAAAGCTTTAGATATTTGTAGAAGAGTGCTAGCACTGACCCCTATATGTGGAGATTAAAAATGAGTGCATATACTGGAGGGAGGGAGGGAAGGAGGGGGAGAGGTGTGTGAAAGAGAGGGAGGGGGAGAGAAAGAGGGAGAGAGAGAGATTCTTTATCATGATCAATGACCAGGCCAAAAAACACACATTGCATACACAAAACAAATATTGATTAATTAATTTGTTGACCTTATCAATCAAACTGCTGTGCATCTTATATATTTCAGGAATTTGGCCACACTTAAAAGAGATAGAATATCTTGGATTCAAAAGTAGAATTGTTAATAAAACTGAGGGAACCTGGTTAAATGTGGAACAGGCAGCTCACAACAGATGTCAGCATAAAACAGAGTAATAGGTCCTGTATTATTTATTACTCTGGGTGGCTAACAATTACATATATAGTTAAAAACATAAAAAGACATTAAAATCAAGACACATGAGGAGGGCAGGAGCCGAGTGGGTGGGGGAAGTGGGGTCTGTTATTATTTAATCAATCACCTCCATTGTGCTGTTCCCCTACTGGGGCCCCAAGCTGACTAGCACAACCAAATCTTTAGGCCCTTACAAAAAGGTATGAGGGATGGGACCAACCTTGCATCATGGGGCAAGATGTTCCAGAGGGCAAGAGCAAGGGCAGAGAAGGCCCTCCTCCTTGACCCTACCAGCCAGAATAATCAGGCTGACGGGACCCATAGTATACCTCCTCTGACAGCATGAGTAGTACAGGCCAGTGGAGTGAGATAGTCCCTCAAGTAACCTGGACCTGTGCCATGAAGAACTTTAAAGGTGATCACCAATACCTTGAATTGCATCTGGAAGCAGACTGGCAACCAATGCAACTTGTGAAGCAGTGGTGTTATAGGGGCCATTCTTTCCCCTTCAGCTAGCTGTACTCTCCATATACTCTTCAAGGTTAGCCCCATGTAGAGTGCATTACAATAGTCCAGCTGTGAGGTGACTAGGGACTGAATGATTGAATGCAGGGAATGGGGGTTTTAAAGTCTCTTTGGATCTTGTCTGGATTCAAAAGGAATGCCCTTGTATCTTTTCTCTAAAACTGCTGATGGAAGCACATTGAGCCCACATCAAACCACTAAGGCAGGGGTTGTGCAGTTTAGAGTTAATGGGATTTGGATAGTTAGGTAGCAATTGTGAGTTGTCCCCTTAAGGGAATGCATCATGGTAAATGTAGTTAAGATATCCTGGGAAATGTAGTCCATATCACATGACCACATCTGTAATCCTGATTGGTCACTTAATTGACCCTCAATGGGGTAGGAGGAGTTTTCCTCACTCTTGGCTGAACTCACGGACTTGTAGTACTTCTATCGCCATGAGATGAGAGAAAAAGGATAGAAGATAATTATCTTTTTACCTACAAGACAGATATGCAAAGGATTGGTCATTAAAGAAGAACAACACAAATGTGAGTTATGAGGATACTTGATGAACTAATAAATGTACTTTGTTATGGGTGTCTTGTTGAGTTTATCTATCAGCATCTGTACAGAAGACAAATCCACCACTGTACAGAATACAAAACAGTAAAAAGATGATTAATTAAGCTCATCAGTATAAAGACAGTTAATTTGGATTTGTGATAAAGCAAAGTAATGTTGAAGCCAGGAGTGAATGTGGAATGCTAAGCTCTGTGCCTCAGTTTGAATTGCAGGGAGGGGCAAGAATCCCCCCTTTCGCCTTTTACGCAAGAAACTTTTCAAATATCCTATGCTTTGGCTTTCAAAGGCAATCAAATTTGCCTCCTTCGATCCCTTTTTTTTCTCTTCCTTTACTGAGGCAGGATTCCTTTGTCTTCATATCAAGCCAGGAAGGGGCAAATTCCCCCTCCTTTTCTCTTCAGTGAAAGAAGTGCTGTGTCTCAAATTACAACTCCTAACTCAGAAAGAACCAATTTGTAAAACAAAAGGAGGGGCCAAGTATCTCTCATCCATCTCTGTATTCATCCAATTACAAACCCTTTCCAAACGCAATGAGAAAGTTTCAGAAGCTTGCCAGCATTTCTAGAAAGGAAAACTAACTTTGCCCTGCTCATTCCAGCTGAAAGGCTTTGCATTTTTCCAGCTCAGAGGCAATAAGAGAAGCCCCTCCAGCTATTTTTACAACTACTCTGGCCATTTTATTGGGGGTCATAATTAATTACTGACAGACCATCTTCAAAGCAAAAAAGGCTAATCCTAGCAACGTTTTAAAAAGGAACAATTTATCTTTCTGCTCAAAACCTTAAAATTTCTTCATGTTCCCCTGTATTTATTAAACAATTAAAAAAAAACACATAACACTGCAAGCAAACCTTTGGAGTGTTGTATTTGATTAATTGGTTTTTCTTCCAGCAAGGAAACAATAAATTTCTCTGCAGTTCACTGCCCCCACCCCCCCAGTCTCAAGAAAAGCAGCCCACAGCACTGTCTGGTGGTCAAGGAGAAATTTCCCAGAGTTTACTCCCTTTTTGCAATTATTGTGGACAATTTAATTAATTTAATTCAAGGTTCCAAGATTAACTGCAACCTATCATGGGCGGAGCAACAGCGTCTTCCAGGCATATTTCTGCGTTTAGTTTTCAGACTTCGCTATGCAATCTCTACTGCCACCTTGTGGAGCAAGCGACACTAACAGGCATATTTCTGCATTTAGCCCTCCAAGTCTTCTGACTTCGCTATGCAACCTTCTGCTGCCAATTTGTGGAGCAAGCAACACTAACAGGCATATTTCTGCATTTAGCCCTCAAGTCTTCAGACTTCACTACACAACCTCTAGTGCCCCCTTGTGTAGCAAGCACACAACGCACCCTAGAAACAGCCATGCTGTGTGCTGTGCTAGCATCGACCACACTCTGCAGCGCCACCTACATGCTCAAGTATTAAATCCAGCAGCAATTCTACCTGCTTGCAATGAACCCTAGTACAAAAAAGGGAATTACATGGAAATTCATTAAATTTTCCAAAAGTCACCCTTTACCAATTTGAAACATGGCAACTGCTTCAGCCATGACAGATGTCTCTGATGTACCGGGGACTCCAACTCTCCACCCACCCTTGACATAAATGTGGAACCTGGTTTCCAACAACCACCTTTAGATAACCAACCCTCTGGAGAAGCCGCGATACCTCAGAAAGCCTATGACCTCAGACAGCATAGGAAGCTTACCTCACCCGTGGTGACATGCATCAGAGAGGATTGGGACAGGCAGTATCTCCATCATGCAAATGCATGGACCGAACTGGTCAAGATCTGTGACAACCCCCAAAAGCAAGTTGCCCCTCAAGAGCCTCTTCCTAATGCAGAAGGAGTTAGAGGAGCATCTCACATGGTGGAGAGACAGTGAAAGTAAGCTCAAGTACATACAGTCGAATACAGAAAAGAGAACAGAGGTCTTCAAACTATGGCCCGTGAATGCCAGATTAATATATGGCCCTCACAGGACCATGAGGCTGCCCCACCCACATTGCCCTGCCTACCTACCAACCCCCACCCACCTTCTGGATGCGCGGAGACCTTGGGAGGCCAAAAATGGCCCCATTTTTGGACAGCAGAGATACTGGAGGCTGAGGAGGCCAAAAACAAGATGTGTGGAGGCCTTGGGAGGCCAAAAATGAGGTCATTTTGGGGCAGCAGAGTGGTACTGAAGGATGGGGAGGCAAAAATGATGTGCAGAGGCCTAGTGAGGCCAAAAATGGGCCCATTTTTGGACAGCAGAGTAGTACTAGAGGCTGGGGAGGCAAAAAACGGGCCTGTTCCTCCCCCCGACCTCCAGAGAAAGAGAGAAAGACACACACACACACATACATACACACAAAGAAGTCCCTCACAAAAACCTCAAGGCAGCCACATCCCTTCACTAACCTGGTTTCCACCCCAAAGAACATAACAAATTAAAGTTTAATTTGTGTGTATTGTTTAATGGACTGCTAAATTGGTCATGCCCACCTAGTCCCATGACCACCTAGCCACACTCACCACCCACATGACCACCTAGCCATGCCCAACTGCCCAACAGTCTGAGGGACCATGAATTGGCCCCCTGTTTAAAAAGTTTGAGGACCCCTGAACTAAGGAGATCCTCCTTAGTTTGGAGACAGTAATTTTAACTACTGGCAGCTTTGAAAGAAATATTTAAAATTATGTCATTGGGAAGGGATATCAGACCTGACTGAATAGCAATGTCCTTTAAATGTTGCTTGCTTGCCTCAACTGCCTAGTCATTTTCCTTTGGGACTTAGACCCAAAGTTCTGGTTTTGTAAGTATTACACTGGCACAAAAAGAAAAAAAAAATATCAGAAAGGACCCAGGAGGGTTTCCGGTTCCACATAGCTTTGGTGGCAGCAGGAATTCGTGACTGTTCGTGATTCCTACTGCGCTTGCCCCCAATCCAAATGGGTCAGGGGGATATGGCTGCCCTGTAGAGGCAGCCAAAAAGAGAGGGGAGCCGGACAGGGGGTTGGGGATGTCACAGACCCCCTCCTCATCCAGAAAAACCCCTTTTTCCCAAGGTGGTGAAGCGGCGGTCAGCAATGGCCGCCAAGAAGAAGCCTGCAACCGGGTAAGATTGTGCTGGAGGAAGCAAGAAAAGTGAAAGTGCTGGCTGAGCCGGGTCAATCAGCATCTTTTAAAATCTCTGGAACTGAACTGTCTGAATTGCTGGAGGATACATTGTATCCCTAAGAAGACAGAAAGCGGCGGAGAAAGCTGTTAAAAGGAACTGTTTTTTCTTCACTCCCACCCCATAGAAACAGCAGATGAAGATTTGAAATTTATTTGGGCACTGAAGGTGAATTATTTTGAAAATTGAAGCCAAGGGACAAAAGACTCTTTGGACATTGGACTTAATAATTTAAGAAAACCCTTATTGGAGGTATGGATTTCTGATCATTTTAATAAAAAAAATTGTTGTTGTGAGGGGGAAAGTGAGAGAAAAACAAATTGGAGCAGAAGCTGAAAAAGAAGATTGCCTAGAATCCTAAAGAAAAGTATATGGTAATTGGACCTCTTTGACTAAACAGTAACCCCAGAAAAAGAAATAGAAGAAGGAAGAAAAGTATTAATTTTTGGAACTTTTTTTGAATTACTTTTGATTAAAAATACTTGGGTGGTTGTTTTGGGAAAAGTTTCTCTTTTCATGATGGCATCGCTTGTGGATGAACTAAAGACTGAATATCAAAAATATAAAAAGGAAGAACAAGATGGAATAGATACTTTGGGCACTCTATTTCAATTTTTAGAAATGGCGTTATGTACTTATGAAAAGTTGACTATGCAGCAGAATGACTGGGACAAAGAAGAAGAGGAAGAAGAAGCCATCTTTGATGAACAATGGGTTCTTTCCAGGGAGGAGGAGAAAGAGGATAAGAAAAAGGGGATTTTAAGGTTTGAAAAAACAACCAAAAAAGAGAAAAATGAGAGGAAAGGTGGATGCAAGGTTAGAAAGCAATGGAAAGGGAGTAAGAAAAGGGAGGAGGAGAGACAAAGGGGTAAAAAGGGCAAGGAGAAGAATAAACAAGAGAGAAAGAATAAGCAGGAGGAGAAGCCTCAATGGTGGGAAGCAAGATTTAAAGAAAAAAAACTTATTTAGAGACAATGGGTGAATCTAATTGGGAAAAAAGTGAGGGGGGGATTCTGGAAGGTATATAAGATAGTGTTTTTATATGTGTATCTAGAGTAGAATGTTTAAGATATAAATGAGTATTAATATATATGATTAGTTTTTTTTCTCTTCTTTTTAAATGAGTGGTTATATAGTTTTTTTCTTTAGTTATTTACTTCTCTTATAAAATTTATTGTGTAATTTTAGAATGTACTAAACAGAATCCCAAGACAAATTAAGTGTTATATGAAGTATTTTTAAGTTAGGGCAATGAGTTAAAGGCGTCACTCCAATTAGTGTATAGGAGAAGTATAGTAAAAGAAAAAAGATGAATGGATAGCTGGAAATAGAACAGACAAAGAATGATATTGAAAATGGTAATAAGATATGGAAGAATATATAAAGTGAATATGATGTGTGAATTTCGTCTGTGTGAAGAGTTTTAACTCGGGACCAAGCAGCCTTCAGAAAAGATGTTTTAGGTTTTGTTTTGTTTTTTATGTTCTGTGTTTTGTATGTTTATAAAAGGCAATAAAATTTTAACTAGCAAGAAATAACTTGGATAATTAGAAGGAAAAGGAGAAGTTGGGATAAGATATGAAGTTAAATAGAGAATGTAAATATTGATTATAATCTGGAATCATTTTGTATGTTCTATTGGTTTTCTTCTTTAATTATTTTTCTTTTTAGAAAAGAATTTGTAAGCTGTTATGCCTTGATTGTTTGTGTATTGTTCTTGTAAAATTAATAAAATTTGTTTTTTTTTTTTTTTTTTAAAGAAAGGACCCAGGAGATTAGAGCTGCTGGAAACAAGAACAGTTCAGTCTAATGTCTGAAATTGTGTATCCAGGCACTAAATTTGATCTTACTGATTTCATCCTTGCAATGTAGCCTTGCAATGTGTTCAAAATGCAGCATGGGACTTAGAAGATGATCCCAAGCAATTGATTCTGAATCCTTTCCAAAGGAACAAGGGAAGGACATCAATCCAACTGGGGGTCATATAGGAATTGTGCCAAACTTGAACTGAAAGCACTTTTATGCCTCTTTAGCATTAAAAAAAATTGTTTGTGAGGTTATGGTGAGTCTTTGATCTTTTGGATTTCATCTTCCACCATGAGGTTGTGGCATTAAATACAATGCTAAGATACTTCAGTAATTTTACAATTGAATAATTATTTAGAAAATTGGGATGTTTAGCAAATACTTCACTTTGGTGAAATTAGTATTAAGAAAAGGAAAGGAAATAAGTGGTTTTCTTATTTTCTTTCTTTTTTTAATCTTCGATCTAGTGTATCCAATATATTTCAATATATTAGAAAGTGGGAACAAAACTCCATACATTAGAGAAATTATAAACAACCAGTCCAGTTGACTGCTAAGACTTGGTGTGGCATAGTAGATTAGTTTGAGAACCAGTTTGGTATAGTGGTTAAGGCATCAGACTAGAAAGAGGAGATTGTAAATTCTACTCCCATCTTGGACACAAAGCCAGATGGATGATCTTGGGTCAGCCATCTCTCAGCCTTAGGAAGGAGGCAATGGCAAACCATTCTTAAAAACCTTGCCAAAACAACTGTAGGTACTTGTCCAGGTGATCTCCAAGAAACTGATGCACTTGAAAAGGGAGGGGTGAAATATAGTAGTTTAGGTGATGGTGAATGCCTTGGAAGACCTTGTTTCAAGTTCTGCCTTGGGCAAAGAGCACATCAGGTGACCATGGTCCATTTGTCCCCTTTTCAGCCCATCTTCACAGGGTTGCTTTGGCTAGGATAAAATTGGAGGAGAGTTTCTTTATTGTTTTAAGCTCTCAAAAAGGGAACATAGGCTATAAATGCAGTAATGGTTTTTTTAAATAAATACAAGCAGGTTTTTAAAATGTTTATATAACTTCTTTAAAAAATAAGAACATGGAATAGATTTTGAATAATCCCAAAATGCCTAATACTAGTATAAATATTTGATTCCCATTCTTAGTGTGTAATGGTACAAAAAGTCTAGGAAATGTTTAAATAATGTAAAATATTGCAGATTTACAAGGACAATGGGTATTCGACAGGTTAGAAGTATTAACTAGCAATTCTGCAGTTATTGAACTTAAGATTCTAAAGCTTTGTGTAATGTAACATGTTTGAGTTATTTAAGGTAGATCTCAATGATGTTGAAGGATATTCCTTTAGTGAACTATAGAAAAATCAACTACCTACATGCCCTTCTAAAAAGAAACTAAGAGCTTTAATTTAAGAAAACACACACACACAATTTAATATTGATACTGCTCAAGCTGAGACTGTCCTTAATAAATATATATTGGCTTTTTATTATAGCTCCTGCCATGGTTTGTTTGATATTTATAACTTAGTAGTCATTTTTCTCTGAAGCTATTTTCATAAATTTAGTTCCACAAGGGATAGATCCTTTATATTCTTTAAAAAGGAACAAACTTTGACTTAATATTGCTTCCATAGTTTGATTATTTGTGTACAGGAGTTGGCAAGAAAGTGAGTGTACTGCTAGTGATTTTACAGAAGATTGGGGAGAAGGAATTATATAGTGATAGGTATCTCTCCAATGTGCATAGAACAATTAAGCATTTATTTTGGTCCCTAAAGGATTATACTTGGGTCATACTTTGTTTTATATTGGTTTTGGTTGGACATTTAGGTGGAGTAAAGTGATCTTTTTCATGTCTAATCTAAAAATTTCAGATGGTCTCATTGCCACCTAGTATAAAAATAGTCTTTTAAAATAGATAATATCTTTTTGTTTGAAATAGGCAAAGCATTCCGAATATAAGCTAACAAAGACTTGTCCTTGGCAAATCCCAGAGAGATGACAGCATCAAAAACAGGTGTGAATAATGATGGTTCAGGAGCAAGTTAAGCAAGTTAAAGCAGTCCATGGGACTGAACTTCAATCTTATCTGGGAGGTTATGGTATATTTGTTGGTTTTAAAGGGATCCACTTACTTCCATCTTTTGGGAGTTGCATGACTGGCAGAAAAACTAAGATTTTTCTTTATTTTATTGTAGTCTTGAATATTCATTGTTGTGTCATACACTATTTTTTTATACGACCCCAGAATAAACCCTTGAATAAGACTAATGTGATCATTGCTTGTGCATACAAAAGAACATATGATTCAACCCTGCTGGACTGGGGCAGAGCAATATAATAAGAGAATCATTTTGGCTTACAGGTACTACATAAAGCTACTAAAACAAGAACAATGTGGCATTTCTGTGACTCTTGCACCTTTGTGGCTTCATCCTGTGAAGGACATATTTTGGACAATGAAGGGTCTTTAGTGCATTCTAAGCTTGGTTGTTTGCTTGCAGATGTTTCATTACCCAAATTAGGTGACATCATCAATGCTGATAGAGAATGAGATTTGCTCTCATTTTATATTCTAGAAGTTTTTTTCTTGTGTGCATATGGTCTTGCTTTTTGGGGTCGTCTACAATTGGCAGTTCCTTGATTGGGGTAATGTTTACTTCTTGGTTGTTGGTCTTATGTTAATCTACATTTTAGACAAGTCCCTGGCAAATCATGGAGTAACAAAGTTGTTTTCTTCCTCTGCCCTAAAGAACGGAAAAGCAAGTTCTATTTGATATAGTTTCAGGCATGGGTGAAATGACTGGAGACAATCTTAGTTGGTGAACTTCCAGCTCTTTATTACATAGTGACTTAAGAGAGTGAACAACAACAACTCTGCCTTATATAGGTGACCTTAATGTGAAATAACCAATAGAGAGCTGTAAGATGCTAGCTCCAGAACCAATAAGAGTCCTTCGTTAAGGGCCAATCGGATTCTCTGAACCCAACCAATCCGATCGAGCCGCTTAACACCCAATCAGAAGTGCAGGGCCAGAACCCTGCACTTTACCCCAAGCTTGCATTTATTTAAACTATTTACATACATAACACCCCTTCCCCCTGGCTCCTCAATTATGGTGTGGTTATATAGTCCTTCAAATAGGACGGTTGTTTTTTGGGTCTGTTAGATTTTCTTTGGACTGGCTGTGTGCAGTCCTGTTGAGGTAAAATGTTGTTTGGTAGTGGCTCAGCTTCTCATTCTGGTGTGATTTCCCTTGGAGTGTACAATTCTTCCTCCTGCTCCATTTCCTGAGTTTCACTAGAATCATCGCTCTCTTGCAACAGGTTCCCTGGAATGTCGTCTTCTTCCATTCCTTCCCCCCCATCAATTTGGTCGTAGGGGAGTTGCTGGCTGGCCGAAAGGAGTCGTGACCGTAATTGGTCAATATGTCGTTTCCACAGTCTTTCATCAACACATTTTACAATATAGGATTTGGGCCCAGTCTCGCGTATTATCGTTGCTTCAAACCAAACCGGGTCGCCCGATAAATTTCTTGGATAAACGGGGTCGCCTACCTTGAAGGTACGGTAGCGTCCGCTGGATTGTAAGCAGGGTGCAATCGGTCGAGGCGGGAACGGAGTTTTCGCCCCATGAGAAGTTCTGCGGGAGTTCTGCCGGTTATGCTGTGCGGAGTGATGTGTTGTAGAAGTAGAATGTGGTTTATTGTTTCATCAATATTATCATAGTCCACTTTTTGCAAAGTCTTTTTTACAAATTGGACCATGCGTTCCGCTCAGCCGTTGGTAGCAGGATGCACCGGCGAGGTGAGCACATGGCGGATGCCATTATCAGCAAGATACTGTTCAAACATTAGCGCTGTAAACTGTGGTCCGTTGTCGGACACCAGGACATCCAGCAATCCATGAGTTGCAAAGAGTCTATTGAGGACTTTAATGACAGCTTCGGAGGTTGTATGGGTCATTCGATGAATTTCCAACCAATTAGAGTATGCATCGACAGTCAATAGTAATGTATGTCCTTTAATCGGCCCTGCAAAATCTAGGTGGATTCTGGACCAGGGCTCACGTGGCGCCTCCCATTCAGTCGGTGCAGCTTTTGGCGGTGCGTTGCTGTTTTGTTGGCACTTGGTGCAGGCCTTGACCCATTGCTCGATGTGTCAGTCCATGCCTGGCCACCAAGCGTAGCTCCGTGCGAGTGCTTTCATCCGCACGATCCCGGGATGTCCTTCGTGCAAAATTTGTAAAAGTGAGTTTTGGAGTCGTTCTGGAATGATGACTCTATCACCCTAGATGACACAGCCTTTTTGCGAAAAAAGTTCAGTCTGTCTTGTTTTAAATGGCGCAAAGTCATCTGGGACCTGGTCCAATGGCCATCCACGTTCTACCCAGCCTAGGACTCGAGCTAGGGTGTGATCTCGTCTGGTCTCTCTCACGATATCTCGAGCGGTCATAGGAGGCGAGTTGAGCGTCTCGATTTGTAATGCCGATACTGTTGGTGCCGGATCGTCGAGAGTTTCTGGTAGTGGTGCTCTGCTGAGTGCGTCGGCGTGGGGAATGGCTTTCCCCGGGCGATGTAACAATCGATAATTATAAGCAGCTAGGAACTCTGACCATCGAGTCATTCTTGGGGACAATATATAGAGGGTTGGTTTGTCCCCAGCGATTATCCCCAGTAAAGGTTTGTGGTCAGTTACAATGGTAAATGTCCTTCCATATACATACTCATGGAATTTTTTTACGGCTGCCATAATTGCAAGAGCTTCCTTATCTATCTGTCCATAGTTACGTTCTGCCTGAGAAAGAGTCTTTGAAAAGTATGCAACAGGGGCCGCATTTCCATTAGGCAGCACATGGCTCAAAATAGCGCCCACCCCAAACGGTGAGGCATCACAAGTTATAACCAATGGTAAGGTTTCATTATATTGCATAAGTACAGAATCAGATGTAAGTAAATCTTTTACATTTTGAAACGCTTTTTCCTCCCGGTAACCCCAAACCCACAATGCTTTCTTATCTAATAACTGGTGTAACGGTTCAGCCACAGTCGCCTTCTGCGGTAAAAAGACATTATAGAAATTAATAAGGCCTAAAAATGCCTGGAGATCTGTTTTGTTACGGGGTCTGGGAGCATTTTTTATCGCCCTTAATTTACTCTCAGTAGGGTGGATACCCTGACTATCAGTGCAATAACCTAGAAATTCAACACTGGCTGTATACAGATGACATTTATCCTTTTTTACTTTCAATCCCGCTTCTTGGAATTTCTTAAGAACACATTTTAAACGATTCTGTAGAATTTTTTTACTAGGAGCTGCAATTAACACATCATCAAAATACGGAACCACGCCCTTGATTCCCTGCAATAATCGTTCCATTAAACTTTGGAATATTCCCGGGGCTACACTTACCCCGAATTGCAATCAGGTGCATTTAAAAGCACCTCTGTGCGTTACTATCGTTTGAGCTTGGGCTGTTTTATCATCCACGGGCAATTATTGATAGGCTTGAGCTAAATCTAACTTAGCAAAAACCTTTCCGCCTCCCAGGGAATGAAGGAGGTGCTGTACCACTGGCACTGTATACGCGTTCTGCTGGAGGGCATGGTTTAGAGTGGCCCGGTAGTCCCCACAGATTTGGATTGACCCATTTGGTTTAATGGGGTTACAATAAGAGATTCCCATGGAGAATGATCAATGGGTTGCAGTACCCCTTGTTTAATTAGTTTTTCAAGTTGTTCATCTATCTTGGCCTTAAGGGCTAACGGAACTCGACGGGGCTTTAAATGGATCGGAGCAACCTTAGGGTCGAGGCTAAATGAAATTGGGGTCCTCTTATACTCACCCAGATGATCTGCGAAGACATTGCTGAATTCAGAAATAAGGTCCTCCTCCCACTCGCAATCACCGACTAGGTTCACGCCGGCTACTTCCATGCCGAGTGGCGCAAACCATTGGAGGCCCAACAAACTAGGCCTGTCCCTATTGATGATCGTTAGAGGTAAGTATGCCGTATGCTTTTTAAACGAGACGCAGACTCGACAAGACCCAACCACAGGGATCCGATTCCCTTGGTAGTCTTTAAGGATGAGACGTTGCATTCGAAGGTCTTGGCGTTGGATGGTAGGAATGAGTTGCTTTAATGTCTTCCACGACACCATCGAGAGGGATGATCCGGAATCGACCTCCATGTGGCAAGATTGGTTCTCTATGGCCACTGTGACTCGAATCTTCTTAGCGTCCATGGCTGAGGCGTGACCTATAGTGATAGTATGGTGGGCCTCTTCTTTCTGCAACGCTCGATATCTGTAGGAGTGGTTTGCTGGATATCTGTAGGAGTGGTTTGCCTTACAGGACGGTTTCCTGCCGATTGGCGAGAGCTGGTTCCCCTTGAGGCCTGACTCGGTCCCGGTAAACTGCGACAGACTAGACTGATTTGGCCTCGTTTTCCGCACTCATGACAGATCGCATCATGGAATTTGCAGTCTGCCCTGGGATGGTTTGCCCTGCAACCAGCGCAAGGGTGTGAGGGTTTAGAACGAGGGTCCCAGTCGGACCGCAGTCGATGGACCCCTTCTTCGCTGTCTGACGACGAAGAGAGGTCCTCGTAGCTGCCCTTCTGAGCTGGGTAAGATGTCGCCTGTCGGTGGGGTTGTTGGGTTTCGGCTTCGCCGTAGTTGCGCCGTGGACTTTTTGGTCACCTCAGCAGCAGTGGCTTCAGCGATGGCATCATCAAGGTCGATGTCGCCTTTCGCCATCAGCTTGCTTTGCATGCCTAGCACATCTAATCCCAGAATTAAGCGGTCTCTCAGTGCTTCATCTAAGTTTGCGAACCTGCAGAGGCCTCCCAAGTGTCGGAGGTCTGCCACGAAGTCAGCCACACTCTCTCCTTTTCTCTGGCTTCTTTGATAGAATTCGTGGCGTCTCACGAGTGTAGGTACGGTTGGCGCGTAATGGTCTCTCAGGAGAGGTTCGAGGTCGTCCCAGCTCATTGCTTTAACTTCTCGAGGTTTCGCGAGTGCCTTTGCCATTTTAAAGACAGCCGGGCCGCAGTATGTCAGGAACAGCGCCCGCTTCTTGGCTGGTGTGGTGTCCTTCAGGTCGTTTGTTTCAAGGAACATTTGGAAGCGATCCATGTAGGATTCCCAATCCTCTTGGTTCGGATCAAACGGAGCGGGTGGTACGATGCCACTGGACATGGTTTCCGTTGGTGGCGTCATCTTGGCAAGTGCTCTGTTTTTCTTCCCGGTTCCTTAAGATCAGATGTCTCCAAATCCCATCCTCGTTGCCAGTGATATAGTTTCAGGCATGGGTGAAATGACTGGAGACAATCTTAGTTGGTGAACTTTCAGCTCTTTATTACATAGTGACTTAAAAGAGTGAACAACAACAACTCTGCCTTATATAGGTGACCTTAATGTGAAATAACCAATAGGGAGCTGTAAGACGCTAGCTCCAGAACCAATAAGAGTCCTTCGTTAAGGGCCAATCGGATTCTCTGAACCCAACCAATCCGATCGAGCCGCTTAACACCCAATCAGAAGTGCAGGGCCAGAACCCTGCACTTTACCCCAAGCTTGTTTTTATTTAAACTATTTACATACATAACACCATTGCATTTCAATTGGAGAGGGTTCTTCTCAGTCATATATCACACCTACTGCCTAACCAAGAGTTTTGCTTCAGGTGAACTTGGGATTTGCTCAGTGAAAACAAATGGAGGAATGGTGCCTTCGAGATAATTTGAAGATAGAAAAGTATTCATGTAATAGGTCTCACTGAAGCAGTTTTAGTGAATCAGAAGTAACCATTACAGCAAGCTCCCAGCTTGTTTTCCCCTGAATTAATGAGCAGGAGTGCCACTGGCATATAAAGCACCATTGTGAAGAATTTCACTTAGCACCCCTCCAAATGATTATTCAAAAATGATTAAAGGACTTGCTGTGCTGTTTATAGTTCTATCCCTGGTCCAAGCAGTCAAGTATGGATGCACTAAATTGGCAAGCCTATATTGTGGATATTGGATCTCTTCTTTCTTTTACTTGCAACTGGCAGCTCCTCCCCATATCACACTTTTGTGTGGCACACAATTTTCACAGCAGGTTGCAGAAATAATGAGCAATTTTTGTAGAGCCTTAAATATGGCTCACTTTTTGCTGAAATATGTGCATGAACATTTTAAACAAAGTTGCACCTTGGTACAAAAAGTGTCATCCAACAAATTTTGGAAACCTGGTTTAATGAAGAATATATTTCAGTTTTATTTTATTTATTTTTTATTTATTTTGATTTGTCAATCACTTACAAGATAATAGGTATAAGTATATACATAGTTATGAATACATGAAATTGGTACATATCAGAAAAATAAAAGAAACAATAGGACAGGGCCAGTAGACACGTTGGTGCACTTATGCACACTCCCGACAGACTTCTTAGGAAAGGGGTGAGGTCAATAGTAGACAGTCTAAGGTTAAAGTTTTTGGGGTTTGAGGAAGAAACCACAGAGTCAGGTAGAGTATTCCAGACATTGACCACTCTGTTGCTGAAGTCATATTTCCTGCGGTTAACCATGAGTTTGTATCTATTGCGTGCTCTTGTGTTGTTATGGTTGAAGCTGAAGTATTCATTGACAGGTAGGACATTGCAATGTATGATTTTATATACCATACTTAGATCAGAGCAAAGACGGTGTAATTCAAGGTTTTCTAGGTCTAGAATTTCAAGTCTGGTGGCATAAGGTATTCTACAATGAGTGGAGGAGTGGAGAACTCTTCTTGTGAAATATTTCTGGACTTTCTCAAGCTAATATCAGATACGTAATGTGGGTTCCAGATTGATGAGCTGTATTTGAGTATTGGTCTAGCAAATGTTTTGTATGCTCTAGCTAGTAGTATGATATTACCAGAGAAAAAGTTATGTAGGATTAGGTTAACAACTCTTAATGACTTTTTAGCTATGTAGTTACAGTGGGCTCTAGCACTTAGATCATTACAGATTAGTATTCCAAAGTCCTTTACAGAGCTTGGATCATCAACAAGGTCTTGACTAATCAGCTTGTATTTTATTTTCTGATATTTTTTTTGCCAATATGTAAGACAGAGTATTTATTTGTTGAGATTTGAAGTTGTTATTTGTTTGACCATTCTGATACACAGTCAAGATCTTTTTGAAGGATAGCAGTATTGTCTGTGGTATTGAACAGCTTTACATAATCAGCGAAAAGAACGCAGTTGCTCTTAATATGATCACAGAGGTCATTTATATAGAGTATGAAGAGAGTTGGTCCTAGAACACTGCCTTGGGGGACACCACTATTGACAGGTACAGAATTTGAAAGGACACTCCCAATTTTGACCATTTGTTATCTGTTTGACAGGAATGCTTCTATCCAGTTATGCAGTTGTCCAGAGATACCATAAGATTTTAGTTTTAGGAGTAGTTTGTCATGTACCACTGAATCAAAGGCTTTACAGAGGTCTATGTAGATTGCATCTATTGCTTTGCCCTGCTCGAGTTGTGTAGTCCATATGTTTTTGCAGTGTAAGAGTTGCAGATTACAGGATAGTTTTTTCCTGAAACCAAATTGTTTATTGGAGGGTAAGTTGTTTGTCTCTAAGTGGAGAATAATGGATTGATTAATAATTGATTCCATGACTTTACAGGTGACGCAGCATAAGGAGATTGGTCTGTAATTTTCAACTAGGTTGGGGTCTCCCTTTTTGAAGATGGGAATGACCGTGGCTTGTGACCATAGATTAGGCAAGGAGCTGGTCCTGAAAGATTTTTCAAAGATTATGCTTAGAGATTCTGCTATGGCAGTGGATAGCTTTTTTAAGAAGTAGGCACATATTCCATCCAGTCCAATAGATAGAGATGGTTTTAGATTGCATAGTGCTTTTTCAACATTGTCTTCTGTAAAATCGATATGTGTTAGATCATTGTAGTTGTCTGTGGTTCGGCTGGGAAATACTAGGCATGATCCATTGCTGTTTACAAATACTGAGCCAAAGAATGTGTTAAAGATGTTGGCTTTAATGGTGTCATCGTTGCAGTCTTTACCATTAGGTCCTATCAGGGGTGGGATGCACCTTGAGTCTTTTAGTTTGTTGTTTACAAAATTGTAAAAAGCACAGGTGGGAATTGGTGCATAGAAGGTTTTCCTCTTGTTTAATGTGATAATTGGTGCATTCAGTCTTTATCTGGTGGCATAAATTTTTGTATCGGCTTTTGAAATTGGCAACATGACCAGATTTGTTTTTCCGCCAGAGTGATATCTTTTTGGATTGAAGTTTCCTTATTGTTATGGATAATCTGTTTTTTTTTTTGTTGTTGTTTTGGGAGTTGTTGTTGGTACATATAGTTTGATGACTCTTTTGACTTCAAGTAAAAATATGTTGTAATGGTCTTCAACAGTATTGCATCCAGTGAATAGAGATTGCCAATCAAGGGATGAGAGATCGTTGTCTATAAGATCATAGTTGCCTTTTTTGAAGTTATAATTGTGGATTACGTCATTGTGATGATTTTTGTGTAGGCGTATGTTGAGACAAAAATCAATCACATTGTGGTCCCTGTTGGAAAAGGGTTCATTAGTT
Source organism: Hydrophis major (assembly GCA_033807585.1). NCBI lineage: Eukaryota > Metazoa > Chordata > Lepidosauria > Squamata > Elapidae > Hydrophis > Hydrophis major. The sequence continues at coordinate 161,895,861 of CM066329.1, forward strand.
TGTATTCCGTAAATTAAATTCAAACTATTGCAGAAGATGAGATCAAGACAGTTGTTTAGTCTAGTGTTGTTGGTTACTAGTTGTTCCAGTCCCAGATTTGTAACAGCATTGTAGAAGGTTGCGTGTATGGGTTCAGTTGTACATTCATTTAGGGTCCAGTCAATATGAGGTAGATTAAAGTCAATTAACCCTAACTTAGTAGGTACATTCAGAATAAGCAAACATAAAAAATGAACATAGCTTCTATCAGCTTTCTTATGCCCTGAAAGCAGAATGCAAAGCTTTCTCTTTAAAAAGAAATTGATATGACAGAGGACAAACTGTGAAATATTGCTGTGAACAGACTGAGAGAACAATGATGCTGCTTTTTGGCAGCTGGTTTAAAATTCTGCTAGAAAATGTTTGCCCCACCCTGTAGTCTGAATTAATTGCTTATTGTTGTTATTACCAAGATACCAGTTCCCTATCAGGTATCAAATTATCTTCTCTCCGATTGCCCCCTGTTTCAAAGATTCTGTCAAACCCTGCAAGGTGTGTTAGCTCAGGAAATGAAATCCATTTGTATTTCTTGAAAGATCTTTCTTGCTGAAAGGATAATGTGATGTAATAGAAGCTTGAAAGCCTACAAAAGTAGTTATCCCACACAACTCACACCTTGTATGTTTTTTTGAAAAAAAAAATTCAGCAAGGGTATAAAAAAGGGGAAATAGAGGAGTTAGGAAAAAATACATTAAAAAAAAGCAAAGTCAGACATGCATAAAAAGAAGAAAAAGAAGAAAGGAAAAGAAAGAGGGACTTAAGACAGAGTTATTGTGTGTCTCTTTTTCATACTTCTCTACTATCTTGGACTCAAGAATCTATTTTGTAATGGCCCTGATTCTTTTCTCCTCTGCTCCTTTCCCAAGTTCTGTTAGGCATTCTATCATAGTCCAACCCCCAATTAAACAATGACAAAGCTGTGGCTGTTGATCTGATTCCAGCAGTAGGCCTTAAATTATATTCAGAATGATGGTGCCTGTGCTGGCCTTGATATTCACTCACATAGATCAATCTATCCAGATGCCTAAAGAGTGAAAAGTCTCTATAACTATCCCATTTTTTTTACATGTCTAATGCAGCTAACTATTGATTAATCAGACTATTAGGTATAGTAAGCAAATCATATGACAGGTGTTTTTATGTGAAATTGATGGATTAGAAAACTCAGGAAAAGATCTATGAAAGAACCTGCTTGTAATTTTTAATGAAGGCATCAGCTGTCAGTATTGGCAGGAGAATATTGTAGATGGCTTGAGGGATCTGCTATACTACCTTCATTATTTTGAAGGTGGTTTTCAACTTGAAATATTGTGAACAGTTATGGTAGATGTTAAGTTCTGTGCATGGGCGCAAGGAACGGAGACGAGGCAGTGAACAGTGAACTTCAACTCTTTATTAAGCATTATGAACAGAGCAAAAACCCTAGGGCAACAGCAGCCCTTTTATAGGGCAGGCTGCTGACCTATTAGCCAGTGAGAAACTTGGAAGTGTTAAACCCTTGAACCAATGAGAGTGGCTCGTTTCATATAGTTTCAGGCATGGGTGAAATGACTGGAGACAATCTTAGTTGGTGAACTTTCAGCTCTTTATTACATAGTGACTTAAGAGAGTGAACAACAACAACTCTGCCTTATATAGGTGACCTTAATGTGAAATAACCAATAGGGAGCTGTAAGACGCTAGCTCCAGAACCAATAAGAGTCCTTCGTTAAGGGCCAATCGGATTCTCTGAACCCAACCAATCCAATCGAGCCGCTTAACACCCAATCAGAAGTGCAGGGCCAGAACCCTGCACTTTACCCCAAGCTTGCTTTTATTTAAACTATTTACATACATAACACCCCTTCCCCCTGGCTCCTCAATTATGGTGTGGTTATATAGTCCTTCAAATAGGACGGTTGTCTTTTGGGTCTATTAGATTTTCTTTGGACTGGCTGTGTGCAGTCCTGTTGAGGTAAAATGTTGTTTGGCAGTGGCTCAGCTTCTCGTTCTGGTGTGATTTCCCTTGGAGTGTACGATTCTTCCTCCTGCTCCATTTCCTGAGTTTCACTAGATTCACTGCTCTCTTGGAACAGGTTCCCTGGAATGTCGTCTTCTTCCATTCCTTCCCCCCCCTCAGTTTGGTCATAGGGGAGTTGCTGGCTGGCTGAAAGGAGTCGTGACCGTAATTGGTCAATATGTCGTTTTCACAGTCTTTCATCAACACATTTTACAATATAGGATTTGGGCTCCGTCTCGTGTATTATTGCTGCTTCAATCCATACCGGATCGCCCGATAAATTTCTTGCATAAATGGGGTCGCCTACCTTGAAGGTACGGTAGCGTCCGCTGGATCCTGCAGGCTTTTCTGGCTCATAAGCAGGGTGAAATCGGTCGAGGCGGGAACAGAGTTTCTGCCCCATGAGAAGTTCTGCGGGAGTTCTGCCGGTTACGCTGTGCGGAGTGATGTGTTGTAGAAGTAGAATGCGGTTTATTTTTTCGTCAATATTATCATAGTCCACTTTTTGCAAAGTCTTTTTTACAAATTGGACCATGCGTTCCGCTCGGCCATTGGTAGCAGGATGCGCCGGCGAGGTGAGCGCATGGCGGATGCCATTATCAGCAAAGTACTGTTCAAACATTAGCGCTGTAAACTGTGGTCCGTTGTCGGACACCAGGACGTCCGGCAATCCATGAGTTGCAAAGAGTCTATTGAGGACTTTAATGACAGCTTCGGAGGTTGTATGGGTCATTCGATGAATTTCCAACCAATTAGAGTATGCATCGACAGTCAATAGTTGTGTATGTCCTTTAATCAGCCCTGCGAAATCTAGGTGGATTCTGGACCAGGGCCCGCGTGGCACCTCCCATTCAGTCGGTGCAGCTTTTGGCGTTGCATTGCTGTTTTGTTGGCACTTGGTGCAGGCCTTGACCCATTGCTCGATGTGTCGGTCCATGCCTGGCCACCAAGCATAGCTCCGTGCGAGTGCTTTCATCCGCACGATCCCGGGTTGTCCTTCATGCAAAATTTGTAACAGCGAGTTTTGGAGTCGTTCTGGAATGACGACTCTATCGCCCCAGATGACATAGCCTTTTTGCGAAAAAAGTTCAGTCTGTCTTGTTTTAAATGGCGCGAAGTCATCTGGGACCTGCTCCAATGGCCATCCACGTTCTACCCAGCCTAGGACTCGAGCTAGGGTGTGATCTCGTCTGGTCTCTCTCGCGATATCTCGAGCGGTCATAGGAGGCGAGTTGAGCATTTTGATTTGTAACGCCGATACTGTTGGTGCCGGATCGTCGAGAGTTTCTGGTAGCGGTGCTCTGCTGAGTGCGTCGGCGTGGGGAATGGCTTTCCCCGGGCGATGTAACAATCGATAATTATAAGCAGCTAGGAACTCTGACCATCGAGTCATTCTTGGGGACAATATATAGGGGGTTGGTTTGTCCGCAGCGATTATCCCCAGTAAAGGTTTGTGGTCAGTTACAATGGTAAATGTCCTTCCATGTATATACTCATGGAATTTTTTTACGGCTGCCACAATTGCAAGAGCTTCCTTATCTATTTGACCATAGTTACGTTCTGCCTGAGAAAGAGTCTTTGAAAAGTATGCAACAGGGGCCTCGTTTCCATTAGGCAGCACATGGCTCAAAATAGTGCCCACCCCAAACGGTGAGGCATCACAAGTTATAACCAATGGTAATGTTTCATTATATTGCATAAGTACAGAATCAGATGTAAGTAAATCTTTTACATTTCGAAATGCTTTTTCCTCCCGGTAACCCCAAACCCACAATGCTTTCTTATCTAATAACCGGTGTAACGGTTCAGCCACAGTCACCTTCTGCGGTAAAAAGACATTATAGAAATTAATAAGGCCTAAAAATGCCTGGAGATATGTTTTGTTACGGGGTCTGGGAGCATTTTTATCGCCCTTAATTTACTCTCAGTAGGGTGGATACCCTGACTATCAATGCGATAACCTAGAAATTCAACACTGTCTGTATACAGATGACATTTATCCTTTTTTACTTTCAATCCCGCTTCTTGGAATTTCTTAAGAACACATTTTAAATGATTCTGTAGAATTTTTTTACTAGGAGCTGCAATTAACACGTCATCAAAATACGGAACCACGCCCTTGATCCCCTGCAATAATCGTTCCATTAAACTTTGGAATATTCCCGGGGCTACACTTACCCCGAATTGCAATCAGGTGCATTTAAAAGCACCTCTGTGCGTTACTATCGTTTGAGCTTGGGCTGTTTTATCATCCACGGGCAATTATTGATAGGCTTGAGCTAAATCTAACTTAGCAAAAACCTTTCCGCCTCCCAGGGAATGAAGGAGGTGCTGTACCACTGGCACTGTATACGCGTTCTGCTGGAGGGCATGGTTTAGAGTGGCCCGGTAGTCCCCACAGATTTGGATTGACCCTTTTGGTTTAATGGGGGTTACAATAAGAGATTCCCATGGAGAATGATCAATGGGTTGCAGTACCCCTTGTTTCATTAGTTTTTCAAGTTGTTCATCTATCTTGCCCTTAAGGGCGAACGGAACTCGACAGGGCTTTAAACGGATCGGGGCGACCTTAGGGTCGAGGCTAAACGAAATTGGGGTCCCCTTATACTCGCCCAGATGATCTGCGAAGACATCGCTGAATTCAGTAAAAAGGTCCTCCTCCCACTCGCAATCACCGACTCGGTTCACGCCGGCTACTTCGATGCCGAGTGGCGCAAACTATTGGAGGCCCAACAAACTAGGCCTGTCCCTATTGATGATCGTTAGAGGTAAGTATGCCGTATGCTTTTTAAACGAGACGCGGACTCGACAAGACCCAACCACAGGGATCCGATTCCCTTGGTAGTCTTTAAGGATGAGACGTTGCATTCGAAGGTCTTGGCGTTGGATGGTAGGAATGAGTTGCTTTAATGTCTTCCACGACACCATCAAGAGGGATGATCCGGAATCGACCTCCATGTGGCAAGGTTGGTTCTCTATGGCCACTGTGACTCGAATCTTCTTAGCGTCCATGGCTGAGGCGTGACCTATAGTGATAGTATGGTGGGCCTCTTCTTTCTGCAATGCTCGATATCTGTAGGAGTGGTTTGCTGGATCTCGCCTTACAGGACGGTTTCCTGCCGATTGGCGAGAGTTGGTTCCCCTTGAGGCCTGACTTGGTACCGGTAAACTGCGACAGACTCGACTGATGTGGCCTCGTTTCCCGCACTCATGACAGATCACATCATGGAATTTGCAATGTGCCCTGGGGTGGTTTGCCCCGCAACCAGCGCAAGGGCGTGAGGGCTTAGAGTGAGGGACCCAGTCGAACCGCAGTCGATGGACCCCTTCTTTGTCGCTGTCTGACGACGAAGATAGGTCCTCGTGGTGCGTCATAACAAGCTGCTCTTCTGACTTGGATAAAAGGTCGCCTGTCGGTGGGGTCGTTGGGTTTCGGCTTCGCCGTAGTTTCGCCGCGGACTTTTTGGTCGCCTCAGCAGCAGTGGCTTCGGCGATGGCGTCAGCAAGGTCGATATTGCCTTGCGCCATCAGCTTGCTTTGCACGCCCAGTGCATCTAATCCCAGAATTAAGCGGTCTCTCAGTGCTTCATCTAAGTCTGCGAATCCGCAGAGTCCTCCCAAGTGTCGGAGGTCTGCCACGAAGTCAGCCACACTCTCTCCTTTTTGCTGGCTTCTTTGGTAGAATTCGTGACGTCTCATGAGTGTAGGTACGGTTGGCGCATAATGGTCTCTCAGCAGAGGTTCGAGGTCGTCCCAACTCATTGCTTAAACTTCTCGAGGTTTCGCGAGTGCCTTTGCCATTTTAAAGACAGCCGGGCCGCAGTTCGTCAGGAACAGCACCTGCTTCTTGGCTGGTGTGGCGTCCTTCAGATTGTTTGTTTCAAGGAACATTTGGAAGCGATCCATGTAGGATTCCCAATCCTCTTGGTTCGGATCGAACGAAGCGAGTGGTACGATGCCGCTGGACATGGTTTCTGTTGGTGGCGTCGTCTTGGCACGTGCTCTGTTTTTCTTCCCGGTTCCTTAAGATCAGATGTCTCCAAATCCCATCCTCGTCGCCAGTGATATAGTTTCAGGCATGGGTGAAATGACTGGAGACAATCTTAGTTGGTGAACTTTCAGCTCTTTATTACATAATGACTTAAGAGAGTGAACAACAACAACTCTGCCTTATATAGGTGACCTTAATGTGAAATAACCAATAGGGAGCTGTAAGACGCTAGCTCCAGAACCAATAAGAGTCCTTCGTTCAGGGCCAATCGGATTCTCTGAACCCAACCAATCCGATCGAGCCACTTAACACCCAATCAGAAGTGCAGGGCCAGAACCCTGCACTTTACCCCAAGCTTGCTTTTATTTAAACTATTTATATACATAACATCGTTAACAGCCAATCAGATTCCCCAGAACAGACCAATCCAATATTGCTATTATCGGGCAATCAGAAGTGCAGGATTAGAACCCTGCTTTTTCTTAAGGTTTGTTAAAACTTTATTTAAGCGCTTTTATTAGTTCATAACACTCCTTCCCCCCGGATTCCATTTGAGGGGTGCAGTGACGTTAATCCCTAAGATATGTTGGTTGTTTTTACTGTCTATTGGATTTGTTCCTGTCTGTCGTCCGGTTTCGGCGGGACGTTTTTGGACGTATCTGGTACAGGCGGTTCTGCATCCTCACTGGATGACTTGGTGCCATTAATTCTGTCATTGTTGTCCTCCAATCTTTGTGGGCTTGCCTCCGTTGAGGTATTCCTCTGTAGCGAGGAGAGTCCCCTCCCTGATTCTTCTTCTTGTATTGCGCCCGGCTGCTGACTTCCTTCGCTTCTGCTTTCCACCATCTCGAATTCGGTTTCTTCGACATCCCCTCCCCCCTCAGTTTGGGAGTCACAGGAGTCGCGGGAACTGGGTTGTAGCCTAGAGCAAAGCTGATCTGTATGGAATTTCCATATTTTTCTGTCGCAGGTTTGCACATGGTATGATCTGGGTCCAGTGGTTTGACGGTTGCTTCGATGCATAATGGTTCGCCGGAGGGGTTTTTGGTGAAAACTAAGTCGCCTACCTAGACTTGCAGCATTTTCTGGTAGATCCACAGGGTTTCTCTGGCTCGTAGGACGGGTGAAGCCGGTCGAAGTGGGAACGGAGCTTGCATCCCATCAAAAGTTCAGCTGGGGTCTTGCTGGTGATGCTGTGCGGAGTGATGTGTTGGAGTAGGAGTATTCTGTTTATTTTGTCGTCAATGTCCCCTTAGTCCATTTTGTGGAGAGTTTTTTTAACAAATTGTACGTTAGCCGCAGGGTGCGCTGGCGAAGTTAGCGCATGGCGGATATCCCGGTCCGCTAAGTATTGTCCAAATGCCAGGGCAGTGAACTGGGGTCCATTGTCGGAGACCAGAACATCTGGCAGCCCGTGCGTTGCAAATAGCCTGTTCAATTTTCGGATGACGGACTCGGTTGTAGTATTCTTCATTTCGTGGATCTTGAGCCAGTTGGAATAGGCATCCACTGTTAGGAGGAATGTATGTCCTTTAGTAAGTCCCGCAAAATCAACATGGATGTGGGACCACGGCCCCTGGGGGGTTTCCCATTCTGTTGGAGTTGCTCTAGGTGGGACACTGCTGACTTCTTGGCACTTTAAACAAGTCTTTACCTAGGCTTCGATCTGTTTGTCGATTCCTGGCCACCATGCGTAGCTTCATGCAAGTGCTTTCATACGCACGATGCCGCGGTGACCGTCATGCAATGTTTTCAATACTGCTCATTGTAACCGCTCTTGGACGACGACTCTTTCTCCCAATAGGATGCAGCCTTTTTGCGAAAAAAGTTCTGTTTGCCGGTTTCTGAAAGGGGTGAAGTCATCAGGGGTTTGTTCTATTGGCCATCCTCGTTCGACCCAGCTAAGAACTCACACCAAGACAGGATCTCGTTTTGTTCGATTGCAATGTCTCTGGCTGTTAGCGATGGTGAATGTAGCGTTTCAATCTGGAGTATCCTAAGGGTTGGGGCTGGGTCGTCAACAGTTTCCGGAAGTGGGGCACGGCTCAATGCATCAGCGTGGGGAATGGCTTTCTCCGGGCGGTGTTGTAATTTATAGTTGTACGCAGCTAAAAACTGCGACCAGCGAGTCATTCTAGGTGACAATATATAGGGCGTTGGCTTGTCTCCTGCTATAATCCCTAGCAAAGGTTTGTGGTCGGTAACAATAGTAAAAACTCGTCCATACACATATTCATGAAACCGTTTCACAGCAGATACAACAGCAAGAGCCTCTTTGTCGATCTGGCTATAGTTATGTTCAGCCTTTGATAGGGTCCTTGAAAAATAGGCAATAGGGGCCTCACTACCATTTGGTAACACATGACTCAAAATGGCTCCTACTCCAAACAGTGACGCGTCACATGTAATTGTTAAAGGCAGAGTCTCGTTATACTGCATTAAAACAGCATTTGAAGTTAGTAAGTTTTTCACTTGTTGGAATGCGTGCTCCTCTCGGTGTCCCCAGGTGGCTTTTTTGTCGAGAATTCTATGTAGGGGCTCAGCTACGGTCATTTTCTGGGGCAAGAAGATGTTGTAAAAGTTAATGAGCCCCAGGAAAGCTTGGAGATCAGTCCTATTTCTGGGTCTTGGGCATTTTTGATTGCACTTCGTTTGCTATTAGTGGGGTGAATGCCTTGTTTATTGATTAGGTACCCCAGGAACTCTACTTTATCTGTACACAGTTGACATTTATTTTTTTTAACCTAAAGGCCAGATTCTAAATTTCTGGAGAACCATTTTAAGATGCTTTTCTAATATTTCTCTATTCGGGGCAGCAATTAAAACGTCATCAAAGTATGGCACGACCCCCTTGATCTTTTGCAAGAGTCTCTCCATCAGACTTTGAAAAATCCCTGGGGCTACGCTCACTCTGAATTGGAATCAGTTGCACTTAAAGGTGCCTTGGTGCGTAATGATTGTCTGTGCCTCTACGGGTTTTTTTTATCTACAGGCAGTTGTTGGTATGCCTGTGCTAAATCCAATTTAGCGAAGACTTTTCTGCCCCCCCAGGGAATGGAGAAGGTGTTGTACCACTGGCACCAGGTAAGCGTTCTGTTGAAGGGCATGATTAAGGGTGGCATGGTAGTCCCCACAAATCCTTAACGATCCATCCAGTTTGATGGGTGTTACAATTGGGGTTTCCCAATGAGTGTGGTCAGTTGGTTCTAAAACACCCTGGGCTATCAATTTATCGAGCTGCTCGTCAATTTTTGGTTTAAGGGCAAAAGTACCCAACAAGGCTTAAGGCGGATGGGGGCTACTTCAGGGTTAAGGTTAAAAGATATCGGGGTCCCCTTGTACTTGCCTAGTTTGTCTGCAAAGACGTCCTGGAATTCCTGGATGAGGGCCTCCTCCCATTCGTCGCTTCTGGTTTGGTGAATGCCGGCTACCTTGATCCCGAGTGGGGCGAACCATTGAAGGCCTAACAAGCTAGGCCAGTCACGGTCGACGATGGTCAGTGGTAATGACGCAGTACGATTTTTGAATGATATTTGGACTTGGCTGGATCCAACGACCAGAATTCGGTTCCCCTGATAATCTTTGACTATGATTCTTTGGGCTCTGAGGTCTTGACGCCGGACGGCAAGGATTAATTGTTTAAGAGTCTTCCAAGAAACCATCGAGAGGGACGATCCTGAATCGACTTCCATCACACAATGCTCGTTTTCGATGGCGACCTTCACTCGGATCTTCTTTGCATCTAGCGATGAGGCGTGACCGATTGTAATGGTTTGGTGTGCCTCTTCTCGTCTCGTTGAAATGGCCAGTGTTTTATTTCTGTAGGAGTGGTTGTTCCATTGGTGGTTCAAATGTTCCCAACTCACAGGGCAATTCCCTGTGGTCTGGCGGTAGTTGTTTCCCCTCTGAAGTGGGCTGGATCCTTGCTTGCTTCTACAGACCTTCCTGATGTGGCCTCTTTTCCCACAGAAATGGCAGAGTGCGTCGAGGAATTTGCAGTCTGATCGCGGGTGGTTTGCCCCACAACCTGGCATTGGTGCAGTAGTCTTTGATTCCGCTGATGGCGTTGGTCACATTCAGACCAGAGCTGGTTGACTTCCTCCAGATCATTTTCTGATGGTGATTCGAGGTCCTCGTGGTGGGTTGCTGTTGTGTGCCTCTCTAGGCGAGGCTAGGTATCGCCGGTGAGTTGACGGAGCGGTGCGTTGGTGCGGCGCATTCAGGTGGCCGACTTCCTGGTTACTTCTGCTGCAGTAGCGTCCTTGATGACATCAGCAAGGTCGATGTCCCCTTAGGCCATGATCTTGGTCTGCGTTGTGTGGTCTTCTAATCCCAGAATTATTTGGTCTCTCAGAGCTTCTTTGAGGTCTGTAAACCCACAGAGGCCTCCCAGGTTCCGGAGATCCGTGACAAAATCTACAACGCTCTCTCCTTTCCGCTGGTCCCTCTGGTAAAATTTATGTCTTCAGACAAGCATTGGTACGGCAGGTGCATAGTGGGCCCGTAGAAGGGGTGCGAGGACGTCCCAGTCCATGGTTTTCACCTGAGCCGGTTTCGCTAGTGCCTTGGCCATCTTAAAGACGGCAGCCCCGCAATGGGTCAGGAACACTGCTCACTTTTTTCCCGTAGTGGCATCCTTCAAGTTGTGGGTCTCCAGAAACATCTGGAACCGGTCTAAGTACAAGTCCCAGTCTTCGTCTTTTTTTTTTTTTTTTTGATAAAAGTTTTATTGATTTTAACGACAAACAAAAACATATAAAACATAAAACATAACATAAAAAAATATCATTCTTCATAAATTTACAGTTTATCGGTTGGTTTTCCACTCCCTTTTGTGCATCCATTTCATAATCATCAATATAATTATATTACATAATAACTCACATTATCAATCATCAGTTCAATATCCTAATATCATTATTGAACAATCATTTGACTATAATTCTACTAATTCATACTTAAGCAAGATAACTATGAGTTAAATTATTTTATAACAAATCATAGAATCTTACCAAATCTATCTTAATAAAGTATTCTAAAAAATTATCAAAACCAAGAAAAATTATATATTCGTTATTTCCTAAATTTCTAAATATTCTATTATTATATTGTATTATCTAACCATTGATAAAAGAGATCCCAAACTTCATAAAATTGTTTATCTTCTTGTTCTCTAATTTCAAATGTCAATCTACTCATTTCAGCACATTCCAATATTTTCTTAATAATTTCTTCCTCTAATGGTATTTTCTCACTCTTCCAATGTTTAGCAAATACAATCCTAGCCGCTGTTAATACATTTACAATCAAATACTTTAAGTTTTTATTATATATATCAGGTAAGATTCCCAATAAAAAAATCTCTGGTTTCAAATCTATGTGTTTCTTTGTCATTTTTTCCAGCCATATGCGAATTCTAGTCCAGTATTTCCTGGCCTCCTCACAAGTCCACCACATATGGTAATATGAGCCAGGTATCTGATGACATTTCCAGCACTTTTCAGATTTATTCTTGAACATTCTTGCTATTCTTGTTGGGGGAAAGTGCCACCTGTAAAACATCTCATACAAATTTTCTTTATATGCTGTTGACATTGTCATTTTATAATTTTGTGACCACAATTTTTGCCATTTCTCTAAATCAATCCCATATCCAAAATTCTTCCCCCAAGCAATCATTGTTTCTTTAACTTGTTCTTCCTCTAATTTAATTTCCAACAAATAACTATATAGTTTTTTAATCACTTCTTCATCAGTACCTGTCAAAATCCTATCTAAATCAGTCAATTTATCATAAAATCCTTCTATTTTAGAATCTTTAAGATACCTTGCATGTATTTGCGCATATGAAAACCAATTCATCTTTATACCTTGTTCTTCTAAATTTTGCATCATTTTAAGTTCACCCTTTTCATCCAATATTTCCCCATATCTAACTGTTTGTTCTTTCTTATAGGTTATAGGATACGAAAAAGCTTCAATAGTTGATAACCAAACTGGAATTTTCAAATAACATTGTTTCTTAATTTTCTCCCAATTCAACCATAACGATTCCCGTATATAATGCCTTCTAAAATAACCCTGTGATTTAGTTCCCTTATACCATAAAAAAGCATGCCAACCCAATAATAAATCATGACCTTCTAATACCAACAATCTAGTCTTTCTTAACGTTATCTATTCTTTAACCCACATTAAGTTTACAGCTTGATAATACAACTCCCAATTAGGAAGGCCAAATCCTCCTCTAATTCTAGCATCCTGTAAAAGTTTTAATTTTATTCTCGCTTTCTTGCCTTGCCATATATACTTCAACACAATTTTATTGAATTCTTCAAAGTAATCCTTACTTAACCTAATTGGTATTGTTTAGAACAAATATAAAATTCTGGGTAAAATATTCATCTTAATTGTTGAAATTCTACCTATCAATGACAATTGTAGGTTTTCCCATTTTTTCAGGTCGGATGCTATCTGCTGTTCAAGTTTAATATAGTTATTCTCTTTCAGTGTAGTACATCTTGACGTCAGATATATCCCCAAATATTTAACTTTGTTCGTAACTTGAATTTTCAATAAATCTGCCAGCTCTTCTCTTTGTCTTAATAACATGTTCTTTGTCAGAATCTTTGTTTTGTCTTTATTTATTTTCAAACCAGCCATCTCACCATACATCTCTATCTTTTCCAATAGTTTTAAAGCTGTTTCTAAAGGGTCTTCCAAAATAAAGACCAAGTCATCCGCAAAGGCTTGCAATTTAAATTCCTCCTTTTTGACTTTCATTCCTTTTATGTTTATATCCTTTCTAATATTTCTATTTAAGACTTCCAAGTTCAATACAAATAACAAAGGAGATAATGGGCAAAGGAGATAATTGTCTTGTATCTTTTTTAATATTGATATAGTCTGTGAATTCTCCATCTATCATTACTTTTGCCGTTTGCTTATAATATACGGCTTCTATTGCTTGGATAAATTTTCTAGCAAAGCCCATCTATTACAATAGTAATAACATAAATCTCCAATTCACATTATCAAATGCCTTTTGGGCATCTAAGAATATCAAAGCCATTTGTTTTTCCAGGTGTGCCTCATAATATTCCAATGTGTCCAGGATTACCCTCATATTGTCTTTAATCTGTCTCTTTGGTAAAAATCCATTCTGATCAGAGTGAATAAAGTTATTTAGATATTTTTTAAGCCTTTCTGCCAAGATTGAAGCAAAGATTTTATAGTCTGCCTTCAATAAGGAAATAGGTCTATAGTTCTTAATTTGTAATGGGTCAACCCCTTCTTTTGGAATAAGTGTAATATAAGCTTCTGATCATGTTTTAGGTATTTTCTAATTTATCATAACTTCATTCATGACTTCTAACAGCTCAACGATTCTTGTAATGTTTTATAAAATTCTGCCGGGAAACCATCTGGTCCTGGTGCTTTTCCATTGTTCTGTCTGTTGAGTGCTTCGGTTAATTCCATCATTGTTATAGCACTTTCTAACATTTTCTGAGTTTCAGGTATCTTAGGTAGGTTAGCATTTTGTAAATAATGTTTAATTTTTTCCTCATCAAGATCCTCCTGTTTATATAATTGTCCATAAAAATCTCGAATGATTGCCTTTTTCTCCTTATTACCATAACAAATTTGACCATGATCATCTATTAACTGTGATATTTTCCTTGATTCTTTCTCTTTTCTCAACTTACCATATATACTCAAGTATAAGCCGAGTTTTTCAGCACATTTTTTGTGCTGAAAAAAACGCCCTTGGCTTATACTCGAGTCAGATTCCCCTCTGGAAAAAAAAATGGTGTGGAACTCCGGAGCTGGGCAGCCGCTTTCCTGCTTCCGTGTTTCCTTTGCAACTTTTAAGCATGGGGGTAATCGGAAGCAGAAAAGTTCTTGCATGAGGATATATTGTTTTTTTCTTTTTTAAACTGTTTTTAGGGGGGGAGACCCACCGCCATGTGAGAATACTCAGACACGAAATCTATCCGACCGAAAATAAGTGTGTGTGTGGGGGGGGATTTTAACAGAGGGAAGATGTAGGGAGAAGGCAAAAGCTATGGAAGATCCTTCAGGGGAAACTGAGGGGGAGACTCACCCTTGGTCCAGATGAGCCCCCTTCCTCACCCCTAAGGAAGCAGAGGTAGCCAGCAAGGGCAGGCAAGCCCCACTTCATGGACTCCGTCGATCCTTGCTCCCACCCACCCACCCACCCAAAGCGACGAAGTCCCCCAATCGCGCAGCCCAGAATTGCCCTCCCCTCAGGGGGCAGCAATGACACCCAGTGTTTCCTGAGACAAGAAGCTCCACCGTGCAATGAAAGCGCCCTGGCTCTAGGCTCCAGGCTGAGAAAACAATGCGAGCTGAGGTTGCTTTGGCTCCGCTCAGCTTCGTTTCCTCAGCTCCAGCTGCTTTCAGTCCACTCGGGAGGAGGGGGAGGTGGTAGTGGTGGCTTGCATTGTTTTCTGAGCTCTAGGCTCGTGGGTTCAGAAAACAACACGAGGCGAGGTCGCTTCAGCTCCGCTCAGCTTCGTTTTCTCAGCCCTAGCTGCTTTCAGTCTACTCGGGAGGAGGGGGGGAGGTGGTGGCGGCAGCTTGTGTTGTTTTCTGAGCTCTAGGCTCGCGGGTTCAGAAAACAACGCAAGCCGCCACCACCACCTCCCCCTCCTCCCGAGTGGACTGAAAGCAGCTGGAGCTGAGGAAACGAAGCTGAGCAGAGCCGAAGCGACCTTGCCTAGCGTTGTTTTCTGAGCCCACGAGCCTAGAGCTCAGAAAACAACGCAAGCTGCCACCACCACCTCCTCTCCCTCCTCCCGAGCGGACTGAAAACAGCTGGAGCTGAGGAAACGAAGCTGAGTGGAGCCGAAGTGACCTCGCCTCACGTTGTTTTCTGAACCTGCGAGCCTAGAGCTCAGAAAACAACGCAAGCCACCGCCACCACCTCCCCCTCCACCTGAGTGGACTGAAAGCAGCTGGAGCTGAGGAAACGAAGCTGAGCAGAGCCGAAGCGACCTCACCTTGCATTGTTCTCTGAGCCCACGAGCCTAGAGCTCAGAAAACAATGCAAGCCGCCACCACCTCCCCCTCTTCCCGAGTGGACTGAAAGCAGCTGGAGCTGAGGAAATGAAGCTGAGCGGAGCTGAAGCGACCTTGCCTCACGTTGTTTTCTGAGCCCACAAGCCTAGAGCCTAGAGCTCACAAAACAACACAAGCCACCACCACCACCTTCTCCCCCTCCTCCCGAACGGACTGAAAGCAGCTAGGGCTGAGGAAACAAAGCTGAGTGGACCCGAAGCAACCTCAGCTCGCATTGTTTTCTGAGCCCGTGAGCCTAGAGCCAGGGCGCTTTCATTAAACAGGAAACACTGGGCGTCATTGCTGCCCCCTGAGGGGAGGGCGATTCTGGGCTGCGCAATTGGGGGACTTCGTGGTTTTGGGTGGGTGGGAGCGAGGACGTTGACTTTAAGCGCTGCTGACCAAGTGTTTCACAAATACCAGTGGGACCTCCGTCCACCACCACCCCTCCCTCTTTTGCCTCCTTCCTTCTGATCAATCAGGTTTTCCCAGTATTTGCTCACAGCTGCGTTTTCTCTTCTGCTGTGCTAGGCATTGAACGTGGGGATTTCTGATTCCCCTTACACGTGCATGGATATGGCGCGGGGCATTTTCTTCCAAATGCCCCACTGGCAGAGAACACTGACTTTCATGATAGTGAGATCATTTCCCAAATTAATTGATTCACTAACCCAAAAGAAGATGATGATGACAGTGGGAGGCAGGAGTCACTCTCTCCCTTGCAAGAAAAAAGCAAGAGCCGTTCTTATGATCTCTCTCTCTCTCCCCGTCATACAGTCAAGCCCTTTCCAGCACGTGGGATCCACTCCCGCCACTTTGCACCTTGCAAATAAAAAAACCCCGGGATTTTGCATTTGCCAGGTACAAAGCGGTGGCAGCAGATCCCGCATGCTGGAAAGGGCTTGACTGTATTACGGAGAGAGAGAGAGAGAGAGAGAGAGATCATAAGAACAGCTCTTGCTTTTTTCTTGCAAGGAAGAGAGTGACTCCTGCCTCCCACTGTCATCATCATCTTCTTTTGGGTTAGTGAATCAATTAAACCTTTCATGATAGTGAGATCGTTTCCCAAATTTCCCTTAAATCAGGGAAGAAATCAGAAACAAACCTTTGGACTGAGAATAAGCCTGTTCCTATGATGCCATTTTTGTTCACTGCAGTGTGAAAAGTGTGAAAAAACACACTTCTTTTTCTTCATCTTCTTGTTCCCTATTTACTGGTCTCTTTCAAAGAGGAAATTGTAAACATCAAACTTATTCTCAACTGTCCTAGTGAAAGTTTTTATTGGTATCTATTTTTATTTTTGAAATTTACCAGTAGCTGCTGCATTTCCCACCCTCGGCTTATACTCGAGTCAATAAGTTTTCCCAGTTTTTGTGGTAAAATTAGGTGCCTCGGCTTATATTCGGGTCGACTTATACTCGAGTATATACGGTATATGCTAACCATCTACCTGGCCTATTTGCATCTTCAAAATAGTTCTGTTTAGCACTTCTAATTTTTTGTGCCAGTTCTTCTTTCTCTGCTTGATCCATTTTATGTTTAATTATGTCCATTTTAAGTTTGATATCTTTTTTCTGTGGCGTGTTCTGTAATACTTTTTCCAGATTTTTATGGTCTTCTTCTAGAGCTTTAATCATTTGCCTCTTCCTAATGTCCTTTTTCTTTGTATAGTCAATTATTAATCTTCTTGCATATGCCTTCATTGTATCCCAAACATTCTGTATTGAAATATCTTCTTTTTTGTTTTGATTAAAGAAGAAGGCCAATTCTTTTTCCATCCATTGTGTAAAGTCTTTTTCCTTTAGAATAGTATTATTTAATGTCCATCCAGATCTTCTTTTTTGTCCTTTCCATTTAATTGTCATTGGATTATGGTCTGCCCATGTACTTGTTTCAATATTTATTTCTTGAATATTAAATAATAATTCTGTTGATGTCCAAATCATATCTATTTTGGACCACGATAAATGCCTGTTTGAATAAAAAGTATATTGTTGAATTTTAGCATTTCTTTCTCTCCATATATCTTTTAAATTTAATTCATCTATCATTTTGAAAAAGGATTTAGGGAGAATTTTCCTATTTTGTCGTGTTGTTTTTACTGTATAGTCCAGTTTATTGTCTACAATTCCATTGAAGTCCCCCATCATAAGTATATTAACATAGTCCAGTTCAATTATTTTCATATGTAATTTTTTTTATAAAATTCTTCTTGTTTATCATTCGGGGCATAAAGTGCAACCAAGAGTGTTTTTATATTATTATCCACTATTTCAACTATTAATACTCTTCATCTTCATCAATATAAATCAATTTGGATGGAGTGGTTTCTTTGATGTACAAAACCACTCCTCTTTTCTTACAATGAGTCAGAGAAGTAAATATTTTCCCTAACTTTGGTCATATCAATAATTGTTCATGTTGTTTTTTAATGTGTACTTCTTGTAAGCAAATTATATCAAATTTTAGCTTCTCTAATTTGTAAAAAGTTTTCCTTCTTTTGGTAGCTGAATTCAGTCCATTTATATTCGTGGAAATCAGTTTTTTTTCTCCCATGGGTTATGCTTTATATTTAGGTCTAACAGCTCTCATGGATCTTATTTCACGTTGTTCTTTGATCTCCATTTGTCCACCTATTGCGCCTTCTTCTTTTTCCATCTCCATTTGGTCCTCTTCAGATTCAGTTAAAATATTCTCTTTTTCTATCTCCATTTCTCTTCTTTCAAAAGATTCCTTATAGAATATTTCTGCTTTCACAATGAATCAATTCTGTGTCTCTGTTCTTGCCATGTAAACATTAATCCTTCTGGAATCAGCCATCACCTCTTTTTTCAATAGTATTTTGGTCAAAAATCGATATTCTCTTCTAATCTCTCTCACTTTTCTAGGTACTTGTTTTAAGACCAGGATCTCTTTGCCTTTGTATTTCAATCCCTTCTCTCTTACCACTTGTAATATTTGGTTTTTAATAGTTTTTTTGGTGAATCTAACATGGACCTCTCTTGGTAATTGGTTCCTCGTCGCATATCTTGTGAAGACTCAATATATCTCATCTGCTCCATCCATCATCTTTTCCTCTGTTATTTCCAAGACTCCAGCCAGAATTTCAATCATTACTGCTGCCAAGTTTTGTCCTTTTTCTTCCTCGATATTTTGAAATCTAAGATAAAATTCTGACCTGTCCATCTCCCACTTCAACATCCCACTTTTTTCTTGTTCGACCATTGTTAATCTGTTATCGATATTTCCAATTGTATCATCTCTTTGCTTGTCTTTCTCTTCTATTTTTTGGATTCTCTCATCGTGTTTCATCATCATTTGTTGAAAATTTTCAAATTTTTCATCAATCTTTCCAATTCTTTGGTCAATACTCTCCATTCTTTGTTCAATACTGATTTTAAGTTCTTGTATTCCTTGCATAGCCATCGTTAAATCCACTTGCGCTTTATCCTGCTTCACCATTGTTGAGAGTCGTCCTCCAGATGACGGGGAAACAGGAGCAGAAGTTGAGATGCCCGAAGGTAAAATTTTCTTACACATTTCGATAACTCAGGGTCTTCCAGGTCTTTTAATCCATTTAGTGAGGTAGCCAATTATAATCCAATTAAGAAAAAGGAAAACACCATAAAAAACAAAAAACAAAACCAATAATAAGTAAAAAGCCCAAAGTTAAAAAGGAAAAATTCTTCAGGTTCTTCAAGACCTTAATCCAATTGTGAAATATGCAATTATAATTCAAAAGTAAAAATTAAAAATGCAGAGAAAAAATGAAACAAAATAAAGCCCCATAATATTAAAAAGTAATAAGCAAAGAAAAAGGAAAAAGAAAAAAAAAAGAGTTCTTCAGGTTCTTCCCACCTTAATCCAATTGAAAGACCTCAGAAAATGCAAAATAGCCATAAAAATAAGTCAGAGATAAAGTGGCAGACATCCCTATGAAAAAAAGAAAAAAGCGAAAAAAGAATATTCTGAGACTTTCCCTTTAAAAAAAATAAAAATAAAAATGAGGTATAATAAAAAATAAATATATCAATATTACAAAATGCTGTGCGGTTGGAGAGGAGGGATAAAACAATTAATAAGGGATTGGAAAAAAAAAACCGCACACTGCCTTTTATTTATCCCAGGCTCTTATTTGGCTTCTCCACAAATTTCAAAGCCAAACTTCAAATATTCAGTTAATAATAGAAGTCCCAAAGAGCACCTGTATAAACATCCTCCAGTACTCTTCCCTCTATCTTATCATTTCCAGTAGCCTTGAAAAAAGTTTTTCAAACAAGAATTTTTCAACTTCAAACAAAATATTTTTCAAGCCTCTAGTTGGCAGTGTTACAAAGTTTCTTCAAACCACTCCCCCTTCTTCCCCCTGAAAAAAGCCTAAAAAGAAAAAAAAAGTATATATGTATATTTATGTATATTAAAAAAAAATATTAAAGGGGGCCTCTATTTTTAAAAATATAAACAGTCAAAAAGGAGAAGAGAGAGCAAGTAAATATAAAAATATAAAAGATTAACTAGATCGCAATCGAAATTCAGTAAAGAAAAAAAAAAGTAAAAATAAAAAGCCAAGCCTCACTTTGACATTACTAAAAAAAAAATTGCTGCTAAATCAAATTTTGTCAATAAATTTACAGATTTCTTCTCATATTAGAGTGTTCTTAAGTCCCAAGCAAAAAAAAAAAGATCCTCACCAGCCCATACACTTCTTTCTATCTCGTCCTTCCGGAGCTGTCCCAGCTTCAGCAGCCTAATGGCTGCCTCTCCGTCGTTGGCAAAAGGGCTTCTTCTGGATCGACCAGGGACTTGCGATGTCCCTGGAATCTACAGAACGCGCCCCTTACTGTCCCCGTCACTACGAGATGGTTTAGGTCCGCTAGGACCGACCAGGGGTGAAGATATCAGCTGTGATCTTGGAGCCCCGAGATCACAGCTGTATTGCAGCGACGAAGCTCCGCCTTCTCCCTAGTTGTTTTCCACGAGTCCCAGTCTTCTTGTGCCGGGTCAAATGGAGCGGGTGGTATGGCGCCGCCGGACATGGTTTCCGTGGTCGATGCGCCTTCAGCCACATGACCTGTTTGGTGCTCTGTAGTGTTCAGTCAGCTCTGATGTCTCCGTATCCCACCTTCGTTGCCAGTGTTAAATTCTGCGCATGGGTGCAAGGAACGGAGACGAGGCAGTGAACAATGAACTTCAACTCTTTATTAATCATTCTGAACAGAGTAAAAACCCTAGGACAGCAGCAGCCCTTTTATAGGGCAGGCTGCTGACCTATTAGCCAATGAGAAACTTGGAAGTGTTAAACCCTTGAACCAATGAGAGTGGCTCATTAACAGTCAATCAGATTCCCCAGAACGGACCAATCCGATATCGCTATTATCGGCCAATCAGAAGTGCAGGATTAGAACCCTGCTTTTTCTTAAGATTTGTTAAAACTTTATTTAAGCGCTTTTATTAGTTCATAACAGTAGAAATCAGCCTCTTCCTTATACTGACCACTGTTTACTGTGCTGTTGATGATCTCTATGAAGATATATTTATGGAAATCAAATGTGATTCTATGAGTGTCATCGCATGTCACAATTCCCAATGCAAAAAGTGGCTAAGCAAATTTGTATTCTTCTTGCCTTCCTATTTCCCTTCTATGTTAATGTGAATTGTACTGGTCTTTCAAAATGTGTATTTCATGCTTCTCTGTCAAACTTCAGATTAATTTCCATGCTTCTTTACGCTGACAATATACTGATTCTTTCTTTGACACATGTTGGCCTTTGTGGTTCCTTCCAAGCTTTACTACCAAGCCAAGGGGTTGGAAATAAATCATTGCAAATGAATGTATGCTTCTTCGCTGATGTTGCCAGCAGAAGAGAGAAATTAATAGTTTCCATATTGAGCAGGTAAAAAAGTTTAAATACTTAGGCATTCACTTCTAGTCCTCTACCTTCTGCAAGCATCAAATTTGTGAAGTCACAGTGTAAGCTCAAAAGTCTGCAATGGGAATATTTTGGTTTCTGCTGCAATCAAATGACTTAATACAAAAGTACTGAGACTTTTACTGTTCAGTGCTCAACTTCGCACTTATTCTGAGCTGTCACACTTTGAAATGATTTAGTCAGAATTTATTCTACTGCAAGTCCATGGATAGAGTCCATGATGCTCTTGTTTAGCACCCTAAATCTGACTCTATCACCTAAAATAGTAATTGAGACAAGCCCTGATATGTAGGTGTGAGTATCTGGCTTAGCTGACTTGATTGTAACTTTAATTATGTTGGTAGTGTTGATGGGAATCTATTGCCAAAGACGTTCCCTTTTGTGGCCTTCTGTTCCATTCTGAATATTGCTTATTCTCAGATGAACCTGTTCATGAGGTTAAATGGAAAGACTTTGGTCTGGATATACACAATGTAAAATTCTTCTCTGTCTTCTCTATTGCCTCAAGGGCCTCTTCTATAACCCTTTTGAGACCCCAGGTATATTTACAACACTATAGATCACAAAAGAATGCTCACACTCACAAGATTTAATGCTTTGCCTTCAAAGGTGATGGAGGGGAGATTTAATAACGTTTCCCATGCGAAGGGCTTTTGGAGTTGCTCTAAATGCTATTACTGAGTCAGCAGAGCATCTCATAGTCTACTGCCCTTTGACTGTATTTAATGAGGAGAGTTCATGCTCCAAGTGCAAGGGTTGGTCAAATACAGACACTCTGCATTCTTATTTGCAGGAATTTCTGTCCCTTCACTCACTAGAGGCCTCAGGAGAGATAAGGCAAGATACTCATTTGGCAGAATCTCGTCATTACTTTCTCTTGATATACTGTGGATCTCATTGTCATCCTATTTTTTCATTTAATTTCAATAAAAAATAAATAAATATAAAAGTGTTCAAAGCCCCAGCATCATTTCATCCCTAATGCATCATTACTCTAATAATATTCCCCAGTGTTCTCCAACATTGTAAATATAGGAAATTATTTTAATAGAACTTTACCATTTATAAGCATCTCAGTGTCTTCCTTCGTGTTCAATGTTTGGAATCTAACTCGCAATCACCCTGGCCAGCAACACACATCATCTAAAAAGCAGGAGCTGATCATGTTAAATGCATCGACAGTTTGTATTCCCACAAACAGTCCAATTCCAACCCTTCTTGAATTCTGTTGACCCTTACCTAGAGTCAATTTAGTATTAAAATTTAATTGATTAGATTAATGTCAGGTACAAAGGATCAGGATGATAAATTGCAGTTCAAAGATTGTTTGCTCCATCCTATAATATAAAAATATAGTCAATTAAAGTTCAGTACTAAAATGGCACCAGATAAGGGCCAACAGAATTCAAGAGTGGTTTGATTTAGATTGCTTGTGGGAACACAACAACTTTAAGTTGATAATGTGCTTAACTCTTCCCCTAATTCTCTGCATGCCATTCTACTGTATGTCACCTTGGTTAACCAGAAAGATTGATTATGTTGAAAAATAATCCAAAAGAAAAAAAGACAATTTTGGGGCCTGCTCTATGCAGATACAATTAAAAAAAACATATGTAGAATATCTAGTAGAAATCAGACATATGATTTTATAAGGATAGTGTTTTGTCTCATGCTAAAAAACAGTGTTTATAAGTGATTTGCATTTATTTCCTTAGGTAAGTAAAATGTTTCTCTTGAATTAAGCCAAGCAAAGATTCCAGAATAAATATGCAGGATGAGACATCTTCACAAAGTTCACACTGATTGCATGCATGCATTGTGGCTCATTCTGGCTAATATAGTCTATTTTAGTAACTTGCATTTGGGTCAAACTGTTCTCATACAAATTCTTTATAAATAGGCCTCTTCCCTATCACTGTTTCCCTGCATACCTCCACATTCTGAACACCTAAGCTAAATGTTACAAGAGACAGACATATGATAGATCAACTATCCTTTTAAGCTATTTACTTGTTAAAAATTGTCATCATCATAGTTAAAAAAAATCAAATGAAATAAAATAAATTCTTGCTTTAAAAGCTAGGTGAGTTTTACAACACTAATTGACAAATCAAAATCAAACATTTTGGATTTAACCAAATTACTCTTAAGTTCATCTATTTCTCAGTCCATTTTAGTCTTATCAATTATTCGGTCTCCATGAGAGTCTAAAATCTTCATTTCTAGATGCAACCACTGGTTAACGACATTCAAAAAATAAATTTAGTAGTTCCCTCAGTGACTTAGGCCTCATTTTACTTAGATAACTACTTGTTATATAATATAGAAAATCCCAACTAGAAAACACAGGTATGAACTTTGTCAACAGGATTTGACTGTTCTCTGGGTTTGCCCTTGCCTATTCTATTTGCCTTCAGTTCTGTTATTGCTGAGAAGATATTCCTCCTTTAGGATTGCAAACCTTTGTTAAATAATACAAAGCCCAAAGTAAAATTTGGGATTTGGCCCTATTTGATCTGCTATCAGAAAACAACATGTAGCAAAATACTGAATGCTGTACACAAAGGCATAAGGATTGGATGTTCAACCAAAGTGGCTTGTAGTCAACAATAAAAACAAAAAGAAATTAAATTATCTTTCTAGAAGCAAAAGAGATTCATTGATTTACAGGATCAGAGAATCTCATAGAGGAAATTTTGATTGAAGTTTATCAAATCTTTTAGTCAGTCCTATGTAGCATAGCATATGTGCTGGAGAAGAGAGACTGCTTTGTATGATCTATAAAATGTTGCATATCTCTAGAGAAACCTGCAATTTAGAGGGGGGGGGGAGGAGAAGGAGTGACTCTCTTTTTCCTGTGGGAAGCCTACAGAAAGGGCAAGCCAAATAAAATCCAAATTCCAATCAGGTGAAAACAAAGTAGAGACAAAAAAAGAATTTCCTGTTTGCTGTCTTTACTTCAAATGCTCCTAGCAATCAATAGAATAATTTTTAAAAAAAAGGAGTCCAGGCTTCCAGAGCAGCCACTCTAGCAGATTAGGTCATGCACAGAAAGCATGCTACTTTCTAGATACTGCAACTTTGGACAGCTCCCCTTTGGTCGATGAAATGTTCTCCTTGAATTAATCACATGGATTCAGACTCTCTTCATGTGAGGCATGAGGTCCTTATATATGTGCCCCCACTACGTTCCCACTCTAGTTGGATTACAGTTCACAGGGAGAATTGTACTTCTATTGGTATGCTTTGGGCTGCTGGTTATCATCTATCACAAACCTCTCAGGACAGTAAAAATCTTACTATGGAACAACAACAACAATAACAACAACAGAAGTAGGTGGACTTGGTCTGATATTAATCCGCATAGATTGCTTATATATTTCTTCCCTCCTCTCAAGTGTTGAGAAAGATTTTTTTTGGGGGGGGGTATGCTATTTCAAGGTCCATTTTATTAACAGGGAATTTTTCTTCCTCCTGTTAAGCCATGGTCTTTTTTTTTTTTTTTTTTTTTACAGGAGATGGACAACAGCAACTGGATAATGGTAAATTGACAGTCATATGCTATCTGTCTGCAGTTTAGAGCTGACCTTTTCCTTCATATCCGAGATCTCAGGTGCTTTTTATTTGCTTGAGCAGTAGCTTAGAAGTAGAGGAGATTTGTAGGTCAACCTACTTAGTCTTGGTGAAGTCCAGTGCCAGCAATATGAAGCCCAAATCTTTTTGATGTTATTTTATTGATATATTATAAGCCAATGATTGAAACTTTTGTTGTTGTTTTTCAGAAACTTCCACAAACCTACAAATGCAATGAATGCTGTCTGGTTCTGCTTGTGTTATTTCATTTTATTTACAAAGGCCCCAGTCATATTACCTTTTGACCAAGAATAGGCCACTGGATTCTCAAGGGATTCACTTCTGAATAAATGCACATTAGGTTGCCCCATGCAAAAAAAAAAAAAAAATACTGAAATATTCTACAAGCAGAAAACACACTCTTTCTTGTGGTTAATTCAAAGTAGGAACATCAGAACTAATTTCATTGGCCTGGGCAGCAACCTTGCTTGACACAGATGTAGCAAAAGAATAGGGAGGAAAATCCAATGGATCGTGCCTCTATGAGATGTATTGCACAATGCAAACAAGATTCCCTTGTGAAACCATTAACATCATTTATGAGGCCTCCTGTTCTTTGTCCTGTAGGCGAAGGAGGTTCCAGCAGAACCTCCTTCTGCCTACTGGACATGCTGGAAGGATAGGCAGCTGCAGAAGCAACACTATACCTTTTGTTCTACTGGTGGGAGAGGTGTGCTGTTTATGAACAGCTTCAAAGTGGGAGCTTTCCTCAAAGGCTGTTAAAGAGAAGCATTCTCTGAGGCTTTGCACAACCTTGGAAGAAGGGGGGAAACCCCAAAATTAAATTGTTTTTCTCCTTTCTTCTCAGGAGTGGCTTTCAGTCTTGCAGTGACATTTAAGACTTGACTGCTAATTTATCTACAGTACTAATCTGTCAGATTGTTCTATAATGATCCACTCCAGCATGAGAACAATTGCTAATTTCACAGAGTGTTTTCATAAATAGAAAACAGGCTACTTTTTCTTTCACTGACATAACTTATGGAAGAAAAATGCCTTTTCTTTTTTTCCTGAAATCACCAGTGGCTCATAAGTGAATACAGACTAGAATGCATGTTGATATAGCAACTAATATAGCCATTTAGAAATACAATAAGGAAAAGACCAGTCTGTTCCACAAAAGGCTTGCAGCAGGGAAGAGAAAAAGAGAATAGAGAGGGAAGGAAACACTGAGAAATGTAAAATGTAGTAGTATCATTTCTAGAATTAGATTAGTCCATTATTGCTGATGGTTAACAAAATTACACTCCAATCCACTTGGATAACATGAAAGCAGAGGTGGTATTCAGCAGGTCCTGACCAGTTCTGGAGAACCGGTAGCAGAAATTTTGAGCAGTCCAGAAAACCGGCAAATACCATTTCTGACTGGAGATTTTACAGTATCCTTCCCCTGCCATGCCCACCAAGCCATGCCCACAGAACCAGTAGTAAAAAAAATTTGAATCCCACCACTGCATGAAAGGCTGCTTGAAGCCATCGGCTTTATGGAAAACGTGAGTTTTTAGGAACAATTTAATGGATTACTACATGTTTCTTTTTTGACTTTGTTTTATTGATTACTTGTCTTAGTTTGGTATCACCCTTTGTCAATGCTATCTTAATCTTTTTGAATATTCCACCAAAGCAAGCTGAAGGGGGGAAAAGTCAAGTATTGCAGAAAGATGCATGGATGGATGCATGGATATATGATAGTTAGATAGAGATGGTTGTTATATTCATTTCTTTCCTCTGTACCCAATCTTTGTCAGTTACTCCTACTAGTTACCTAGGAACCTAGTGGGTAAAATTTGTTACCTAGTGGGTAAAATTTGATTGGTTATTAAAGATGCAGGCAGCTATGGTTGGCAGACATTTTATATGTAAATTGCTTAACATTTTGAAAGTGTGTTATTTTGAAATAAATTATGTGAAACAAGAGATCTCTCCATTCTTTAATAAATTTTTAAAATAAATAATAATAGAAAGATTATTTGCCTATCTTATTTCCTGGCTATTCTCTGTGGATTTTTAATTTCTCAGTCTGGACAACTGGCTCTTGTGTCCTGTGCAGGTCATAACAAGAAAAGAATTTACAATTCCTAATCAGAAATTGTAAAACTAGAAGCAAGAGTTGTAATTAAAGATACAGGTGGTCCTTGACTTATAACAGTTCATTTAATGACCATTTAAAGTTACAGTGGCACTGAAAAATATGACTTACAACCATTTTTCACACTTAAGACCTTTGCAGCATCCCCATGTTCACACAATCAAAATTCACAGGCTTGGCAACTGGTTCATGTTTACGACAGTTGCAGTGTCCCAGTATCATGCGGTTGGTTGTCTTTTAAGTCTTTTGGATTTTCGTTGGACTGGTTAATTGCAATCCTGTTGAGGTAGATTGTTGTTTGACGGTGTCTCTGCTTCTTGTTCAGGTGCAATTTCTTGTGGTGCAAACAATTCTCCTTCCTGCTCCATTTCTTGAGTCTCACTTGATTCGTCGCTCTCTTCGATCAGGTTCCTTGGAACGTCATCTTTTTCTTCTGTACCTCCCCCCCCCCTCGGTTTGGTCATGGGGGAGTTGTTGACTGGCCGTTATGAGTCGTGACCGTAATTGGTCGATATGCCGTTTCCACAGTCTATTGTCACAGCATTGCACTACGTAGGATTTGGGGCCAGTCACTCGTACTACCGTTGCCTCTATCCATAACGGGTCGCCTGATAAGTTCCGTGTGTAAACGTGGTCTCCTATCTGGAATGTGCGACAGCGGCCACTGGATCCTATTGGCTTTTCCGGTTCGTAAGCAGGGTGCAACCAGTCGAGGTGGGAACGGAGTCTTCGTCCCATCAGTAGTTCTGCGGGAGTTCTGCCGGTGACGCTATGTGGAGTTATGTGTTGCAAAAAGAGAATTTGGTTGACTTTGTCATCGATATTGTCATAGTCCATTTTTTGCAAAGTCTTTTTAACAAATTGGACTATGCGTTCCGCTCGGCCATTGGTCGCAGGGTGCGCAGGCGAGGTGAGCGCATGGCGGATGCCGCGGTCAGCGAAGTACTGCTCGAACATCAATGCTGTGAACTGTGGCCCGTTATCGGACACCAGGACATCAGGCAATCCGTGGGTTGCAAAGAGTCTATTTAGGATCTTAATCACTGCCTCAGAAGTTGTGGCCGTCATACAATGAACTTCTTACCAATTGGAATATGCGTCGACTGTCAGCAGGAAGGAATATCCTTTGGTTGGTCCCGCGAAATCCAGGTGGATTCTGGACCAGGGTCCCCATGGTGTCTCCCATTCAGTAGGCATGGCTTTTGGTGGGGCGTTGCTGGCTTGTTGGCAACTGGTACACGCTTTGACCCACTGCTCGATTTGCCGGTCCATGCTCAGCCACCATGCGTAGCTTCGTGCGAGTGCTTTCATCCGCATGATGTCGGGGGGGCCCTCGTGCAGGGTTTGTAGTAGCGTCTTCCGGAGTCGTTCTGGGACAACGACTCTATCGCCCCAGATGACACAGCCTTTTTGTGAAAAAAGTTCAGTCTGTCTTGCTTTAAATGGAGCGAAGTCATCTGGGACTTGGCCCAATGGTCATCCGCGTTCTACCCAGCCTAGGACTCGAGCTAGGGTGTGGTCTCGTTTGGTTTCTCTCATGATGTCTCAGGTGGTCATAGGCGGCGAGTTGAGTGTTTCGATCTGCAATATGGTTGCCGTTGGTGCCGTATCGTCGAGAGTCTCTGGAAGCGGTGCTCGGCTTAATGCGTCAGCGTGGGGAATGGCTTTCCCCGGGCGATATTGAAGGCAATAATTATAAGCAGCGAGGAATTCTGACCATCGGGTCATTCTAGGGGATAATATGTAGGGGGTTGGTTTGTCCCCGGCTATTATCCCTACCAACGGTTTGTGGTCAGTTATAATGGTGAATGTCCTTCCATACACATATTCATGAAATTTCTTTACAGCTGCAATGATTGCGAGAGCTTCTTTATCAATTTGTCCATAGTTCCGCTCTGCATGTGAAAGAGTCTTCGAAAAGTATGCAACAGGGGCTTCGTTCCCATTAGGCAGTACATGACTCAAAATGGCGCCCACCCCTAAAGGCGAGGCATTGCAGGTTATAACTAATGATAAAGTTTCGTTATACTGCATAAGTACAGAGTCAGATGTGAGCAATTTTTTAACATTCCGGAACGCTTGTTCTTCCTGGTAACCCCATACCCACAATGCTTTTTTATCTAATAACCGGTGTAACGGTTCAGCAACAGTCGCCTTATGCGGTAAAAATACATTATAAAAATTAATGAGGCCTAAGAATGCCTGGAGATCGGTCTTGTTACGTGTCCTGGGGGCATTTTTTATCGCCTTTAATTTACTTTCGGTAGGATGAATGCCCTGGCTATCAATCCTATACCCTAGAAACTCAACACTGTCAGTATATAAGTGACATTTGTTTTTTTTTCACCTTAAGTCCTGCCTCTTGGAATTTTTTAAGAACACTTTTCAAACGATCCTGCAAGATTTTTTTGGTAGGGGCTGCAATTAATACGTCATCAAAATACGGAACCACGCCCTTGATTCCCTGTAACAACCTTTCCATGAGGCTTTGGAATATCCCCGGGACTACACTAACCCCAAATTGCAATCGAGTACATTTAAAAGCACCACTGTGCGTTACAATTGTTTGGGCCTGAGCCGTCTTTTCATCAACTGGTAGTTGTTGATAAGCTTGAGCTAAATCTAATTTAGCGAAAACCTTTCCGTCCCCCAAGGAGTGGAGGAGGTGCTGCACCACCGGAACTGGATACGCATTCTGCTGTAGGGCATGGTTTAAAGTGGCCCGGTAGTCCCCACAAATTCGGATTGACCCATCTGGCTTAATGGGCGTTACAATAGGGAGAGTGATCGATGGGCTTCAACACCCCTTGAGCAATTAACTTATCGAGTTGTTCGTCGATCTTAGCTTTAAGAGTGAATGGAACTCGATGGGGCTTCAAGCGAATTGGGGCTACTTTTGGATCTAAACTAAATGAGATTGGGGTCCCCTTATACTCGCCTAAACGGTCCGTGAAAACATCGCTGAACTCAGAAACAAGGTCTTTCTCCCACTCACAACCACCGACTCGGTTCACGCCGGCCACCTCGATGCCTAGTGGCACGAACCATTGGAGGCCTAATAGACTAGGCCTATCTCTGTCGATGATCGTTAGAGGTAAGGACGCTGTATGTTTTTTGAAGGAGACTCAGACTCGGCAGGACCCGACCACAGGGATTCAATTTCCTTGGTAGTCCTTGAGGATGAGGCGTTGAAATTGGAGGTCTTGGCGTTGGATTGTGGGGATAAGTTGCTTGAGTGTCTTCCAAGACACCATCGAGAGGGACGATCCCGAGTTGACCTCCATATGGCAAGGCTGGTTCTTGATGGCTACCGTGACTCGAATTTTCTTAGTGTCCATGACTGAGGCGTGACCTACAGTGAGAGTATGGTGATCCTCTTCTTTTTTCAAAGCGCGATTTCTGTAGGAGTGGTTTACTGGTTCTTGCCTTACAGGACGGTTTCCTGTCGATTGGCGATAGTTGGCCCCTTTTGAGGCCTGGCTGGGTCCTGGTAAGCTGCGGCAGACCCGGCTGATGTGGCCTCATTTCCCACACTCATGGCAGAGTGCGTTGCGGAATTTGCATTCGGCCCTGGCATGGTTTGCTCCACAGCCAGCGCAAGGGCGTAAGGGCTTAGTGCGAGGATCCTGGTAGGACTGCATTCGATGGACCCCTTCTTCGTCGCTGTCTGACGACGAAGAGAGGTCCTCGTGGTGCATCATAACGAGCTGCCCTTCTGAGTTGGGTAAGATTTCGCCGGTCGGTTGTGTTGCCGAAGTGCGGCTTCGCCGTAATTGTGCAGCCGACCTTTTGGTCGCCTCCGCAGCCATGGCTTCGGTGATGGCGTCAGCAAGGCTGATGTTGCCTTTTGCCATCAGCTTGCTCTGCACGCCTAGCGCATCTAATCCCAGAATTACTCGGTCTCTCAGTGCTTCTTCTAAATTGGCGAACCCGCAGAGGCCTCCTAAATTTCGGATGTCTGCCACGAAATCGGCCCCGCTCTCTCCTTTTCGCTGGTTCCTTTGATAAAACTCATGGCGTCTCATGAGTGTAGGCATGGTTGGCGCGTAATGATCTCTCAGGATGGGTTCGAGGTCGTCCCAGCTCATGGCTTTCACTTCTCGAGGTTTGGCGATTGCTTTTGCCATTTTAAAAACAGCCGGGCCGCAGTGCGTCAGGAACAGTGCCTGCTTTTTTGCTGGTGTGGCGTCCTTCAAATTATTCGTCTCAAGAAACATTTGGAAGTGATCCATGTAGGATTCCCAATCCTCTTGGTTTGGATCGAACGGAGCGGGTGGTATGATGCTGCTGGACATGGTTCCATTGTTGGCGTCGTCTTCCACGTGCTCGGTCTTGCTTCCTGACTTCTTACGTTCAGATGTCTCCAAATCCCATCCTCGT
Source organism: Hydrophis major (assembly GCA_033807585.1). Lineage (NCBI taxonomy): Eukaryota > Metazoa > Chordata > Lepidosauria > Squamata > Elapidae > Hydrophis > Hydrophis major. The sequence continues at coordinate 161,927,003 of CM066329.1, forward strand.
CGCCAGTGTTAAGTACTTGGACATGTGTCGGAGTAAATGGAGACAGCCTCTGAATAGTGACTTTCAACTCTTTATTAGCATAGTGACTTCTCAAAAAAACAACAGTGAACCCTGCCTTATATAGGCAACCATTGTGAGAACTGTCCAATAGCGAGCTATGAACGCAAGTACTTTAAACCAATAATAATCCTCTGTTAAGGGCCAATCGGATTCCTAAGAACTAGCCAATCCGATCTGGCTGCCTAACAGCCAATCAGAAGTGCAGGGCCAGAACCCTGCACTTAACCTGAAGCTCATACTTTATTAACTATGGTACATACATAACAATTAGAATTATTCAAAGAAATAATTTGTAAATGGAACAATAAAATAGCAAACTGCATTTAGTTACATTTCAGGGTTTTGAAGAACTTTTCCTAGCTAAACCAGAACAGGTAAATTTGTCTCAGGAACAATAAAGGTGTAAAATAAAAGAGATTTGCTCAATAAGTAGATAAAAAAAGACAGACATCTCTGCCCAGATTGCTTCTTATATGGTCCCTTGTCTATTTTCCCTACAATGATATCATACATTGAATAAACAAAACATTTCAAAGCTGAATTTCTCTTTCAAATGCCCCCACATTCTTAACTGTTAATACAGTTTTCTCACATCCTTCCCCAAGGGAAACATTTCAAATTTCCCTATTCCCATGTGGCTATTACTCTATGTTAGGTGAAAGGAGAGGGAGAGACTGGGATATGGTTTTTGTGAGATTTAGACCCTTGTTAATTTCAGTAGCTAATTTGGAAGGTGGGCTTATCTTTTCCTCTTAACTGGCTACCGGTTACATGTGAGCAGTTTTGCTTTTTTTTTAATTCATTCCCTCTAGTTCTAGGAGTAATTCAGGGGCAGTAGTTAAATGAGTATTTTAATTACTCTTAATAGTTAAGAGTGCTGGCATCAGTACAACAGTCAAATGATAGCTTGGGAATAACTTAATAGCTTGGGAATGGCTTGGAAAGCCCTTAAATATTCAATTGTGAGTTGTTTCTCTCTGCCACTTTACCCTGTGAAGTGGAACCATATTTTGTTCCAAACGAAGAGAAGGCTGACTGAAAAGTCAGAGGGAAACAAAAAAAAGATTCCTGTATGGATTTGTGGTAGATGATGTCACCACTGGAGAATACAAGTGGAGATCTTAAAAAAGGTAATAGAGCCACCTTTTTGATCTAACTAAAATGTTTTTCACACCTTGCTGATTACTTGACGTACAGCAGGGCATATTTGGACTTGAAAAATAGTCTGTATCTGATCAACTCAACTTCTTTTTAAAATAACAATGAAAGAAATGCATAACTTTTTCACTTGAATGTAGTGCTTGTGTAATCTATGATTTTCAAATATTTCAGATGTTGCAATTTGTGGGGAAAAGGTGAAAAGGGAATAGAAATAAGGGAAACAATGGGCTTTCCAGGGGTTTAAAAAAATGCTATAGGGAGGCCAAGTTGATAAACTGTAAAATGAAATGCTAAGCTCATTTTAGCATTTAATTCACAGAGTCACCCTTTCATGTATCAATGTCAATATTTATTTATTTATTTGATTAAATCCATCCTATTCTCCAGGAGCTCAGGTAAACAAAGCACTCCTTCCCCCATTTTCCCCCCAGAACCATCACAGTTATGTCAGGTAAGCTGGGGTGAGAAAGATTGTCTGGTTCAAATTCATCCAGTGAACATCCATGATTGAGCATGGCTTTGTACCATGATTCCATGGCTGGGTTGGCAGTGACAGATTAGCCATTTGATCTGGTCAAGGTGTTATTTCAAATGTGATATCTAGTCTGACCACATTAGTTAGCTCATTGCCAAACACAAAAGATCAGTGCTATAGTGAAGTTGCAATTTAGCTGATTTATTGTTGATGCTTATGCATAAGAATATTATCAATTAATGAGTAACACCTGCTAGACATTAGATAAAGATCAATGGAATTCATGATGAGTTGGATTTAGTATATTTGTGGCTACAAAGTGATGCTCAGCCAATGCCCTTTTAACTCCACCCCAAAGCTCTGCAACTCCTTCTCCACTTTATACATATTATGGGTAATCCTCAATTAATGACCATTCATTTAAGCAGCTGTTCAAAATTACGATGGTGCCAAGAAAAGCCATTTGTAACAGTCCTCATACTTAAGACCATTGCAATCCATCGGTGAAAGGAAGCCTTTGTGGGAATTTGATAAATGCCAGCTTATCATTCATTACTTGCAAGTACTACCTCCTGTGTGGATCTTTTCCCCCACCCTGAAGAACAGAATTTGTTGAGCTGTTTGCAGGAGAATTCTGTTCAATAATAGAATCCTCAGCAGGTATTGGGAATTGTTGGATTACTAGCCCAATATTGGTCATTTCAACATTTATTGAAGTCTTACTTGCTTCACTGCACATTTATTTGTTTCCATCTTTTGCCTGGATGGCCTTTTGGTTAGTCTATTGTTTCTTTCTTCAACTGCTCCCAAAAGTTTAAATGGTTTATTATACTTATGTTTGAAGCCTGCATGGGAATAGCAATAAGTCTTTCAGTTCTTACTTTTCCTAACTTAATTTTCTGCTTGTGCCTCCTTTTTCTTAGTTTTCACCTGGGGGCTTGGTGTTGTTTTTTCTGTTATTTATAAAATGAGTCTGGGTTTGGGAAGTATTATAGATTCAGGCATGGGTAGAATGAATGGAGACAGTCTTAGTTGGTGAACTTTCAACTCTTTATTGCATAGTGGCTTCTAACTTGTATAACAACAACTCTGCCTTATATAGGCAATTATAATGTGAAATAACCAATAGGGAGCTGTAAAACGCTAGCTCCAGAACCAATAAGAGTCCTTCGTTAAGGGCCAATCAGATTCTCAGAACCCAACCAATCCGATCTAGCCGCTTAACACCCAATCAGAAGTGCAGGGCCAGAACCCTGCACTTTACCCCAAGCTTGCCTTTATTCAACTATTTACATACATCACACCCCTTCCCCCTGGCTCCACAATTAATTTGTGACTATGTAGTCCTTTAAATAGGACGGTTGTCTCTTGGGTTTGTCAGATTTTCTTTGGACTGGCTGCGTGCAGTCCCGTTGAGGTAGGGTGTTGTTTTGTAGTGGCTCGGCTTCTCGTTCTGGTGTGATTTCCCTTGGAGCGTACGATTCTTCTTCCTGCTCCATTTCCTGGGTTTCACTTGATTCATCGCTTTCTTGGAACAGGTTTCCTGGCATGTCGTCTTCTTCTCTTCCTTCCCCCCCCCTCAGTTTGGTCGTTGGGAAGTTGTTGGCTGGCCATTATAAGTCGTGACCGTAATTGGTCAATATGTCTTTTCCATAGTCTCTCATCAATACATTTTACAATATAGGATCTGGGCCCAGTCTCGCGTATTACCGTTGCTTCAATCCAAACTGGGTCGCCCGATAAATTTCTTGCATAAACGGGGTCGCCTACCTTGAAGGTACGGTAGCGTCCGCTGGATCCTGGAGGCTTCTCTGGCTCGTAAGCAGGCTGCAGTCGGTCGAGGCGGGAACGGAGTTTTTGCCCCATGAGAAGTTCAGCGGGAGTTCTGCCGGTTTCGCTGTGCGGAGTGATGTGTTGTAGAAGTAGAATGAGGTTTATTTTTTCGTCAAGATTATCATAGTCCAGCTTTTGTAAAGTCTTTTTTACAAATTGTACCATGCGTTCTGCTCGGCCGTTGGTAGCAGGATGCACCGGCGAGGTGAGCGCATGGCGGATGCCGTTATCAGCAAGGTACTGTTCAAACATTAGCGCTGTAAACTGTGGTCCGTTATCGGACACCAGGACGTCCGGCAATCCATGAGTTGCAAAGATTCTATTGAGGACTTTAATGACTGCCTCGGAGGTTGTATTGGCCATTCGATGAATTTCTAACCAATTAGAGTATGCATCGACAGTCAACAGCAATGTCTGTCCTTTGATCGGCCCTGCGAAATCCAGGTGGATTCTGGACCAGGGTCCACGTGGCATCTCCCATTCGGTCGGTGCAGCTTTTGGCTGTGCGTTGCAGGTTTGTTGGCCCTTGGTGCAGGCCTTGACCCATTGCTCGATGTGTCGGTCCATGCCTAGCCACCAAGCGTAGCTCCGTGCGAGTGCCTTCATTCGCACGATCCCGGGATGTCCATCATGCAAGATTTGTAACAGCGTCTTTTGGAGTCGTTCTGGGACGACGACTCTGTTGCCCCAGATGACGCAGCCTTTTTGTGAAAAAAGTTCAGTCTGTCTTGTTTTAAATGGCGCGAAGTCATCTGGGATCTGGTCCAATGGCCATCCACGCTCTACCCAGCCTAGGACTCGAGCTAGGGTGTGGTCTCGTCTGGTCTCCCTCGCGATATCTCGAGCGGTCATTGGAGGCGAGTTGAGCGTTTCGATTTGTAACGCCGATACTGTAGGTGCCGGATCGTCGAGGGTCTCTGGTAGCGGTGCTCTGCTGAGTGCATCGGCATGGGAAATAGCTTTCCCCGGTCGATGTAACAATCGATAATTATAAGCAGCTAGGAACTCTGACCATCAAGTCATTCTTGGGGACAAAATATAGGGGATTGGTTTGTCCCCAGCGATTATCCCCAGTAAAGGTTTGTGGTCAGTTACAATTGTAAATGTCCTTCCATATACATACTCATGGAATTTTTTTACGGCTGACACAATTGCAAGAGCCTCTTTGTCTATTTGTCCATAGTTACGTTCTGCCTGGGAGTTTTCGAAAAGTATGCAATGGGAGCCTCATTTCCATTAGGTAGCACATGGCTCAAAATAGCGCCCACCCCAAACGGTGAGGCATCACAAGTTATAACCAAGGGTAATGTTTCATTATATTGCATAAGTACAGAATCAGATGTAAGTAAATCTTTTACATTTCAAAATGCTTTTTCTTCTCGGTAACCCCAAACCCACAATGCTTTCTTATCTAATAACCGGTGTAATGGTTCAGCCATAGTCGCCTTATGCGGTAAAAACACATTGTAGAAATTGATAAGGCCTAAAAATGCTTGAAGATCAGTTTTGTTACGAGGTCTGGGAGCATTTCTAATCGCCCTTAATTACTCTCAGTTGGGTGAATACCCTGACTATCAATGCGATAACCTAGAAATTCAACACTGGCGGTATACAGATGACATTTATCCCTTTTTACTTTCAATCCCGCTTCTTGGAATTTTTTAAGAACACATTTTAAACGATTCTGCAGAATTTTTTTACTTGGGGCTGCAATCAATACGTCATCAAAATACGGAACCACGCCCTTGATTCCCTGCAACAATTGTTCCATTAAACTTTGGAATATTCCCGGGGCTACACTTACCCCGAATTGCAATCGGGTACATTTAAAAGCACCTCTGTGCGTTACTATCATTTGAGCTTGGGCTGTTTTATTGTCCACGGGCAATTATTGATAGGCTTGAGCTAAATCTAACTTAGCAAAAACCTTTCCACCTCCCAGAGAATGAAGGAGGTGCTGCACCACCGGCACTGGATACGCGTTCTGTTGGAGGGCGTGGTTTAGAGTGGCCTGGTAGTCCCCACAGATTCGGATTGACCCATCTGGTTTAATGGGGGTTACAATAGGAGTTTCCCATGGGGAATGATCAATGGGTTGCAGTACCCCTTGTTTAATTAGTTTGTCAAGTTGTTCATCTATCTTGGCCTTAAGGGCGAACGGAACTCGACGGGGCTTTAAACGGATCGGGGCGACCTTACGAAATTGGGGTCCCCTTATACTCGCCCAGACGATCTGCGAAGACATTGCTGAATTCAGACATAAGATCCTCCTCCCACTCACAATCACCGACTCAGTTCACGCCGGCTACTTCGATGCCGAGTGGCGCGATCCATTGGAGGCCCAACAAACTAGGCCTGTCCCTATCGATGATCGTTAGAGGTAAGTATGCCGTATGCCTTTTAAACGAAACGCGGACTCGACAAGACCCGACCACAGGGATCCAATTCCCCTGGTAATCTTTAAGGATAAGGCGTTGCATTCGAAGGTCTTGGCGTTGGATGGTAGGAATGAGCTGCTTTAATGTCTTCCACGACACCATCGAGAGGGACGATCCCGAATCGACCTCCATGTGGCAGGGTTGGTTCTCTATGGCTACTGTAACTTGAATCTTCTTAGCATCCATGGCCGAGGCGTGACCTATAGTGATAGTATGGTGAGCCTCTTCTTTCTGCAACGCTCGATATCTGTAGGAGTGGTTTGCTGGGTCTCGCCTTACAGGACAGTTTCCTGCCGATTGGCGAAAGTTGGTTCCCTTTGAGGCTGGGCTTGGTCCCGGTAAACTGCGACAGACTCGACCGATGTGGCCTCGTTTCCCGCACTCATGGCAGAGTGCGTCACGGAATTTGCAGTCTGCCCTGGGATGGTTTGCCCCGCAGCCAGCGCAAGGGCGTGAGGTTTTAGGACGAGGGTCCCGGTCGGACCGCAGTCGATGGACCCCTTCTTTGTCACTGTCTGACGACAAAGAGAGTTCCTCGTAGTGCGTTGTCGCCAACTGCCCTTCTGAGCTGGGTGAGATGTCACCTGTCGGTGGGTTTGTTGGGTTTCGGCTTCGTCGTAGCTGCGCCGTGGACTTTTTGGTCGCCTCAGCGGCAGTGGCTTCGGCAATGGCGTCAACAAGGCCGATGTCGCCCTTCGCCATCAGCTTGCTCTGCACGTTTAGTGCATCTAATCCCAGAATTAGGCGGTCTCTCAATGCTTCATCTAAGTCTGTGAACCCGCAGAGGTCTCCCAAGTGTTGGAGGTCTGCCACGAAGTCAGCCACACTCTCTCCTTTTCGTTGGCTTCGTTGATAGAACTCGTGGCGTCTCATGAGTGTGGGTACAGTTGGTGCGTAATGGTCTCTCAGGAGAGGTTCGAGGTCATCCCAGCTCATTGCTTTCACTTCTCGAGGCTTCGCGAGTGCTTTTGCCATTTTAAAGACAGTCGGGCCGCAGTACGTAGGAACAGCTTCTTGGCTGGTGTGGCATCCTTCAGGTTGTTCGTTTCGAGGAACATCTGAAAGCGATCCATGTAGGATTCCCAATCCTCTTGGTTTGGATGAAACGGAGCGGGTGGTACGATGCCGCCGGACATGGCTTCCATTGGTGGCGCCGTTTTTTCACGTGCTCTGTTTTTCTTCCAAGTTCCTTAAGATCAGATGTCTCCAAATCCCATCCTCGTCGCCAGTATTATAGATTCAGGCATGGGTAGAATGAATGGAGACAGTCTTAGTTGGTGAACTTTCAACTCTTTATTGCATAGTGACTTCTAACTTGTATAACAACAACTCTGCCTTATACAGGCAATTCTAATGTGAAATAACCAATAGGGAGCTGTAAAACGCTAGCTCCAGAACCAATAAGAGTCCTTCATTAAGGGCCAATCAGATTCTCAGAACCCAACCAATTCGATCTAGCCGCTTAACACCCAATCATAAGTGCAGGGCCAGAACCCGGCACTTTACCCCAAGCTTGCCTTTATTCAACTATTTACATACATAACAGGAAGGATTGTGTACTTGTGAATGATCACAAGGTACTCTGTTTTTCTATGGTCCAATGCAGTGGTGGGATTCAAAAAATTTTACTACCGGTTCTGTGGGTGTGTCTTGGTGGGCGTGGCAGGGGAAGAATGCTGTAAAATCTCCAGTCATAGGTGGTATTTGCCGGTTCTCTGAACTACTCAAAATTTCTGCTACCAGTTCTCCAGAACTGGTCAGGACTTGTTGAATACCACGTCTGGTCCAATGTCATTTGAAATTAATTCGATAAGGGTCCTAAAAAGATCATTTGAAGTAGATAAAAATTATTTCAGTAGTAAGAAGTCAGATGACCACTTCATGGTAAATTTCTTAAAAGCCTCGTGTTCTTCTCCCTAAACTGCTATAATCTTTAGCAAACAGAAATTCTGTGAACACATCAAGTATTGTGCCTCATTTCCCAAGAAGTATTCCCAAGCCATATGGGAATAGAAGGGGTTGAAATTGCCTTTGATAAAGTGTTCTGTCCTTAATTTGCATACTTGAAATCCCCGCGCTTTGATTGGCTAAAGCGCGGGGATTTCTGATTGGCCAGGCGAGCCGCGCTGATTGGCCCGATTGAAGTCTCCCGTGATTGGCTCACTCCAAGAGCGGGAGACTTGAATCGCTGCCATTGGCCGCGGCCGCCGCAGCGAAAAGGATAAAAGCCGCGGGCTTTTTCCTTTTCGCCGGTTCGGTTCACAACTGTTAAATAAAGAGCTTGAAACTTAGTCACCGACTCCTGGCATCCTTTTGCGGACACGACACTGGCGACGAGGATGGGATACCGACCCTGAACCGAACCCCGTGTCCAACAAAAGCCAGTTTCAGTACAGAGATGGCGAAAATCGCACCGCCCACCCCCTTCAACCCCTCTACCGAGGACTGGGAATCGTTCTCAGACCGTTTCCGCATGTACCTCGAGTGCACCGGAATGAAGGACGCCCCGGGCCCGCTAAAACGCGCCGTCTTCCTCACCCATTGCGGAACCGAGGTCTTCCAGATGGCCAAGGCATTGGCCAAGCCGGCAGACGCAACCGCCATGGACTGGGACGTCCTCGAACCTATCCTGCGGCGCCATTACGCCCCCAAGGTCCCCATCCTGATCCGGCGCAACGAATTTTACCGCCGAGATCAGAAACCAGGCGAAAAACTGAGCGATTTCGTCACCGAGCTGCGGCGCCTAGGAGGACTCTGCGAGTTTGAAGGTCTGAACAGCCTCCTAAGAGACCGATTCGTACTCGGCCTATGGGACCCTACACTCCAGAGCCGGCTTATGGCCAAGGGCGACATCAGCCTAGCAGACGCCCTCACTGCAGCCGCAGCCGCAGAAGCATCCCGCACTTCCGCTGACAGCATGAGAAAATCAGATGCGAAGGGCAGAAACAACAACCCGGCAAGGTTGGCCGACCCTAAAAGCGAATCAACCGCGCACTACGGAGAATTCCAGTCTACATCCAGCACGTCAGAAGACGAGGAGGACATACATCGCGTGCAGACGGGACGCGGCGACCAACGGAACCGAAGAGGTCGTAGGTCAAGGACCAACTGTGCCGGGTGCGGCGGCGACCACCCCAGATCAGAATGCCGATTTTTTGACTCTATCTGTAGGCATTGTGAAAGATGGGGACACATCGCTCGAGTTTGCCGCCAAAAGAAGACCCGCAGCCCGCCCAGATGGGAACAACACGACCGAAAGAAGGAAAGCCCCCTGCCCAGGACCAGAGATCGCCAATCGGATGGTCGGTGGGACCGAATCCAACGATCTTCAAGAGGCGGCGACAGTCGGCGCAAGGAAGATACCCACCAGACGGTAACCATCGGCCACGCCATCTCCGACGGCGCCAGAAAGGTACACGTAGAAGTCCATATTGAAGGCCAACCATGCAAGATGGAGGTGGACTCTGGGTCCTACCTCTCCATGATTGCATGGCACGAGATAAAACGGCTAGTGCCCACCCTCCATAAGAGGAACATTAATGCCCAAAAAATCATTATAAAAGACTACCAGGGAAACCGCGTCCCGGTAGTGGGCACCAAGAACTTTAACGTAACTTACAAGGGCCGCACCGAACAACTCCCACTCACAATCGTCGATCGCGACCGCCCAAGCCTGCTGGGCCTACAATGGTTCGCTTCGCTTGACATCGCGCTGACAGGAGTCAACCATGTCGTCGACGACGGCTGGGAACAGCGGCTAGCCCAGGAGTTCCGGGAAGTCTTCGACGAAAGCCTGGGCAAGTACCAGGGGCCCCTTATCTCATTTGACCTAGACCCTAGGGTTCCCCCCAAGCGACTAAAACCTAGGAGGGTACCATTCGCCCTAAAACCTAAAATTGACGAGCAGATCGACAAGCTCGTCAAACAGGGGGTGTTACAGCCGATAGACCATGCCCGATGGGAGACCCCTATAGTGACCCCAGTCAAGCCAGACGGGTCCGTGAGAATTTGTGGGGACTATAAGGCCACCCTAAATGGCGCGTTGCAACAAAGCGCCTACCCCGTCCCAATCGTGCAACACCTACTGCACTCACTGGGAGGGGGCAAGGTCTTTGCCAAGCTCGATCTCGCCCAGGCATATCAGCAGTTGCCGGTCGACGAAAAAACAGCGGAAGCCCAGACCATCGTTACCCATCGGGGGGCCTTCAAGTGTAACCGGCTCCAATTCGGAGTCAGCGTGGCACCAGGCATCTTTCAGAGCCTGATGGAACGTTTACTGCAGGGCATCAAGGGGGTGGTGCCCTATTTTGATGACGTATTAGTGGCGGCGCCAAACGAAGCCGAATTAGAAAACCGACTCAGGGAGGTCTTAACAAAATTTAAAGTAACGGGACTTAAAGTAAAACGAGAAAAATGCCAACTATGCACAGAGCGAGTGGAATTCTTGGGCTACCTTCTAGACCGGCATGGCATTCACCCTACAATTAAAAAAGTGAAAACCATCAAAGAAGCCCCCACCCCAAGGTCTAAAACGGAACTACAGGCTTTCTTAGGGTTGCTGAATTTTTATAATGTTTTCCTACCCCAAAAGGCTACGGCGGCGGAGCCTTTGCATAGGCTCCTGGATAAGGCGGCAACCTGGACTTGGGGGAGACAAGAGCAAGCCGCCTTCCAAAAAACCAAAGACCTCCTCACCTCCGACGCCGTCCTGATTCAATTCAGCGAAACCTTGCCCTTGGTTGTCACTTGCGACGCATCACCTTTCGGCGTCGGCGCTGTCCTCAGCCATACTCTCCCCGACAAAAGAGAAGCACCCATCGCTTTCTTTTCCAGGACTCTAACTAAACCGGAGCGGAACTATAGCCAGCTGGACAAAGAAGCTTTGGCTATAGTTGCCGCCGTTAAGCGATTCCACGAATACCTTTATGGCCGCCCGTTTACCATTGTGACAGATCATAAGCCGTTGCTGGACATCCTTGCAGGAAACCGAGCCACCCCGAACATTTTATCACCCCGGATGACAAGGTGGTCCGAGTTCCTGGCAGCCTACAGCTACGAACTGTTACACAAGCCAGGTAAGAAAATTTCGCACGCGGACGCTTTAAGCCGCTCACCTTTACCAGACTCTGATCCTGACCCAGCACCAACGACAAACACCCTTAACATCGAAAATTTGCCCAACCTGCCCATTACCGCGTCAGACATTGCCAGGGAAACTATGAAGGACAGGCGTCTGGCGCGAATTTTACATTGGGTGGAAAAAGGTTGGCCTGAAAGGGACAGTGACGAATCCATTAAGACATTCAGAAACCGCCAGACTGAACTCTCACTACTCAAGGGATGTATTTTGTGGGGTGACAGGGTGGTCATCCCGGACAGGTTGCAAGGGAGGGTCTTAGAGATGCTGCACGAAGGGCATCCTGGCATCGTCAGAACTAAAGCCCTGGCCAGGAGTTACGCTTGGTGGCCAGGGATGGACAAGCAGATAGAGGCATGGGTAGCCAAATGCCAACGATGCCAGGAGACCAGACCCAGCCCACCCGCAGCACCCATCCTGGACTGGGAAACACCAAGGGGACCCTGGTCCAGAATCCATTTAGACTTTGCCGGTCCCACGAATGGGCATACCTTTCTGATCACAGTTGACGCTTACTCCAACTGGTTGGAGGTAAGCGACATGAAATCCACTACCACAGAGGCCGTTATCAAAGAACTTTGCAAACTCTTTTCCACACACGGCCTCCCAGACGTCGTCGTCTCAAACAACGGGCCCCAGTTTACTTCCCTCGACTTCGAGAGGTTCCTGGCGGAGAGGGGCATCCGCCATGCATTAACAGCACCAGCGCATCCGGCAGCGAACGGGAGGGCGGAACGGATGGTACAATTTACCAAAAAAACCATCCGGAAAATGGACCACGGGGAGATCAATGACAAAATTAATAAACTCCTCTTTATACAACACATCACCCCGAACACCACTACCAACAAAAGCCCAGCCGAGTTACTGATGGGTAGGAAGCTGAGGTCCCCGCTCGACAGGTTACACCCAACATATAACCCGGAGCGACCCCCAGACTCAAGTCCAAAATACCGGACCTTTGCCCCAGGTGACTTAGTGTACGCGAAAAATCTGACGGGAGACCCCCTATGGATCCCAGCCGTCATCACTCAAATCACAGGTCCACGGTCGTACCGGCTCCAAACCACCGATGGGCGAGCCTGGAAACGACACATTGACCAGCTCAGGTCACGAACAGCAACAGACCTCAACCCCCAAAACACGAACCAAGGGGGGAGGGAATACCCGAATAAACAAACGCAAGAAAAAATAAACCAGCAGTACTGACCGGAACGCAGCCATCGCGATCCCCCACCGGAGAAGAACCACCTGGCCAGCTCAACCGACTCGGAGAAACCAAGCGGGAGCGGCGAAACCCGTAGCTCAACCAACCCGGTAGGCCCAGGTGGGAGCCACGGAGAAAGAACCGGCCCGATCATCCAGCCGGTTCGCACAGAAGAGGGAGCAGCCAAAAACATGACCGCTCCGGCCGAAATCCAGCTTGCAACTGAGTTGCGCAGGTCAAGTAGGACTAGAGGGAGCCCCGCCTACCTACGTGACTACGCAACGTGATGGACTATACCAAGAGGGGAGGGGTGTTCTGTCCTTAATTTGCATACTTGAAATCCCTGCGCTTTGATTGGCTAAAGCGCGGGGATTTCTGATTGGCCAGGCGAGCCGCGCTGATTGGCCTGATTGAAGTCTCCCATGATTGGCTCACTCCAAGAGCGGGAGACTTGAATTGCTGCCATTGGCCGCGGCCGCCGCAGCGAAAAGGATAAAAGCCGCGGGCTTTTTCCTTTTCGCCGGTTCGGTTCACAACTGTTAAATAAAGAGCTTGAAACTTAGTCACCGACTCCTGGCATCCTTTTGCGGACACGACATAAAGCACTTTGTTATTACCGATTGAATTCTTATTTAGCATGGTTGTACTGGGAATATGTTATTGCCCCCCCCCCGTGTGTGTGTGTTTTGCAGTCTCAGAGTTGAACTGTCTCTCTGAACTATTTCCTCTGCAGAATTTGGAACATTTGGAGGTCTTTTAATCTATGATGTTGGTGATATCTGTCCCAAAGTGATTAGGGTCAAAAACCATTCACACGATGTGTTATTTTCCTTCTTATTTTCCTTCATGTCACGGCCTAGTTACCCATAGTTTACTGGGGTTATGCTCCTGGAGGAAAAAGTAGCTCTTGAATGTTTCTGAGATTTAATATACATGTCAATATCTTCAGTTACTGAGCATAATTCTTTCTGCTTATAGCCATTTTTAGTGAGGACTATTGTTTTAGCACCTGAGCCTTTCCTTCATCAGCTTTACACAAAATAACAGGAGGCTATTACTCTAAGAGCTTAGTTTAAAATTGCAAGTTCTTTATAATATTCTTGGAACACTGTCTAGTTTAGATAGAAATTTATACAATTTTCCAATTTCTTTATGTTCAGTTGCAATCTTCAAGAGAGGGTATATTTTGGTATAACCTTCAGGTATGCAGATATAGTACCCCAACTTAGTTTATTTCCAGGGTTCCAGATAATTTTCAAGATGTTTATTTCTTTTATTCTCTGAGCAAGCTACCAAGATAAAGTTTCATAAATAATTTGCTTTAGAGATTATGGTCCAGAAGAGGATAGATATAAGAATTTAAAACTCAAAAGTTCATTTAGTCTTTGGTTATCTCATCCTCCACATCCCTTGGAAGTTCCCACTGTAACTATTTGATACCATATCTTATCCATTATGCTAGAATGTTTGGTTACCTTATGCTATGTAATAAGCAATATACTACTGGAGTTGGATTTTGATGGAATGCCTAGAATATTTATTGTGCCTTGGGCTGTCAATATTAAAAACATGAGTGCTGTCCTGTAAAAGTACCAATTTGTATTTGAAATTGCTATAATAAAAATAGGCATTTTTCTGCAGTCTTTTTAGCAAACTATGTAATGCCTTAACTTCTTTTTTTTGAAATATTTTATTGATATTCCAAAGTTTAAAAACATAAAATAAAACTATATGCATTGTTATCAACATCAAGACATCTTTTACATTTCCTTACATTTTTCAATATATGATTACTTATTCCATTATCGTTACATCTTACTCTTGTTACAAATCAATATATTTCATCTTACACTTCAATCTTTTTTATAACATATATACATATTTACATACTTCCTCATCTTTTCCTAATTGCCATTTTATTTTATTTTTATTTCTAAACCACTCATACCAGGCATACCAGGCTCTATAATATGTTGAATCTTCTTTGTCTTTTAATTTCAATGTTAGCCTGTCCATCTCTATATAATCTATTATTTTCTTTATAACCATGCCCTCTGATGGTATCCTTTTCTCCTTCCAAAGGTGTGTATACAAAATCCTTGCAGCTGTTAGTATATGTAATATAATGTACCTTTCTTTTTTATTACATTTTTGTATTATTATATCTAATAAAAAAATCTGGATTAATTTCAATTTTCTGATTTATAATTTCCTCTAGCCATTGTCATTGTATTCCAGTATTTCTTCGCTTCTGGGCATGTCCACCAAATATGAAAATAAGTGCCTTTTTTCTTTTCTGCACTTCCAACAATTAGGGTTTAAATTAATCATTTTTGCTAATCTAGTGGGGGTAGGTGCCACCTGTAAAACATTTTATACAGGTTTTCCCTGTATGCTGTGGATATGGTTAATTTGTAATTTAGTCCCCACATTTTTTTCCCAATTTTCCAAATCTATATTGTGGGCAACATTTTTTGCCCATACCACCATCATTTCTTTGATCACCTCCTCTTCCATTTTAAAATCTAGTAAAAAATTGTATATTTTCGAAATCATTTTTTTCCATTCCTTGTAGAATCCCGTTTAATTGGTGTTTTTCCATATAAAATCTGTATTGTTCTTTGTCTTTTTTATATCTCACCTGAACTTGTATGTATGGCCACCAGTCTATGTTTATATTTTGTTTGCTCTAATTCTTGTATCATTTTCAACCTTCCTTGTGCATCTAATAAATCTTTATAACTCCTCTTTTTTTCCAGATCTATTGTAATGCCTTAAATTGTAATTTACATTGAGCTCATTACCAAAAGTTTCTTAAGTCATCCAGTTCCTAAGTTTCCTATATAACTTGTGGTGATGTTGATGGATGCTAATAGAAACCACTGACATTTGCTTGATGAAATGATAGTAATAACTTACAGCCCACAAACTGGAGGGTATTTGATGGGATTTATTTGTTGGTTCTCTTTTTCCATAATTCAAATGTAGTTGCACACAGAAAGTCTTCTAGAAGTCAATCTCTAGGAAAAGCATCTTTAGGCCATGATTGGCTTCCAGTCAGCCTGGCTATTGGGCTGTTCCAATCTAGACAGAATGGAGAATAATGTATATCTTCTTTTTGTTGAGATTTTCTTATAGTTTTTGTTCTTGTAGCTTCTCTTTTTGGTAGTTCATTGATCTTATCTCATATTTAATTTTCACTTGATCCTCAGTTCTTCATTAATTTTAGAATCTTGTCCTGGCCCCCAGTTTCTTGTTCTCATCTTTATATCAGCCAACCACAAAAATTCTTTCATATGGGAAAAAACCATGATGCAATAAAGCAAGCAAAGTCAGTGGTATTTATCTCAAAGGCAGAAACAGTCAGAGAGAAGCCTCACAACAGGAGTTTGATTTCCAGACCATTTGGTTGGAAAAACAATTGAGTCCTTCTGGCAAGTGTGTCAAACTGTTTACCATTTTCAGGAAAGTAGCAGAGCTTTGACCTCTTTATAGATAAGAACGAAATAGTGACCTACTACACCACCACCACCACCCCAAAAAAGAACAAAATAGTGACCTACTACCAAGACCAGAGAGATCCATTGCCACTGACTAATTCCAATTGTCACTTTGCTGGCTTTGTAATGCAGTGACAGAAGCTTCAGCACGCTTCTAAAAGTAAATTGCACTGAAGACATGTATCAATGTGAATGAACTGAACTATTACTAGAGCAGGGAGAACTTAGCCAAGCTATTGAAAATTTTAATAAAAATTTTAAAATGCCAAACATTTTCCTGGGACAAAGAAATAGAACTTTTTCCGATTGTTGAGATATTAATGTCCTTAATGGAGAAGCAGTAGATTTTTTTTGGCTGAGCAAGAGAAACTTCAAGCTACACTGGGACTCTTCCATTCTTTTCACATTCTCTCTTTCTGTCTCTCTCTCTCCCTACTTTCTCTCTCTCATCAATCCCAGAAACAAGGGAGGGACATGCAGAGAAAGGGGAAAGAAGCACTTGGAGAGAAACCTGGGAGAAAACCTGATTCAACAACTGTATTGTTTAGCCCTGTTGGAAATATTTCTGTAAAGAACTATATATGGTAAAAAGCATAGAAGCCTCCAATGTTGTGAGCTTCTATGTCCATTTCCTCCTTTGCAAATAAATGCACCTCCAGTTCAAAAAAAGAAGCTCTATGTTGTTGGAAGAAATATCCATCTGGTTCAGTACCAAGCTGGGAGAAAGACACTGGAAACATGGAGACTGATTGGAAAGATGATTTAACAATGAACAGAACCATCAGCATTTATGGTTCTAATGCAGCTGACAAAATGGAGTTGAGGGGGGGGGGTTTACATCTTCTTTGGGCTAGGTATTTGAGCTTCCTGTTCCTGTGCAGGAACATGTATTCTATTGGTTGTTGTCAGATTCCTATGGGGTCATGTAGAGGTTATGTAGGGGTCAAAGCTGGCTCTATAGATAAAAGAGGAGATGCAAATCCTTAATGCTTGTCTGAGCTAATTTGGTTGACCTCTGATTTATTGTTTATCTGAACTCCCAGGTGAAGTTTGAACTTTTCTGGGATGGTGTAATGAAGGAGTTTGTGTTCTGAAAAGGTGTTGGACAATTCCTATTGTGACTAATGGCTTTCATCCTGTTTTAGATCTTGGTGAGGGGCTGCTTCTAATCCTACCATTTCAACTATCCTGTCTTGAATGGATTACCAATCTGCATTTCTAAAAGGTGGCCTTCTCAGTTTCTGCTTGGGGGCAGGGAGACTGGGGCTGTTTTAAGAGCATTTTTCTCCCTTTGGGGGAATATTATATCTTGCCTCTTTAATATTCCTCAAAATATTTCAATCTTCTTCCCACAATGTCAATCAATTATAAAATTACATGCATGATCGAAATAAGTATTTATAGAAAACACTGCCAAACCATTAAATATCCGTCAACATTTTATTATAAGATCTCTCTTCCTTTCCTAGCTTACCGTATATACTCGAGTATAAGTCGACCCGAATATAAGCCGAGGCACCTAATTTAACCACAAAAAACTGGGAAAACTTATTGACTCGAGTATAAGCCGAGGGTGGGAAATGCAGCAGCAACTGGTAAATTTCAAAAATAAAAATAGATACCAATAAAAACTTTCACTAGGACAGTTGAGAATAAGTTTGATGTTCACAATTTCCTCTTTGAAAGAGACCAGTAAATAGGGAACAAGAAGATGACAAAAAAGAAGTGTGTTTTTTCACACTTTTCACACTGCAGTGAACAAAAATGGCATCATAGGAACAGGCTTATTCTCAGTCCAAAGGTTTGTTTCTGATTTCTTCCCTGATTTAAGGGAAATTTGGGAAACAATCTCACTATCATGAAAGGTTTAATTGATTCACTAACCCAAAAGATGATGATGACGACAGTGGGAGGCAGGAGTCACTCTCTCCCTTGCAAGAAAAAAGCAAGAGCCGTTCTTATGATCTCTCCCTCTCTCTCTCTCTCCCCGTAATACAGTCAAGCCCTTTCTACCACGCGCGATCTGCCTTCGCCACTTTGCAACTTGCAAATGCAAAATCCCGGGGTTTTTGCATTTGCAAGGTGCAAAGCGGCGGGGGTGGATCCCGCGTGCTGGAAAGGGCTTGACTGTATTACGGGGAGAGAGAGAGAGAGGGAGAGATCATAAGAATGGCTCTTGCTTTTTTCTTGCAAGGGAGAGAGTGACTCCTGCCTCCCACTGTCATCAACATCTTCTTCTTTTTGGTTAGTGAATCAATTAATTTGGGAAATGATCTCACTATCAGAAAGCAATGCGAGCCGCCACCACCACTTCCTCCTCCCCCTCCTCCCGAGTGGACTGAAAGCAGCTGGAGCTGAGGAAACGAAGCTGAGTGGAGCCGAAGCAACCTCGGCTCGCGTTGTTTTCTCAGCCTAGAGCTCAGAAAACAATGCAGCCGCCACCACCACCTCCTCCACCTCCTCCCAAGTGGACTGAAAGCAGCTGGAGCTGAGGAAACGAAGCTGAGTGGAGCTGAAGCAACCTCGGCTCGCGTTGTTTTCTCAGCCTAGAGAAAGGGGAAGGGGGCTCATCTGGACCAAGGGTGAGTCTCCCCCTCAGTTTCCCCTGAAGGATCTTCTGTCACTTTTGCCTTCTCCCTACATCTTCCCTCTGTTAAAATCCCCCCCCCCACACACACACACTTATTTTCGGTCGGATAGATTTCATGTCTGAGCATTCTCACATGGCGGTGGGTCTTCCCCCCCTAAAAACAGTTAAAAAAAGAAAAAAACAATATATCCTCAAGCAAGAAATTTTCTGCTTCCGATTACCCCCATGCTTAAAAGTTGCAAAGGAAACACGGAAGCAGGGAACTGGCTGCCCAGCTTCGGAGCTCCACACCATTTTTTTTTCAGAGGGGAATCTTACTCGAGTATAAGCCAAGGGGGTTTTTTTCAGCACAAAAAATGTGCTGAAAAACTCGGCTTATACTCGAGTATATACGGTATGTAATGACTTTCCATTTCAAAAAATTTATTCTCAGAGCATACGCACATCCAGCTCATCATTTTCTTAAAAATTATGAGCCTAAAGAGGCCATGTACCAACAAGAGAGAAAGTATTTTCCACCTGCCATAACTGAAGAGAGCATTGCCTACTTACTGCATAAGGAGGTCTTCTCAACTTTGCCTTAAGACTGGAATCAGCTGCAATTCTTCTGTGGATTCTTCTGTAGATTCTCTTTGTAGTTCATTTCCTTTTGCAAGATGCCCTTGTCAAAATAAGTCCACTGTAATAAGAACTTTATTCCATCTCCAGGCTTTTCCTTTGATCAGCTGTCTGTTTTTGTTCTGGGTTTGGTTCCCCCACCCCTTTACATGTCTCGGATTTCACCCAGCTATTTCATTTGCAAAATTTTCCTACTGTTTATCTGAAACAGTGGGGAAAAAATGACAAAAATATATAAATAAATTGGCTTAGGCAATCATACATTAATGATTTGGGGAGATTTTATTATAGACCTCTTCCATAATTGAACATTTATAGAATAGCTCACAAAGTAGTACAAATATACAACTAATTGCAGTGCATCCGTGTAAAACATTATTTTATATAACATATACATACATCCCCATTAGCATTTTTCCCATCTAAATATAATTTTCTATAGAAAATAGGGGTCTCTACAAAGTGAATAACATATTTTTCTTACAGTATACCCCCACAAGAAAAACTTCTAATAAGCTAATTTTTTTCAAGGATGGAGGTTAATGGAAAAAATTTAATTCATTCTCCCCACCACCGCCTTGGATATGGCCCTATAATCACCTACTTTGGAATAAAATTCATTTAATTCAGGTAGACATACTTCTGAAGAGGTACATGTAAGTTTGTAACATTCAAAACCAGAGCTTGAGATATTCTGAATTATATGCTATTTAAAAGAAAACAGACTATATACTTTCATTTCTTTATTGATATAATTTATATAGTCACCCATCTCACACAAGTAATTCTGGGCAGCTTACAAGATTAAAAACAACCTCTCCACTCCCCCAACAAAAATATAATATAACCCACAGCACCCAAAAATACATTATTATCTATCCACAGCACCCAAAAATACATTATTAACTATCATTATTAGGTATTTATTTCCCCACTAACTCACTATCTGGGAAAACAACCAAGTCTTCAGTGTTTTGTTAAAGACTAAGAGAGTTTGGTGACATCCAAATATTTAGGGGGATGCAGTTCCACAGGGACAGCTTTATCTTTTACTTTTCTTAGATAACTTTTTTTCATATCTGCTACAAAAATTACTTATTTTGTTACAAATAGTAATATTTGTTACAGTTTTTGAATTATACTGTAAATAAAGAACTTGAATGATTTCCCCCCTGACTATTATTTCCAGGCCATGCTTTTGGGTTGTCTCATTGGTCACTCCACAAAAATATTCTGAGGAATGTTCAGCTTTCTTCCAATTCTGAGCTATGTTGAGCAATTTCATTTGCAGAGTTATTCTAAGTATATCTTCCAAGATGCTATTTGTTCATCATTTAACCCACTTGGTCTGGTATTCCATCTGTGCAAGGAACATTTTAGATAATACACCTAACAGTATAGTCATGGTTCATTTCCACGCTGTTTTTGTTTGCTTTTACTGTTCAGCATTTTATGTATTTTATCTAATTAGGCATTAGAATTGAGCAATATAGTTAGAAGAATAATTTGTTGGCAAGATACAAACTGTGCATATACCACAGTATATAAGTTCCCTATTTCAGCCCTTGTCATCCAAACAACAAATCTACAAAATACTCAGGAATCTTGGAGAGAGGCAGAGTAGATTACAACCTGGATGGAACACTGCTCTTCTTTTAGATTGACTTTATGCTAGGAAAGAGACAGTTCTTGACCATCTACAAAATATGTAGTATTTTCCTTCCCTTTGTCTTTTTCTAATTCCTAAATAAGAATATAACTTACATTACTTGAAATTCAGCTGGGAGAAGACCATAAAAACATAGATCTGACATTTATTTATTTATTTTGTCAAACAATTATTAGATAACATGTATAAGTATAAATATGGCTATAAATACATGAAATGGATACGAATAATTAAAAAAGAAACAATAGGACAGGAACGGTAGGCACGTTTTGATGTGCTTATGCACACCCCCTATAGACCTCTTAGGAAAGAGGTGAGGTCAATAGTGGACAGTCTAATGTTGAAGATTTTGGGGTTTGGGGAAGAAACCACAGAGTCAGGTAGAGTATTCCGGACATTGACTACTCTCTTGCTGAAGTTGTATTTCCTGCAATCAAGTTTGGTGCGGTTTTTCTTTAGTTTGTGTCTATTTAGTGCTCTTGTATTGTTTTGGTTGAAGCTGAAGTATTCATTGATAGGTAGGACATTGCAACATACGATTTTATAGACTATACTGAAGGCGGCATAGTTCTAGGTTGTCTTGGTCTAAAATTTCAAGTCTGGTGGCACAAGGTATTTTGCTACAAGTAGAGGAGTGGAGGATTCTTCTCATAAAATATTTCTGGGCTTTCTGAATTGTATTAATATCAGATATGTAATGCGGGTTCCAGATTGATCAGCTGTATTCAAGTATTGGTCCAGCAAATGTTTTATATTCTCTAGTTAGTAGAATAATATTACCAGAGAAAAAGCTATGCAAGATTAGGTTAACAACTCTTAATGCCTTTTTGGCTATATAGTTGCAATGGGCTCTAGCACTTAGATCATGTGAGATGAGTACTTCAAGGTCCTTGACAAAGTTTTTGTCATCAACAAGCTGATTATTCAGCTTGTATTTTATTTTTGATATTTTTTTGCCAATATGTGGGACAGAGCATTTATTTGTTGAGATTTGAAGTTGCCATTTGTTTGACCATTCTGACACATAGTCAAGGTCTTTTTGAAGGGTAGCAACATTGTCAGTGGTGTTGAATAGCTTTACATTGTCAGTGAAAGGAACACAGTTGTGCTTAATATAATCACAGAGGTCATTAATATAGAGTATGAAGAGAATTGGTCCTAGAACACTGCCTTGGGGGACACCACTGTTGACAGGTACAGGATTTGATAGGACCCTCCCAATTTTGACCATTTGTTGCCTGTTTGTCAGGAATGCTTCTATCCAGTTATGCAGGTATCCAGAGATACCAACAAGACTTAGTTTTTGGAGTAGTTTGTCATGTACCACTGAATCAAAGGCTTTACAGAAGTCTATGTAAATTGTGTCAATTGCTTTGCCCTGATCAAGTTGTGTAGTCCATATGTTGTTACAGTGCAAGAGTTGCAGGTTACAGGACAGTTTCCTTCTGAAACCAAACTGTTTGTTAGAGAGTACCGTATATACTCGAGTATAAGCCGAGTTTTTCAGCACATTTTTTGTGCTGAAAAAAAAACCCCTCGGCTTATACTCGAGTCAGATTCCCCTCTGAAAAAAAATGGTGTGGAGCTCCGAAGCTGGGCAGCCGCTTCCCTGCTTCCGTGTTTCCTTTGCAACTTTTAAGCATGGGAGGGGGAGGCTTTTCTGAGCTCTAGGCTGAGAAAGCAACGCGAGCGGAGGTCGCTCCACTCAGTTTCATTTCCTCAGCTCCAGCTGCTTTCAGTCCACTCAGGAGGAGGGGGAGGAGGGGGAGGCTTTTCTGAGCTCTAGGCTGAGAAAGCAACGCGAGCCGAGGTCGCTCCACTCAGTTTCATTTCCTCAGCTCCAGCTGCTTTCAGTCCACTCGGGAGGAGGGGGAGGAGGGGGAGGCTTTTCTGAGCTCTAGGCTGAGAAAGCAACGCGAGCGGAGGTCGCTCCACTCAGTTTCATTTCCTCAGCTCCAGCTGCTTTCAGTCCACTCGGGAGGAGGGGGAGGAGGGGGAGAGAGAGAGAGAGAGAGATCATAAGAATGGCTCTTGGTTTTTTCTTGCAAGGGAGAGAGTGACTCCTGCCTACCACTGTCATCATCATCATCTTTTGGGTTAGTAAATCAATCAAACCTTTCATGATAGTGAGATCGTTTCCCAAATTTCCCTTAAATCAGGGAAGAAATCAGAAACAAACCTTTGAGCTGAGAATAAGCTTGTTCCTATGATGCCATTTTTGTTCACTTCAGTGTGAAAAGTGTGAAAAAACACACTTCTTTTTCTTCATATTCTTGTTCCCTATTTACTGGTCTCTTTCAAAGAGGAAATTGTGAACATCAAACTTATTCTCAACTGTCCTAGTGAAAGTTTTTATTGCCATCTATTTTTATTTTTGAAATTTACCAGTAGCTGCTGCATTTCCCACCCTCGACTTATACTCGAGTCAATAAGTTTTCCCAGTTTTTTGTGGTTAAATTAGGTGCCTCGGCTTATATTCGGGTCGACTTATACTCGAGTATATACGGTAGGTTGTTTGTCTCTAAGTGGAGGATAATGGATTGGTTAATAATTGATTCCATGACTTTACAGGTAACACAGCATAAAGAGATTGGTCTGTAATTTTCAACTAAGCTGGGTTCTCCCTTTTTGAAGATGGGAATGACTGTGGCTAGTGACCATAGATTTGGCAATTCCTGAAAGATTTTTCAAAGATTATGTTTAGAGGTTCAGCTATGGCAGTGGATAGCTTTTTTAAGAAGTAGGCACAAACTCCATCTGGTCCAATAGATAAAGATAGTTTTAGATTATGTAGTGCTTTTTCAACATTGTCTTCTGTAAAATCGATATGTATTAGATCATTGTAGCTGTCTATGGTTCGACTAGGAAATATTGGGCATGATCCATTGCTGTTTACAAATACTGAGCCAAAATTTTTTAGATAGGACCAAGGTGGTTTTACATGAGTCCAATATAAATGTAGGTGTATAAATGTATTGGGTAACTGCTTTCACATTGTATTCCATAGATATTTACTCCGTACGCTTTTTTTAACCCTTATAAATGTTTCCCATTAAAAGTGCCAAAATTCTTCCCAACTCTGAACAAAATAACTGAAGTAGACTTCCTTTCTCAACCAGTTCCTGTCCAGTGCTCCTGTCAACATCAAAAGTAATTTTCATCTCCTAGCTCTTACAGTAAACATTCCAAATAACTTTTGTTTGCTGAACTCAAACATATATCTTTGTATGACATATAGATATTTAATCTGTATTTAGTACCTTATCATATCAGAAAATGTAATTGCTCACTAATTATTACATGTGACAATGATCCTTACCCATAGCTGAATTAAAATGCTATACAATCATTCTTGAGTCAGCACAAAAATTATTGGCATAAATTTTACTTTCATAAAATCAATTCCTATCATACCTCCATAGCATATTTTCAGAGTCACCTCCAAGTGATGTTGTTCTGATTACTGAGTGTGCTGCTGGGGCATATTATTATTGTATCTTTTATTCTTTAAACATGAAACTCAGTCAACTGAACATTTAAAAATGTATCACAATTATTATTGACTGGCACTGATGGTTGATACAGGTTGCTGCCAGCATCCTAGGTATCAACCAAGTATCTTCTTAAAATGTACAATGTTCTGAGTAGCACAGTTTTTTGCAGTTCCTCTGGTGTTATTGCAGGAAGTTGCAATTTCTTGATGTATTGCAACTTCCTGAATTATTATTATTATTATTATTATTATTATTATTATTATTATTATTATTATTATTATTATTATTATTATCTTTTATTCATTAAACATGAAACTCAGTCAACTGAACATTTAAAATTGTATTACAAATATCAATCACTGGTTCTGATGGTTAATATGGATTGCTGTCAGCATCCTAGGTATCAACCAAGTATCTTCTTAAAATGTATGTTGTTCCGAGTAGCACAGCTTTTTGCAGTTCCTCTGGCGCTACAGCAGGAAGCTGCAACTTCTTGATGTATTTTGCAAAATTCTTAGACATGGTACCAAGTGCCCCAATGACAATGGGTTTCACTGTTACATGTTTCATCCATAACTGTGTAGTTTTGATGGCCAAATCATGATATTTTGTGATTTTTTTCCAGTTCTTTTTCTTCGACTCTGATGTCTCCTGATACAGCAATATCAATAAATTGTACGTCTCTGCCCTCGACAACCATAATATCTGGCATGTTATGCTCCAAATGGTGATCTGTCTGTATTTGAAAGTCCCACAAGATCTTCATGGTTTCATTTTCTGCAACTTTTTCCACTTTATGTTCCCATGACTTTTTGGATATAGGTAGGTGTATTTTTTACATAATGACCAGTGGATTAATTTAGCAACTCGATCATGTCTAGCTTTGTAGTCAGTTTGCACAATTTTTCTGTACTCACATAGTAAGTGTGATGACCCAGGGTGGGATATAAAATAAACAAAGTCCCAAAAACAGATGAAGCCCCTTTTATTCCTTCACTTTGCTTCAAAGCTCCAAATATCCTTAACTGGAGACAAAAAACTCCCCCACAAACAATTACGGAAAGGAGGAAATGCAATTTAAACTAAAAATGCTTATAAATTATAAAGAGTAAAAACAACACAAACCACACTGAAAAAATTAAGGGAACGAGGCAAGATAAGGGCTTGAAGACATCCACTGATATGGGACGGACACCAAACTCAGAAGACATCCACACTGGGAAGGACGCCAAACTCAGAGAGGAATGACAAACTAGAGATATTTCCACGCTTTGTTTCCAGCACTGACCCAAACGCACGTCCGTCCTTTTAACCAGTTCTCACAGCTCTGCAGCCCATGAAGAGGATCAAGGCCCTTTCCTCCCCTGTAGACCATGCCATTCCTGTCTCTCCCTTATCCTCTCCTCCCTGAGTGTCCTAGGATGGAGAGGGGATAGGCTGGGTCTTCCTCTGACTGCCCAGACAGCCTCTGCCCTTCCCCAGCCTCCTCCACAACCTCCGGAGCCACACTTCCACACGCTTTGTCAGTGCAAAGTCAGCTGTTTGGATTGTGAGTGGATTTTTGTATCTTCACTTTCATGGCATTAGTTTGTAGTGCTTGTTCTTGAGCAGCAGTATTAAACCTTCCATTTCTTTCTTGATGGTCCCTCTCTTAAGCCATGCCCATGTCATGTTGTTCTCACATTTTCCTTCAATGTTTTTCAAGTGCTGTCCATGCAAAGCTTTGGTTTTCCATCCATTTAATCTGTTATCCAGCTGTTTTCCCTTATATTCTGCCTTTGTTTCTGTAGTTTTTATAATGTTCACAGCCTGCAGCAATTTTTCTATATTTTGATTCACATAATCATTCAAACTATGTTTTTCTTCT
This sequence comes from Hydrophis major, assembly GCA_033807585.1. Lineage (NCBI taxonomy): Eukaryota > Metazoa > Chordata > Lepidosauria > Squamata > Elapidae > Hydrophis > Hydrophis major. The sequence goes on from CM066329.1 coordinate 161,953,052, forward strand.
TCTACAGTTTGATGGATTTGCAATAGTCCTCTGCTCCCTATTCTTCTTGGCAGGTAAAACCTGTTGATGTCATTTTGTGGATGTAAAGCATGTACATATTCAAAAGTTTATGCGTTTTTCGGTCCAGGATTTCCAGTTCAGCCACAGTCCAGTTGATGATTCCAGCTGGGTAGCATATCACTGAAACTGCCCATGTAATAATGGCTTTAATTATGTTTAACATTTGATGATTTCTCCATTTACTTTGGTTGTCCACGTTTTGGATTTTTGTCCCAGTCACTTTACAGTTGCACATCCTGGTTCCCCAGCCATAGACACTGAGCTCTATAGCCCATTTCTTTTTTTCTTTTTTCTTTTAAACAAGTTTTATTGATTTTAAAGACAAACAAAACATAAGACATCAAAGTATAAAACCTCCTTTCTCAAAAATTACTTATAAGTTTTAACAAGGCAAATAAAGCATTATTTTTAAGGCATAGTTCCACATTGTCACATTTCCATTTAAGCACATATATATCTTTTCCAAATTTCTCATTGTTTCTCCTTTCACTTTTATTCAATTATATTTCTTTCTATCAAGGTTTTATTAATTCTCAATCAAGCATAAACACACAAAATACAAAACATAAAACAAGACATAAAAAGATAAAACCTTCTTAATTATCATTATATATGTCTTTTCCAAATTTCTCTCCCTTTAGTTTTATTCCTCCAAGGTTTTATTAATTCACAATCAAAACATAGCTAACCAAAATACAAAACATAAAACATAAAACTTCTTTTGAAAAGTGGCTTAGCCCGGGGTTACAACTTTTTTTACAGACCTAAATCAAGTTCATGCTCACCTTATATACCATTCATATCTTATTAACCATTCTATATTTTCTGTATAACTTCTCCCTTCTTTTCACTCTCTTAATTATATTTTGTTTATTTCATCTTATTTCAAAATCATTATGTTTGTATAATGTCCATTCTTTTCCAATCATCTATTTATCTCTTCTCTTTAGCAAAGAATTTCTCCTGTAATCACTTTTAAGGTGTGATGCCTTTCCCTAAAGTAACACTTAAAATAATACATAATTTCTATCCTGATTCTGCTTAGTACATTCTACATGTTGCATTTTGAAAAAAAAGAATAATAAATTATAATATAGTTAAATATATAATTTCCATTCTAATTCTAATTAATAGTATAACTAAGCATTAATCATTTTACACATTCTCTTTGATATTTTATTAAATATTGAAATCTATCATTATAAAACATTTTAATATTTTAATATTTTGTTAAATCTTATAATATTCCAATAGACTATTTCAAATGCAAATACTACAATACTATCTTATGTACCGTGTTTCTCATATAATAAGGCTGGGTCTTATTTTTTTTGAGCCCCGAAAAAATGGCTAGGCTGTCTTTTCGGGGGTGACTTAATTCCCCGCCCTTGCATCTTTGGGTGGGCAGCGACTGCTTGGATGTTGACCTCAGCATTGGTGGGGCACTTCGTATCGGGGTCAATGCAGGCAGCATAATATCCGGGTGTGCAACAAAAGTACTTCCTAATGGCAAGCCCCCCCACCATTTCCCCCCATTTCGCATGTTTTAATATAGGCCTTAATTTGGGGGGAGGGGCTTAATTTCATTTCATACCTATAAAACATGCTGGGACTTCCTATTGGGGGAGGCCATATTGTTGGAGAAACAGGATACTCTTGCAGAATCTTTCTTAAATTATAAACTATTCTTCATCCTTTATCTCTAAAAAAGATATCTTATTTCAGACCATGGCTTTTTTTCCCCTTTTTCCCTCCCTTTCTTCTCCAGTCTGATCTTTTTGCCCCTCCTTCTCCTAACCCTTTTTAGCTTCCCCTCTCTGTTGTAATCCTCTTTTCAATTGCTTTCTAACATTGTACCTTTTTTTCACCTTATTTTTCTTTTTCTTGGTTGTTTTATTGAATCTTAAATTCTCATTTTTCCTTCCTCTGTTCCTATTTTCTTTCTTAATCAAACTTTTTTGTCCATTAAAAATGGCTTCCTTTTCTTCTTCTTCTTCTCCTTCTCCTTCTTCCTTAAGTATTTGCTGGTACGTAGAAACCGCCATTTCTAAAAAGTGGAAGACAGCTACCAATGAATTCTTGCCATTTTGTTCTCTTTCTTTTAATTTTTCATATTCCATTTTTAGTTGATCCACAGATGGTGCCACTGTACATTTTTAAGAACAACCCAGATGTTTTTAATCTTAAAGTAATTTGCAAATGTCAAAATTATCAAACAATCCAAACAGACAGAAATTATTTCCTCTTCTTCTCTTTGCAACTTTTCCTCCTGGGGCAAAATCCCAAATATATTTTAAAGCCGTATTACAATTAGTTGTTGGTCGTATAATCTTCAAAGTGTCTCCTCCAACAAGTTTTTAAAGATTTTTTTTTTAGTCCTCTTCTTCCCACTTATAACAAAGAGCCTTGTTTTTACCTTAAAGAAGCAGGTTTTTCTGTGCTCATTTGCTTTCTCCGTAAGGAAGGGGAATGAACTTTCCTTCAGCACTTTCGCTGCCCATAACAACTTCTTTTGGAAACAAATGTATCAATCTGAAAGTCAGGTTTCCAAGGTGTTTTAAAAGTAACTTAATGTCACGGTTCAGCCAAGAAAACTTCTCCTTCTGTCTTCCTCCTGCACAGTCTTATCCGGTTGAAGATTCCTTTGTGGCTGCCATTTCTGACAGCTACTCCACCACCTCAGGAAAAAGGAGTCTAGCTGGCTGGGGAAAGGGGGTGCGATATCCCCAAACCTCTGCCCGGATCTCCTCTGTCTTCCATTGCCTCTTCGGAAAAGTGACAACCCCCAAATCCAGTTGGATCAGGGGTACCTCAGCGGCAAGCACAGCAGGGACCTGCAGAGAAGTGGATTCCTGCCACCGCCGAAGCCTTGCAACTGGAAGATCTCTGTAGCCCATTTCTTGACAGATGTCCAGGACCCATAGCATCTGATGTAGTCCTTGTTGACCTGGGTGACGAGCAATCTAGTATGGAATTTTGTTGATTTCTTCTCATCATTGGTGATGGTAGGGGCCAACAATCCCATAACCACAATAGGGAAAAAAAAGATGCCATCCATTTCCTACCCACTTCCTTCTGTTATTTCAGAATCAAAAAGATTGTGTCTTAGCAATTTTGGTCATATAATGGAAGGTTTAGAAGACAGCCCAATCTAAAGTAACTAAGTTAAACAAGAAATGTGTTTTCTCTGTTAACTAAAAACAGAGTACTAACAGGAAATGCCATCCAAATACAATTAACTCCAACATCACCTAGTGACTAAACTAAATAATTACACTCTGCACATGGTTTGGTCCTTGTCTCCATTCCATCTTGCTTTACTTGCCAATGCTGTTATTCCTGGTGCTCTTCAAAAAGGAGTCTTCAGTTAGTTCCTGAATCATGGATATTAGGAAAAATGTGATGTACTGAATTCAATGGAGTATTGATCCTCGATCAATGTGAGCTGGGTTTATTCGCATGCTTAATCATTACGTTCACTGGGCTATTGGTTGCTACCATTCTTCCAATTACTGTGTTTTAAATGGGCTAATTCTTCAAGTTTTGCAATGCTGTGATAAATACATCTGGGCAGCCCTTCTCCACCCTTGAATAGAGCTGATGGGCTTATTTTTATAAACAGAAATTTGATTGTCTTTAGCTTTTCTCTTATCACCTAACAAGAAGTCTTGATTTTTGAAATGTTAAGCTACAAATGTAAATTTAAAATAATAGAGCAAAACATTCAACTTCCAAATGTATACATACATTCCAAAGATTGAAGATATAGTACTGAATGTCATGTTGGAATTCAGCATTAGGCATGATTTGTTATTTACCAGGTTGCTATGATCAGTGAATGGTGCACATTTTGTAAGAGCATAGGAATTCTTTATGCTGTATTCTGATTGTATTTTGCAGACTCACTGATTTATCCATTCTTAAAATCTGCTGTGAAATTTGGTTCCTGATTTACTTATGAACTTGCTGCTGCTTTGTTAAGACAAAGCATGAATGAGTTTTGTTGATAATGATGGTTAGCCTGCACAAATTAGATCGTGTTTAAGAAAAAGTAACACCCCACCTCCCAAATTGATTATAATTCCAAAGGAGCCATGAATCATGGCTTTGGCACTCCTGAGCAAATTAAGGTTTGCAATTCCAGATTTCTTGAAGAGACTGAGTAAGAAGAAAACATGCAAGAAAATAAATGTTATTATTCCTTCCATTGTTTTACTTTTGAATCCCTAGAATAGTACCTTGGTCATGTTTCTGATCACATACTGTCAATCAATATCAAGTTCCTTCTTTTTTTTCTATATAACGTTTATGTTGAATTACTTGATTTGGCCAGTCTTGGCTTTTTCTAGGTTTCATTCTTGGTATTATTCAATTGCTTGTTTTGAATTTCTACTCAGGTGTACATTTTGTAAGAGTACTGGGATTCTTTATGCTGCATCCTGATTGTGTATACATTGCATGTACCTGCTAGTTGTTGGGATGTGGGCAACAGTATACTGGCTTGTAAGGTAGTTTCTAGATTAAAGTTTCACTTTGCTAAAAATAATGTGAGCTTGCTTGAGGTAAACCTGAGTTTTGTTTCTGCTTGTGGAAGGGTTGCTAAGAAGAATTCTGGTAATATCAGATTGAAAGACGAATCAGATAGGTGAAGAATTGGAACCTGGTTGGACAATGCCAATGGTAATGACAATGAGGAGAGTGGGAAACCCTGGGAAACCAAAAGGGCACTCTGTAATGTTAGTTCTACTTCCTAATTGCTACTTTCTAATTGCAATCTTATCAGGAGCTGCTGATACAGTTCTACAAAGGGATTATTGAGTCTGTCATCTGAACCTCTATTTGGTTTATTTCTGGTTCTGCAAGCCAACAAGACAGACACAGACTTCAGAAAATAATTAGGACTGCAGAAAAAACAATTGCTACCAACCTGCCTTCCATTGAGGACCTGTATACTGCATGAGACAAAAGGAGGGCTGTGAAAATATTTACAGAACCTTCACATCCTGGACATCAACTGTTTCAACTCCTACCCTCAAACCTACACTATAGAGCACTGCACACCAGAACAACTGGACACAAAGGCAGTTTTTCCCCAAAGCCATCTCTCTGCTAAATAAATAATTCCCTCAAAACTATCAAACTATTTACTAAGTCTGAATTATTGTTACTATTACTATTAATCCTCCCATCCTTCCTTTCACCCATCTCCTTCCACTTATGACTGTATGGCTGTAACTTTGTTGCTTGTATCTTAACAATTTTTATTGACTGTTTCCTAATATGATTTGATTGCTTGTTGTACCCTATGACTATTGTTAAGTGTTGTACCTTATGATTCTTGACTCTTGATTAGTGTATCATTTCTTTTATGTACATTGAGAGCATTTGCACCAAGACAAATTCCTTGTGTGTCCAATCACACTTGGCCAATAAAGAATTTTAGTCAACTCTATTCCAGTATTTGAGGGACTGCCACAAAGAAAAGGAGGTGGCAACTTATTTTCCAAAGCCCCAGAAGGCAAGGCAAGAAACAGTGGATGGAAACTAATCAAGGAGAGAGGCAACCTGGAATGAAGGAGAAACTTCCTAACAGTGAGAACAATAAACCAGTGGAACAGCTTGCCTTCAGTAGTTGTGTATGCTTCATCACTGGAGATTTTTAAGAAAAGACTGGGCAACAACCTACTGTATCTGAAATTGTATAGGATCTCCTGCTTGAACAGGGGTTGGACTAGAAGACCTCCAAGGTCTCTTCTAGCTCTATTCTGACTGGTTGATTGTCATAAAAGTAATCTGAATGCAATAGAAATAAGATTATCTATGAAGTATGGCTAGTACACAGGAAATTATGATGGCAAGAATGAGTGCATATGGATTGTATTCAACAATAGTGAACTGAAGGAATCAAATGCATTGAAGTGGTTTAGTCATATCAAGAGAATGAACAAGGAGCAAATCATAAAACAAATATAAAAATGAAGAGTGAATGAAAGGCAAAAAGGGAAGGAGGAAACAAAAAAAAATCATAGGCAATTGAAATTGAGAGTCAGTTTTATGTAGTTGGTTAAGACACGGGGTTAGAAACCAGGAGACTGAGTTCTTCTAGTCCCACCTTAGGCACAAAGCCAGCTGGGTGTTCTTGGGTCAGTAACTCTCTCTCAACACTCAGAAGCAGGAAATGGCAAACCACTTCTGTAGTCTTACTAAGTATACCACAGGGACTAGCATAGGCAGTCACCAAGAGTGAACACTGATTCAAATGCACCAAAGCTGCTTCCCCCTGGAATTAATGTGTTATTTAAAATAAGAAGTAGCTGAGAAGTATTTGTGTCTGTTTCTAACCTAAACTAAGTGAAAATGGTAAAATGTGTGTTGTGTTGCCTTTATGAAAAATACACCTTTTCACAGTTACAGTGTAATACTGCATGGGACGGAAGTTTTGTTGCAATATTGTGACACATATTTTCTGACTTATCTCTCCCTTTTCCCTCATTGCAACGAGGAGGTTAAAAAACAAAAAGCCTGCAATGAGGAGGCTGCAATGAGGAGGTTAAAAAACAAAAAGCAACCTATGATTGTCCTATTGTCATGTCCCTGTCAGAGTGTGAATCCAAGGAGGAAGCTGAACAGCTGACGGGGAGAGGGAGTGTGGCTCCATTGGCTGTGGAGGAAATTGGAAAAAGCAAAGTCCGGCTGGGCAGAGCAGGAAAGAGGTAGAACAAGGGAGAGGGAATTCAGAGGAAGACCCAGACCTCTTCATCCTAGGGCATGCAGGGAGGAACAGAGAAGACAGCAATGTGGGTTGCATGGCTTATGGGGGAGGAAAGGGCCCTGATTCCCTTAATGAGCTGCAGCTGGGAACACAGTGTATAAAAAAGGTAAGCTGCGTGTGGGAGACTGTTGGGAGCAAATGTGAATTTATCTTGTATCATTGTGGTTTATATGTGTTCCTGGCATCTTCCCAACTGTGCAAGTTTTGCCATGCTTTCAAGTTTGAAATTCTTGCTCCTGCCCTGCCAAACTAATTACTTCAGTTTGGCTTGTTTGGACTTTAAGTTACAGTTTGTGTTTACCCTGTTTTAGACTTAATTTTCTACAGTCAAAGGCTGTTGATGTGAGAGTTTTCTTCATCCAGAAGCTAACCTGGACATTGGGGGCAAACTTGGAGATAATAAAGGGAATCTTCTTGATTATTTGACTGTGTTGCCCAACCCGTTTGCTCACATATGATTGCTCTCCTAGCTTTCCATTCCCCATGTCCTCTTTCTCCCCAGGGAAGAGAAAGAAAGGCATGGATGCTGCAAGTATCACTTTCTCCGTGTGAGTAAAGCGCCTGGAGTGAGAAGGAGTGTGGTCTGACAGAAGGGGTGGGAGTGAATCGAGCCTTGGAGAAATTTAAAGGAGTTGCTTGTCTGTTAAGTGCTCTGTGTGTGTGTGTGTGTGTGTGTGTATGAGAGAGAGAAAGAAAAAGAGAAAGAGAAAGAGAAAGAGAAAGAAAGAAAGAAAGAAAGAAAGAAAGAAAGAAAGAAAGAAAGAAAGAAAGAAAGAAAAAAAGAAAGAAAGAAAGTGTTCTGTCCCTAATTAGCATTCTTGAGATCCCCGCGCTTTGATTGGCCAAAGCGCGGGGCACTCTGATTGGTCAGGCGAGCCGCGCCGATTGGCTCACTAAGAATCTCCCGCGATTGGTCCATTCGAATCGCGGGAGATTCAAAGCGGTGCCATTGGCCGCAGCCGCCGTGGCTGAAAGAATAAAAGCCGCAAACCTTTTGCGAAGAGCCAGTTCGGTTCCTACTTTAATAAAAGAGCATGCTTTGAAGTCACCGACTCCTGGCATCATTTCGCGGACACAACACTGGCGACGAAGGTGGGATCCAGACCCTGAACCGAACCACGTGTCCGACGGAAGCCAGACGAACCACCACGATGGCGAAAATCGCACCCCCCGCACCCTTCAACCTCGCCACCGAGGACTGGGAATCGTACTCCGACCGATTCCGCATGTTCCTTGAGTGCAGCGACCTGAAGGACACCACCGGCCCCATGAAGCGCGCCGTCTTCCTGACCCACTGTGGGACCAAGGTATTCAAGATGGCCAAGGCGCTTGCCAAACCCGCCGATGCGACCGCGATGGACTGGGACGTCCTCGAGCCAATACTTCAGCGGCACTACGCTCCAGAGGTACCCATCCTGATCCGACGCAACGAATTTTACCGTCGGGACCAATGGTCGGGTGAGAGCTTCAGCGACTTCGTCGCCGAGCTACGGCACCTAGGGGGGCTCTGCGAATTCGACAACCTGAACGACGCCCTGCGAGACAGAATTGTGCTCGGTTTGTGGGACCCCGTCCTCCAGAGCCGGCTGATGGCCAAGGGCAACATCAGCCTAGCAGACACCCTCACCGCAGCCGCAGCCGCCAAAGCAACCCGACCATTCCGCTGACCGCATGCACAGACCGAACGCTGGGGACCGCAGCGGAAACAACAACCCTGCGAGGTTGGCCGAGGCCCAACCCGAGACGACCACCCACCAGGGCGACTTCCACTCGGCGTCGGGCACTTCCGAGGATGAGGAGGACATCCATCGCCTCCAGAGAGGCCGCGACCCACGGAACCGGCGGGGTCGTAAGTCGAGGACCAACTGTGCCGGTTGCGGCAGCGACCACCCCAGGTCGGAATGCCGGTTTTTCGAATTGATCTGCCGGCATTGCGACAAGAAGGGACACATCGCCCGTGTCTGCCGCCTAAAGAAGAACCGCAGCCCGGCACGATGGGACCAGAGCGACCAGAGGAGAGAGAACACACCACCCCGGACCAGAGATCGCCCCTCGGACAACAGATGGGACCGGAACGGACGATCCCTGCGAGGCGGCGCTAACCAGCGAAGAGAGGAGACCCATCAGACGGTCACCATCGGCCACGCCATAACCAATGATGCCCGGAAGGTCCACGTGGAGGTAGGCATCGAGGGCGAGCCATGCAAAATGGAGGTGGACTCCGGGTCCTACCTCTCCATGATAGCATGGCATGAAATAAAGCGCTTGGTGCCTACCATCCAAAGGAGGAACCTAGACAGCCAGAGACTCATCGTAAAGGACTACCAGGGAAACCGCATTCCGGTAGTCGGAACCAAACACTTCAACATCACATATAAAGGGCACACCGAAAGGCTTCCCCTGACAATCGTCGACCACGACCGCCCAAGCCTACTGGGACTGCAATGGTTCGCCCCGCTCGGCATCGCAGTCACGGGAGTCGACCACGTCACCGACGACAGCTGGGAGCAGCAACTGGCCCGGGAATTCCAAGAGGTCTTCGACGGAAACCTAGGCAAGTACCGAGGGCCCCTTATATCATTCAGCCTAGACCCAAATGTCCCCCCAAAATGCCTGAAACCAAGGCGGGTGCCATTCGCACTTAAACCCAAGATAGACGAGCAAATTGACAAGCTCGTCAAGCAAGGGGTCCTACAGCCCATAGAACACGCCCGGTGGGAGACCCCCATAGTCACCCCGATCAAGCCCGATGGGTCGGTGAGGATCTGTGGGGACTATAAGGCCACCCTAAATGGCGCGCTACAACAAAGCGCCTACCCCGTCCCAGTAGTGCAACACCTACTGCACTCACTGGGAGGGGGCAAGGTTTTCGCCAAGCTCGACCTCGCCCAGGCATACCAACAGTTGCCAGTCAACAAGCAAATGGCAGAAGCGCAAACCATAGTCACCCACCGGGGAGCATTTAAATGTAACCGACTCCAATTCGGAGTCAGCGTAGCACCGGGAATATTCCAAAGCCTAATGGAAAGACTATTGCAAGGCATCAAGGGGGTGGTACCTTACTTCGACAACGTCCTAGTGTCGGCAACCAACCAAGCCGAACTAGAGGGTCGCCTAAGGGAGGTCCTAACCAAATTCAAAGAGACCGGGCTCAAAGTCAAGAGGGAGAAATGCCAATTATACACGGAACGGGTAGAATTCCTAGGATACCTCCTAGACCGTCACGGCATTCACCCCACAAACCAAAAAAATCAAGGCCATCAAAGAAGCACCCACACCCAAGTGGAAGACGGAACTACAGGCATTCCTCGGGCTACTTAACTTTTACAATGTTTTCCTGCCCCAAAAGGCGACGGTGGCGGAGCCCTTGCATAGGCTCCTGGACAAGGCGGCGACCTGGACTTGGGGGAAACGCAAGCAAGCTGCCTTCCAAAGAACAAAGGACCTCCTCACTTCGGACGCCGTCCTTATACAGTATAACGAGACCCTACCTCTGGCCGTCACATGCGACGCATCACCTTTCGACATCGGCGCTGTCCTCAGCCATACCCTCCCCGACGGAAAAGAAGCGCCCATCGCGTTCTTTTCAAGGACCCTCACCAAACTGGAGCAGAACTATAGCCAGCTGGACAAAGAGGCTCTGGGTATCGTTGCCGCCATAAAAAGATTCCACGAGTATCTCTACGGTCGGACATTCACCATCATAACTGACCACAAGCTGCTGCTGGGAATCCTTGCAGGAAACTGGGACACCCCGAACATTCTGTCTCCCCGAATGACAAGGTGGTCCGAGTTCCTGGCAGCCTACAACTACGGACTCATACACAAACCGGGTAAGACGATCTCCCATGCAGACGCCTTAAGCCGCTCGCCACTACCGGAACCTGACACCGACCCAGCACCCACGACGACCACCCTCAGCATAGAGACTCTACCCAACCTGCCCATAACCGCATCAGACATTGCCCGAGAGACTAATAAAAACAAACGTCTGGCGCGGGTGTTGCATTGGGTAGAGAAAGGGTGGCCGGAAAGGGACAATGACGAGTCCGTCAAAACATTCCGAAACCGCCAAACGGAACTCTCGTTATTAAAAAGGTGCATACTATGGGGAGATAGGGTGGTCATTCCAGAAAAGCTACAAGGGAAGGTTCTGGAACTGCTGCACGAGGGGCACCCTGGCATCGTTAGGACTAAAGCCCTGGCCAGAAGTTACGCTTGGTGGCCAGGGATGGACAAACAAATTGAGACCTCGGTAGCAAGGTGCCAACGATGCCAGGAAACTAGGCCAAGCCCACCCACAGCACCCGTCCTAGAGTGGGAAACCCCAAGGGGACCTTGGTCTAGGATTCACATAGACTTCGCCGGGCCCACAAAAGGACACACCTTCCTTATAACAGTAGACGCTTACTCCAACTGGCTGGAGGTAAGCAACATGAAGACAACAACCACGGAGGCCGTGATCAAGGAACTCTGCAAACTCTTCGCAACGCACGGCCTCCCAGACGTCGTCGTTTCCGACAACGGGCCCCAATTCACCTCGCTGGAATTCAAAAAATTCCTAGCGGAAAGGGGCATCTGCCACGCGCTGACAGCACCGGCGCACCCGGCGGCAAACGGTAGGGTGGAACGGATGGTGCAATTCACTAAGAAAACCATCCGGAAAATAGACCACGGGGAGATCCAGGAGAAAATAAACAAACTACTCTTCACCCAACACATAACCCCAAATACCACAACGAATAAGAGCCCAGCCGAACTATTAATGGGGAGGAAATTAAGGTCCCCACTCGACAGGTTACACCCCACGTATAACCCGGAGAAGCCCCCAGACTCAAACAGCAAACACCGAACTTTTGCACCAGGCGACCCCGTATACGCAAGAAACCTGACGGGAGACCCACTATGGATACCGGCCGTCATCACACAAATAATAGGCCCACACTCGTACCAGCTACAAACAGCAGACGGACGAGCGTGGAAACGCCACATCGACCAATTAAGGTCGAGGACTGCCAACCAAGAGACCACTGACGCACAAACAGGCGAAACCAACCCCCACAACACAAACCAAGGGGGGAGGGAATACCCAGGGGACCAAAACCAAAGAAGAATAAACCAGCCATACTTACCGGAAAGCAGCCATCACGACCCCTCGCCAGGAAGAGACAGCCAGGCCAGCTCGACCGGCCCGGAAAGACCGAGCGGGAGCGGCGAAAACCACAGCTCAACCAACCCGGGAGGCCCAGGAGGGAGCTACGGAGAGCGGCCCGGCCCAACCGACCAGCCGGTTCCCACGACGGCATCAGGAGCAACAGAGATACCGACCGAACCGGCCGGGATCCAACCTACGACTGAGCTCCGCAGGTCCAGTAGGCTCAGATGGAGCCCCGCCTACCTACATGACTACGCGATGTAAGGACTGAACCAAGAGGGGAGGGGTGTTCTGTCCCTAATTAGCATTCTTGAGATCCCCGCACTTTGATTGGCCAAAGCGCGGGGCACTCTGATTGGTCAGGCGAGCCGCGCCGATTGGCTCACTAAGAATCTCCTGCGATTGGTCCATTCGAATCACGGGAGATTCAAAGCGGTGCCATTGGCCGCAGCCGCTGCAGCTGAAAGAATAAAAGCCGCGAACCTTTTGCAAAGAGCGAGTTCGGTTCCTACTTTAATAAAAGAGCATGATTTGAAGTCACCGACTCCTGGCATCATTTCGCGGACACAACAGAAAGAAAGAAAGAGAAAGGTAGAGAAAGAAAGAAAAAATTAAGAAGAGAGAGAGAGAAAACTCTGTGCTATTATTTTTAATTGTTCTATTATTTATCATGTGTTAATATTTTACATTGTCCCTACACCTAGAGTGATTTTTCTGCCTTTCTTTTGCCCAGGGCTACCACATATTTTTCAGGGTTTACATGAATTCAATGTCAATAGTCCAGAGCATGAAATACACATGTTTTTAACAAGAGTTGAAAGGGACTTTGGAGGTCTTCTAGTCCAACCCCCAACTCAGACAAGAAAACTGAAGATGTCAAACTCTGAGTAGAAATCCTGGGAAAGGTGTCAGAATAATATTTAGAAGGGACCTTGGGCTGAACCATCTCAGAGAAATGGCTGTCAGTCTTTTCTTAAAAATTTCCAGTGTTGGAGCACCCAGAACTTCTGGAGACAAGCAGGTCCACTGGTTAATTGTTCTCACTGTCAGGAAGTTTCTCCTTAGTTTTAGGTTGCTTCTCTCTGTTCAGTTTCCATCCATTGATTCTTGTTTGCCTTCTGCTTCTTTGGAAAATACATTGTCCCCCTTTCTTTGTGGCAGCCCCTTAAAAGCCTGTTGCCTATCACACTTTTGAGTAAGAGTGCGAGCCATTTCTTCCTTTCAGTGGTCCATGAAAGTACATCTATAGTATGTAGATAATAAAGTCAAAAAAAGGTGACCATCATTTTTACAGAACTATAGATAAGTTGAGGCTGGGTGGGACAAGGAATGGCTGGGAGGGGAGGAGCCAGGTGAGGCACCCCTTGATGTGAGTGACATTGAGTTGGCCATGCTCACCCAGTCACATGACCACCAAGCCCACCCACCTAGTCACATGACCACTAAGCCACACTCACCAAGTCACATGACCACCAAGCCCACCCACCTAGTCACATGACCACTAAGCCACACTCACCAAGTCACATGACCACCAAGCCACAACCACCAAATAAGCCACACCCACAGAACCAGTAGTAAAAGTTTTTGAATTCCACCACTATGTAAACTATATTTTGTTGTGTTTCTTTTTTTACCCATTATTGATTTATTTGGCTTACTGTTTCTTACTAATTTACTGCAGTTTTCACACAGAAAGGGAATAGCATGATAGGTATGTATCTGCAGTATATATCTGGATTGAGATAGCAATGGAAAGGGGCTCTTCTGCATTCTCTTGATCATAATACAGTGATTTAAGTGTGTTATTGAAATAAGATGACATTTTACTTGTTACAGTCTGATCCTTTATTAAATACATGTGCATAACACACCCTTACAAACAGAGCGTTCTTCAAAGTTATTGTACCTTTTTCAGAGCTCTTCATCTCTACAATACAATATTCTCTTCTTGTTTTCACAATGCTGAAATTCTGTCTGAAACAATTGTTTTAATAAAAGTCTGATTGAATGTCTGCATTTTAAATCAATGGTTACTCAATTATGGAACTAATCAAACCCATCAATTGATTAAAACTTTTATGTTTATTGACTAGAGTCCCTGTGTCCAAGCACTTTATTAAGGCAGGCTGTTCTACTTGAGCAAGATTCATTCTTCTTTTTGAGAAGATCATGGGTTAGTTCAGAAGATGGTAGATAAGATACAATGAAACATTACTGATCTGTAAATTTTTAAATACTAACTATATATTATCTAGTGTAAACATCTAACTGTATAGACATGCACAATGTACAGCATTGCTATCTGTGACTCTCATCAATTTATAACTGTGAAGAAGTGAAACAAAACTCATTAAGAAGCTCTTAATTGTGTGAGTATAAACTGCCATGGCAAAAACTCAAATATAACATTGCTTACAACTGCCAGATATAATACACTTTTCCATCTTCTCTATATCCTTCTTCTCTTTCTGCCTCCTTCTTTCTATTGAGCTTGTAGAATGTAAAGAAATAGATAGGGTTCCCTGTAGTATGAGCTTTGTAACTTCTTAACTAGATCTGTATCTTCCTCCTTCTCTTTGGATAGCCACATGAGAAATGAATGGCTAGATCCAGGAGCTAATCAATGGCTCTTGTTGAGGTAATTCCTGGTTAGTAGAATGACAGGGAGACATAGTGAGAATGGTGAGGAATAACACACAACCAGCACACAGATACAATGCATAGTAAAATGTAGATTTTTACTTCCAGTAAATAGTTAAGCAAAGTCCAAACAAACAGTCCAAGTCATTCATGGTTAAAGCAGTCAGTTTTCAGTCCAGGGATAATCCAAAAACAAAGTCCAATATCCAAAAACAGTTCAGTAAAAGACTCACATCAAAATCCAAGAATAAGGACAATCAGCAACAGTCAGTGGGGAAATGCAGGAATGGCAACACTCTCAGCAACAACAGAACAGAACAACCCAGGTTTCTGGCTCCATCTTATGGCCATTTGAGGAACTACACCCAATTACAATTTTAGCATTCCCTTAAAGAGACAGTATTAAAATGTCTAACCTGGTTTATATATTTTCCAACCCAACCCTTTAGGTGACTTACATTCCTAACAGCTCTGTAGAGACAGGAACAGCCATTTTTATTAATTTCATCCAACCTTCAAACCTTTGCCTTTCCAGAAAGGCTGTTGGTGGTTTCAGTTGGTCATGATGGAGAAGACTGCTTAAGTTTACAGTTACTTCAATGTAGGCCCCACAAGGCTCACTGGTCTTCCCCAATTTATTATCAGCCTTTCAAAGTAGATGAGAAAAAAAATCTATTTAACATTGTGGTTAACATGAGGTGGGGCTGTGGCAAGGGAAAGATGATGAATCTTAACAGTTTGCTAGACCAGCGGGTTTAGCCATTAGTTAAAATCTGTTTTAGTTTTGTGAAAGCATTTTGTGAAGGTGCAAATAATTGCTCTCAGGAAACAAATGGAAAATGGCCATTAGTACCTAACAAAATTAGATATGGTGACTGAAGGAAGGATGGGGCTCAAACTAAGCTAATGCCAACGAAAGATAAAATCATTAAGTAATACTTATATTATTACTGTTGTAGGTATAAATTTCTCCTACAAATTCTCAGAAAGCAGAGAAATGACTTTCAGGGACTCTTCAGGTATTAATGGATAATTCTAGAAGATCCCTAGATTTTATATATATATATATATATATATAGATAGATAGATAGATAGATAGATAGATAGATAGATAGATAGATAGATAGATAGATATAGATATAGATATAGATATAGATAAATATAGATATAGATAGATAGATAGATAGATAGATAGATAGATAGATAGATAGATAGATAGATATAGATATAGATAAATATAGATATAGATAGATAGATAGATAGATAGATAGATAGATAGATAGATAGATAGATAGATAGATATAGATATAGATATAGATAAATATAGATATATAGATATAGATATATATATAGATATAGATATATAGATATTTGTTTTCTTAAGTTTTCGCGGGTACTTACATGTCTGGCATTCAGCTTTGTTCGGGTATTTTCCCACGTGGTGCTTTTAAAGTTGTAGCAACGTTTCAGCAGAATCTCATCTGCCATCATCAGGCTTCTGTATGGTGTTTCTCTGTGAGTCAGACTTTTACAGTGGTTTCAGATTTAAATTTGGGGCAGCCTATTGCTGTGTCAGAATGGTTTTTTCTTCCTCCTGATTGGTTGAGAGTCTTGGTCTGTGTTTATTGGTCTTGGAGTTTGCTGTGTTCTGCTACTAGTATCTTCTGTCTGTTTTTTTTGGGGGGGGGGCTCTTTTTGTATCTTGATTGGCTGGCAACATTGTGTTACTTTATTGGAGGCCTTTAGTGCAGCTTGGCTTCGGGTAAATGGACGGCTATCATTCGTTAGGAAGCTGGGTTTCATCTGGGTGCCTGGTTGGGGTGTGTTTGAGCTGGAGGTATCAGGGGGGATCTGTTTGTGCCCAGGTGTTTGCCTGGCTTGTGGTGTGGAGATTTTTTTGTTTGTGAGTGCAGGCTTCCAAATGATTGACAGCCTGGTGGAATCATCTCTTCTGTTCATGCTTTCTGGTCTTTTTTCAATCTCTATGGCTTCTCTGATGATTCTGTGGCTGGGATTTTCTATGGTGGCTAGGGTTTGGGTGCCATTGAAGTTGATGTTATGACCTGTGGCTTCCATGTGTTGGACGAGTGAGGAAGTGTGTTCCAGCTTTTTGACTGCATTTTTGTGTTCATCCAGGCGGGTGCTTATTCTTCTATTGGTCTGTCCAATGTATGTGGCTGGGCATGAGGCACAGGGGACTTCATATATGCCTTGGTTTTCCAGGTCAATTTTGTCTTTGGGGTTCCTGAGGATGGCTGCTATTTTTCTGTCTGTTTTGAAGGCAGTCTTGATGTGGTGTCTGTATAGAATCTTACTAATTTTGTCTGTAGTGCCTCTTATGTAGGGCAGGACAGCTGTTCCACGGGTCTGTTCATCTTCTGGGTCTCTATTATGTCTCAGTGTGTTTTTGTGGATCAAGTTGGTGATTTTGCTTTTGTGGAAGCCGTTGGCTGTCAATATTTTAGTCAGGGTGCATAGTTCAGTCTTAATGTATGTCTTGTCTGCCAGGCGTTTGGTTCTAGTAATTAGTGTTTTAGCCACGGAGTTTATCTGTGCTGGGTGGTGGTGGGATTGGGCGTTGAGGTAGCGGTTGGTGTGTGTTTTCTTCTGGTATATGGTGTGTCCTAGTGTGCCATCTGTTTTCTTGTAGATTAGTACATCTAGGAATGGTAGTTGTTTGTTTGTTTCTGTTTCCATGGTGAACTTGATTTTGGGGTGTGCGCTGTTTAGGTGTGTTAGGAAGTTGTTTAGGTTTTCTTGTCCATGGGGCCAAATCACGAATGTGTCATCGATATATCTTAACCATAGTTTGGGTTTGAGTATGGCATTAGCCAGGGTTCTGGATTTGAATTCTTCCATGAACAGGTTTGCAATGACAGGTGACAGTGGTGATCCCATGGGGGCTCCTTCAATTTATTTGTATCTTTGTCCTTTGTATATGAAATATGTGTTGGTTAAGCAGTGTTCTGTTAGTTCTATGAGGTGTTTAGCTGGTTGGTATTTATTTTTGATGATTTCGAGGGTCTCTTTTATCGGGACTTGAGTGAATAGTGAAACCACGTCAAAACTTACAAGCAGATCTTCTTGCTCCACGTGTAGATCTTTGATCATTTCCAAGAAGTGGTATGAGTTTTGCACATGAGAAGCTGCTGTTTCAGCATGGGGCTGTAGCTCTTTTGCTAGGTGTTTAGCCAGGTTTTGTAGTGGTGCTCCTCTGGAGCTGACTATGGGTCTGAGAGGTATGCCTTCTTTGTGTATTTTTGGGAGACCGTATAGTTTGGGGCATCTGGAAGATTTCTTTCTGGGTATGATCGTGTGTTGGATCTCTTTGCTTATGTGGCTGGTTATAATTTTCTTCTTGGTTAATTTTTCCAGATATGTGGTTGGGTCTGTGTTTATGGGTTTGTATGTGGAGTCTTGGAGTAGGTCTGTCAATTTAGTTTCATAGTCTTTTCTGTCCATTACTACAGTGGCATTCCCTTTATCTGCTGGGAGGATGATTATGCTGCTGTCTCTTTTCAGGGTTTGTAGCGCTTTAATTTCATTTTGCTGTAAGTTGCTTTTGGGTGGTTTGCTTGTGCATAGAATGTTGGTAATTTGGTGTCTTATTTTATCAGCTTCATCTGTATTTAATTTAGTTAGGCTGGACTCTACTGCAGACCAAGACTCTCAACCAATCAGGAGGAAGAAAAAACCATTCTGACACAGCAATAGGCTGCCCCAAATTTAAATCTGAAACCACTGTAAAAGTCTGACTCACAGAGAAACACCATACAGAAGCCTGATGATGGCAGATGAGATTCTGCTGAAACGTTGCTACAACTTTAAAAGCACCACGTGGGAAAATACCCGAACAAAGCTGAATGCCAGACATATATATAGATAGATAGATAGATAGATAGATAGATAGATAGATAGATAGATAGATAGATAGATATAGATATAGATATAGATATAGATATAGATATAGATATAGATATATAGATATAGATATAGATATAGATATAGATATAGATATAGATATAGATATAGATATAGATATAGATATAGATATAGATATATATTTATATTTATATTTATATATATATATATTTGTTTTCTTAAGTTTTCGCGGGTACTTACATGTCTGGCATTCAGCTTTGTTCGGGTATTTTCCCACATCATTGTAGTGGTGCTTTTAAAGTTGTAGCAACGTTTCAGCAGAATCTCATCTGCCATCATCAGGCTTCTGTAGGGTGTTTGTCTGTGAGTCAGACTTTTACAGTGGTTTCAGATTTAAATTTGGGGCAGCCTATCGCTGTGTCAGAATGTTTTCTTCTTCCTCCTGATTGGTTGAGAGTCTTGGTCTGTGTTTATTGGTCTTGGAGTTTGCTGTGTTCTGCTTTTAATATCTTCTGTCTGTTTTTTTTTTGGGGGGGGGGCTCTTTTTGTATCTTGATTGGCTGGCAACATTGTGTTACTTTATTGGAGGCCTTTAGTGCAGCTTGGCTTCGGGTAAGTGGACGGCTATCATTAGTTAGGAAGCTGGGTTTCATCTGGGTGCCTGGTTGGGGTGTGTTTGAGCTGGAGGTATCAGGGGGGATCTGTTTGTGCCCAGGTGTTTGTCTGGCTTGTGGTGTGGAGATTTTTTTGTTTGTGAGTGCAGGCTTCCAAATGTTACTTTGTTGTCAAATGAGTATATTAGCAATACATACTCATAGCTGTTGTAGTCTTTAAGCTTATTGAATTTACAAGACACACTTTGAATAGATTTTTGTGTATAGGCTGTCAGATATATTGAAGTATGTGCTACTTAGTTTTGACAGATCACTGGAGAAGTTGACACTGTGTCTATGCAGTAAGACATATGTTACATAAGTAAGCAGCAAGTTCATTAACTTACTGTCAGCCAAATAACACATTTTAGACTCATGCATGAATTGCCACATAAACCCTGGGGAAAAAAATACTTGGATGGTTAGTAGTGCTGCACAACTTTTCCAAGCCAGAGTGTGCCATATGAAGCCAGAGTTCAACTAATCTTCTTTGGATACAATGTGTTGTAGATCCATTTAGGATTGTAGATTATCTGAATGGACAGTAGTATTTCACCTAAGAAAATTGATATCATAACCTGAACCTTTAGTGCAAAGGGAAAATATCAGGATGTACAAATCCAGGGAAAGAATTTATCAAATTATCCATTTCTCCAGTTCAGTAATGTTATTATACCCAAGAGACGTTACAAACATTCAAGATTTCATGTACTGGCTCACCATTATCAAACAGTTAGGTATCTTGTTTTTCTCTTGGTGATTAGAGGCCTTGTTCAAAGTTTTTTTTTTTTCCTAGATGAGGCAGCCAGCTAGGATATTTGTGGAACTGTTGTCATATACTTTCACCACTGATCGAATTAAGAGACTTGTGCCTTCTTCTAATTAGATTGAACAGAATTTCTCACAATGACTTCCCAGTAAAGCTGTGCTTATCTATTTAAAACTACTGTCCTACCAGTAAATCTATGAGGGATACTTTTACATTTCTCAGTCCAGAAGCAAGTGGAGAAAAAAGCCTAGTCCAAATGCATTACTAACAGTATCAAATACCAGGATCAAATACCAGTATCAAATAGTAATAATTCTTATTACTAGCACTGTTTACTTTAAAATATCATAACTCCTAATCTTCTTGAGCTTTCTTTTTGATATCAGGATACACCTTTTTTCATTGTTCTTCTGACTTTAGTTCTTATCTAGTGACCACAACTGAGACTCAACTGAATTCAGTTGCTATGTGAAAAAGTCGTTAAGTAAAACTGCAATTGTGCTTATGATCTTACTTCAGCTTTCCTTTGCTTAACAGTTCTGCAAAGGTCATAAATGAAAGGGCTGGCCATAAAGTTACTTTTCTATTATCATCATAACTGCAAACAGCTGCTAAACAAAGCAATCACTATATTAAGACCATCAGTATCCTGGCAACATCTTGAAATTCTTGGTTATAGACTGTATGTAATCTATATATGGGCCTACAGTATCTTATTTCAGGACTAGTTGTTTTTTCTTGCCTTGCTGACAACTTGAGTGAAGTTATTTCTACTATGCTATCTGTGCTTTATTTAACCATAAAATGTTCAATTAACCCAATATTCTAGGTTTGCATGACAATGAACCATAAACTAACAACATGGATTGGATTTCTATAAAATGCTAGGCTAAAATGGAGTTGGTAGTTGGGATTTGTTCTGTCATACAAACTCAGTCCATTTATTATAAAAGCAGACCGTTCCAAGGAATTTACACTGAGTTTACTTGGTTTCAGACCCCACTCCCTCCTAACACCTCCTAATTGTTACAATTTTATATATATATATATTTTAAAATAAGAGAACTGGAAAACATTAAATATATGACAGGAAAGTAATCATGGTGGCCATATTTAAATTTAATATGCGGCAATTATCAACACAAAGGTTTTTGGTTTTGTTTGACTAATCATGGTTGTTAAACTCACGGCATCACGTTGTTGTTACATGACATTGCAACTTTTTTTCCCTTTGCTAAAACAGGAGTGGGTATGACACATCTGTCCCACGAGCCACAAGTTTGACACCTCTGGACTAGATGATAATGATGAAGATGATGATGATTAAATTCCAGTTCCCCCCTTTGTTATACAATTCAAGGGCTATGTGAGCCTGAGAAAAGTTGTGCACCCTGTTCTCAGTCCTGATATTCTTGAATTGAGCTCAACTTCTGGAGATTATTAATAGTGAAGGAAATTACATGGATGTACATCCATGTAATTTCCTTCACCATTAATATAGAAGTTATTGACATTGTCTTCTATTGATGGTTTGTATGTTGTTATTAAAAAGCTTCTCAATGTTAGAATTCCTGGACATCCTCTATCAAGTACTTACCAAGCTTAGATTCTAGTTGCCCATGTGCTATCACTTTCTGAGAATACAGGAACATATAATTGTGAATACATTTTTGAACAGCCTTAATCTCAATGGAATTTGTAATCAAATAACTCTGTCCTACATACCAGAAGCTGAGCCTGTTTAAGTGATCTGCAAATACTGGGTAATGTTTTTTTCCTACATCTTTCCATTCGGAAGACTAGGCATTTGAATGCCTGGTTCCTGCTCTTCTGGAGTAGAGGTTGATTCTTGACCCCACCCTGCCTCCCAGGGATTTCTGTTTCTAAGAAGGAATGCATTTCTGAAAATGGATTGCAAAATACTGCTGGAGGAAAAGTAGGTTAGATTTTCTTTTTATTTAAAATGACTTGTAAATCCAATGAGTGGTACTGTGACAGTACTCTGTGTTTGGGAATGCATCATAAGGGTAGAGCTTAAGAGTGTACAGCTTAATATTAGTGCCCAATGTAATGATGAAATAATTATTTCCTATGGTACAATTATCCAACCAAATCATGGAATTTAAAAGGTGTTATGAAGCACTTTGAAAACTTCTTTAAGTGATAACTCACAATCCTATCATATGTCAGAACTTCAAAGACAGCATCATTGCAGGTGTTCCTTATTTTACATTGCCTCAAGCTGAGTAAATGCACTTTTCCTAAGTGTAAGTCTTGTTCTGGTTTCCAGAAGTAATGCTGATCCAAAATGAATAGCAGACTTTATATATGAAAATATTGCATATCTAACAGTAATCATCCTATCTAGCTAAGCATAGTGATTGTCCCATAGGAATCTTTATATTCTGTTCTGGTACAGAATAGAAATTAATTTCAGAACTGCCATTGCCATTAGTCCTCTATATATTTTCAATGGTTCTAAAGCAAAAAATATAGTCACAAAAGAATAATGACTGCACTACACCATCTTTTTCTAATAATGGAATTAATAAATTGCCTTATTACCTCCAGACAACTGTAACAAGTTAGAGCAAAAACAACCAAAAGCCATCATCTAAAATGTATTATGACAAGTTTTTTTTTCCTATAATAAATGTGTAAGGCTTTAATATTATTACAAGATTCTTGTTTTCTCATCACACAAAAAATGAGCCAACTATATAGCAGAAGGTATTGCCAAACTGTTACTCAAATTCCACAATATATTTCAGCCACAACTACAACATTTGAGCCTTCTTTATTTCAATAATATAATTATATGTCTAATTAAAGGTCATGGAAATCCATGGAAGTCGAATGTGGTATAGAAGCTACACAGAACTAACCTGGTATTTCAAGGAGGCATGAAATTTTGATTTCATAGCCAGCCCTGCTAAGCCTATGTCCTTGTTATTCCATTGACGCAGTTTTCAATTAATAGTGACACTGTTCAATAGATATATGGAAATCATGTCCTTTCTTTCAATTAGTTTTTCACCTGAATTAATATTTGTGTGAAACTATGTAATTATGTAACATAATGTAACTATGAAATCTAAAAACAACATCAATATTTCAAATATTGCTTCTTTCTCAAACTGTACATAAATGATCCTAGTTTAATATGGTATTTAGCTGTTTTATAGCTCCAGCTGAGGAATATGGAGGTAGTTCTAACAGCAGTGCAAACAGGTGCAAACAGTCAACAGCTAGATGAGGAAAGAAATTATGTAAATATTATTGCTTTTGAATTAATTATATAATATACAGAGCTTCAGGTCTGGAAGACTTCAAATGGGTGGAAGTGGGGCAGTTGGGGAAAACCAGTGAAATAGTTTACTTGGATATTGTTCCCACTGTTTTTTATGCTTCTACCTTTAAACTCCTCACCTGTCCTCTGTTGGCATTCACTGAGGATTAACTAGCCAAAGGAACTAGATTTTTCTGATGAGCAATTTCTTGTATTCAGGCATCCTTGCATCTGCCAGACTTGTCTTTGAGGTGGATGTATCCCTAGGGGCTTCCAAAGACTTTAGCACCATATCAGGAACAAATGATGTGATCTCTTTCACCAAACAGCACCATAAGTTTATATACTGCCAACTGGTTTTTTAACTTGTTTTTACTGGGATGTTGTTTTAACTGCTGTGAGCTGCAAACAATCAATGGCTGAGTGGATATACACATTGAATAAATAAATAGTACATAGGTAAGCTGAGATACTAATACTGTACATAATTACATCACATTTATTTTCACTAGAAACAGCAAACAAGATTACTATCAATTCAGGAGGAGAAAATCTGTTAGACAATTGATAATCCATGGACATTCCTAGAGGGAATAAGTCTACCATTTGGAAAATCTTGTTTTTATGGCCTGAGGAATTAACCTTCTACTGTCTATCTTTTCTTACAACAACAGTGCCAACAATAATATTTATAAATGCAAATAT
Organism: Hydrophis major; assembly: GCA_033807585.1. Taxonomy (NCBI): domain Eukaryota; kingdom Metazoa; phylum Chordata; class Lepidosauria; order Squamata; family Elapidae; genus Hydrophis; species Hydrophis major. Next base: position 161,976,977 of record CM066329.1, read on the forward strand.
TGCTACTCACAGCAACAGAGAAGCCAAAGTCTATCAATGGAATAACTGACTTCATTAATGTGGGTAAGTTAGTGTTCTAACCTTGGTTAGTACTACACATAGATCAATGATTTGAGTAAATACAGCCACAGAATTTCTTCTGGGTTTATTCAACTTAGGTTACAATAAAATGGCAATCCATGTTTCTTTGAAAACAGTCCATTAAAATGCAGTTTGGCCTATAAAAGTGGTTTAAAATGGCCAAATCTGACCATTTAATCATGAGTAATATTGGCTCAGTTTATCAGAGAAAGTGGAAAAGTTTAATAGCAATTAAGTGAACAAGGAGCTGAATTGCATTATAACAGGTCAGCTTTGATTTCGCCAACACAGTTCTTGAACAGGTTAATTGGCTATAATATTGTTGAGAAAATTTTACCGGAGGAGAAATTGACAAGAACAATGCCAAAGGTTGTATTCTAAATGGAAAGAAAGCCATCAGCTCTGAAATTAAGTGGTTCACATTCAATACAAGAAAGGTGACAGGTTTTGCTTGCCCAGAAAAATCAAAGGTTGCATTGAAAAAAATATAATAGGAAACCCCAAAAAATGATTAATGAATTATTTTTGCACACTTAAAAAATGTTTCCAATACAATAGCTAAAGAGCACAGAAAACAAACTGAAACACTCTATCAAGCAATTCCTACAGAATAATTTTCATCTATTTTGATTGTACTTCATGGACTTTTTATCTAAATGAACAGAACCGTATAACAGGTATTAGATATTAATCAGGATAATGAAAAAAATATATAGTTTTGACAACTTGATCAGCTATAGTGCATAAAAATTATGACTATCTGCTGCTGTTGTATACATTCTAGGTGTAGCCAAAACTCAATGTAAAAGTGTTTACATTCTTACTTCATTTCCTCCAATAAAGACTATGCAACCATACAATCTATTCATTTAGGTAAAGATTACATGAAATACAGTCAGAATTGTGCTGTTCACAAACACAAGTGGTCCTCTAAACAAGAGGTATTTACAAAGAGTATGGGCGCATAAGATGGATACATACATTTATCGTCTATGAAATTCAGAATCACTATTTGTCAAGTCTGATGGACTATGTACATACTTCTTAAAAAAGCTCTCCTCTGCCATAGTGGAACCCCTAAGCATTATATATGAGATATCATTCAGAGCCAGCTCCTTACCAAACCTATGGTCCTTAGCTACAGTCATCCCTATCTTCAAAAAAGGTGACCCCAGCCTGGTTGAAAACTACAGACCAATCTCATTGTGTTGTGTCACGTGCAAAGTCATGGAATCAATCATTAACCAATTCAACACCTTCCACTTAGAGTCAAACAAGCTACTCTCCCCCCCAAAAAATGGTTTCAGGGAAAAATTGTCCTGCAATCTTCAACTCCTACACTGCAAAAACATATGGGCTACTCTACTTGATCAGGGTAAAGCTATAGATGCAATTTACATAGACTTCTGCAAAGCCTTTGATTCAGTGATACATGACAAACTACTGTTAAAACTAACCTCTTATGGCATTTCCGGATCCCTTCATAAATGGATTACTGCATTCCTGTCAAACAGGCAACACATAGTAAAAATAGGGAGCGCTATATCAAGCCCTGCTCCAGTTAACAGCAGTGTCCCCCCATGACTGAGTGCGCATGTGTGCAATTTTAAAAAATGGCGCCGAAGAGGAAATTGGCATGGAAAGGGAATCGTTCCACACCAATTATGTTTGCTACCCAATTTTTGAATCATGATCTGATTCAAAAATTGGGTGGATTTTTTGTTTGTCACCTGATATGGTCACCCACAGGAACGTTCATGACCCAAGGTTCCACTGTAATTTCTATTATCCTAATTTTCTGGATTTGTATGACAAATTGAATGATAAATTACCTAAATTGACTGGGTTCATTCAACCTACTAGGCTAAAATGTAGTTGGCTGGTTTGTAGTTGATTCAGCATGTCATAGGAAAACAGCCTCAGGTCATTTATCCAACATTGACTTATAGCACCTTCTAGAGTCACCTAGACATCATTGAGACAGTAAAAAACCTGTCCTCCTTTCTGTTATCTCAACCCAATAGTGAGTGGGTAATGTTAGGAAATACCATAAATAACTAGTGAGGATCTTAATTTGACCAGGATAGAAAATCTAAAGAACAGGGGTGATTAAAACAGGATAGGATAAAAGATTGCATTTTGTAATTAGTCATGGATAGTTAAACAAATACAATAGACACAGACTGTCTTCCCCTCTTTTGATTTGTTTCTCTCTTCCCATTTTACTTCCCCTCCCACCAAGAATAAATGGCTTTTAATATAAGGTATCTAGGTAACATTAAAATAAAAGTATGAAGTATGCTTATACATTAACATAAAACTTCCTGATATTGCCACAGGCGAATTTGGCAAATGGGAGATGACTTAAATAACTAATCTTTCTGTCAGCCAAGCATTATGCTGAGCTGGGCATAGATCCAACTTGTTCTATCCTTGCTGTCCTTAAGGTGGCAATTCAGGTGGAAAATGTATAATATTCCAGCTTGGAGCAGGTTCAAAAAAAACAGAGGGACTCCCTTTTCTGAATGGTAACCTGCAATAAAGTTTGTACTCCTTCCAACCATCCTATCAATCTTCTAAAAAGCTGAGGCAGAGGCTGATTCACTCCTGACAAGTTCTCTCGTTCCACAGTCACCTGGAGGACATGGCAGGCAAATGGAAACCAGGAAAAAAAAAAAAACCAATAACTTTGCTCCCCAAACTACATTTTAACTCTTGGCACTTATTATGTTGGCTTTGGACAGATGACAAAAAGCCAAGTAACTTCGCACATTGTTCTCAAAGTACTAAGTCAGCTCTGTGTCAGGTTTAAAAAGATTTTGTGGGAGAGATCTTTTTGTGACCAAGTTTCTGTCTCTGATGTAACTCCCATTCTACAACATGAAGAAGTTAAGAGGAGATATTACAATGGGATAGGCTTTGCACAATTTCCTTCAGAAGAGGAAAGGATTGGTTATCAGTTACAAGTATTGATCACAATTACAAGAAGAAAAGATACCTCTAGGTCCCACAAATTACTCTGTTCACTCCCAATTAAAGTAATAATGCTACAAAACTGTAAACCCACCATCAGCCCATCAGCCGCTGAATTCTGACACTTCTAGACGGCTGCAAATTTAACGCTTTATCCAACCAGGTTCACTATTAACCCACAGCAGTGGTGGGATTCAAATTTTTTACCACTGATTCTGTGGGCGTGGCTTAGTAGACATGGCAGGGAAGGATACTGTAAAATCTCCAGTCAGAGGTGGTATTTGCCGGTTCTCCGAACTACTCAAAATTTTCACTACCGGTTCTCCAGAACTGGTCTAAACCTGCTGAATACCACCTCTGACCTGTAGGTCTGCCAGATATGATCATTGGGATTGGAGACCTTGCAGTTTTTAAAGGTCCATGGCAGGGGTCCCCAAATTTGGTAACTTAACGACTTGTGGACTTCAATTCCCAGAATTCTCCAGCCAGCATAGCTGGGTGTTGAAGTCCACAAGTCTTAAAATTACCAAGTTTGGGGACCCCTGCTCCATGGGAGAGCTCTCCTATGCTTTCTTCAGGACTCCACTATTAAAAGGTATGATTAACAACAGACGCACATGGAATGTTGTATGGTACAACATACCTTGTCAATGCATTGTTCCTCCTACACCTCCCAGCTTTTGTTTAGTCTCTAAACATTGGCTTATCTGTCTTTCACAAAAGTGCTAAACCACTGTTCCAAAAGGAATTCAAATAATATTTTACTGGCCATAGAAGAGGTTCATGATAAATCAGCAGGGAACCTTGTGTACCCTCTCCCCAACCCTCTCAGCTTAAGAAACTTTCAGGAAGGGAGGGAGAGTGAGCCTAGGCTGAAAGAACCTGAATCTACCACTGCTCTACCACAAACACACACACACACACACATACACACACACACACACACAATTTTCCCAGATTCCATGCAATATCAGGGGTTTTCAATTCAATGTGTATAATGGGAAGGATGTGTGTTTGTGTTTATTTTGATAGTCATAATGTACACTGAAGATGGTATTTAATTTCATTGTATGAGGTAAATGACAATAAAATAAACTAAAAAGAAAATTCCTTGGATAGATTTCAATGCTGTTTTGAAATAAGGGAAAATCCCTGTTTTGACACTGGAATCAGTGGTGGGATTCAAAAAAAATTGCTACCAGTTCTATGGGTGTGACTTGGTGGGCATGGCAGGGGAAGGATATGGTAAAATCTCCATTCCTTCCCTACTCCTGGAGGAAGGTTACTGCAAAATCCCATTCCCTCCCCACCCCACTAACCTGCTTTCCAGCTCTGTTCTCCTGTGCAGGGCAACCAAAGAAGACCCAGCCGATCAGCTGGGACTCAGGAAGCAGAGAATAGATGGGGGAGGGGCAAGTCAGAGGTGGTATTTGCCAGTTCTCCAAACTACTCAAAATTTCCACTACCGGTTCTCCAAAACTGGTCAGAACCTGCTGAATACCACCTTTGACTGGAATAGCTAGTAATGGACTGAAGAGTGGTGGGATTCAACGTTTTTTTACTACCGGTTATATTGGCGTGGCTTGGTGGACATGGCAGAGGAAGGAGACTGTAAAATATCCAGTCAGGGGTGGGATTTGCCAATTCTCCGAACTACTCAAGATTTCCACTACCAGTTCAGAACCTGCTGAAGATTGGACTGAAGATGAGATGAAGGTAGCATCATGAGGACATGGCACTTGTGAGGCATTTTTGTGTCATGGTTGGGTCCAAAGGAGGAAAGAACTTGAATGGAAACTAATTCCACCAGGAAACAATAAATTTAACTGGACTAATGGTAGATTCTCACTTGTGCTTTATTACAAGACAATTGCACCCCATGACAACACTCATATTTTCTTTTGATCCCATTATATTAGCCTCATTTGGTTCCTTCCATGTGTGAGATTAAGGCATTTATTGTAAATTCTTCTTATTCTACCTTTCAGTGACAGACAGGATAACACATATTATTTTGTTTTGCTTTTTCATATATTATATTGGGGATGAGTTCAGATAGTATTGTAGTGAGTATGATCAGAACTATGTTTTGGGGAGTGCTTAGATGTAGGAATGTTCTCTATCCTTTCCCTCCTAGCATGTGCCCTCTGTATTAATACCTATCATTATCCCAGTTCTGCTTTGATTTTAACTTATTTTCAAGCTTCAAAAAAGGTTGAGGAATTGCTTAATTCAGGGAAGAAGTTAAAGGCATGTTTCTGTTTTGTTACCAGGTTTGTCATTTCATTCATTCTTTCATTCCTCCACCCCACCTGTATCAGTTTACCAGGTCTATATACAATGAGGACGATACAATTGGCAGTGATTCCAAGACTTTTTATACCTAATTAGAGCAGAAACATATCCTGAAAAATTCTACTTTATGTCCTTGAAAATTAAATAGGGTCCTACCAGGTTAGCATTTGGATGAGAAATTATTAATCTGGGAAGTTTAAAAAATAGTTTTCTACAGTTGACAAATTGTATGAATCCATGAAATCAACAGGAGTCAAGTTCAATGGAGACTTTTTACTGCTTTATTGCTCATTACAGATGCCATAGATTCCAGAGCTCAGCTGCCAGATGAGCTGTCATTACTTCTGTAACTAGGTCAATTCCCCAGATAAACTGAGTCCAAGGACCAGATGCTTGCACCATCAGAGGAAGGGCTGAGGATCAAATTAGGAACAGCAATTTCAACTGTTGTTCACTCCTCTTGACATGTACTTCCTCAGCCACTTGTTGCCTCCTGATACGGGACTCTTTCTATACTGACATTGCATTGTGTGTGGATACTGTATTTCTTGCTCTGTGGTCTTTTCCTCACCCCCACCCCCACTATATATTATCTCTTTTCTGGTGTGAGCTGCTATTGCCAACCCAATTTAAACTATGTCAGTTTGGCTCTTCCTCAAAGCTGAGAGAATGAACTATCGGCCTGAAAACTATAGCAGCATAAAATGTGCTGCTTCCATAGGTGATTCCCACCCTAGTATTGTCCTTGTATATTATGGACAAGTCGTCTTAAGAGATAGGGACTGATTTCCCTCCATCACCTTTGATGAAACCACACTACATGGTGGTAAAATATCCACCGTTTACTCTTATTGTGAGATAAGGATGAGGTGGGTTTTGACAGATGGCTAAAGCAAGTGACTTTCTCCTTCTCTTAAAATTGCATTTGTGCAAGTGTTCATACAAAATGTATTCAAGGATAGCCCAACTAATAGCATATATCAGCTACCATGAGTCTCCTTTTAGACATGGTTTTAATGCTCACATAGAACACTATTAAACTGTTCAAAGATAGCCTAAGAATAGATGTAATGGGGGGGGGGGGGGGAGAGAGGTTTGAGCTGTGAATCTACAAGGCTGCTCCCATTTCCTTATGTAGCCTTATATAGCAATTGCCGGTGAGCTAGTGTATTGTGCGAGCAACCCAAGTCTTGCAAATAGAAATTAGCTCTGGTCTGACAGGTAGGAAAGAGAGCCTGGTTAAGCTTCTATTATTGCCCAACTTGTGATGTTCCTGCAGGACAATGGAGGCGCGAGAAAGCAGGGCATGCCTTCATCCTCTCAAAATGTCCTTTAAGAGCTGAGCTGAGCCCAATCCCTAACCACAATAGAAGAGTTGGCAGAGCAAGTCAGTTTGTATCCATGGTAACATTTCTTTAATCAGAAAGGAAAACACGCCTTGAAAACTGGGACAGATAAAGACGGCACGGAACAACAAAAGGTGGCTGAGACATAATTGCGCCACGTTGTGTGGGGAAGGCTGGCCGGTAGCAGAAGCATCTTTCCACTCTGACGACCGACAAAGAGTAACTGTCCCCGACTCATCCCCCACCCTTTCTCTCACCCTTTCTCGCACTTGGGGACCCGAAGTTCGCTCTTCGCTAAAGGTCCGCAAAGGGTGAGAAGGAAGGAATGGCGCGCCTTAAGGAGGCTTCTCGGCTTGTGGCTCTTGATATCGGTTGATTGCTCGGCGTCAAGTGAAGCGCCGAGCTGTGCAGGCAACCGCTGCCGCCGCCGGCCGCCCGTTTCCCCCCCAGGCTAGCTCTCGCAGCTTCTGTTCCGGTGGCCTCTGCGGAACATATACTGTCAAAGAGCCGGGCTACCGCTGCCGCCGGCTCTTCTCCCGCCACTCATGCAGAGCTGAGGAAACGCCGCCTAGACAATAAATCTAGGCGCCCACTCCTCGGTGTTGCGCGGGGTGCCGAGAGGCGGCCGCGCTCTCTCTGAAAGGAAGGGCCTCTTTCTTTCGCTCCGGCTTTTGATGTCGCGCCTGTGGGTTACGGCGAGGGCGAGAGCGACGCTAGTGGGAGAAGGGTGGGATTGGCCAATTGCGGGAGCTGCTTCCAGCCCTCCCGAAGGCGAGCCGAGGCGACCGGCATGAGGGCAGTGGGGTCTGGGTAGCTGTCACCGTCGATGTGCGAGGAATGGCTAAACGTTGATTGAGCAGCCGCGGAGGCTTTCGGCGTCTCCACTCAGCTCACAGTTCACTTCTTCCTTGCGCGCGCCGATGCCCCTCCGCCTCCCGCAGCTTGCCACGCTCCCCCGCCCGCTTCTTACTCTCTTGCAGCAAATTAAGTGTTTCGAGACGTAATTGAAGAATCCGAGCGTTTTCCGCTTAATTCTTCCCCCCTCCCCCCTTTTCCCGTGCCCACCCCAGGCAAGGCGAGCACTCCGGCCCCGTACCCGTTCAATGAAGCAGCACAGATTCCCGGCCGTTCCAAGTGGGATTTTGCTGGACGAGGAGAAGAAGGAGGAGGTGGAGGAAGAGGAGGAGGAGGAGGAGGAAGTGGCGGTGGAAGGAAGGAGCTGGCAGCATCAGCAACGGCAGCAGGCATATTTGCAAGGAAGCGTTTCGGGTCTCGCTCTGCTACTGGGGATTTAAATGTCATTCAAAGCATCCCCAGATCAGCTTACGGCTCTTCTCCGTTTTCTTCCGAGGCGCTGATTTGATCCCCGAATATTGCATTTCTGCAGCTTACTACCCAAGAAGGTAAGGAGACCGTAAGCGCAAAATGCGCGGCGGCGGCGGCATGGTCACCGGGAGAATAACTTCCCTTCCTTGCCCTGCCCCACACCACCCCATCTTCTCTTCCCACCCCACCCCCCTTTTTCCCCTAGCTACGGTGGTGTATTTGGGCACGATCTCCCTCCCCGCTTGCCCATCCTTTTTGCGTTGCTTGATCAGTAGCGAGGAAGCATTATGAAAGCGAGAGCGGGAGACGGCCTTTGAAATCAGATCCTTTGCTTGATGTAAAAGCTGGGCAGGATCTGACTTCTGTATATATATATTTTTTTTTACTCTGATGTAAAAAATCTTTAAGATCGTAGTATGCCTAACGCCACTCGTGGTCCCCAGTCTTTCATTTCTGTGCCCCGCGCCCCAACCGCCTTTCCTTCTTTCTTTTTTATCACCCCCCCCCCGGAAGAGCAGACAGCCATCTAGCCCCTTCCAAGAAACTCGTCGTCATCTGGCATTGCCCCCTCCCCCAAATGCTATAGGCTGAGTCCTTTCTAGCCACCGACTGCAAACTCGGACCTCCTCCCTCCCTGGTTTCTCACACCATTTGCTATTCTCAAGGAACAAAAAGTCTACCACACCCCCCCCCCCTCCCATCACCACCACCACCACGCGTGTATGCCTTGGATTCCCTTTTAACCTCTTTCTCTCTTAATTCTTAATCTGATGTTGCACGTTTCTCTCTCTTAAATTAGCTTGCAAAAGTAGCTCAACTCTTGAAACTTCTGAGGCTGCTATAGTGCAGCCCCATAATAAAACTCAGAAGGAGAACAAAATGCTCTTGTGCCTTACTCTCTTTTAAATGATGCATTTCTTTCTTCCCCTTTAATTTTTTATTCCTTTGTTTCTCCTTCCTTCCTTCCTTCCTTCCTTCCTTCCTTCCTTCCTTCCTTCCTTCCTTCCTTCCTTCCTTCCTTCCTTCCTTCCTTCCTTCCCTCTTTCTCTTTTGGCAAGGAAATTTGCTCCATCTCCAGCATCAACCACTGCTCCTTTTGATGTTGTGGTACACCGTGCGCATGCGTTCCACATTAGAATTACTGCACTGGCTAGAATAAGTTGGATCTCTTCTTCTCTTCTACTGAAACCTTAAAATCCTATCAAAAGCTAAAGGGATGCTGAGAGTCTGGAAAAAAGGTTGCTTTGGGATTTGGTCGTTGCCCTTTATAATAACAGTGGTTTGTGCACAGAGGTAAGTGATTAAAGGTTCTCTTCTATATTAACCCCCCAATCCTTCACTTTGAAATGTATTGTATGCTTCCATTAAACTGGAAGTACAAAACGCATTTTGAGGGGGAGAGAGAAGAGAGAAGACAGAAAATGTCTCTGTACTGATGTATTTTTTTCCCATCTCTCTGTAGTGCTAATGATCCTAGCAATATGTCCCTAGTAAAAGAGACTGTGGATAGATTGCTGAAAGGCTACGACATTCGACTGAGGCCAGATTTTGGAGGTAATTTGATTGCTTTTGTGGAAGAATCTTGTCGCACGCCTAGGCTGCCATGCTCTGGGTTGTGAGTGCCTGTTTCAAACATTGTCAAGGAGCTGCCTCTCTCCAATGCTCGGGAATTGTAATTTCTGAAGGTTTCTCCAAGTTAAGTCAGTGTTCTCCAATTTTCTCCAACATATAATGACATATAATGTGTGTGTGTGTGTGTGTGGTGTGTGTGTGTAGTGTGTGTGTGTGTGACTGGCCTCATTGTAGGAATATGTGTTGGCAGGCAGTGTACATTCCTTTCTGTAATTTAAACTTTATTGAGATGCCAATGTACTAAGTTTATCCAGTGCTCATTCATCAAGCTACCGTATCTATCCCTGTGGTATTTTAGGAGTATTTTAAAGTGCAAATATCCTGCAAACTGAATGTTCATGCTGAATGTTCATGCCAGGGGCTTTGCTTTTACTGAAACCTTTCCATGTGCGAGTGTCTGTGATGTTTTAGACCTAAATTTAAATTAGAGCCCTTTGGAATACACACCAAGAGATCGTTCAGTGAAGAGAATAGTTTGGAATTTAGGATGGGTTGACTTTGCACTTTGCTAGACTCCAGTTCACCAGGATGAATCCACGCGGCAAGTGGGAATCAACACCCTTCTTGCTTTAAAGTCCTCCTAATTTCCTCTAGTTGGTTGGTGGGGAGGTGTCTCCCTTTATCTGGCCAACAAAAAAGACCTTACACCCTGTTATTAATGTAGCAAACCTTCAGGGAGGAAGGTATAAGCCTGTGAGTTAGTTACATAAAGCCTTCCTGCTATGGGGGGGAGGGGGGCTGGAAAGGGGTAACTAAGACTGAGAAGTCCTTGTGCCCCACCCCTTCTTGAATCTGAGCTAATCTTGCCTGAAATGAGTGAATGGTTAAAGATCACAGTGCAGATTGTCTTATGTTGCAGGTCCTCCTGTGTCGGTTGGCATGAACATAGACATAGCCAGTATAGACATGGTGTCAGAAGTCAATATGGTGAGTACTTCAGCTCACTCCTACCCATCTACACCTCCTATATTGTATTAAGGTCTGGAATATATTACATCCTGTTACAGGGAAAGGGAACCAATGAAAGTTCTGGTATTTTTTTCACCTTTTAGTCCATCCTCTTTCTACCCTCTCCCCAATATCTGGTGCCTGGTTTCTCTCTCTCTCTTTCTCTCTCTCTCCCTCTCTCTCCTTCTCTCTCCCTGTGCATTGATTTAGGGCTACCAGTGATTCCTGAATATGAAAACTGTGACTAGTGGATTTTAAGGAGTAACTATATCTTTGGCTGCATTTTTTATTTGAAATGATATTGAATTACTATACACACAGAGAGACACAGACACAGACACACACACACGTATGCACAGACAAACACAGACTAAATGAATTTGAGGCTTTATAAGGGCATCTGAAATAATTTTTTTTCAAATGAATGTTTGCCGTTTTAATACATTGGTATTGTTTAACTATTATGATTTATAGAGTGTAAAAAACTGGTCAGATTTATTGACAGTTGTGCTATTTAGCAGACATAGTTAAGAAAGTCCTAAGGGAACAATTCTGACTTCTTTTTGCTCATGCTGGATTGCCCCCTGCTGACATGACTTTGCACTGCATCTTGTATTTCTTTAACGTTTTTATTCAGGTATGTGATTATTTTAGAATGTTGATGAGTGGAAAATGAGATTAGTATTGACTGTTTCAATATTTTATATGTGTGTTGCTAGTTTTGAAGTATACAGGACTTCTATTAGATATAGAAGTGGAAGAATGGGTGCTTATGCATTTTGGAATAAAATTCAGTTCACTCGCGGAGATATACTTTGACTTTTATTGAAAATTCCAGTTTTAATGATGGGAAAAACAATTTATAAAGACTGTAAAAATAGGAGTGTTTTTTGAAGCATATTACAGCAGGGACAAAGTGCTTTGTTTTACACAAGCCATTTGAACATGATTTTGGCTACCAGCAGGATGTTAGTTTTCTGAAACCAAAATTATTGAGAAGTTAATATTCTTGCTAATATAGGGAAGACAGCACACATCTTTTTAAAACGCTTTTCGATAGTCAGATTTTTCAAAAAATAAGTTCTTGAATTTGGCAGTGACTAAGATATTGTGAAACATGCAAGCCTACATACTGGCAAGAAGGCAAAGTCTAATCTAAAGCAAATTAAAATAACATGAACTTTTGTGAAAGCTAAATTAGAGTCAACACAAAATGCTCAAATTTGTATTTTTCAATGTGCTTATGTTTGTAATATTTATTTAGAATATTGACTTGACATTAATGAACACTTTCAGTAACTGCTGTGTTATATGCTCAAGTGGAAGAACAATTTTTTACAAAAAATATGTAGCCACTTATTAATACATCTTTGTAATACAGATTGTGTAAAGATACATTATCAAATGGATCTCTAAATACTTATGCTAAAGTTAAATTTTATCCATACAAGGTCTTTGATGTTTCAAATTATTTCACCTTTACTAGATTCAATTCTTTCCTAAGTCATTCGGAATTTAAATATTATATGCAAAAAAAAAAAAAAGATTCCATACACTAATGTAATTCAGATTTGGGACAATCTATAGATTATTAAATTGTTTCTTCACAAACAACTCTTGTCATGCTGAACTTTTCCCCGCTGACTTAATCCATAGTTAAATATCTTTTCAGATTCTAGGTAAGCTTAAACACGAATGCTAATGAATTCTAAATTGTGATATAAATTCAATCTAAAGGACTTGTGCTTATGTAGGAAAGGATTGAGAAGAAAACCATATTTTTACATTACTTACCCTTAATCTCTCACCATGGTTAAGGGCAAAATTTAGTGAGAATCTACTGGGTATTGGCTACAGTTAATTTATGAGAATCTAAAAGGTCATATAGAGGCTTACTTTACATACTTTACATAAGAATGGTAGTGTTCTTGCATCAATTTTTTTTTTCAGGAGCAAGAATAATAGTTGGTGATTTACTTGATTCAAATTTCACTTACAGTTTCCTTCTATGGCAGTGATGATAGATCATTCCTAAACCTTGGCAGTACACTAAAAGAATGTTAAACTTTATAAGGAAGTATAGATTGCCTACTTGTTGGCTGATATCAGTGATCCTTAACCTATGTGACAAAATAGATGTTTTGAAATTTTGGAAGTTACTTATTTACTGAGAAGTCAGCATCACTTTGTCCAATATACTTACTCCACCAGTAAATGAGTACATTCTTATTTTGTGTTGAATAAAAAGTTGAGGAGCTACTATAAATCTATGGTTGTTTCTGATGACACCAATATCAAGTGATCAATATCTTTACCTGATCCCACTTTTTTAGGAAAAAAGCATTGTTTGTAAGTTTAGAATCATGATTAATCTCTTCTACCACCAGCCCAAACCTGTTACATAACACAGTAGCCTTCAACTTTGGGGGATATGGGCACATATAGTTTTTTTTTAAATGGTTGCCAATGACCAATCACATATTTTTATTTAAAAAATTTCCTAAAAAAGATGCAGTTAAATTTCTAAGAAAGATAAACTACTACAAACTAGGCCTCATTTGATCCTACAATATCCTACTCAAGATAAAGGATCAAGATAGGTAAAAAGTTAATTTTGTTACATCACCGAATTTTAAATTCAACTTTTCCAATCAAATTTTCTTCTCATTGGAATATTACTCCCAAATCATTTTCCCTTGAAATTTATGAAAAAAATAACTACACTGTTAGTATATAAAATCATAAATACATTACAATCCAAATCTATTGATTCAAATTCACACATTCTTAATGCATGATTCCTTCTTGGTCACTCCTAAAGCCTTTTTATCTTCTGTTTATACACGTCTATATTTTGAGATACATTACTTCATGACGTTTGGTCATTTGCTTTTGTGTCAGGCTTCCCCTTTCTCTTTCATCTCTCCCTCTGAGCTGCCCCCTACTCCACCAGAATTTTCTACTTTCATTTCCATTTATTTAAGACAGTTTTTTTTCTTCCTTTCTTTTGAAGTTGTAAAACATCAGACCTCTGGACTTCATCTCTCCACATTTTTCCCATTTCTGAAGAAAGCTCTCAAAAACATATGGACTCTGGAGGAATAATGGGAAGGGAGAGGAGCAGAGTAATTGAAATTTTGCTTCTTGATACTTGTACAAAGTAAAAAAAAAATCTAGGTGATATGATGATGATACTAATGATGACATAAAAGACAGAAAACCTTGACAAGCATCAAGGTAGCACAGATTTAACAGATTTAACAGATAATCAGAGTTGGAAGGGACCTTGTAGGTCATCTAGTCCAACCCCCTGCCCAAGCGGGAGACCCTATACCATTTCTGACAAATGGCAGTCCAATCTCTTCTTAAAAGTCTCAAGTGATGGCACTCCAACAACTTCTGTTGTGGTTGATTGTTCTCACTGTCAGAAAATTTCTCCTTATTTCCAGGTTAAATCTCTCCTTGTTCAGTTTCCATCCATTGTTCCTTGTCTGGCCTACAGGTGCTTTAGAAAATAGCTTGACTCTTTCCTCCCTGTGGCAGCTCCTCAAATATTGGAAGACCGCTATCATGTCTCCCCTGGTCCTTCTCTTTACTAGACTAGCCAAGCCCAGTTCCTGCAACCGTTCATTGTATGTTTTAACCTCCAGTCCCCTAATCATCCTGGTTGCTCTTCTCTGTACTTTTTCTAGAGTCTCAACATCTTTTTTATAATATGATGACCAAAACTGGATGCAGTACTCTAGGTGTGGTCTTACTAAGGCTTTATAGAGTGGCATTAGTACTTCCCTTGATCTTGATTGTATCCCTCTGTTAATACAATTAAGGATTGGCTCATATTTAGCTGGTTGTCCACTAAGACTCCAAGATCCCTTTCACAGTTACTGCTATTGAGCCTGGTTTCACCCAGTCTATATGTGTACTTTTGGTTTTTCTTGCCTAAGTGTAGGACTTTACTTTTCTCTACATTGAATTTCATTTTGTTAGATACAGCCCAGTGTTCTAGTCTGTCAAGATCCATCTGGATCTTGAGCCTATCTTCTTGGGCGTTAGCTATTCCTGCCAGCTTAGTATCAACTGCAAATTTGGTAAGTTCCCCTTCTATTCTCTCATCTAAGTCATTAATGAAGATATTAAAGAGTCCTGGGCCTAAGATGAACCTTGTGGCACCCCACTGCTTACTTCCCTCCATGTAGACTTAGATCCATTTAGGACTACTCATTGAGTATGGTTTGTCAGCCATTTGCGAGTCCATCTAGTGGTGGTGCTATCTATTCCACTTTTTTTCTAGCTTACTAAGAAGTAGGTTGTGGTCTACTTTGTCGAATGCCTTGCTGAAATCTAAATATATTATGTCCGCAGTATTTTGCTGGTCTACTAATTTAGTCGGTGTGTTGAAGAATGAAATAAGATTGGTTTGGCAAGATCTGTTCTTAACAAACCTGTACTGATTGCTAGTTATTACTTTACTTGTTTCTAGATGTTGGCAGATCTGTTTTTTTATTATATTTTCCAGTATCTTCCCAGGTATTGATGTTAGGCTGATTGGTCTATAGTTTCCTGGGTATGTTTTTTTTCCCTTTTTTGAAGATGGGATCCACATCAGCTCTTTTCCAGTCCTCTGGTAGTTCGCCGGTGCTCCAGGATTTTTGAAAGATATGGTGCAGTGGTTCTGAGATGACCTCTGCCAGCTCTTTCAAAACTCTGGGATGTAATCCACCAGGCCCCGGTGATTTGTTTTCATCAAGATCAGACAGGTGTTTTCTTACTTTTTTTTTTTTTTTTTTTTGCTTATTTTAACTTTTATTTCTGGTCTGTCTTACAGTTACGTTTTCGATGGGTTGAGCTATAGTTTCTTTTTGCATGAAGACAGATGCAAAGAATGAGTTAAGCAGTTCTGCTTTCTCTCTGTTGCCTGTTACTTCCTTGCCGTCTTCTCTCTTTAGTGCACCTTGATTTTTTTTTCTTGTTATTTATATGTTGGAAGAAACTTTTTTTTATTATCTTTGACTTTTGTTGCAAGTCTTTGTTCGTTCTGAGCCTTTGCTATCCCAACTTCATCTTTGCAGATTCTGGCTATCTGCTGATATTTGCCTTAGTTGTATGTCCTTCTTTCCACTTTTTGTACTTGTCCTTTTTTTTCTTTCAATTTGCTAGAGAGATATTTGTGCAGCCATACTGGTTTCTTCTTGGATTTCTTGTTTTTCTTTCTCTGTGGTATTGTGCTGTTTTGGGCTTCTATGATCATACTTTTTAGAGTTTCCCAAGATTCTTGAGTTGTTTTCCCCTTTAGGATTTTCATCCATGGAATCTTTCCCAAGTTCTCTCTGAATTTATTGAAATCAACTCTTTTAAAATCCAAGACTCTGGTGTCATTATGTTCTGTTGCTTCTGTTTTTGTTATGTTGTATTCTAGTATGACATGGTCACTCTCAACCAAGGTTCCTGCAGTTTCAACTCCCTCTATCACTTCTTCTCTGTTTGTAAGAATTAAGTCCAATATGGCTGTTCTTCTAGTTTCACCCTCTACCTTTTGAACAACAAAGTTGTCAGCTAGGTTGGTTAGGAACTTACCGTATATACTCGAGTATAAGCCGAGTTTTTCAGCACATTTTTTGTGCTGAAAAAAAACCCCTCGGCTTATACTCGAGTCAGATTCCCCTCTGAAAAAAAAATGGTGTGGAGTTCCGAAGCTGGGCAGCTGCTTCCCTGCTTCCGTGTTTCCTTTGCAACTTTTAAGCATGGGGGTAATCGGAAGCAGAAAAGTTCTTGCTTGAGGATATATTGTTTTTTCTTTTTTTAACTGTTTTTTTTGGGGGGAAGACCCACCGCCATGTGAGAATGCTCAGACACGAAATCTATCCAACCAAAAATAAGTGTGTGTGTGTGTGGGGGGGATTTTAACAGAGGGAAGATGTAGGGAGAAGGCAAAAGCGACAGAAGATCCTTCAGGGGAAACTGAGGGGGAGACTCACCCTTGGTCCAGATGCGCCCCCTTCCCCTTTCTCTAGGCTGAGAAAAAACGCGAGCTGAGGTTGCTTCGGCTCCACTCAGCTTCATTTCCTCAGCTCCAGCTGCTTTCAGTCCACTCGGGAGGAGGGGGAGGAGGGGGAGGAGGGGGAGGCAGCTCACGTCGTTTTCTGAGCTCTAGGCTGAGAAAGCAACGCGAGCCGAGGTCACTCCACTCAGCTTCATTTCCTCAGCTCCAGCTGCTTTCAGTCCACTCGGGAGGAGGGGGAGGAGGAGGGGGAGGCAGCTCGCGTTGTTTTCTGAGCTCTAGGCTGAGAAAGCAACGCGAGCCGAGGTTGCTCCACTCAGCTTCATTTCCTCAGCTCCAGCTGCTTTCAGTCCACTCGGGAGGAGGGGGAGGAGGAGGTGGAGGCAGCTCGCGTTGTTTTCTGAGCTCTAGGCTGAGAAAGCAACACGAGCCGAGGTCGCTCCACTCAGCTTCATTTCCTCAGCTCCAGCTGCTTTCAGTCCACTCGGGAGGAGGGGGAGGAGGAGGTGGTGGTGGCAGCTCGCGTTGTTTGCTGATAGTGAGATCATTTCCCAAATTAATTGATTCACTAACCCAAAAGAAGAAGATGTTGATGACAGTGGGAGGCAGGAGTCACTCTCTCCCTTGCAAGAAAAAAGCAAGAGCCGTTCTTATGATCTTTCCCTCTCTCTCTTTCTCCCCGTAATACAGTAAAGCCCTTTCCAGCACACGCGCGCGATCCACCCCCGCCGCTTTGCACCTTGCAAATGCAAAAACCCTGGGGTTTTGCATTTGCAAGTTGCAAAGGGGCGGGGGCGGATCGCGCACGTGTGCTGGAAAGGGCTTGACTTTATTGGGGGGGGGAGAGAGAGAGAGATATCATAAGAACGGCTCTTGGTTTTTTCTTGCAAAGGAGAGAGTGACTCCTGCCTACCACTGTCATCATCATCATTTTTTGGGTTAGTGAATCAATCAAACCTTTCATGATAGTGAGATCGTTTCCCAAATTTCCCTTAAATCAGGGAAGAAATCAGAAACAAACCTTTGGGCTGAGAATAAGCCTGTTCCTATGATGCCATTTTTGTTCACTGCAGTGTGAAAAGTGTGAAAAAACACACTTCTTTTTCTTCATCTTCTTGTTCCCTATTTACTGGTCTCTTTCAAAGAGGAAATTGTGAACATCAAACTTATTCTCAACTGTCCTAGTGAAAGTTTTTATTGGTATCTATTTTTATTTTTGAAATTTACCAGTAGCTGCTGCATTTCCCACCCTCGACTTATACTCGAGTCAATAAGTTTTCCCAGTTTTTTGTGGTTAAATTAGGTGCCTCGGCTTATATTTGGGTCGACTTATACTCGAGTATATATCATATTTGATTTCTCACTTGTTTTAACATCATGGTGGTTTCCAGAAGTCATTGACCATTCCCAAGAATTCCTAAAGACTTGGGGGGGGGGAGGGAAAGAATTACATAGAACTGTGGCCCAATGGACTTATCGCTAAATACAAGGGAGACTGAAATGGTCAGATATTAACATATATCAGATATAGACATATAGAAGTAGCTATTCTCTCTACTTGGAGCTATTCCTGACCCTTTCCTGTGCTATATTTTCACTTATTGGTATGCTATTGTAAAATATTATTACTGTATCATTAAATTGTTGAGACTTACAAAAAGAGGAAAAACAAGTTACAAATAATGCCTTTTGCCATTCAAAAAGTCATTATCTTTTCGTTCTTTTTAAATGCAGGTGTTTTTTTTTTAGAGACTACATGTTCTCTATTATGTATGCAAATCCATCTTCCAAGTTTAAGAAAAGCATTGGGTTTAGTTTCATTATATGCAAAATGATTCCATCTCTATTAATTATGTGGAGGTGGCATTTCACTATCCAAAAATATGGTTCGTATTATCTAGAATTGCTCTCTTTATTTAAAATGAGGAATTGCTGACCCAACAGATTGTTTCAACTATTTTCAGTTTCTACTTCAAATGACAATAATATGCCAAAATAGCATTGCTTGGTTTCGTGAGAGGCTACTTTTTTCCTCTTTAATTATTATACATTTCCTTTTAAGGTGACAGTTCCATTCCACTGAATATTTCTTTATTTTATGGTATCTAGGCACATCATATGATGACCAAACTATAAAAATATATTCTGTTAATTATTAAATTCAATTGTCACATTTTATTAACTTTTGATCTGGTTTTTAAAATGAAAAGTTTTAACTTTAAATCCAGTTTTTACCTTGTACCAATTTATTCATAAAAAGCCATTGAGATAGTATTTTGCCAGATATCTACAAATACATCTGTTACCTTAATAAATGTATTTTTATTCCAGTTCAGCTCATACCGGTAGTAATTCATCTCTTTTATAATAATTAAATTTGTAGTGCAAATTAGCTCATCTTCTTCATTTTTGTGAGATACAGATTTAGAGCTAACTATATTGAGAATGAGTTGACTTTCCCACCTGGTCTCTTTTGTATGAGTCCTTGAGATTTGGTCATACAAAGCCTTCTAGGTGTTGCTTTTATCAGCTATGAGCTGCAAAACAAAACATGAACTTCATCAAATGAAATGAATAAAATAATAGCTTTGGGGGGAAAAATCTATTGTTCTACTAGTTCATAGTATCAGCAGAGAGACAATAAAAAGCCCCTTTCATGTCTCCTCATACTTTTTCCTCTATTTTTAACCCTCCTCCCTCCAGCTTTTTTCCATCAAAGAAAAACCTGCCTTCTTATTTTCAAACAATTGGGAGAGGAAAACATCTTGAAATCTAACTTTCCTCTAATTAAATAGCATAGTATTCAAGGTCAATTTTGCTTGTATCCCACTTAGCATAAATTTAATAATATAAATTTATGATTTTAGATTCTCCATCCTTGTATAGTATATTTTGAAATAAATATAGAGTATACTTTGAAAGAAACAAGGTAAACATATATATATTGGGCACAGGCCCAGGCTCATCATAGAAAGAGAGTTACTATGAAGACTCACAGTTATCAATTGTCATTATTAACAGTCACAAATCCTATCATAATTATCTGGCTAAATGTTATCTGCAACAAAACTATTAATATCTACATTTGGGGATTTTTATTTTCAAAGAAATGGTTAAGGCACTGTGAGTTCTAGTTCTGCCTTAAGTACTAAGCTAGATGGTCTTGGACCAATCTCTTTTTGTCAGCCCTCAGAAGAAAGCAATTGTTCTGTCCTTAATTTGAATACTCGAAATCCCCGCGCTTTGATTGGCTAAAGCGCGGGGATTTCTGATTGGCCAGGCGAGCCGCGCTGATTGGTCCGATTGAGGTCTCCCGCGATTGGCTCGCTCCAAGAGCGGGAGACTTGAATTGCTGCAATTGGCCGCGGCCGCCGCAGCGAAAAGGATAAAAGCCGCGGGCTTTTTCCTTTTCGCCGGTTCGGTTCACAACTACTAAATAAAGAGCTTGAAACTTAGTCACCGACTCCTGGCTTCTTTTGCGGACACGACACTGGCGACGAAGGTGGGATCCCGACCCTGAACCGAACCCCGTGTCCAACAAGAGCCAGTTTCAGCACGGAGATGGCGAAGATTGCACCGCCCGCCCCCTTCAACCCTGCCACCGAGGACTGGGAATCGTTTTCAGACCGTTTCCGCATGTACCTCGAGTGCACCGGAATGAAGGACGCCCCGGGCCCGCTAAAACGCGCCGTCTTCCTCACACACTGCTGAACCGAGGTCTTCCAGATGGCCAAGGCATTGGCCAAGCCGGCAGACGCAACCGCCATGGACTGGGATGTCCTCGAACCTATCCTGCGGCGCCATTACGCCCCCGAGGTCCCCATCCTAATCCGGCGCAACGAATTTTACCGCCGAGATCAGAAACCAGGCGAAAAACTGAGCGATTTCGTCGCCGAGTTGCGGCGCCTAGGAGGACTCTGTGAGTTTGAAGGTCTGAACAGCCTTCTAAGAGACCGATTCGTACTCGGCCTATGGGACTCTACCCTCCAGAGCCGGCTTATGGCCAAAGGCGACATCAGCCTAGCAGACGCCCTCACTGCAGCCGCAGCCGCAGAAGCAACCCGCACTTCCGCTGACAGCATGCGAAAATCAGACGCGAAGGGCGGAAACAACAACCCGGCAAGGTCGGCCGACCCAAAAAACGAATCAACCGCACACTACGGAGAATTCCAGTCTGCATCCAGCACGTCAGAAGACGAGGAGGACATACATCGCGTGCAGACGGGCCGCGGCGACCAGCGAAACCGGAGAAGTCGCAGGTCAAGGACCAACTGTGCCGGGTGCGGTGGCGACCACCCCAGATCAGAATGCCGATTTTTTGACTCTATCTGTAGGCATTGTGAAAGACGGGGACACATCGCTCGAGTTTGCCGCCAAAAAAAGACCCGCAGCCCGCCCAGATGGGAACATCACGACCGAAAGAAGGAAAGTCCCCCACCCAGGACCAGAGATCGCCAACCGGACGGTCGGTGGGACCGAATCCAACGATCTTCAAGAGGCGGTGACAGTCGGCGAAAGGAAGATACCCACCAGACGGTGACCATCGGCCACGCCATCTCCGATGGTGCCAGAAAGGTACACGTAGAAGTCCACATAGAAGGCCAACCATGCAAGATGGAGGTGGACTCCGGGTCCTACCTCTCCATGATTGCATGGCACGAGATTAAACGGCTAGTGCCCACCCTCCATAAGAGGAACATTAATGCCCAAAAAATCATTATAAAAGACTACCAGGGAAACCGCGTCCCGGTAGTGGGCACCAAGAACTTTAATGTAACTTACAAAGGCCGCACCGAACAACTCCCACTCACAATCGTCGATCGTGACCGCCCAAGCCTACTGGGTCTACAGTGGTTCGCCCCGCTTGACATCGCGCTGACAGGAGTCAACCACGTCGTCGACGATGGCTGGGAACAGCGGCTAACCCAGGAGTTCCGGGAGGTCTTCGACGGAAGCCTGGGCAAGTACCAGGGGCCCCTTATCTCATTCGATCTAGACCCTAGGGTTCCCCCCAAGCGGCTTAAACCTAGGAGGGTACCATTCGCCCTAAAACCTAAAATTGACGAGCAGCTCGACAAGCTCGTCAAACAAGGGGTGTTGCAGCCGATAGACCATGCCCGATGGGAGACCCCTATAGTGACCCCAGTCAAGCCAGACGGGTCCGTGAGAATTTGTGGGGACTATAAGGCCACCCTAAATGGCACGTTGCAACAAAGCGCCTACCCCGTCCCAATCGTGCAACACCTACTGCACTCACTGGGAGGGGACAAGGTCTTTGCCAAGCTCGATCTCGCCCAGGCATATCAGCAGTTACCGGTCGACGAAAAAACAGCGGAAGCCCAGACCATCGTTACCCATCGGGGGGCATTCAAATGTAACCGGCTCCAGTTCGGAGTCAGCGTGGCACCAGGCATCTTTCAGAGCCTGATGGAACGTTTACTACAGGGCATCAAGGGGGTGGTGCCCTATTTTGATGACGTATTAGTGGCGGTGCCAAACGAAGCCGAATTAGAAAACCGACTCAGGGAGGTCTTAACAAAATTTAAAGTAACGGGACTCAAAGTAAAACGAGAAAAATGCCAACTATGCACAGAGCGAGTGGAATTCTTGGGCTACCTTCTAGACCGGCAGGGCATTCACCCCACAATTAAAAAAGTGAAAGCCATCAAAGAAGCCCCCGCCCCAAAGTCTAAAACGGAACTACAGGCGTTCTTAGGCTTGCTGAATTTTTATAATGTTTTCCTACCCCAAAAGGCTACGGCGGCGGAGCCTTTGCATAGGCTCCTGGATAAGGCGGCAACCTGGACTTGGGGGAGACAAGAGCAAGCCGCCTTCCAAAAAACCAAAGACCTCCTCACCTCCGACGCCGTCCTGATTCAATTCAGCGAAACCTTGCCCTTGGTTGTCACTTGCGACGCATCACCTTTCGGCGTCGGCGCTGTCCTCAGCCATACTCTCCCCGACAAAAGAGAAGCACCCATCGCTTTCTTTTCCAGGACTCTAACTAAACCAGAGCGGAACTATAGCCAGCTGGACAAAGAAGCTTTGGCTATAGTTGCCGCCGTTAAGCGATTCCACGAATACCTTTATGGCCGCCCGTTTACCATCGTGACGGATCACAAGCCGTTGCTGGGCATCCTCGCTGGAAACCGAGCCACCCCGAACATTTTATCACCCCGGATGACAAGGTGGTCCGAATTCCTGGCAGCCTACAGCTACGAACTGTTACACAAGCCAGGTAAGAAAATTTCGCACGCGGACGCTTTAAGCCGCTCGCCCTTACCAGACTCTGATCCTGACCCAGCACCAACAACAAACACCCTTAGCATCGAAAACTTGCCCAACCTACCCATTACTGCGTCAGACATTGCCAGGGAAACTATCAAGGACAGGCGTCTGGCGCGAATTTTACATTGGGTGGAAAAAGGCTGGCCTGAAAGGGACAGTGACGAATCCGTTAAGATATTCAGAAACCGCCAGACTGAACTTTCACTGCTCAAGGGATGTATTTTATGGGGTGACAGGGTGGTCATCCCGGACAGGTTGCAAGGGAGGGTCTTAGAGATGCTGCACGAAGGGCATCCTGGCATCGTCAGAACTAAAGCCCTGGCCAGGAGTTACGCTTGGTGGCCAGGGATGGACAAGCAGATAGAGGCATGGGTAGCCAAATGCCAACGATGCCAGGAGACCAGATCCAGCCCACCCGCAGCACCCATCCTGGACTGGGAAACACCAAGGGGACCCTGGTCCAGAATCCATTTAGACTTTGCCGGTCCCACGAATGGACATACCTTTCTAATCACAGTTGACGCTTACTCTAACTGGTTGGAGGTAAGCGACATGAAATCCACTACCACGGAGGCCGTTATTAAAGAACTTTGCAAACTCTTTTCCACGCACGGCCTCCCAGACGTCGTCGTCTCAGACAACGGGCCCCAGTTTACTTCCCTCGACTTCGAGAGGTTCCTGGCGGAGAGGGGCATCCACCACGCATTAACAGCACCGGCGCATCCGGTGGCGAATGGTAGGGCGGAACAGATGGTCCAATTTACCAAAAAAACCATCCGGAAAATGGACCACGGGGAGATCAACGACAAAATCAATAAACTCCTCTTTATACAACACATCACCCCGAACACCACGACCAACAAAAGCCCAGCCGAGTTGTTGATGGGTAGGAAGCTGAGGTCCCCGCTCGACAGGTTACACCCAACATATAACCCGGAGCGACCCCCAGACTCCAGTACAAAATACCGGACCTTTGCCCCAGGTGACTTAGTGTACGCAAAAAATCTGACGGGGGACCCCCTATGGATCCCAGCCGTCATAACTCAAATCACAAGTCCACGGTCGTACCGGCTCCAAACCACCGATGGGCGAGCCTGGAAACGACACATAGACCAGCTCAGGTCACGAACTGCAACAGACCTCAACCCCCAAAACACGAACCAAGGGGGGAGGGAATACCCGAATAAACAAACGCAAGAAAAAATAAACCAGCAGTACTTACCGGAACGCAGCCATCGTGAGTCCCCACCGGAGAAGAACCTCCCAGCCAACTCTACCGACTCGGAGAAGCCAAGCGGGAGCGGCAAAACCCGTAGCTCAACCAACCCGGAAGGCCCAAGTGGGAGCCACGGAGAAGGAACCGGTCCGATCATCCAGCCGGTTCACACAGAAGAGGGAGCAGCCAAGAACATGACCGCTCCGGCCGAAATCCAGCTTGCAACTGAGTTGCGCAGGTCAAGTAGGACTAGACGGAGCCCCGCCTACCTACGTGACTACGCAACGTGATGGACTATACCAAGAGGGGAGGGGTGTTCTGTCCTTAATTTGAATACTCGAAATCCCCGCGCTTTGATTGGCTAAAGCGCGGGGATTTCTGATTGGCCAGGTGAGCCGCGCTGATTGGTCCGATTGAGGTCTCCCGCGATTGGCTCGCTCCAAGAGCGGGAGACTTGAATCGCTGCCATTGGCCGCGGCCGCCACAGCGAAAAGGATAAAAGCCGCGGGCTTTTTCCTTTTCGCCGGTTCGGTTCACAACTACTAAATAAAGAGCTTGAAACTTAGTCACCGACTCCTGGCTTCTTTTGCGGACACGACAGCAATGATACACTGCTTCTGAAATCATAACAAGAAAAAACCCACAGAGACTAGTCCAGGCAGTCACTAGGAATCAAAAAAACTGATTTGAAAGCAATCATCATGATTTTATAAGCTATAACTACTGACAAAGCCATTTTGAGTACCATATATGATAACACTTCAAAAATTCAGGTTCAGTGAATGTGGTCTACCAAAGCTGATATTGTGATAAATTTGTTTATCTCAAAGGTGTTATATAACACTGATTTATACCATAGAGCCATCAGGCAACGGTTTTTTAGGAAAAGAGAGAAGGGAAGTCTAAATGTGGAAGGGAGATGCTACTATCGATGGAATGAGACTCACTGTATATTTTGTTTCAATGTTGTTTCTGAAATGTAATTGAATCAGAATGTTCAATGCTAGGATGGCGTGGCATTTGGTTACAACTATATCATTTCATACACTATCATATATTATAAAACAGCTGAGTAGTTATTAGGATTACAAATTCTCCTGTGTCAATATGGAGACCAATGGGCTTATTTTAAACAAATCAGTAGGCAGCAACTTACTTCCTATTAACTTAGCTTGGTTGTCTTTCTGGAAGTGTATTATTACTTGAGAAGTGGAAGCTATGTTTTTACATGATTATCCACTATTATTTGTGGGCAGGTTTGTTATAAAACATACATTAGAACTATTCAGTGAAGGAACCCCAATATTGAATAATGCCAGAATAGATTATGAAATTCTTGCAGGTGGCTTAATCTGGGTTCTGTGAAACTCGTTGGTTATACCTTGCAAATTCTTCTGTCCTAGCTGCTCTTCAAATTCCTGTGATGCCAGGGGAGATTGGAACACTCACTGTAATTGGTGAGTAGGGAAATGTCAGCCAGAAAAAAATGACAATTAGACTTCTGTCAACCAGTGGATACACAATACTGCAAAGAGGCTTTCATACTAATATTTAGTAGAATTTTAAAGGACTATACTATACTATGTTCATTTTTTTTACATGGGTAGTGGTGGACTAATTTAAAGAAATAAGAACCACTGGGGAAAAATTGTCTGAAATACATGGAATATCACAATATCTTTCTTTTTCATATTTCAATTTTCTTCTTTTTGTTCTCACAGCTGGATCTTTATTTCATATGTCAAATATAAATGACTTTTCCAACACACGTAGTTTCATTTCTCCTCCTCAGATGGTGATCACTGCCCAGTCACGTGTTTGAGGCAGGTGGCCATATAAACCATTTCAGTTAATATATACATGACTTCAGGCAGATAACTAGATAATATTTTTTCTGGTTGCAATTTTTTCCAGTCCAGGTAAAATAAAGAACTGTGTTTAATGTGAAAATTCTTACTGTAGCTATAATGGACTGTGAGAATAACCTTGGGAGAGAGGAAGAGGAGCTACAGTCAGAGCAATGGTTAAATAAGAGATATCCCAGTTCAACAAAGGATAGAGAAAGTGTCTCAAAAGAGACCTCGGTAATTCTCTAGAAAGTAAAAGCAAGGAATGTGCAAAAAGCTTTCAGACTTTCAAGATTTTGTTAACCTTACAATTTATTTTTATCTAATTCAATCATGTCCGATTCTCCGAGATTGCCTGGATAAATTCTTACAGTTTTTTTGATATGATTTGATACGATATGAAATTTGCCATTGCCTCTTTGCTAGGGCTGAGAGAAAGTGACTGGCCTAAGGTCACTCAACTGAACACACACTCTCTGAATTTCTAACCTGATGCCATCACCTCTACATCATACTGGCTCTCTAATCTTACAATACAAGTAGCGTTAGTAGTCATGATTTCTGTTTTTGTTTCTTTTAAAAGGCTGCCATTTAGAGAAACAGAAATGACAGTAGTTGGCTTATATGGACAAAACAGTAGATCATAATTTATTAAACTAAAATGCAATTAATATAACAAATCTATAGTTTAACACTGAAACTAATGAAACTAAGGAAGCAAGTCAAAGGAAAAAATTATAGAAAGCAGAGGGGGAATTAGAGGGAAGAATTAGGTAGAGATTCCACATTCTTAAAATACTTTTTTGGGAAGTAGGTAACTTAAAAGGTTAGTAATTTAAGAAGCTTTTCAAGACACATATTCTATGTGTAAGAAGGCCTGGATGATACTTGACCATGAATAAAAATGATGGGTTTTTTCCTTTGTCAGGAATTGCAGTAGGTTGGTTTCAAAAAAGTATTGGGCCAATTTATGAAAAGCATGAGGGTTAATGCTACAGCCTTTATGATAGCATAACTGCTTTTGAAGACCATTTGCTGGATGATTAGAAAAAAAAACTAGATTAGAATATAGTGGATAAAATGATTATAGAAAAAGAATGTGAAAGAAAATTATTCTGTAAATATGAATATAAATGGAAATGAATATGTCAATATGTTAATAGCACCAACTTAGCAATGTAAGGTAAATAGGAGATCAACTGTGGTATGTGATTTCATGCAGTGGTGGGATTCAAATGTTTCTATTACTGGTTCTATGGGTGTGACTTGGTGGCTGTGGCAGGGGAAGGATACTGTAAAATCTCCAGTCAGAGCTGGTATTTGCCGGTTCTCTGAACTACTCAAAATTTCCGCTACTGGTTCTCCAGAACAGGTCCGAACCTGCTGAATACCACCTCTGGTATTCTGAATACCACTTACCTTTAACGGTCATCGATAGAGATAGGCCTAGCCTACTGGGCCTCCAATGGTTCGCGCCACTTGGCATTGAAGTGGCCGGCGTAAACCGAGTCGGTGGCTGTGACTGGGAGGAAGACCTGATCTCTGAGTTCAGGGACGTCTTTGTGGACAGCTTAGGCAAGTACAAGGGGACCCCGATCTCATTCAGCTTAGATCCAAAAATAGCTCCCATTCGCCTAAAGCCCCGTCGAGTTCCGTTTGCCTTAAAATCAAAAATCGATGAACAACTCAACAAACTGATAGCTCAGGGGATGTTGGAGCCCATCGATCACTCCCCTTGGGAAACTCCTATTGTAACACCCATTAAGCCAGACGGTTCAATCCGAATTTGTGGGGACTACTGGGCCACTTTGAACCATGCCCTGCAGCAGAACGCGTATCCAGTTCTGGTGGTGCAGCACCTCCTCCATTCCCTGGGGGGCAGGAAAGTTTTCGCTAAATTGGATTTAGCTCAGGCATATCAGCAATTACCAGTAGATGAAAAAACGGCACAGGCCCAAACTATTGTGACACACCAAGGTGCCTTTAAATGTACCCGGCTGCAATTCGGAGTAAGTGTAGCCCCGGGGATTTTTCAGAGACTTATGGAAAGGTTATTGCAAGGGATTAAGGGCGTGGTCCCCTATTTTGACGATGTATTAATTGCAGCCCCTACAAAAAAAATCTTACAGAACCAGTTAAAATTAGTCGTAAAAAAATTCCAAGAGGCCGGTCTTAAGGTTAAAAAAAACAAATGTAAATTGTGTACTGACAGTGTTGAGCTTTTAGGGTACCTGATTGATAGCCAGGGCATTCACCCTACCGAAAGTAAATTAAAAGCGATCAAAAATGCTCCCAGGCCAAGAAACAAGGCTGATCTCCAGGCATTCCTAGGCCTCATCAATTTTTATAATGTATTTTTGCTGCACAAAGCAACTGTCGCTGAACCGTTATACCGATTGTTAGATAAAAAAGAAATTTGGTTATGGGGTTACTGTGAAGAACAGGCGTTCCGAAATGTTAAAAAACTGCTCACTTCTGACTCTGTACTCAAAGTCTCATAACGAGACTTTGCCATTAGTTATAACCTGTAATGCATCACCTTTTGGGGTGGGCACCAGTTTGAGCCACGTACTGCCTAATGGGAACGAAGCCCCTGTTGCATATTTTTCAAAGACTCTGTCAAAAACGGAGCGGAACTATGGACAAATTGATAAAGAAGCCCTCGCAATTGTCTCAGCTGTGAAAAGATTTCACGAATACGTGTATGGTAGGGTCTTTACTATTGTGACTGACCACAAGCCTTTATTGGGGATAATAGCCGGAGATAAGCCAACTCCCTACATATTATCCCCTAGGATGACCCGATGGTCAGAATTCTTAGCTGCTTACAACTATCGGTTGCAATACCGCCCAGGGAAGGCCATTCCCCATGTTGAGCCGAACACTGCTTCCAGAGACTCTCGACGATCCGGCACCAACGGTAACCACGTTGCAAATCGAAGCGCTCAACTTGCTGCCACTGACTGCCCGAGATATTGTGAGAGAAACCAAACGCGACCACACCCTAGCACGAATCCTAGGCTGGGTAGAATGTGGATGGCCATTGGACCAGTTATCAGATGACTTCACACCATTCAAATCTCGACAGACCGAACTCTTCTCCCAGAAAGGCTGTGTCATCTGGGGTGATAGAGTCATTATTCCAGAACGGCTCCGAAAAGCACTGCTGAGAACTTTGCACGATGGCCACCCCGGCATCGTGCGAATGAAAGCCCTTGCACGAAGCTACGCATGGTGGCCGGGCATTGACAAGCAAATCGAACAGTGGGTTAAAGCTTGTCCCAAATGCCAAGAAGTCAGCAACGCCCCATCAAAAGCCATGCCTACTGAATGGGAGACACCACGTGTCCCCGGTCCTGAATTCACCTGGACTTCACGGGGCCAAACAAGGGCCACACCTTCCTGCTTACTGTCGATGCCTACTCCAATTGGCTCGAAATTCATTGCATGACGACTACGACCTCCGAGGCGGTCATCAAGATTCTAAACAGACTCTTTATAACCCACAGATTACCAGACATCCTGGTATCTGATAACGGCCCACAATTTACTGCACTAGCGTTCGAGCAGTATCTCGCTGACCGTGGCATCCGCCATGCGCTCACCTCGCCTGTGCACCCTGTGACCAGTGGCCGAGCAGAACGCATGGTTCAATTTGTGAAGAAAACCTTGCAAAAGGTAGACTACGACAACATTGACGATAAGGTCAACTAAATCCTCTTCTTGCAACACATCACCTCACATAGCGTCACCAACAAAACTCCCGCTGAACTGCTAATGGGACGAAAGCTCCGCTCCCACTTTGACCGGTTGCACCCTGCGTATGAACCAGAGAAACCAGTAGGATCCAGTGGCCGCTGTCGCACCTTCCAGGTAGGTGACCTGGTTTATGCAAAAAACCT
The DNA here is from genome assembly GCA_033807585.1 of Hydrophis major. Taxonomy (NCBI): domain Eukaryota; kingdom Metazoa; phylum Chordata; class Lepidosauria; order Squamata; family Elapidae; genus Hydrophis; species Hydrophis major. The sequence continues at coordinate 162,006,829 of CM066329.1, forward strand.
ATCGGGCGACCCGTTGTGGGTAGAAGCGACAGTAGTATGTGTAACCGGCCCTAGATCCTACCTCATGCAATGCCTTGACGATAAACTTTGGAAACGGCATATCGACCAATTACGGTCACGGCTTGCAGCAGCCAGTTCGCAACTCCCCTATGACCAAACTGAGGAGGGGGGAGGTACGGAAGAAGATGAAGCCCTAGGAAACCCGTTCGAAGGAAACGATGATTTAATAGAAACTCAGGAAGCAGAGCCGGAGGGAGAAACGTTTGCACCTCAGGGAATCACGGAAAATGTGGGCAACGACGTAGAAGTGAACTCTGAACCAGAGACAGCCCCACTACCAGATAACGATCTACCTCAGCGGGATTACAACCAGCCGATACAATGAAAATCAAAGAGACTAAAAAGACAACCGTCCTATTTAAGGGACTATGTAACTGCGCCCTGAACTAAGGAACCAGGGGGAAGAGGTGTTGTGTATGCAATATAATTAATATAGTGTGAGCTTGAAGTAAGTGCAGGGTTCTGGCCCTGCACTTCTGATTGGCTGTTAAGCGGCCGGACCGGATTGGCCCATTCTGGGGAATCCGATTGGCCCTTAACAGAGAGTTCTTATTGGTTATAAAAGCTAGCGTTCCTAGCTTGTTATTGGTTAAAAGTTACAAGGTTTGCCTATATAAGGCGGGTTTTACTGATGTTGAATCAGAGAAGTCACTATGTAAATAAAGAGCTGAAGTTCACCGTTCAGAAACTTGTCTCCATTCTTTCTCGCCCATGCTCAAACTTAACAGTATCTTTCTGGGAAAGAAAAGAGCTTAGCATATATAGTAATGATTTGAAAAATATGTTTTCCAAGACATTCTGCAGTCTTTCGACGTATTTCTATTTCTAAGATTGTTGTGAGATAAAATAGGAAAATATAGTAATAAACAGTGCCCTCGTTTTCTTCAACCAATGCATATCTGCGCTTTGAAGGTAGCAGCAAGTAGTTTGAATTAAATTTTAAAATTTTAAGATTGATTTTGCATGCATCATGATAAAGAAAATAAATGCAAACTTTGAAAGTTTAATTTTCTGAATGCCTCAATCAGAAGCATTTAACTGATCTTGGCTGTCCTTGAAAAAACTAAGTGAGATTAGGTTTAATGAGTTAGATAGGAGATGTGGAAGTTGCAGTTGGAAAGTTTAGAAAAAGGTTCTCAAAAGAAGGCAATGGCACATGACTTCCGTACAGTTGTTAAGAAAACTAGCAGCACAGACTAGTGTGGTCATTCTGAAAATGTTTATTTTTTTACTTGTTTAAAGAAGATCTATTTTTGCATTGCATATCCGATTACCTCTCTGTTTAGCCATTCACTTCCAAAGGATTTCATTTCAAACTTATAAATGTGCTTTTTTTTTAGCCGTCTTAGGCTTGATGTTTTTTATAACCTGCTGCAGATTTTTGCCCTGTGTTGTATATGATTATGATTAATACAGTTTGGAGGTTTGATGGTTTTAGAACAGTAGCATCATTTTCTACAGGATGAATATTCATTTTTCTTGTGGGCCTATAATGGAACATCTTACCTCTTTTATAGTGTTTTTAGATGGCAATCCAACATAGTTGCCAGTGCTCTTTTAACACTAGAATAAATGTCTGTTTATTGTTTCAAAAGAGAGCGAGAGAATAGTAAAAAGTTATTCTGCAATTCAAGCTTTGCCAGCAATAATTTCCCCTGTTCTCATAATTTCTAATCAATGATCATGCTGGTTTCATGAGTTTTGCACTATTGCTACCATGACATAAAGGGAATAGACATTTCTGTTTGTTTCCCAATAAGTGTTTATAGATAGTCTCCCTATATTTTATAGGAAGTTTTCCTATTAGCTAAAGGAAAGCAAATATGATTCAATGAAATTAGCTGTAATTGATGTTGACTATAGTAATATTCACCACCCCTTCATTCAGAACACCTCCATTTCAGTTCATGGAGGGCAAACAGCACATAAATCATCAGTGCTGCCAACTCTCACGCAATCAGAGTGAGACTCACGCAATTCAACCAATTTTGACTGTCTCACTCTGATAAACAAAATCTCACGCTAAAGGCCCGAGAGATCTTCCTTGCAATGGGAATTCCGGCCTCGAATAAAGGCGCGCTTGTGGAATAAGACCCCCTCCACCCCAAATTTTATTTCTAATTCATCTTAGATTTGCAATTTAAAGCAGGCTAATCCGCTTGCAAATTTGCCGAAGAACGGCGGGTTTAACAGAAAGAAACTCCCCTCCCCGTCTCTTTCCCCCGCGGCCACACCTCTCTAGCAAACTAATCTGAATTTTAACCCTTCAAAAACCGTAGCTCCTTGCCTCTAATTTTGCTTTAGATGTGATTTTTCAGGGGATCGGTGGCTCCGAGCAGCCGCTCGCCTCGCCGATAAAAATATATTTGTTTTTCGATTGTACTAAGGGCATTGGTGAAGTGTTCCCTGGTTTATTTTTCCTTTTGCCCTTTTTATGCAAGCTGCATCAGCTATTCAAAAGTTAGAATGGAATAGAATTGGAATGAAACTGGAATGGAATGGAATAAATTGGAATGGAACTGGAATAGAACAGAACAGAAAACTATTGTCACTTTAAATGTACACTAATCAGCATACATTAAAACAAAATTTCGTTGCATTCAGTTCTCAAAATATAACCATTACGCATATACCCGCATATACCCGCATATACCCACATACACATACATATATGACAAAGAAACATCACAGTCCATTTCAAATAATTACCCAATTATTTTTTCAAACCTTTTATGAAACTAAAAGGCCTATGCTATGTCTCATTGGTTTTCATAGTCAAGTTCCCTCACTGAAGAAAAATGTGTTTTTGTAATATGTGTCCTCATTTTTTTTCTTATGCCTATGGGTTAAAATGTATGTATGTATGTATATGTCCAAATCATGACTAAAGTATGCATCAGATTGCACCATTTAAAATGTAAAATTGTCAAAGCTCCCTACCGTGTAAGGGGGGACACCCCCCTTCCACACCATCTCCCCCTCGGTCGCTTCGCTCCCTCGGGCTTGGTCGCTCCGCTCCCTCGCAGTGTCTCACTCCGAACTATCACTCAAGGTTGGCAGCCCTGAATCATTGTTGGGATTCATGTTGCATATAAAAGCTACAGTCTGCAAGATACAACATAATCCCATTGGCATAATCTAAATATGTACTATGACAATCCATAGTAGATGATATTTACAGCATTTAATATGGCCATCAGATTGTTCTAACTAATCTTTTAGGTGAGATACTTGATTTCAGGTTCTTGTAGAAATGTCTTCCACAATGTATTTCCCAATTGGACTTCAACTTTTGAAATTCTAATGTCTATGCTGGAGTTGGTTTAATGTTGGTTTAATATTTTTGACAAGTAAAAAGTTGGGAAAGCTCTTCTTTACACTTTTTTTCAACATATGATTGGAGCTGCCATAATCATTCATGTTCCCACAACATAGTATTAGGTTTAAACATAAGTTAATGTTATGGTAGGTCAATTTTGGGGATGAAACCCCACTGAAAATAACATTCTACAGGCTCTTTTATATTTTTAACTTCTGTCGGTGGTTTAAATTAGCCATCAAGACCACTTGAAAAATATCCTTGAATCTGGTAAGACAACGTTTTAACTAAGGATTATGGTGTATTAAATTGTCAAGAAAACCATTGGTTTTGGATTATGAGCAGGTTCATGCTGCCTTGTTTATAATTAGATGTTCTTGGAACATCTTCTGAAAAGCAGTGGGAAAGGCAGAAATGGGTAGATTATTGTTGTGAGGCATACAGATCAGATTCTTCATATGGGGTGAGAATTCTCACACCTGTGTTCAACACTTGTTCCTATGGTCCATTTCCCAGGAAGCTTGCATTAAATAACCTTGGGTCTTGACATTGAAATATTAACAAGAAAACAGAATGGATATTGTGAAATTTTGAGCATTAATAGAGTCTACCCTCCCTGCAGGGTAAGTTGACAAGGGGATAATTTTAGGAAAAGTATGAGAAGTTCCCAGAGGAAGTGTCATCTTCTTCTTGATATTCTGGTTTAGCCAAGTAGGTTTTCAGAGTGATATATTAACATCCTTTCCCAATTAGTAATATTTAATTAGATTTTTAGATAATTAATTTTTTGCTGATTATTGAAAACTCCTTGCTAATTTTTTTTAAGTAGACTATTTAACTTACCATTCAGCCCAAGCTAGGCCATGTGGTGATGAAGAAAAAATAAATAAAACAAATTTAATAAGACAACTTGATTGCAGAGTTATAATTAACAATTCTCCCCCATCCCAAAAGCAAAAATTAATTACCATAGAAAGCTGAAAGGAAGAAAAATGTCTCATTTTGCAATAGAGGTAATTTCATAGTTGGGGTCTGACTACAAGGGAGGCTCTTCTCTGCTGTACACTATATCTAAACTTCTTTGATTTAAAAATAAAAATAAAAAATAATTAAACTATAAATTACAGGACAATTTGCTTGGTTAAAGATCACTTTTAGATAAATTGACTTCCAAATTAGTAAAGTTTTATAGATTAAGCACTTCTCCTGCAATAGAATACAGAATGAAAACTAATAGAGTTCAAATGGGTTATAAAACAGTTTCTGGAAAACTCATAAGTTTTGATGCAGTATTTGTACAGTTATGGTTTGAAAACCCCTTGCAAAGGCAGCATAAGCTAAATCAGATTTCAGTTACCTAAAGAGAAAATGACTAAATCATGAATCATTGAGGCTAGAGATGCCTTTCCTAACTAGTATTACCCTTAGTTCAATTGTCAAAGTTAGGAAAAGTATTTCTGTTAGAGCAATCACCTTTCAAACATTATTGAGTTTCTGCAGATGAAATCTTTCTCCCAATGGTTAATCTAAGAATCTTTCTGTCTTCTGTGGACTGTGCCTTCACTACACCCATCCTTGAAACTACAGTTTAAATTTTCCCACAACTTCTATTTTATCACTTGAAAAAAAAGTGAGAAATATATCTTACTATTTTTGCAATGAATCATCAAATATGAAAACTTCTCCAAAAGCTTCCAACTGGCTAATGTATTATTTTTCCAATCCTTCCTTTTTTCTTTCTTCCTCTAGGATATTTTTTAAACTGATTATATATATATATATATATATATTGTTGCTTCAATATGAAACATGTGAAAGTCATTTCAACTGGAATAACAATTTTTTTACAACCTGTCAATCATTTCACATTTTAAAAGGAGCATGAAAGAAATCTAGATCACTTTTCACTTTTCTTTTGACATCTGTTCTATGACAGGCAGTAAAGAGAGCATAGTATATTAAATAGGCTTTTTATGCAAGTTGATCTGGTTTATGTATTTCATTGCTGCTATACATTAAACTACTTTAATATAGATTAGAATTTTAGCATGTGACTGGAGGAAGATCCGAAAGCAATGGCAGTTTTTTTTACCAATGCAGGAACTCAATTAAATTTGTTGTGTTAAAAGGTTTTTTGCTTATTGTTTTTATTGTTTGAATTAGAGTACCTGTGTATATACTGCTTAACAGAGAAGAGAAGAGGAAGAACAGGTCCCTAATGAATTGAGATATACATAGCATAAGCAAAAACATGGAAACCAATTACTGAAAGAAAAGATTAACAAGGAAAGAGTATAGGACCTTTTCAGTTGCTAATCATTAGGAATATGGATCGGGGAATGAACCAAATGGGGAAAATACAGGTGAAGACAAATTATTAATGCCATTAAGCTACGTAGATCCAGTATAGGTAGTCCTCGATTTACAACAGTTCATTTGGTGATCATTTAAAGTTACAACAGCACTGAAAAAAGTGACTTACAACCATCTTTCACACTTATTATCTTTGCAGCATCCCCATGGTTAATATGATTTACACTTGGATGCTTGACAACTGGTTCATATTTATGATGGTTGCAGTGTCCTGAGGTTATATGATCACCTTGTATGACTTCTGACAAGCAAAGCAAATGGGAAAGCCAGATTCACTTTACAAAGCTAATACTAATTTAACAATTGCAGTGATAACAAATGTGGCAAAAATGTTGTAAAATGGAACAAAACTCACTTAACAAATTTCTCACTTAGCAACATAAATATTGGGCTCAATTGTGGTTGTAATTTGAGGACTACCTGTTTTTCACAAACTGAAGAGCCTGGACTCAGTGCCACGTGTACTGTATATAATTGCATGTCAGGGGCCTCTTCCTCACATCTGCTGGCATTTGCAAGAAGCACCTCCAGACTATTATCTTCACTTTGCCTTTCTTTGAGGTCACCAATGGAAAAGAAACTAAAACAGCAATTTGTCAACACCCTGCCTCATGCTTTAGCTTTAGCTTACTTTTTCTTCTTCCTTTTATGTCAAGAAACAAAATATATATTTTTAAAAATAACCAGCACAATGCAAACTTGCAGCAAAGCTGTTTTTTTTTAAATGGAAGTATGGGAGAATTATATGCCAAATTGTACCTTTTCCCTGGCAGAAGGATGGGATGGGATTATTTTGGGGATGGCATCAGGATTCTTGACTGTTGCCCTAGGAGAAATGCTGAAAAAGTGTCACACAATGGTCTTAAGGAGTTTGCCTTCCCAAGCTGCCTGGTTTCCCAATGGTATTGTGAAAATACAAAAGGTGAAACAGTGCTTAGATTGGTACAGCCTCCACCTGCAGAGAGGTTTAAGCATCTGACTTAAAGAGTCAGACTTCCTCTTCCTGTTCATTGATCTGAGAAATGAGAAGGAATTTGGTAGGATGTTAAAACCAAAATAAAGAAAAATGAAGTGTGCAGAATATCTTTGTATGTGGGGTAGGCAAGGGCATCTTCCCCAATGTGTGAGAAATATATTGAGAGTTAAATTTTCCAAAGCTATGCAGTTAACTAACTGCTACATAGCAGTAGACACAGAGCAGGTTTCTACTTAAATGTGGAAAAGATGGGAAAAAGAAGCACTGGATTTAAACTTTGGAGGGTAGAAGATGGGACTTCATCCTAATTACTGAGGAGGAAACCCAAGTGACTTGTGACCTCATTCTCATGCACTGTATGGTTACTAACTGTCTCAGTTTGAGCAGTTGGGTAAATTTTGCCAAGTCTGAGTCAGCCAAAGTGGCAACCTAAGTCACAATACCAAAGAGATAAGCAAATTGCTTATATCTCTAGTACATTTGCTTATTCAAAACACAATTCTGTATTGCTTTTAAGACAAACTTTTGAATGTAAAAACATTTCGAAATGAGAGAATAAACATTGCATTCAGTTACCTTAAGATAGCTTCCTGTCTCTCATTCCCGTTATTTGTAGATTGCTTCACAGATTTGTTTTGCCATGAGATACTAGTCATATTTCAATGTCATTATTCTGAAATATGTTCTCCAAGGCATATGGATAAAGGTTTGGTTATGAAATTCAGCACTTAAAGCACTGTCAATTAAATCTCTCAGCATGTATGAAGTATGCAATAAGCAAATTAAAAATAATAATTTCAATAAAGTTTTTTCCCTGCAACACAACAAAAACAAAAAATTTTGTTAGAAAAAAGTGGCCTGAAATGCAACATTTCATGTTGATGAACTTGTTAATATGATTGACTTTTGAAGAAAAATATATCCACACTTGACATTTTGGCAAGGAGTCTTCTATCTAGTGGTATACAATGACTAGTATAATTATCTTTTAGCTTTATTTCTTTTTTTAAAAAAATCCTAGAAAAAGAAAGAGTAAAATTTTTGAATAAAAACTAAAGTTTGTAGTCTCCGCTGGGAATGTTTAAAGCAGCTGCTTCTTCTTCTTTTTTTTTTTTTGAAAAAAGATTTTATTAATTTTCTACAAACAAACAAGACAAACAAAACATTAAAACATTCAACTCTTGTATGTACATCCAGTGTGTCAGTTGGTTCATCATTTTTGTGCATTCATTCTGTAGTCCCAGTTACAATTATGTTACATAACAACTCATATTATCAATCCAAACTTATATATCCTAATATCACTAAAACAAAGAAATTTTTGACTATACTTTTAATCATTCATGCTTTATGAGTTAACAATACTTTAACCAGATTATTCAACAAATCATATAATCATACCAAATCAATCCTAAAAAACCCTTTATAAATATAATATCAAATAACAAAATAATAGCAAAAAAGCAAGATAAAGATATTTCTTACTATCTAAAATATTCTATTATCGTATTTTATCATCTAGCCATTTATAAAAAAGATCCCAAATTTCATAAAATTGTTTATCCTCTTGCTCTCTAATTTCAAATGTCAATCTGCTCATCTCAGCACATTCCAATATTTTCTTAATAATTTCTTCCTGTAATGGTATTTTCTCATTCTTCCAATTTTTAGCAAATACAATCCTGGCCGCTGTTACTACATTTACAATCAGGTATTTCAAATCTTTACTATATATATCAGGTAAAATTCCCAATAAGAAGATCTCTGGTTTCAAGTCTATATGTTTCTTTGTCATTTTTTCCAACCACATGCGAATTTTAGTCCAATATTTTCTAGCATCCTCACAAGTCCACCACATATGGTAATACGAGCCAGGTATCTGATGACATTTCCAGCATTTTTCAGATTTGTTCTTAAACATTCTTGCTATTCTTGTCGGAGGAAAGTGCCACCTGTAAAACATCTTATACAAGTTTTCTTTATATGCTGTTGACATTGTCATTTTATAATTTTGAGACCACAATTTCTGCCATTTCTCGAGATCAATCCCATATCCAAAATTCTTCCCCCAAACAATCATAGTTTCTTTGACTTGTTCTTCCTCTAATTTCATTCCCAGTAAATAACCATATGATTTTTTAATCACCTTCTCATCAGTACCCATCAAGATCTTATCTAAATCAGTCTGCTTATCATAGAATCCCTCCGTTTTAAAATCTTCATCATACCTTGAATGTATTTGTGCATATGAAAACCAATTCATCCTTATACCTTGTTCCTCTAAGTTTTGGATCGATTTAAGTTCACCCTTTTCATCCAAAAGTTCCCCATATCTAACTGCTTGTTCCTTCTTATAAATTATAGGATAGGAAAATGCTTCAATAGTCGATAACCAAACTGGAATTTTCAAATAACATTGTCCTTTTATCTTCTCCCAATTTAACCACAAAGACTCCCGTACATAATGTCTTCTAAAATAACCCTGTGTTTTAGTTCCCTTATACCATAAAAAAGCATGCCAGCCCAACAGCAAATCATGCCCTTCTAATGTCAACAACCTATGTTTTCTTAATGTTATCCATTCTTTGACCCACATCAAACTTGCAGCTTGATAATACAATTCCCAATTAGGTAGGCCAAAACCTCCTCTAATTCTAGCATCTTGCAAAAGCTTTAGTTTTATTCTCGCTTTTTTACCTTGCCATATAAACTTCAACATAATTTTATTTAAATCTTCAAAATAGTCTTTTCCAAGCCTAATTGGTATTGTTTGAAACAAAAATAAAATTCTAGGTAAAATATTCATCTTAATTGTTGAAATTCTCCCTATTAATGACAATTGCAAGTTTTCCCACTTCTTCAAAAGCAGCTGCTTCTTTTTATGGGCTTGTATTGCTGCTTCTTTTTATGGGCTTGTATTGTACCTGATATATGAACCAGACACATTTAATTTAAGATATTCCCTGACAAGATTTATATGGCCACCCACAAGTTCTCCATTTCACATTTTACCTTTCATATCTGATCTCTTCAGATCTGAGCACTAATAGTAACATGGCTTTGCAATTGGAATGGAAGGTTGAGTTTTTAAAAAATGATTAAACTAATACCAGAGATCTTTGCTGTGAAGAAGACTGCTTTTTTTTTGCAGTTATCACCTTACATTTTCCAATGTAAGGACCAGCAGGTGATTTTATGTGAGAATGAAAGCATCTTTTCAGATGTACCTAAAACTGGAGAAAATACACTTCTACATTTCTCTGGAAGCATATCAACTTTTTGGAACTATAGTACATAGAAATATGTATGTTCTCATCAGTTTTTCCCAAGTGATTAAAAATCAATCCTAAATTGACCAACTATATATAATCTATTCAGCAATGAGATTCAGATATTATATGAAGCTGTAAGTTTTTCAAAGGAGACCAGAATGATATTTTGTCTATAGAATGATATTTCTGTATCACCTAGAGTGGACAATTTGGACTGTAATTTCCTTCAGCCCCATTTTATTAAATTTTCATTGAAAGTATTATGGTAATAACAGATAAATAGGAAAAAGTGGGTTCTATCTTGGCTTTTAGCTACTGTTCTTAAAGGTAAGTTCTGGTGCAATTAAATGGGAAAGAATTACATGGTTCCCTTAGCATCACAAAATGTACATACAAAATATTTTAAAAATATGTTAGAGCAAGAAAATTAATGGGGGGAAATGAATGTTTCAATTTATTTACATTTTGTTTTTAAATATCTGTAGTCATTCCTAGGAGAAACTAAATTCAGTCAATTGTTCAATTGGATTTAATCTATAATATTCACGTAGAAAATATCAATTACACTTGTTACACTTAAAAACAAATGTAGGAGGATTGCAAAATGTGTTTTTATAAAATATTCATGTTTAGTTTCAGTGGGTCAGAAAAAGCCAACTTTTGATGAAAATATGTTATACTGATGATAGTATGTTATCACTGTAGTATAAAAACTATATTATATATAGTTTAGACATGGTAAATAATAACTTGCTAAGGTCCTGATAGAATATACCTATGTATATACTCAATTTGCTTCTCTGGAGAAAAAAGGAACGTATGTCAGAATATTATTTGTTGATTTTAGTTCTGCTTTCAACACAATATTACCCCACAGATTGACATCTAAGCTTAAAGATCTGAAGCTACCAGACTCTATATGTTGGTGGATTCTGAATTTTTTTATCACATCGTTCACAAAGGGTTAGGATGAATGAACATATCTCTTCTGTGAAGATCCTCAATACTGGCGCTCCGCAGGGCTGTGTATTGAGTCCTCTTTTATTCACTATTTATACGTCTGATTGTACCTCTATTCATCTGAGTAATAAGATCATTAAGTTTGCAGATGATACAACGTTGGTGGGGCTCATTTCTGACAATGATGAGTCTGCGTACCGGGATGAAGTTCATCAGTTGTCCCTCTGGTGCAAAGTAAACAATCTTATTTTTAATATAAATAAGACGAAGGAATTCATAGTGGATTACAGGAAGAGCAATTCGGATATCCAGCTGTTGTACATTGATGGTGTTTTGGTAGAACAGGTGGCAGAATGTAAGTTTCTAGGTATCACCCTGAAACAAGATCTAACATGGGGGGCAAATACTTTAGCCCTAGAAAAAAAGGCTCATCAACGATTGTATTTTTTAAGATTTCTAAGATCACAACAACTGCCAGAGAGTCTGTTGGTTGCCTTTTATCGAAGCTCTATAGAGAGCATTTTATCTTATTGCCTCTGTGTGTGGTTTAGGAGTTGTACAGAGGCAGAGAAAAGGGCACTCCAAAGAGTGATAAAAAGGGCACAAAAGATCAGCGGATGTTCTCTTCCCTCATTGGAGGATTTGTATAACATGGGATGTAGAAGGAAGATACAAAAGATCTTGAGAGACCCTTCACATCCAGGCCACTCGTTGTTTGAGATCTGACCATCAGGAAGATGATATAGAGTGCTGAAAGCCAGGACAAGTAGATTTAAACATAGCTTTTACCCAAGTGCTGTGATCAGGTTAAATGCAGAGTTATGAATCTGGTAGTCTTAACATATATATATATATCCCTGTTGTATAGTTTTTTAACTGTTATTTGTTTTAATTTGTTTTTACATTGTTATTTGTATATGTTTTTTTTCTTTTTTGGTGTTCAGTTGTGAAAGAGCATCTTATTTTGTTGTTCTCAGGTTCTGAGTACAATGACAGTAAATTTATCTTTATCTTTAATTTGCTTCTCTGTATCTTTCTGTAAATAGGATTTTCTCAGCTGAAATTATATTCACATGTGCTCAGTTATCCTCGATCATATGACTACCTTTAGGATAATTTAAAATTAGCACATTGTATCTTTAAACTGCTTTTCTTTCATCATGTGCAATAATTCCTACTGGGACAGGCACAGTAGGGTATTTTTTATTCTTTTATTCTTTTATTCTTTTTACTCTTTTTATCATAATTTTTTAGAGATTTATGTATATTTCTGGTGTGTATGTTGCACTGAAGGACGAGTCGCTTAATTTCACTGTGTATGCGTATGATGCAAATTGTACACGTGGATAGTGACAATAAAGGTATTCTGTATTCTGTATTCTGTAAAATGGCCTGTCATATATTTTTGAACAAGATTCATATTTTCTCCAAAGGTTTCTTTCATGTTATAAAAATGAATTTCATATTTAATTTTGACTTCCATTAGCAAATAAGTAAAGAACCTTGAGAGTGTATGCCAAGAATATATATTCCCACCAGGGTCACCCAACTCCTGAAGAGCATCCCACTGCCCAGTTAAAACAAACAGGTATCGGGGGAGGGGGGGTAGCAATGATATAAAAAGATTTGGGCCTGAATGAACACATTTGGTTACAATGATTCCATACTGCTTGGGAGAAGACTATGAGAAATCATTCCTGTATTTAATAAGAAAACCACATAGATAGACAATATAAATTAATGATATAATGATGAATGACCACTCAGGATGGATAGTATTCAACATGCTATAGAAGAAGGACTGAGAGTTGTGGGTCTTTGACTAATAGTGCTTATGATACAGCTAGATTAAAGCCTTGGAGATGTTTAGATACTGATATTGACCTGCTTGAAAAAAAAATTGAAGCTGTAAAGGAGCATGAATTTGGGAAGCTGAACACAGTAAAAGATTAAATGACTCAATTACATGTTGACCTCTAAGATCATCAGCAAATTAAGATGAAGTGGAATTAGATATTTCAGTCAGAAAATCATGCTGTATGCTATTCAGGATACAAAAAAGCAAAAACAGAAACAGTGTTGCTTTCATAGCAATGATTGTATTTTGGTAGATGAAATTAATGAAAAAAAAAATAGAATTAGTTAGACTTTCATGGACAATCCTTTAATACTAAAATTATCCAAGTTAATGCACTAATCTTTATGAAATTCATGAGTACTCTGATATTATACTCAAGTTTTATCTGAAAATGGCAGAAACCAAGATGTATTACCAAGATTGGATATTGGAATACCAACATTGGAAATATTAAGAAGGAAACATAAATAGTCTGCATGTCCTAGTAAACTGAAATGAAGCACAACATGGTTTCCCAGCTTCTGCCAATCCAGTGCTTTTTTGTGGGATACGATTCACTCTGACTCTTATTCTAGACCTATAACATTGCTCCAGCTGAGTCTATGGATTGTCAGATTCGGGAATCTTCAAACCATGATGATCTGAGGACGCTGATCAATCACAGACATCTTGTGATCATCTGGAGCAACTGGATGAGGAGGCACAACCCCCAAGCCTCAGGTCTGTTTGAAATGGTGAGCAGAACAGCTCCACTCAAGGAAGCTCCTTACAATGCAAAGATCAAAGAATAACTCAGCTCTTCATTCCTGGAATGAATTTAGACCAAACTATTGACGTTTGAACTTCAAACAGAACTATTTATTCAGGCAAGCACTGTTTGCACAGACCTTGATTTTTTTTTTTTTTATCTTGCCTACCTTTATCTGCTTAACTGTAGTAAATAACTTAATATCTTAGCAATGGTATCGCTGTGTGTTTATCTGCAACCTAAAACAGAATGGCTTTCTTCATTGGTTATTTCATTTTGTAATAGCTGCTCCAAATGAGGCAGGAAGAACTAATAACTTTCCCACAAGGTACTTAATTGAACATGATGGTTTGAAGTGCTGTATCAAGAATTCCACTATTGATGGCAATTGTTAAACAAGATGATGAGGAAACAGACAGGAACTATCAGGACCAAAGTTCTCAGTATGGATCTAAAAAGAAAAATTGACTATCTGATAACTGCCCTAAAGCCTACTCTGCAATCTTCAATAAGGGGAAGCAACTTTTTTTTTCTAATCTTGTTGAAGTTTGAAAAAAAAATGGGTGTAATCTAAAAAAATGGATTAAACAACGAGAACGCTAAATTATGGGGATTAAAAAAATAAACAGAAAAGTAATGTCTTCAAGTTTTTCTTTACATTATTCTCAGTAGTTGTAACAAGGTTGATTATAACTGCTGGCAGGAGGAATTGCTGATGGTGTGAACAATCATCTTTCTACAAAACCAATTATGATAAATTTCAGGGTAAAAGTTTGTTGATATTTTCAAAAAAATTATAGTGATAAGATGGAAGTCTCTTAAACATTGCTAAAGTACTAACACCAGAACTTTCTTAATGATTTTTTTAAAAAAGACTATTCATCCTTTAATCATTTCAAAATAATTGGGGCCTAAAAAAAATCTTGATTTTCCCCCAGATTTTGAATAAAGAAAATAGAACTGAACTATTCTGCTAATATTTTAAGTTTTTATGATTTAGCTGAAATTATTTTTAAAAAGATTTATGAATAAAGTAATTTACTCAAAATAATTTTGCTTGTGTTTTGTTTTGTTAAATTCTATTCTTGGGAAAAGCTAGCTAGATTTTTTAAAAAAGATAATGATTTTCCGAGGGTACCATGGCAAAAACGTTTTCCAATCTCTCAATAATTCATTTAGCTGGAATGCTCACAGTTTTTAATGATATCATCTGTATGACTCTGATTGCTTGTAATGAAGACCATTTCATTTTGAAGAAAATTAATCTGAACAAGATCTGATTAATTAATTGCTGTATATGATATATGCTTTCTAATTTTGAATTCTGTATTTCTCTTTAAGGACTGAAGAATACTATTTTATTAAACAGCAAAAATTAAAAGAAACACCTATTATGAGATCTTCCACCCATTTAGATTTAATTACTATAAAGAAGGTTTTTGGCTAATGAATTACATTAAACCCACCTTATTATGAAATGTCTGATGATTTTGTTTGGTCTTTGTTTTCCTCATAAATTTCAGGGATATTTATTATCATATGGCCAATACAATCCCATGAAAAAAAATGCTGCCTTCTGAAACATGAATGTGAAGAATTATTCAACCCAGGTGTTTTTTTCCTCCTCTTTGGAGTGCAATAGACACCATTAAATAAGAGGTGAACACCCTCAACTCAGTTCAATACAGCTTAAGGTTTTCAGCAAGTTTGAAAAAGTATGACCACCCTGAATGCTTTCCTATCAATATAATTCTCTCTCCCCCAACCCTAGTCTGCAAAAAGGAGAAAAAAACTGACTGTAGGAAGAATCTTGATATTTTCTGTTCCTAACCACCATCCCACCCACCCCAGGCCCTTTGAAAGTCTGTCCTACTCCTCCTCTGTGGTTTTCTCCACAGAGAACATGTGGTTTTCTCTCAAAAATGCTTTTGGAAACACAGCTATTGATGTAATTCCCTGCTAGGAGATTGACCACACACAGGGAGGCGTAGTGAGAGTGGTGAAGAATAACACACAGCCAGCACACAGATACACTGTATAGTAAAATGTAAGTTTTTACTTCCAGTAAATGTTTAAGCAAAGTCCAACAAACAGTCCAAGTCATTCACGGTTAAGGCAGTCAGTTTTCAGTCCATGGATAATCCAAATAAAAAAGTCCATTATCATAAACAGTTCAGTAACAGAGTTACATCAAATCCAAAAAGAACTATGATCAGCAACAGTCAATAGGGAAATGCAAGGAATGACAACACTCTCAGCAACAACAGAACAGGATAACCCAGGTTTCTGGCTGCATCTTATGGCCATTTGAGGAACCACACCCAATTACAATTTTAGCATTCCCTTAAAAAGACAGTATTAAAATGTCTATCCTGGTTTATATATTATCCAACCCAACTGTTAGGTGGCTTACATTCCTAACATTCTCCCCTTTGGGTAGGACAATATATACAACTTTACATTCTAAGTCCATAATCCTCACAGCAAGCCTTATGCTTTACAGAGCCTTGGGCTTTTGTAAAATGATCTGCGATGTTATTTGCTGACATTATTCCAGCTTAATCATCTTACTTTGCACACATTGTCTCACATTTAAATATCTTAAATCTGTGTGTTTTGATATTGCTTTACAGCAAGATTTGAATCCATCTGTATTGCTGATTGGTTGTCTTCATAAACAACAATAGAATCTGTTACATCAATTGCTTATAAAAAACTAAATCTGTACATAATAAAGACAAACATGAGAAATCAGCCTCCATTGTTGATAAACTTAGATGTTTCTGTCGAATAGACATCCATCCAACATCTTTCCTAATACAGTACCTGATGTGGATTTACATGTATTTACGTCTGTAGCAAATCTTGTATCAGCATATGCAGTTAAACTTAGTTCATCCTTAGGCTCCAAATATAATGCATAATGCATTGTTTGTTTCAGATATCTTAACACACATTTAGCAACTTGCCAGTGCCTTTCAGTTGGCTCAGTATTAAACCTAACTAATTGGTTAACATGGTATGCTATATCTGGCCTTGACCAACTACTGAGATAAGATAAACTACCAATCAAGGACTGATAAATGTTCTTATCAAAAACAGGACTTTGAACATCACTGTGGCTAAACTCCTGGCTCAGTGGTGTTTTAGCCAGTTTACAAAGTTCCATTTTAAAATTTTTTAGTAACTGAATGATTTTATCTGCCTGTGAGATCTTGTATCCTCCCCTAGTTCTATATATCTTTAATCCAAGATATTGTTTAATTTCTCCTAACTGTTTTATCTTAAATTTCTTCTCTAACAGTGATATTATTTTTGCAGCTTCTTGTTCAGTTTTGGTGATTAATGCTATGTCATCAGTAAGCAATAGCAACAATGACACTACACCATTACTTTCCTTTTTAAACAAACATGGATCAGCCATGCCAGCTACAAAACCTATCATAGTTAATTCCTTAACTATACATTGGTTCCACTCATATACTGATTGCTTCAAGCCATAAAGACTCTTTTTCAATCTCCAGCAATCAGTTGTATTATCATTTTTGATACCTAAATGTTTCTTTAAATAAATAGTGTGTTGCAACGGTGCATGCAGATATGTGATCTCTACATGTAAATGATTTATAATGTATTTCTCCTTAGCTGCCCACACTAATGCTGCCCTTAATGTAGTAGCCTTCAGACTAGGTGCAAACACCTCATCATAGTTATTTGCTGTATGATTGAACTCTTGTGCTACTAACCTGGCTTTATGGGTAACAGTCCTATCTACACCTGTCTTTAGCTTATAAATCCATTTACACCCTATGGCATGTTTACCTGGTGATAACTTGACATTTTCATATACCTCCAACCTTTGTAAAGATTTCAATTCCTTATCCATTGCTTCCTGCCAAGCAGCCTGATTCTTAACAGGATACAGTTTCAGTTCACTAAAGTTATTTGGAATTGTATTCACTTGGCATACAACACTAGCCTGTTATCTATCAAGTGGTTGTGTTACTTGGGTTGAACATTTTGGTAATACAGGGCTTACTGGTGGACTCATCTGTTCCACCTGCTCCTGTTCTACTACCTCTTCCTGTGTCTGTTCTCCTACTTCCTCCTGTGTCTGTTCTTCCTCTTTTATGGCTATTCGTGGTTTACTTATTTCATCTTTAGGGACTACTTTGGTGTCAATAATAACATCATTGCTGGATTCCTGTTCCAGTTTATTCCACTCAACGTGCTCAAGAAATTTAGCACTAGCGCTGCAGTAAATAGTAGCTGTGCCTTGATCCCAAAATCTAAACAATCTAAAGTTGGCTTCGTAACCTATGAAAAATAACTTCCTAGCTCTATGTTGCCCTTTCATTCTTACTTGTGAGGGAATATGCACCCATGCTGGAGCTCCAAATGTGTGTAGATAACTTAAATTTGGTTTTCTGCCATGCCAACAAGTGAATGGCAATTCATCAGTTGTTGTGTTCACTACATTATCTAAAACATGTTTAGTACACATTATGGCTTCATCCCACAGGATAACCTGAATCAGATAACATAGTGTGAGCCATAGCTTGTAACATTTGCCCTCTTCATTCACAAATAAGTTATGTTGTGGTCTGTAAGGTGCAGAACGTTTATGCTTGACACCAGCCAATTTCAACATAGTTTGAAATCTCTTGTTAATAAACTCAGTCCTGTTATCAGTAACTAAAGTACTTTATTCCTCATTTTTCTCTCAGCAAATCTTAGCCAGTTAAAGAAATGTTAGAATGTTTCTCTTTTGTTTTTCATGAGATAGCAGAAACCGCACCATGAGTAATGGTCCATAATACTCAAAACATAGCAGGCACCTCCCAAACTGGGTTTCCTTAGGACCAATTATGTCAGCAAACACAACCTCTAAAGGTTCTTTAGTCTTAAACCCATTCAGTCTGTTTGCTGGAATAACCTTGCTTTTCTCCTGAGTACAGGCATTACAGTTTAAATACTTGCTACAGGGTTTTAATTTTAGTCTCTCTGACAATTCAACAGTTTGTTTGAGCATTTTGAAATTAATGTGCCCCAGACATCTATGCAGTAAATGTATACATTCGTTATGTGGCTTAACATTGTTATAAACTGAGTTAGCCATCTGCAACTGTGCATCATGTATCACATATAAATCATTCTCTAAAGCAGCAGTAACACTTTTACCCTCTTTCTCTATTATACAGTTATCTTCCCTAAAGGTTACTACATAACCAATATTAACTAAAGTCCTTACTGATAACAAATTAAATTTCAGTTTAGGTACATATAACATAGATAAATGCTCATTTATACATGAACAATATGCAGTACCATCACCAGATGCTTTCATCTTCCATCCATTTGCCAATGATACATGTTGCTTACTCATAGACATCTTTATAAACCTCTCTCTATTTCTAGTAATGCACTGCGATGCTATCAACAACCCACAAAACATGGTTTACAGTTGAATTGCCAGACATAGCTAAACTAACATTCTTCTTAGCCTTCTGGTGATTACCAATATTCTGTCGTTTTCCCTTCTTACAGAATCTAGCTATATGCCCCTTAGCCCTACAAGAAAAACATTTCCTTACACTTTAGGCAGTAGAAGACAAATCCTCTTCTTGTGGTTGTTCCTTCCTCAGTTGGTCCCTATCCAGCCGTCTTCTTGCCTCTTCTAACAACCTTCCGGTTATGTCAGTCAATGTCAGTGTATCTCTGGTCAGGACTTCCAGTGAAGATACGTAATCATCATAACTTTCATCCAATGAGGAAAGAATGGTGATGCAGCTCTGAAAATATCAGTCCTTTTCATGTAGCTCTTGAAAAGTTCTTTCCATAAAGCTCAAATGAGCTAACATATCTCCACCTTTCAGAGTATGTGCTTTAAACAGTTTACGTGTAAGATGTATGTGTGCACCTACACTGTCATGAACATAAATCCTCTTCAAATTCTCCCAACACCTAGCTGCAGACTCTTCTCCATGAATATGGACTAGCTTCTGGTCACTCAGTGTTAGTCCAATTATACAAAGAGCTCGTTCATTGTTTCGTTTAGTTAGCTTCTCGGAATCGTCCTCATCATCTGGATCCCAAGCATTTACATCTGGTGGATCTTGAACTGTATTCCATAACGCTTCTCTACGCAGAAGTAGACTGCACTTCATAGACCAGGAAGCATAGTTTGTTCCATCCAACTGAGTTATCAGTTGACGGGTCTTGTGCCATCTTTACCAGGACAGTAACCCACAATTAAACAGTAAACAGCTGTCTGTATATATACTGTGTATTCACACTAACTCTCAGTTATTTAAGCCTGGTAGGCCTGGGCCCATAACCAGTATTGAAGTAATTCCCTGCTAGGAGATTGAGCGCACACAGGGAGACGTAGTGAGAGTGGTGAAGAATAACACACAACCAGCATACAGATACACTGTATAGTAAAATGTAGGTTTTTACTTCAAAGTAAAAAGCAAAGTCCAACACACAATTCAAGTTTCTCCTGTAGTTGCTGATTGGAGTATGATACCTTTATATCTTTTAAGTTTATCCATTTAACTCTTATTTAAGCTTCAATATATAGTTATAACATTCAATATAATACATAACTTCCATTCGGATTCTGCTTGGTACATTCTTAAAATACACACTATATTCTTTTTAAAAAGATTATAAATATATGTAGTTAAAACAATGCATTCCATTCCAATTCAATTCTATCATTAATATTAATATTCATTAAAATCTTAACTTCTTTAACATTACTTTTCAATTAAATATCATACTTCTATGGGAACAATTATAAGCTTTCCATAATTAATTCCTTCCCCCTTCACTTATATTTTTTAAAACATTGACTAATTAAAATGTTCCATCTTTTCCTAATTCAATTCTCTCATTTATTTTATTTCATTTATTTTATTAACAAACATTTCACTAGATTACAGTAACTATTTTATCCCTCATTTTAATCATACATTTTTTCCAATTTTCTAAAATTATTTCTATTACTAATATAACAATACAATCTTTACAACCTTTTTCAGTTAAACTTTCACCCATTATCTCTAAATAGGCCCTGTTTCTCTATATCTTGTTTCTGTCCTTCGTAGCTTCTTTTCCTTTCCTTCTTCCTTCTCTTCTTCTCCCTTCTCTTTATACACCCTAGTCTCTCTACCTCTATTTCTCTCTTTTGTATTTCCCCTCTTCTGTTGCTTTCCAATATTATACTTATTTTTTGAACTGTTTTTCTTTTCTTTGGTTGCTTTTTTAAGTCTTAAGTTTTTCATTCTCTTTCCCCCTTTTCCTTTTTCTTCCCCACATAGAATTACTTGTTCATTGAAGATGGCTTCTTCTTTGTCCCAGTCTTCTTGTTTTGCAGGTGTCTCTTGTTGTTTCTCATAGTTCCAAATCTCCATTTCTAAGAATTGAAATACAAAGCCAAAAGAACCTCTCCCTTCCTGTATACTTTTTAAGTTCCATTTTCAATTCATCCAAAAGTAGTGCCATTGTAAAAAAAAAATTAAACAACCACCTGATTGATTTTAGTCATTCAAATGCAATAACCAAGAATCCAAAGATCACCAAGTAATCCAAATACATGCAAGCTATTTCTTTTTGCTCTTTTTTTTTTTTTCACTTTCTCTTCCTGGGGTTCTATGATTTAGTTGCCAAGTTTCAGTTAAAATGTATCTTTTAGAAGTCTTGTTGAAGTTTTACTGTCAATTCCTTTTAATTCCAGGCAGTCTCCTCCCTTTTTTCCAGATCCTGCCCTTTTATTCTTTTTCTCTCTTTTCCTGCTTTTAAAAATGTTTAAGTATCCAGAAATCTTTGTTATCCCTTTGACATTTTATTTTATTTTCAGCTTAATTGCCTGTTGGTGTCAAAGCGGATTTTTTTTTCCAATTTCTTATTTAAGTTTCTTAGCTGTCAGTATAGGGAAAGGGAGAGAAGAAAAAAACCCAAATCCTTTCCCTTTTCACTTTCCTTCGCTGCTTCAGAATCTTCTTTGGGAACAGTGTTACTTTTTTAAAAAATTTAAATTCCAGGGTACCTTAGCTGTTGATTGCAGTTTAACCCGGTCAGCCAAAACTTTCACTTCTTATCTTCCTGCACATTCTTTTCTGGTCAAGTTCTTCTTTGGGGTGGCCATTTCTGACCACCGCTGCAATCGCCTTCAGGAAAGGAAGTAATGGCCAGCTGAGGAGGAGAGATGCGTCTCTCCTCAACCCTGCTGGCAGTCTCCCCCCTCTTTGCCACTTCTACGGGGTGGCTTAGTCCCGAAACCAGCCGGTTCGGGGCACTCCAGCGGCGAGCCCAGATTGAAACCACGCACGATCACGGATTTCGGACTGTCGCTGAAGAGGCTCAAACACACCCGGAAACACACCCAATTACAATTTTAGCATTCCTTTAAAAAGACAGTATTAAAATGTCTATCCTGGTTTATATATTATCCAACCCAACTGTTAGTTGACTTACATTCCTAACAGGCTTATCTACAAGCAGAGACTTAATTTGGAGGGTTTTATGATTGCTAAGAGTGGATGGTTTTAATTCTAGAACACACATGCCCCTAATCAGCACCATTGCAAGTTAATCAACTATATTAAAATGAAGATTTAATTCCTTCCTATAGGCTTGAAGGGAAATATATCATTAAGAGTGGCATTAGATACAATGCAATGTTGATATTTAAAGTAAAATGCACTGTTTAGCCCTTGAATTTACATATCATGTAGGTTACAATGTAGCTAGAGGATTCTCAAATCAATATGATTATCTCTTCTGATAGAAACACTCTGAAGTGGTAAAGCACTTAAATACTCTGCTTTTTGACCAGTTTTTATCATATTTAAGTCTTAATGCAGAGAAAAACCATAGCTTCTTGTTTATCATGACCTTTAAAAAAAAGCAATATCCTTCTAGAATAGTTTTATGTGTACTGAATTGCTTTTGCATTTTAATAATAAAAATAAATATAAATCTGGAAGTTCAAGGGAAGAACTCATGTAAGCAGTTGGAAGTCGTTTTAGTTCCTGTTTTCTTTGATGCATGCGTTCCTATTCTTTACACTAAGATACTCAATGCATCACTGTCTATCCAAGAAACACAAATAGTGTAAACATGGACTTGTCTGTTCTCTTTAAAAAGTGTTTTTTTTTTTTTTAAAAAAAACAAATCTCCTGTCACTGTAGTGCTGCTGCTGTTCAAGAATTCTGATACAATTCAAGCATAGTTTGAAGTGGGTTGTTATTTATTTATTTGTTTTGTTAAAAACTGCTTTATGGAGAAAATGGAGCTTTTCCATTTTTATTTTTTGTTGTGAGGGGAGATCAGCTTGAGATTTGATATGCACCACTGTGTTGAGAAAGGGTGGATAGGAAGCATTTGGGGTTTAATTTGCCAAACTGTCTCCATTAGTAATCAAATTAGTTTTTAGTTGGATTAGTTTTTATGTTGCTTAATGTATTGCAAGAAGCCAGCCAGTGTGAGTTTGATTATTAATGTATTGTGTGTACTGAGAAGTTAGGTCACACTAGCTAAAGCTAAGCTTAATGTGTTGTACAACTACAGGCAATATCTTGGTTCCCATGGCATGCTAAATTTGTCCTTCTGGCTGGTGACTGAGTAAAAATCCCTGAAAGGAATTTTAATACATTGGCTAGCATGAATTTACCCTCTTTTTCCTCATCAAAACAGTACTCTCATCTGCCTAGTAACAGAATCCATGTGAAAATCTATTTTTCTTATAACCAAATCCTTTCCTTTCCTCAACTGAACTTCCATGCAATGAATGGCTTCCCCAGACCAGAATTGGAGGTGGTGGAAATGGGACCACTCTAGTTCTGTCACTCCTCTTTAGGGACGAGGGCTCAGGGTATTCAAAGGCTGAGATTCCGTGGCATCACTATCATTTGATCAAAGAGCCAATTTGGCCTAGTGGCTAAGGTAACAGTCTAGAAACCAGGAACAGTTTTAATCCTAGTTGAGGCTTAAACATCAGCTGGGTGATCTTGGACCAGTCACTCTCTCAGCTCAACCCACATCACAGGATTGTTATTATGGGGAAAATAGGAGGAGGGGAGCGAGTAGGTTATGTTCATTACCTTGAGTTATACATAAAAACAGTGAAGGTGGGATAAAAACCCTAAAAAATACCTCAAGTGGCTGCTGGTAGTGATCCAGCACTATCAAGTTAAAAGAAGAATGGTTGATTTATGTAAATCAGATTGAATCAACTAATTAATTAATACCCCTCTTATTTCATAGGAGACTAATACATTGGAATTTATTTTCTGAAGAAAAGGTTGATGTCCAGGAATTGATAAAGGAAATTCATTCTATCTGACAATCATAAAGTTGGAAGGGTTATTAAGGCTACAGGATCCAGTCCCCTGCTTAGGCCAGTAATCTGAATTTTGTCACAGGTGGCCATTCAACATTTTCTTGAACAGCTTGAGAGATGGGGAACGTATATTCTGTCTGGATTTTGTTTTTGAACTACTATTTTTTTCTAGACATCCAATCAGAATATCTTGCTCTAACTTAATACCACTATGTCTTGCATTGTGGAACAAAGTAAAGATGTTATTTTATCTTTTGTGGGATAACTGTTGGGATGCCTGAAATCTGCAGTTTATCCACATTCAACTTTTACTGTGTACAGTTAAATCTTATTCAGAATGTTCACCATGTAATTAAGTTGTGTCTTTTATAAGATCATTCCGATGACATCGGCTTTTTTCAAGTATCATGCATTTAATTCTACTGTCTTCAGGGAGGAACTCTAATTTAGCTTGGATTTCTTAAACTGAAATATATCCACATAGATTTTCCCCATAGAAAGTTTCTTTATAATATTTTTTGCCTGTCTTTCTCTGAAAGGGGCACTTCAGTTAATTGAAATAAGGAGTATCATGCCCCCAAAGTGGATAATGAATTTAAGGTAAGGTCTTAGCACCACAGAATAGAATAAATACATTTGTTCATTTTACATTGTTATTTTCATACTGACTCATATTCAATTTATATCAACCTCAGTATTGAGATAATTTCACTTCTATCAATGTCAAGCCAAAGACTCTTCATTCAACTGGATTTATTTTTTCTAAAAGAAAACCTAATAATTTATCTTTACAAAGTTTTAAAAAATTCAATTTAAAAATAGAACCTTATTTATTTAAGAGCTACTAGGAACTATTACTTTTTTAAAACACGTAATCATGTTTATCTGTTTTTTTCCATGTAATAATTTTTAAATGCAATTGAATGTTTATACATCTTTGTTCTACATCTTTAAGGAACACATTGTTTTCTGGCTTTGCAGTTCTCTTCAGTAATAAATTGATGTATTTTCCTTATTTGCCCCCACCCCCTGTATTCTTTCATCTTTCCTGCAGTTAAAATTGAATAAAAATAAGTACTGTATAGTAGGTTTCAGGGTTTAATGGCCTTTTGGATATATTAGAATATGACAACAATAGTTTTTATGTCTAAAATTTGCATTTATGGTTTCAAAATATTCCCCTTTATGCCACTTCACTTCACAAGTATATCATATTTTTCTTTTCTGAGGAGAATAGGTAACTCTTAAGTTACATTCAATTAAATAGGATAATATAATACTTGTTTTGCAATAACTAGTGACTTACACTGAGGCATAAGTGTGTTTGATTAATAACTTTGAATGGTTTGATTGAAGAAATAGAAAAATAGTCCTTGGCTTTTCAATTATTACATTTGGGATCTCTAACAGGGCAAAAGTGTATATATGTTCATGTTCCAGGATATGTTTCCTGCATATTATCAGTTGATAAAATAATGCTAAATAGTGTAGGGTCCAGGACCCAAGGTATTCCACTCAAACCCCTCAAGAAATGAAGATTGTTCAAATATGAGTTTTCAGCTGGTAACATATCCACTTAACTGCCATGCCAGCCAAGTCACTACAAATTATGAAGTTATTTATTGGATATTTTTTAAAAAAGAAAGGATTGACCTTTAATAATAATAATAATAATAATAATAATAATAATAATAATAATAATCATAATAATAATAATAATAATAATAACCAAAATGACAAAACTAGATGGTGTGAGATTGTAGCTAAGATAAACCACCAGGATTCAAAGTTGATCCAAGGAAAAAGGCTTTATTACATCTGCAGATGGGTTCCTCCCTCTGGCAACCGTGAAGAACGAAAGACAAAGCTTCTGCTCTAATCTTATATCCAAAACTACCCCCCCCTCATCCTATGGTTTACAATCTACCTATTGAATTACAGTATACAATTCATTACCTAATATGGGACATCAGGAAGTTGGATGCTTTCTAACACATACGCATATTCCCAGATTTTCCCAGAGCACAACATGAGATTGTTCAATGTTTCAATTCTCCCTCTTGTACAGTAGAAAAGTATCAAACTCGCAGTTTTGAGGTTTGAGTCACAGCTACACAATACACAATGGATTTTATTCATGTTTTCCTCTTACAATGGGAACAAAGAAAAAGAAAACAAAGGGGACTTCAATCACCCTGTCATAGTTGTAAACTTAGTTGTAAACCACGCATCACACAACATCCACCGTATTAACTTTAAAAGCCATATACCCCATTCAATCCTATTTTATTCTGTTTACTATGAAGAATCTTGCTTAGAAAACCTACATATTGGTTCAGAATAGTAGAAATATGAATGTATTGCACTCTGAGCACAATTTTCCTCTACAAAAGTGATATCTGTGCATGAAGTCATACGAAATGGCCTAAAAGTACATGTTCAAGATTGTGGTTTGTACAGATCCATTTGGAATGAAACCTGCTTAGGGCATATTTAGAAGCAGAAGTTCAAGTTAACATTTAATTAAAATTTCAGAAAGTAAAAAAAAAAGTACTCTTTTGGGGCCTTCCAGTTAAATTTATCTCAATTTCCATAAACCATTTTTCAAGACAGTCATCCCACTTGCTTGAATTATCCAGCATATCTGACAAAAGGCAAAATCCAGCTTTGGAATTTCTTTTAATAAAATAGCAGAAAAAAATGAACCCAAATCAGTAAAAACAATAGCAGCAATTAAATGTTGTTTTAAAAATAAAAGACATTCGGTGACTTGGACCAATCATTTTTTTCTCAGCACATCTTACTGGGTTGTTGTGGTAAAGAAAAAATGATAAGGGGGAATATAGAAATCAAATATATAAGAGATATTAAAAAATATTCTGCTTGTAATACCTAGTCACATAATTGAATAGTTATTAAAAATAATCCAAGCAGGTAGCAAAGAAAGATTAAAGTTTATTAAAATAAACAATGATAGATTCAAGACATAGAAGTTCAAAGAGAGTAAAAACATAGCTCAGACGTTCAATAAAAGCCTATTAGTGTGCAAACTAAACACACCAAAAGAAACTGAGGTCCAAGAACTTCTACTTGCTATTGCTGTAATGCAAAATTTGGTCGTAGTACCAGAGATTTCCTGATCCCGATTGTTTAGTAGGTAATAGTGATTTGCCATATGACAGGATTTTGAATTGTTTGTAATAAGACGGAAGATTAAATCTGTCTCCAAGGATGATAGATCGGACAAGTACTTGCACTAGTATCTCAATTTCAGATTCTGAACAAATAGATAAAAGACACTTGTGCTTACCATTGAGGGGAAGATACTGCTGAGCACAGTATCCAGATGTGCCAATATGAAGGCGATCCTATGAATTGGGACCAGTAAATGAGGCAAATACTTGAGAATGTTAAAAAGAGGACGCATGACAATATTGTGGCAGAAATTTGAAACTTTGGTGTTGTCTCTCAAGATCTAAACTTCTCTACTTAAGCTCTCTTCAGATTTCATCCAAGTCTAACATAGATACATACTCAGAGATAAGTCACCAGTAAGCCAGTCATTCATTAGTTGTTTCTTTGAAGGAAACTGGTATCTGTCTGTCAAAACTAATAGGGCTAAAGATTTGTATTTGCTGCCAGCACCAAACACTCAAATTTATTTTAGCAAAACTTCAACTGGCAGAGTTTTAATGAAGCCTTGGCTAAAATGCAGCAACAAAACCAGCATTAACAAAGAATGGAATTCAAATTAGGAATCTCAGAAATTTAGATTGAAAAAATTCTTCCTATGGATGCACCTGTAACTGCAGCACTGTGCACCATATAGCTAAAGACTTAGCATAATAGCTTTAAAAATCACGGGAGAAGTGTTAAGTTCTGCGCATGGGTGCAAGGAACGGAGACGAGACGGTGAACAGTGAACTTCAACTCTTTATTAATCATTCTGAACAGAGCAAAACCCTAGGGCAGCAGCAGCCTTTTTATAGGCAAGCTGCTGATCTAGTAACCAATGAGAAACATGGAGTGTTAACCCCTTTAACCAATGAGAGTGGCTCGTTAACAGCCAATCAGATTCTCCTGAACGGACCAATCCGATATCGCTATTATCGGCCAATCAGAAGTGCAGGATTAGAACCCTGCTATTTCTAAAGGTTTGATAAAACTTTATTTAAGCGATTTATTAGTTCATAACACCCCTTCCCCGCAGGTTCCATTTAAGGGGTGCGGTGACATAATCCCTGAGGTATGAAGGTTGTTTTGACTGTCTATTGGATTTATGCTGTCCCACCGGTTCCTGTCTGTAACCCGGTTTCGGCGGGACGTTTTTGGGCAAGTCGGGTGCTGGTGGTTCCTCATTGGATGACTCGGTGCTGCTAATGTTCTCGTTGTTGTCCTCTGATCTTTGTGGGCTTGCCTCTGTTGAGGTGTTCCTCTGTGGTGAGGACACTCCCCTCCCTGATTCTTCTTCATTCGTTACACCCGATTGATGATTTCTTTTGCTCCTGCTTTCCGCCATCTCAAATTCGGTTTCTTCGACATCCCTCCCCCCTCAGTTTGGGAGTTACCGGAGTCGTGGAAACTAGGTTGTAGCCTTGAACGAAGCTGATCTATATGGCGTTTCCATATTTTTCCGTCGCAGGTTTTCACCTGGTACGACCTGGGTCCAGTGGCTTGAATTACAGTTGCCTCGACCCACAACAGTTCACCAGAAAGGTTTCTGGCGAAAACTAAGTCGTCTATCTTGAACTCGTGGCATTTTCCACTAGATCCACAGGGTTTCTCTGACTCGTAAGATGGGTGAAGCCAGTTGAGGTGGGAACGGAGTTTGTGTCCCATTAATAGTTCAGCTGGAGTCTTGTTGGTGACACTGTGCGGAGTGATGTGGTGGAGAAGGAGTATTCTGTTTATTTTATCTTCAATGTCCCCATAGTCCATTTTGTAGAGGGTTTTTTTTTTTGACAAATTGTACCATGCGCTCGGCTCTTCCGTTAGCCGCAGGGTACACTGGGGAAGTTAGCGCATGGCGAATACCCCAGTCCGCTAAGTATTGTTCAAAGGGTAGAGCAGTAAACTGGGGTCTGTTGTCGGAGACCAGAACATCTGGCAGTCCATGCGTCTAAAATAGCCTGTTCAACTTCCGGATGACAGACTCGGTTGTAGTACTCTTCATTTCGTGGATCTCGAGCCAGTTGGAATAGGCATCCACTGTTAGGAGGAACATATGTCCCTTAGTAGGTCCCGCAAAGTCAATGTGGATGCGGGACCATGGTCCCCGGGGTGTTTCCCATTCTGTTGGAGTTGGTTTAGGTGGGGCACTGCTAACTTCTTGGCACTTTAAACAAGTCTTTACCCAGGCTTTGATCTGTTTGTCGATGCCCAGCCACCACGCGTAGCTTTGTGCAAGCGCTTTCATATGCACGATGCCGGGGTGACCCTCATGCAGTGTTTTTAATACTGCTCGTTGTAACCTTTTTGGGACAATGACTCTATCTCCCCATAGGATGCAGCCTTTTTGCAAAAAAAGTTCTGTTTGCCGGTTCTTGAAGGGGGTGAAGTCGTCAGGGTTTTGTTTTACTGGCCATCCCCGTTCGACCCAGCTAAGAACTCATGCTAAGATAGGATCGCGTTTTGTTTCGATCGCAATATCTCTAGCTGTTAGCGGCAGTGAATTTAGTGTTTCAATCTGGAGTGTCGTGAGGGTTGGAGCTGGGTCAACGGTTTCCTGAAGTGGTGCACGGCTCAGCGTGTCAGCGTGGGGAATGGCTTTCCCCGGGCGGTGTTGCAGCCTATAATTGTATGCAGCCAAAAACTCTGACCAGTGAGTCATTCTAGGTGATAATATATAGGGGGTTGGCTTGTCTCCCTCTATAATCCCCAGCAAAGTTTTCTGGTCGGTAACAATAGTAAAAACTTGTCCATATACATATTCATGAAACCGTTTCACAGCAGATACAACAGCAAGAGCCTCTTTATCGATTTGATTATAGTTACGTTCAGCCTTTGATTGGGTCCTTGAAAAATAGGCAATAGGGGCCTCACTACCGTTTCGTAACACATGTCTCAAAATGGCTCCTACTCCAAACGGTGACGTATCACATGTAATTATTAAAGGCAAAGTCTCGTTATACTGCATTAAAACAGCATCTGAGGTTAATAAGTATTTCACTTGTCGGAACGCGTGTTCCTCTCGGTGCCCCCAGACCAGGTTGCTTTTTTGTCGAGAAGTCTATGTAGGGGCTCAGCTACAGTCG
Source organism: Hydrophis major (assembly GCA_033807585.1). Classification (NCBI taxonomy): domain Eukaryota; kingdom Metazoa; phylum Chordata; class Lepidosauria; order Squamata; family Elapidae; genus Hydrophis; species Hydrophis major. Next base: position 162,036,997 of record CM066329.1, read on the forward strand.
CTTTGTGGGGCAGGAAGATGTAAAAATTAATGAGCCCAAGAAAAGCTTGGAGATCAGTCTTATTTCTGGGTCTTGGGGTGTTCTTGATTGCTTTTAGTTTGCTATTGGTGGGGTGAATGCCTTGTTTATCGATTAGGTACCCCAGGACCTCTACTTTATCTGTACACAGTTGACATTTATTTTTTTTAACCTTAAGGCCGGAGTCTTTAAATTTCTGGAGAACCAATTTAAGATGCTCTTTTAGTATTTCTCTATTTGGGGCAGCAATTAAAACATCATCAAAGTATGGTACAACCCCTTTGATCCCCTGCAAGAGTCTCTCCATCAAACTTTGAAAAATCCCTGGGGCTATGCTAACTCCAAATTGGAGTCAGTTGCACTTAAAGGCGCCTCGGTGCGTAACGATCGTTTGTGCCTCTGCTGTTTTTTAATCTACAGGCAGTTGTTGGTACGCCTGTGCTAAATCCAATTTAGCGAAGACTTTTCCACCCCCCAGGGAATGGAGGAGGTGTTGTACCACCAGCACCGGGTAAATGTTCTGTTGAAGGGCATGATTCAGGGTGGCATGGTAGTCCCCACAAATCCTTAACGATCCATCCAGTTTGATGGGTGTTATGATTGGGATTTCCCAATGAGCGTGGTCTGCTGGTTCTAAAACACCCTGGGCTATTAATTTATCAAGCTGCTCATCAATCTTTGGTTTAAGGGCAAAAGGTACCCGATGAGGCTTAAGGCAGATGGGGGCTACTTCAGGGTTAAGGTTAAATGATATTGGGGTCCCCTTGTACACGCCTAGTTTGTCTGCAAAGACATCCTGGAATTCCTGGATGAGGGCCTCCTCCCAGTCATCGCTTCTGGTTTGGTGAATACTGGCTACTTTGATCCCGAGTGGAGTGAACCATTGAAGGCCTAACAAGCTAGGCTGATCATGGTCGATGACGGTCAATGGTAAAGATGCAGTATGATTTTTGAATGAGACCTGGACTAGGCTGGATCCAATGACCGGAATTCGGTTTCCCTGATAATCCTTGAGTATAATTCTTTGGGTTCTGAGGTCTTGCCGCTGGACGGCAGGGATTAATTGTTTAAGGGTCTTCCAGGAAACCACTGAGAGGGATGATCCTGAGTCGACTTCCATCACGCAGGGCTGGTTTTCGATGGTGACCTTCACTCGGCTCTTCTTTGCATCTAATGATGAGGCCTGACCAATTGTAATGGTTTGGTGTGCCTCTTCTCATTTCGTTGAATTGGCCAGTGGTTTATTTCTGTAGGAGTGGTTGTTCCATTGGTGGTTCAAATGTTCCCAACTCACAGGACGATTTCCTGTGGTTTGGCGGTAGTTGGTCCCCCTCTGAAATGGGCTGGATCCTTGCTTGCTTCTACAGACCTTTCCGATGTGGCCTCTCTTCCCACAAACATAGCAGAGCGCGTCGAGGAATTTGCAGTCTGATCGCGGGTGGTTTGCCCCACAACCTGCGCATTGATGCTGCAGTCTCTGATTACGCTGGTGGCATTGGTCTCTTTCAGATTGGAGCTGGTTGACCTCTTCCTCATCACTTTCTGATGACGATTTGAGGTCCTCGTGGTGGGTTGCCGTTGTATGTCCCTCTAGGCGAGGTGAGGTTTCGCCAGCGAGTTGGCGGAGCGGGGTGTTGGTGCGGCGCATTTGGGCAGCCGACTTCCTGGTTGCTTCTGCTGCAGTAGCGTCAGCAATGGTATCTGCAAGGCTGATGTTGCCTTTTGCCATCAGCTTACTTTGCATGTGTGGCGCATCTAGTCCCAGAACTATTCGGTCTCTAAGAGCTTCTTCAAGGTCAGCGAACCCGCAGAGGCCTTCCAGGTTCCGCGATGAAATCTGCAATGCTTTCTCCTTTCCACTGGTCTCTCTGGTAAAATTCAATTCTTCGGACAAGCATTGGTATGGTAGGTGCATAGTGGGCCTGTAGGAGGGGCTCGAGGACATCTGGAATCGGTCCATGTATGAGTCCCAGTCTTCTTGTGCCGGGTCAAATGGAGCGGGTGGTCTGGCACCGCCGGACATGGTTTCCACCATTGATGTGCCTTCAGCCACATGCTCTTTTTGGTACTCTGTAGTATTCAGTCAGCTCTGCCATCTCCGTATACCACTTTCATCGCCAGTGTTAAGTTCTGCGCATGGGTGCGATCGGTAATACACGAGACTGGGCCCAGATCCTATATTGTAAAATGTATTGATGAGAGACTATGGAAAAGACATATTGACCAATTACAGTCATGACTCATAACAGCCAGCCAACAACTTCCCAACAACCAAACTGAGGGGGGGGGGAAGGAAGAGAAGAAGACTACATGCCAGGAAACCTGTTCCAAGAAAGCGATGAATCAAGTGAAACCCAGGAAATGGAGCAGGAAGAAGAATCGTACGCTCCAAGGGAAATCACACCAGAACGAGAAGCCGAGCCACTACAAAACAACACCCTACCTCAACGGGACTGCACACAGCCAGTCCAAAGAAAATCTGACAGACCCAAGTGACAACCATCCTATTTAAAGGACTACATAGTCACAAATTAATTGTGGAGCCAGGGGGAAGAGGTGTGATGTATGTAAATAGTTGAATAAAGGCAAGCTCGGGGTAAAGTGCAGGGTTCTGGCCCTGCATTTCTGATTGGGTGTTAAGCGGCTAGATCGGATTGGTTGGATTCTGAGAATCTGATTGGCCCTTAACGAAGGACTCTTATTGGTTCTGGAGCTAGCGTTTTACAGCTCCCTATTGGTTATTTCACATTAGAATTGCCTATATAAGGCAGAATTGTTGTTATACAAGTTAGAAGTCACTATGCAATAAAGAGTTGAAAGTTCACCAACTAAGACTGTCTCCGTTCATTCTACCCATGCCTGAATCTATAACACATTGAAACAAATTAAGGAGAGAAGCAACTTGGAATGAAAGAGACCAGTGAGGACAATTAACCAGTGGAATAGCTTGCCTTCAGAAGTTGGGGGTGTTTCATCACTGAAGTTTTTTAAAAAGAGACTGGACAGTCACTTGTCTGAAATGATTTAGGGTCTCCTGCTTGAACAGGGGGCTGGACTAGAAGACCTCCATGATCCTTTCCTGGTCTGATTCTGATTCTGAAATGTTATGCCAGAATAGTCCCAATTAGATGTTTTCTGTTTTGCATCAGAACAAAACTCAAAATGGGTCAAAGTACATAATTCCAGCTTCAAAACAAACTCTTGAACATAAAGACTCCATTTCAAGTATGGAATAGTTGAATGACCAATTCCAAGTTTATTTTTTATGTCTAGAACTTTGAACAAGTAAAGTAATAACAAGCAGCCCGGGTTTATTAAAAACAGATCATGCCAAACTAATCTTATTTCATTCTTCAACATAGTGACTAAATTAGTAGACCAGCAAAATACTGTGGATATAATATATTTAGATTTCAGCAAGGCATTCGACAAAGTAGACCACAACCTACTTCTTGGTAAGCTAGAAAAACGTGGAATAGATAGCATCACCACTAGTTGAACTCGCAACTGGCTGACAAACCTGTTCCATATTAGCAGGCTTGAAGACCTGCATTCCCATTGGCCCAGAAGAGCCGGACCGTGATTGGACGTTGTAAACACTTCCGATTGGCTCGTATAGGGTTTGCTGCCATTGGTTAAAACCTAGCGCGGCAAACTCAAAGAACTGTCATTGGCTGCCTAGCCATGGCCAGCTCTATAAAAAGAGCTGCCGCGCGCTAGGGAATTTTGTCTCAGAATTCTTCCTGTAAATCAAGAGCTGTTGTTCACTATTCGCGCCTCGTTCTTATGGGACCCACCGACCATACTTAACATTGGTGACAAAGGTGGGATTCTGAGACAACGAGGCTAAACAGCATGTGGCAAACGGCGCAGAGACGACCAGCGAAATGGCCAGCAGCGCCGTACCACCCGCACCATTCAACCCAGCAAGCGAGGACTGGGAGTCCTATATCAATCGTTTCCAAATGTTTTTGGAATCCAACAACTTAAAAGACGCCACAGGCAGCAAGAAGCGAGCGGTATTTTTAATGCACTGCGGACCCGCCGTCTTTAAAATGGCCAAGGCACTAGCGAAGCCCGCAGATATCAAGACGATGGACTGGGACAACCTGGCTCCCATTCTCCAGAACTATTATGCTCCGGCTGTACCAACTCTTATTCGAAGACATGATTTTTACCAACAGGACTAGCGTGAGGGTGAGAGCATCGGTGAATTTGTAGCCAACCTAAGGGACCTTGGAGGTTTGTGCGGATTCGCTAACTTGGATGAGGCCATGCGAGACCGGGTCGTCCTCGGCCTTAAAGACCCAGCGCTCCAAAGCAGGCTAATGGCCAAGGGTGACATCTCCTTCACCAATGCCCTAGCCGAAGCCACCGCAGCCGAAGCTACCCACAAATCAGCAGCCCGAATGCGGCATTCAAATGGAACTGATCGCCAATTAACCAGTGAGGCAACTGCCATACCAGAAAAACTCGCAGCCACCACCCACCATGGAGACATCGAATCCCCTTCTGACAGCAAAGAAGAAGAGATTCAAAGACTTCAGTCAGAACGCGAGCGGTGAGACCGGCGAGGTCGTAAGTTGGGGTACCAGTGTGTCGGCTGTGGAGGAAATCACCCACGCTCCGAATGCAAGTTCCTGGACGCTGTTTGCCGACATTGTGAGAAGCAGGGGCATATCGCTAAAGTATGCTGCAATAAGAGAAACTTCAGCCCCCGGCGTCGAGGCAACAGCCTGAGAAGACAAGATGGCACCCCCACCAAAAACCAGGACCACCAGACTGACAGCTGGTGGAGCTGGGACAGCTGAAACAAAAGATTCAATGAAGCACCGTGTAGAGAAGAAACACACCAAACAGTCATCATTGCTCACTCTTCACTGATTGATGCACAGAAGATACGCATCGAAATCAGTATTAAAAACCAACCATGCACCATGGAGGTAGATTCTGGCTCCTACCTCTCCATGGTCTCCTGGCAAACTATAAAGCATTTAATACCCAGCATACGCCGCCAAGAACTAAGCGACTAGAAATTGATTCTGAGGGACCATCAAGGGAACCATATCCCAGTGGCTGGCATTGGACATTTCAGATCTCCTTCAAAAACCGCACCAATATTTTACCGCTTACAATTGTTGATAAGGACCGCCCCAGCCTACTCGGGTTGCAATGGTTCACACCGCTAGAGATCAAGATGGCAGGCATCAATCACACAGATGACGAAGATTGGGAAGTGACGCTCGTAGGGGACTTCCAAGAGGTCTTCGATGATACCTTAGGCAAGTACAAGGGGTCCCCAATCTCCTTCAATCTTAGCCCTGACATCGCTCCCATCAACCTCAAGCCACGCCGAGTGCCGTTTGCACTCAAGCCTAAGATAGATGAGCAATTAAATAAGCTCAAAGCACAAGGCGTATTAGAATCCATCGACCATGCCTGATGGGAAACACCCATTGTCACCCCCATCAAACCAGATGGCTCCCTGAGAATTTGTGGAGACTACAAGGCCACCCTCAACCATGCCCTGCAACAGAGTGCCTACCCTGTGCCAGTAGTCCAGCATCTCCTACACTCACTGGAGGTGGCAGAATCTTTACAAAGCTCGACCTGGCACAAGCCTATCAACAACTGCCGGTCAATGCTGAAACCGCTGAGGCTCAAACAATCATAAACATTGAGGGGCATTTAAATGCAACTGACTCCAATTTGGAGTCAGTGTCGCGCCTGGGGTTTTCCAAAGCCTAATGGAAAGACTGCTGCAGGGAATTAAAGGAGTGGTACCCTATTTTGATGACGTACTAATAGCAGCCCCCAATAAGAAACAATTGGAGAAACGACTGAGAGCAGTCCTACAAAAATTTAAAGACTCCCGCCTCAAAGTAAAAAAAGAGAAGTGCGAATTATGTATTGAAATTCCTGGGATAACTCCTAGACAAACATGGAATTCACCCTACTGACAAAAAATTAAAAGCCATCAAAGAAGCCCCCAGGCCAAAAAATAAAACGGAACTCCAAGCATTCCTTGGACTCATTAATTTCTATAATGTCTTCCTACCTGAGAAGGTGACTGTCACGGAACCCTTGCATAGGATCCTGGATAAAAAGGCATCCTTGATCTGGGGACGGCGAGAAGAACATGCTTTTCAACAAATAAAAAACCTTTTGACTTCCGAAGCAGCCCAGTTTGCCGCTGACTGTTACTTGCAACAGTAAGTAACTTTGGTGTTGGGGCAATCCTAAACCACACTTTGCCAAATGGAACAGAAGCCCCCATTGCATTCTTCTCCAGAACCCTGTCCAAGCTGGAGAGGAACTACAGCCAGCTGGACAAAGAAGCCCTAGCCACCGTCTCCATGGTAAAAAGATTCCATGAATACATTTATGGTAGGACATTTTCTATTATTACGGACCACAAATCCCTACTTGGCATTTCGGCTGGAAACAAACCCACTCCACACATCCTGTCACCTAGGATGATTAGATGGTCTGAATTTCTTGCCGCTTATAATTACCAGTTAATACATCGACCCGGCAAGACCATCTCGCACACCGATGCATAAAGCTGATCCCCCCTCCCATATGTGCAAGATGACCCAGCACCCACATTGTCAATTTTACAAATAGAAATGATATCCACACCACCATTGACTGCGCAAGACATTGCCTGAGAAACAAGAAGGGACAAACGCTTGGCGTGAGTCCTCAGCTGGGTGGAGAGGGGTTGGCCAGAAAGCGAGAAAAATGAACTTTTTAAACCATTTAAAAACCGACAAACTGAACTTTTTTCACAAAGGGGGTATGTCCTGTGGGGAGACTGGGTGGTTATACCAGAAACATTACAGAAAAAGGTTTTAGACATGCTGCACGACGGGCACCCGGGCATTGTACGAATGAAAGCCCTGGCCAGAAGCTACACTTGGTGGCCAGGGCATGGACAAAGAAATTAAACCTTGGTCGCTGCTTGCAGCAGATGCCAAGAGACTCGCTTGGCTCCCCCAACAGCTCCACCGTTAGAATGGGAAACCCCCAGAGGCCCCTGGTCGCACATTCATATTGACTTCGCGGGCCCAACCAAAGGGCATACCTTTTTGATCACTGTTGATGCTTACTCAAATTGGCTCGAAGTAAGCAAAATGAAAACAACCACCATGGAAGCTGTCATCAAAAAATTAAACAAACTTTTCGCCACGCACAGTCTGCCAGATGTGATAGTATCTGACAATGGACCCCAATTTATTGCAGTGGCCTTCGAGCATTACTTGGCAGACCGTGGCATCTGACACGCATTGACATCGCCTTCTCACCTGGCGGTGAATGGGCAAGCTGAACGCATGGTTCAATTCACAAAAAAACCTCTCCAAAAGATTGAACATGGCAACATCCATGAGAAAGTCAACAAAATGCTTCAAATACAACACATCATGCCCAACACCACTACCAACAGAAGCCCCACTAAATTACTCATGGGCAGAAGACTCTGGTCACCCCTAGATCATCTGCATCCTACCTACACTCCAGAGAAACCTCATGGATCTACCAGCAGATACCGCGCGTTCAACGTAGGAGGCACTGTTTTCGCCAAAAACTTTATCGGGGATCCACTATGGCTTCCTGCAAAAATTACTCAAATCACCGGCCCTCGATCCTACCAACTCGAGACCACCCACGGGAGGAGTTGGAAACGGCATATTGACCAGCTAAGGTCCAGGTTGGCCACCCTTCCCCTCACAGACTCTAACAAAGAAATCAGAGGGGGCGGAACCTCAAACTTAGAAAAAGAACCGGTATCTGCGCAAGCAGAACACCCCATACACACATTAAATAAAAATCAAACATTAAACCAACAATACTTACCTGCAAACGGGGAGCCGTGGCGGATGGGTGCTTCACCTGGAAGTAGCAGCCGGACAAGCTCAACCAGCCCAGAGAATCCAGGCAGGAGCAACAGAGCAAATGACTCGACCGACTAGGATACACCAGGCGTGAGTCGCAGCTATAGGCCCGGCTCACCCTTCCAGGTGGTTCCATCAAGAAGCTTGAGAGCGACGCAGAACCCATCTGAACCTGACGATGACCAGAGACATTATGAACCGCGCAAGTCAAGTGGGCAAGTTCGTAGACCCGCTGTTATATCCTGAGCATGGGCGCAAGGAATGGAGACAAGACATCGAACCGTGACTTCAACTCTTTATTCGTGACTTCAGAACAGAGCAAAATACTTGGGCAGCAGCAGCTCTTTTATAGAGCAGGCTGCTGTCAAAACAACCAATGATTTGAGTTTACTGCTCTAACAAGCGTCCAATCAGAGAGACCCGCTGTCAGCCAATCAGATTGGCCATAAACGACCAATCATGACTCACTGTTCATGGGCCAATGAGAAGTGCAAGATTACGAACCTGCTGTTAAAGTAAAGCTATTAGGGTTGTTACTGATGCGTTGGCTTAGTCCATAACACCTGCCTACTTATGTGACTACGTCACCCTGCCCCCTTGGACGAAACCAAGAGGGGAGGGGTGTTCCATATTAGCAGGCTTGAAGACCTGCATTCCCATTGGCCCAGAAGAGCCGGACCGTGATTGGACGTTGTAAACACTTCCAATTGGCTTGTATAGGGTTTGCCGCGATTGGTTAAAACCTAGCACGGCAAACTCAAAGAACTGTCATTGGCTGCCTAGCCGCAGCCAGCTCTATAAAAAGAGCTGCCGCGCGCTAGGGAATTTTGTTTCAGAATTCTTCCTGTAAATCAAGAGCTTTGTTCACTACTCACGCCTCATTCTTATGGGACCCACCGACCATACTTAACAAAACCGTACTCAACAAGTAGTCCTTAATGGACTAAGTCTACATGGAAGGAAGGAAGCAGTGGGGTTCTGTCTTAGGCCCAGTATTCTTCAATATCTTTGTTAACGACTTAGATGATGAAATAGAAGGGGAACTTACCAAATTTGGAGATGATACTTAGCTGGCAGGAATAGCTAACACCCAAGAAGACAGGCTCAAGATCCAGACTAGAACACTGGGCCATATCTAAAAAAATGAAATTCAATGTAGAGAAAAGTAAAGTCCTACACTTAGACAAACAAAACCAAAAGTACACATATAGACTGGGTAAAACCAGGCTCAATAACAGTAATTGTGAGAGGGATCTTGGAGTCTTAGTGGACAACCAGCTAAATATGAGCCAGCAGTGTGCAGCAGCAGCCAAAAAAGCTAATGCAATCCTAAGTTCCATTAGAATACGATCGAGATCAAGTGAGGTACTAATACCACTCTATAAAGCCTAAGTAAGACCACACCTAGAATATTGCATCCAGTTTTGGTCACCACATTATAAAAAAGATGTTGGGACTCTAGGAAAAGTACAGAGAAGAGCAACTAGAATGATTAGGGGACTGAAGACTAAAACATATGAAGAACAATTACAGGAACTGGGCTTGGCTAGTCTAGTAAAGAGAAGGACCAGGGGAGACATGAGAGCAGTCTTCTAGTATTTGAAGGGCTGCCACAGAGAGGAAGGGGTCAAGCTATTTTCTAAAGCGCCTGTAGGCCAGACAAGGAGATTTAACCTGGAAATAAGGATAAATTTTCTGACAGTGAGAACAATCAACCAATGGAACAGCTTGCCCTCGGAAGTTGTGGGAGCGCAATCACTTGAGACTTTCAAGAAGAGATTGGACTGCCATTTGTCAGAAATGGTGTAGGGTCTCCCGCTTGGGCTAGATGACCTACAAGGTCCCTTCCAACTCTGATTATCTGTTATCTGTTAAGATTTATTTCAAGAGCAGAATACCAATAGCTTTTATAAATTCAGAACACTTTGTACAATGCTACCAATTCTCATTAAAAAAAGTTATTTATCCACCAAAAATCTCAGTATGTGCAGAAAATACTGTTTACATATATTCTTGTAATATTTTACCCACTTATTAGCTAACATTCTCTGAAAAATGAGCAAAGGGAAGTTAAATAGATGGAAATAATTCATAATATTTTTTTGCTGAATTCTACAATTAAATTAGGATGGAATTTTTCCTCATTGAAATTACACTTTAGTCATCGATTGATAGATAAGATTTTAGAATAATATTGTCTACAATATAATCAGCCATATGTGAAACCTAACCTGGCAGACATTACTTTTTAGACAAATAATGTTTTTAGGAATATACTGTACACATGGACTCTTTTTTTGTCAATTGATATAATACATACTGTGCCTCTCATCTTTGATCATACTTGTAAGGAAATAGTTACTGCATTATTATACTTTTTAATAATATAAGGCAGAACAAGTTTTTGAAAGGTGGACAAATGAATTAACAGTTCCTTTAAAAATATAAGAGAATACATGTCAAAATTGCTATATTTATTTATTTATGTATTTATCAAATTTAGAAATTACCTTTATCACTCACAGTTTGACTCTGGGTGTATACAATTAAAACATAAAAATCATATATAAATATTGTCTTTGGAGGCAATTAAAACATTCACAACACGATAAACAATACATTTCTTGGATATATATATTTAGGCACCTTTATCAAATTTAGAAACTACCTATATCAGTTAGAGATTGACTCTGGGTGTATACAATTAAAACATAAAAACATAAAAATCATATATAAATATTATCTTTGGGGGCAATTAAAACATTCCCAACACTATAAACATTACAGTAAATTTTTTGGATATTTACAATTTCTAAACCTTCTGTTTAACATGCCAGCATGAGATTGAATAATCTAGTTAAGTGTCTACATTTTATGTAAATATTAAAAAGTTGTATAGAAAGAATAAAATCCTGTTGGATTCACAATTCAGGTATCATAGACTAAATGGAATATTCCACTGTCATTCTTGAATAATAATCTTGAAAAAAGAAATTTAATAATTATAGAACACCTGTAGTCAATTCCCAACCGAGTTGTTCTAGCTACATTTGTTAAGAATTCTAATAGGATGAACACAGTGATGTTCTCCATCTCTGTCATCTGGTAAAGAGTCTCAATCAAGGTTTTACTTTGATTTGTTTCATTTGTGCCTTCAAACCAGTATTGATTCCTAGTGACTACCTGGACAAGTCTCTGAATGTTTTGTGGCAGCATTTTGAACCACAGTGGCACAGTAGTTAGAGTGCAGTACTGCAGGCTACTTCTGCTGATTGCTGGCTGGCTGCAATTTGGCAGTTCAAATCTCACCAGGTTCAATGTTGACAGCCTTGCATCCTTCTGACATGGGTAAAATGAGGACCCAAATTGTTGCGAGCAATATGTTGACTCTGTAAATCACTAAAAGAGGGCTGTAAAGCACTATAAAGCGGTTTATAAGTCTAGGTGCCATTGCTATTTTCAGCAAAGATTTGTCTTACCTTCTTCCTAAATCTAAGAAAAAGTGACTTAAGCCACCATGCCAAATTGGCTCTTTAAGTCAGAACAATTAAGATCATTTTACTACCATATGAAAACCAGCAGCAAACCAAATTCATCTAGATAATCCAGATTTCCCACATACATTTGGATGGGTAGAATCCTCTCTATTACTGTTCCTAATAAAGACAAATTTGCAAATAGTAGTAATTATCTTAAATCACACTGTTCATTAAGGATCTCTTCAAGAGAGGCCAGTGGGTATAAATTTGCCATGCCTCTTATGCGAAACAACCTTGATTATCTTCACTGAAGATCTATACCAAATAACAAATTTAAAAATGTTGCCAATTTTCTCAGCCTCTCCAAATTGTTTCCATTACATATGATCAAGGTGCTCCCATACACTCAGCATAACTGTGATGTCTAATTTGAAGTGGATGCAAACAACACACTTTTAGTGTTCTTTGCAAATTTATTATAGTAGTTTGCTGAGTAATCAGCTGAGTTTTTTCTGGGATAGCTTTGAGCTCTTTGCCCAACATCTGCGAAAGGTCTATTAGGGTAAAATGCAATAGTGGTGGAGAAATAAACCCTCTTTGGCCCCATCCTTACTATTAGACAGACATAATTATGTAGTCTTTTGTGCTTGGGTATTTTTCTGCAAATTTATTTGGGTTAACTCCAGGGAATTGCCACTTCTCTTCATTGTCTGGTGCTGCTCATAAAGCCAGACAATATTTTAGGTTTCCCAAAGCCATGGAGGGCAGTCAGGAGCAATAGTGCTAGTGGCCCTTTTCAATGCCATACCGAAACAAGGCCTTAACAAAATTGCCATCTATGTTGCCTGAAATATGCCTCAGATTATTTGGGGATTCCAATCCTGTGGATTACAAACTATCTAGGCAAATGATTCAAATCAGTTGGTTGATTAAGCCTTTCATCTATATTAAGACATAATATTTTAACTGGTTCAGGTGAGTATATTCAACTGAGAATCATGAAATACTGAGAGATAAAGTAGTATATATTAGTATTAAACTAATGTGGTACAGGCCTCATCTGGAGATACTGATGTGTAGAGGACTAATCATAAGATACTGTGTCTTACTCTTCCCAGCATCCTTGGTGGGCTGAATGGATGTTCCCAGAAGAAGAGACTTATTTTACAAAGATAACTGCATCTCCAGATTTCAAGGAATGTCACAAAGAGCTGCTCTTTTTGTCTAATTAAGCCTTTCCTAATGCGGTGCTTTTTAGATGTGTTAATAATAATTAATAATTATGTAAGATTATGTAATTCACATAATCTCTATTTATGCAATGTATCTTTTTGAATACTTTGACAAGAAATCTTTGTTTCTGTCAGAAGTCTGAAAACATTCTTTATAGAGACATTCTGTACAATCATAATTTGTTTACTAGACTGAGCTAAGTGCAATTTTGTATTAGATACATTTGAACAGATAGATATGGTAAAATAAAATACTGTTATTAATATCTAGACAATTACATTCCCAAACTTTAATCAAATACGATTGATTCTTAAAGAGAAAGCAATACTTATGAATAATTGGTACTCTATAGCCATTATTCCTATGCTTTCTCTTTTAATTAAAGGAACTTTTTTTAAAAAAATACAAGGCAATATAATCATATAGAGTCTGGTGCTAAATATTTTTATATTTTCTATTTTGGAGAATAACACAGTATTTAATTATTTTTTAAACTTTGATTTTATAGACAATGGTGGTCAGTTGAAGAAATACTCTTTGGTTTGGTTTGGCTATTTCAAATAGAAAAATAAAAAATAGAAAAATTTTCAACCTATTTTCCCCTTTCTCTTCTATATTTCAGGACTATACTTTGACCATGTACTTTCAACAAGCATGGAGGGATAAGAGACTTTCGTATAATATAATACCTTTAAATCTTACACTGGACAATAGAGTAGCAGATCAGCTTTGGGTTCCTGATACCTACTTCCTGAATGATAAGAAGTCATTTGTACATGGTGTCACCGTGAAGAACAGAATGATTCGTTTACATCCAGATGGGACAGTTCTCTATGGTCTCAGGTCAGCATTAAACATTATGAATGGCAGCATTCTTTATATAAAGCGAAAAGCTAATTCCCTTTTCCTTTTCTTTCTCTAGTTCTTTTTCCTTTTCTTTCTCTAGTTTTTCTTTTCTTTTATGTAGATTGTGTAGAGTTTTGCCAGCTTCCTTCAACTTTGTGCTCTTCAAAATGATTGGCAATAAAGCCCATAATCAGAAGGCCATTATGGTATTTTCAGTCCAAATCTTCAAGAGGGCACTAGATTGAGGAAGACTAATATACAATAGGTCTTGTAAAAAAAACAAAACTAAATGTCTTAATAATAAACAATGCAAGTGACTTTCATGAAGAAACATCTTACAAACATGCGCTTAACTATTTGCTTAACTTTACTTAACCATTGAGGGGGGAAAGAAAAGAACTTATTATCTTTATTTTTTTCCCTATATTATTGCCACTTGCTATGTGCTAGTATATTAGTAATGTTTAAAAGGGAATAAAAATGAATCGAAAGATGATACCTCTTTTTTATTTTAAATGGTTCTTGTCACACAATAAAAAATTGTGAAACAGCAGCAGTAAGCCAAAATTTATATGTAACAGCTGAAAATATGTATCAGAATTATACTGTGGCAGAATATTGAGAATGGTTTTGTTGTGTATGCAATAAGATTAATAAAGTGTGAGCTTGGAGTAAGTGCAGGGTTCTGGCCCTGCACTTCTGATTGGCTGTTAAGCGGCCGGACCGGATTGGTCCGTTCCGGGGAATCCGATTGGCCCTTAACAGAGAGTTCTTATTGGTTATAAGAGCTAGAGTTCCTAGCTTGTTATTGGTTAAACGTTACAAGGTTTGCCTATATAAGGCGGGTTTTACTGCTGTTAAATTGAAGAAGTCACAATGTAAATAAAGAGCTGAAGTTCACCGTTCAGAGGCTTGTCTCCATTCTTCTCGCCCATGCTCAAAACATAACACTGGCGATGAGGATGGGATTTGGAGATATCTGAACCAATGAAACTTCAAAGAACACCAAGCATGTGACAGACAACACCAACAATGGAACCATGTCCAGCGGCATCGTACCACCCGCTCCATTTGATCCAACACAAGAAGACTGGGAGTCTTACATGGATAGTTTCCAAATGTTCCTAGAGACAAACAACTTAAAGGATGCCACGGCCGGGAAGAAACGGGTGGTGTTCCTAACGCATTGTGGTCCAACTGTAATTAAGAGGGCTAAAGCACTAGCCAAACCCCGAGAAGTGAAGGCCATGGATTGGGACGACCTGGAACCTATCCTGCGAGACCACTACGCCCCGACCGTGCCTACGCTCGTGAGACACCATGAGTTTTATCAAAGAAGCCAGCGAAAGGGAGAAAGCGTGGCCGACTTCATAGCAGACCTCCGAAATTTGGGAGGCCTCTGCGGATTCACCGATCTAGAAGAAGCACTAAGAGTTCGCATAGTTCTGGGATTAGATGCACCAGGCGTCCAAAGCAAGCTGATAGCGAAAGGCGACATCAGCCTTGCCGACACCATTGCTGATGCTACTGCAGCAGAAGCAACCAGGAAGTCAGCTGCACAACTATGCCGAAACTGCGCTCCACTACCTCCACCGACAAGCGACATTTTATCCAAGTCAGAAGGACAGCTTGTGATGATGCACCACGAGGACCTCTCTTCATCGTCAGACAGCGATGAAGAAGGGGTCCATCGATGGCGGTCCAACCGGGACCCTCACCCGAAGCCCTTATGCCCTTGTGCTGGCTGTGGAGCCAACCATGCCAGGTCCGAATGCAAATTCCGCGATGCACTCTGCCATGAGTGCGGGAAATGAGGCTACATCGGACGGGTCTTCCGCAGCTTGCCAGGACCCAGCCAGGCCTCAAAAGGGACTAACTACCGCCAATTGACAGAAATGTCCTGTAAGGCGAGAGCCAGTAAACCACTCCTACAGAAATCAAGCTTTGCAGAGGGAAGAGGCTCACCATACTATCACTATCGGTCACACCTCAGCCTTGGACACTAAGAAAATCTGAGTCACGGTAGCCATCGAGAACCAGCCTTGCCACATGGAGGTCGACTCGGGATCATCCCTCTCGATGGTGTCTTGAAAGACACTCAAGCAACTCATCCCCACAATTCAATGCCAAGATCTCTGTTTCCAATTTCTCATCCTCAAGGACTACTAGGGGAATCGAATTCCTGTCGTCGGGTCCTGTAGAGTCTGAGTCTCCTTCAAAAAGCACACAGCGTACTTACCTTTAACAGTCATCGATAGAGATAGGCCTAGCCTACTGGGCCTCCAATGGTTCGCGCCACTCGGCATTGAAGTGGCTGGTGTAAATCGAGTCGGTGGCTGTGACTGGGAGGAAGACCTTATCTATGAGTTCAGGGACGTCTTCGCGGACAGCTTAGGCGAGTACAAGGGGACCCCGATCTCATTCAGCTTAGATCCAAAAATAGCTCCCATTCGCCTAAAGCCCCGTCGAGTTCCATTTGCCTTAAAATCGAAAATCGACAAACAACTCGACAATCTGATAGCTCAGGGGGTGTTGGAGCCCATCGATCACTCCCCGTGGGAAACCCCTATTGTAACACCCATTAAGCCAGATGGGTCAATCCGAATTTGTGGGGACTACCGGGCCACTTTGAACCATGCCCTGCAGCAGAATGCGTATCCAGTTCCGGTGGTGCAGCATCTCCTCCATTCCCTGGGAGGCGGGAAAGTTTTCGCTAAATTGGATTTAGCTCAGGCATATCAGCAATTACCAGTAGATGAAAAAAACGGCACAGGCCCAAACTATTGTGACGCACCGAGGTGCCTTTAAATGTAGCCGGCTGCAATTCGGAGTTAGTGTAGCCCCGGGGATCTTTCAGAGCCTTATGGAAATGTTATTGCAAGGAATTAAGGGCGTGGTCCCCTATTTTGACGATGTATTAATTGCAGCCCCTACCAAAACAATCTTACAGGACCAGTTAAAATTAGTCCTAAAAAAATTCCAAGAAGCTGGTCTTAAGGTTAAAAAAAACAAATGTAAATTGTGTACTGACAGTGTTGAGTTTTTAGGGTACCTGATTGATAGCCAGGGCATTCACCCTACCAAAAGTAAATTAAAAGTGATCAAAAACGCTCCCAGGCCACGAAACAAGGCCGATCTCCAGGCGTTCCTAGGCCTCATCAATTTTTATAATGTATTTTTACAGCACAAAGCAACTGTCGCTGAACCGTTACACCGATTGTTAGATAAAAAAGAAATTTGGTTATGGAGTTACCGTGAAGAACAGGCGTTCCGAAATGTTAAAAAATTGCTCACTTCTGACTCTGTACTCATGCAGTATAACGAGACTTTGCCGTTAGTTATAACCTGTGATGCATCGCCTTTCGGGGTGGGCACCATTTTGAGTCACGTACTGCCTAATGGGAACGAAGCCCCTGTTGCATATTTTTCAAAGACTCTGTCAAAAATGGAGCGGAACTATGGACAAATTGATAAAGAAGCCCTCGCAATTGTCTCAGCTGTGAAAAGATTTCACGAATACGTGTTTGGTAGGGTTTTTACTATTGTGACTGACCACAAACCGTTGCTAGGGATAATAGCCGGAGATAAGCTGACTCCCTACATATTATCCCCTAGGATGACCCGATGGTCAGAATTCTTAGCTGCTTATAACTATCGGTTGCAATACCGCCCGGGGAAAGCCATTCCCCACACCGACACATTGAGCCGAGCACCGCTTCCAGAGACTCTCGACGATCCGGCACCAACGGTAACCACGTTGCAAATCAAGGCACTCAACTCGCCGCCACTGACCGCTCGAGACATCGTGAGAGAAATCAAACTCGACCACACCCTAGCATGAGTCCTAGGCTGGGTAGAACGTGGATGGCCATTGGACCAATTATCAGATGACTTCACACCATTCAAGTCTCGACAGACCGAGCTCTTCTCCCAGAAAGGCTGTGTCATCTGGGGCGATAGAGTCGTTATCCCAGAACGGCTGCGAAAAGCGCTGCTGAGAACTTTGCACGATGGCCACCCCGGCATCGTGCGAATGAAAGCCCTTGCACGAAGCTACGCATAGTGGCCAGGCATTGACAAGCAAATCGAACAGTGGGTTAAAGCTTGTCCCAAATGCCAAGAAGTCAGCAACGCCCCACCAAAAGCCATGCCTACTGAATGGGAGACACCACGTGGACCCTGGTTCTGAATTCACCTGAACTTCACGGGGCCAACCAAGGGCCACACCTTTCTGCTTTCTGTCGATGCCTACTCAAATTGGCTTGAAATTCATCGCATGACGACTATGACCTCCAAGGCAGTTATTAAGATTTTAAACAGACTCTTTGCAACCCACGGATTACCAGACGTCCTGGTATCTGATAACGGGCCACAACTTACTGCACTAGTGTTCGAGCAGTACCTCGCTGACCGCGGCATCCTCCATGCGCTCACCTCGCCTGCGCACCCTGCGACCAATGGCCGAGCAGAACGCATGGTCCAATTTGTGACGAAAACCTTGCAAAAGGTAGACTACGACAACATTGACGACAAGGTCAATCAAATCCTCTTCTTGCAACACATCACCCCACATAGCGTCACCAACAAAACTCCCGCTGAACTGCTAATGGGACGAATGCACCCGGCTTATGAACTGGAGAAACCACTAGGATCCAGCGGCCGCTGTCGCACCTTCCATGTAGGAGACCTGGTTTATGCAAAAAACCTATCGGGTGACCCGTTGTGGGTGGAAGAGACAGTGGTACGTGTAACCGGCCCCAGATCCTACCTTGTGCAATGCCTTGACGATAAACTTTGGAAACGGCATATCGACCAATTACGGTCGTGGCTTGCAGCGGCCAGTCCGCAACTCCCCTATGACCAAACTGAGGGGGGGGAGGTATGGAAAAAGATGAAATCCTAGGAAACCCGTTCGAAGGAAACGATGATTTAATAAAAACTCAGGAAGCGGAGCTGGAGGGAGAAACGTTTGCACCTCAGGGAATTGCAGAAAATGTGGACAATGATGTAGAAGTGAACACTGAACCAGAGGCAGCCCCACTGCCAAACAATGATCTACCTCAGCAGGATTGCAACCAGCCGATACAACGAAAATCAAAGAGACTAAAAAGACAACCGTCCTAATTAAGGGACTATGTAACTGCGCCCTGAAATAAGAAGCCAGGGGGAAGGGGTGTTGTGTATGCAATAAGATTAATAAAGTGTGAGCTTGGAGTAAGTGCAGGGTTCTGGCCCTGCACTTCTGATTGGCTGTTAAGCGGCCAGACCAGATTGGCCCGTTCTGGGGAATCCGATTGACCCTTAACAGAGAGTTCTTATTGGTTATAAGAGCTAGCGTTCCTAGCTCATTATTGGTTAAACGTTACAAGGTTTGCCTATATAAGGCGGGTTTTACTGCTGTTAAATTGAAGAAGTCACAATGTAAATAAAGAGCTGAAGTTCACCATTCAGAGGCTTGTCTCCATTCTTCTCGCCCATGCTCAAAACATAACAGGTTTGATGTCTGTGAATTTCAAAATAAGAGTTCTGCAGAAAAGATGCTTTCTTGTTACAAAACAGTAATATGTATATTCATCCTTGGGATAGGGAGATTTTTTTTAATAAAGTGTCAAGAAAATATTTTTTTAAGTCATTCCTCTGCCTTCTCATTTGTCCCCAAATGTCCTCTACATATGTACTTCCCAATATGGTATGAAAAATGCACCTGGCGATAATTTGAAATTGAAGATTATACAAAAGCCAAGAAAGTATTTAGCATTTCTTGCCACATCTTGTCTCTAAATTTTAAAACACACACACACACACACACACACACACACATTTTACAGCCAAGAATTGTATGGATTATCAGACCTGTCTTTGTTGCAGAACACATAAGTGAGTCACAAAATGACTCAACATAAAATCCTTATATGAATCCACTTATATACTTTGACTTGTAAAAACAGGGAAGTAAACTTTTACATATAGGAAGAACCATCAGAAAAGAGAAAACTTATTGTTGTTTTTTTTATGTAGTATTTTCTTCATGCAGTGTCTTAGCATTTGACATATACATAAACTTCAATGGGTTTATAAAAACTGGGCAAAAGAAAAAAAGAAAAAAAACCCTATTTTCTAATCCATCTAATCTAATTAGGCAAAAATATTGTATTAACAAGGCAGATTAAAAACTTAGTCTTCTCTGAGCCTTCTCCCATCAGATTGCTGTCCAGATGTGTTAGATTTTAGCAGCACAAATGCATTTCCTCTAGGAATTATGGAAGTCTGACACATCTGAAGGACAACAGGTTGCGGAAGGTTGATTTAACTCTCTAGAAGCAGTGCCATCAAAAAAGTGACTGTTAATTTATGTGACTAGTATGGTCTCCTTAATCTAAGTTAGACAACCAGTTTTGTTATAGTGGTTCAGGTATCAGGCTAGAAACTAGGAGTCAGTAAATTTTAGTCCTGCTTTAGGATTAGATGAAACCGTTAGGGATAACATTGGTTACCTAACTTAATTTGGGTAAAATAATATATATAAACTATGTTAGTGAGTTTAAGTGTATGTATCACTTTAACTGCAAAACATGTATTTTGGGTGCAGTTGTAAAATCACCATAAGAGGGAGCAAGAAAGCTCACTGTTTGCTGGCTTTTACTGTAGTAGCTGACAATGTTAGATTGATGGTGATAACCGCGTGTGTTTCCCTGCTGTTGCTGAAACGAAGAAAAGGGGTTTGATTTTCTTCATATCTCTTACTGCAAAAGAGATATATTGCTGGACTGATTATTTGTAAGTTTACTGACCTCTATTTTTCGACACTGGACTTTGCAACTGATTAATCTCTGGATGGACTGAACTAGTTTATGACATATGGACTGTTTGACTATGCTATAACTCTTGCTGGAATAAAAAAAAACTATTTAACTGGCACAGTGTATCTGTCTTACTGAGTGTAAAATACAACAACGTTTATCTCACATCACTTGCCTGCCTGCTAGACTGCCGTTGCACATTCTGCTAGGGTGTGTATTCCTAACAGAAACCAACTGGGTGATCTTGAGCCAGTCGCTTTCTGTCAGCCTTAGGTAGGATATGCTTGCAAGCCACTTCTGAAAAGCCTTGCCAATAAAATTGCAGGGACTAGTCATAGGACTGAATACTGACTTTGAAGGCACCCACAATACAAACTAAGCCTAATGTTAAAGCACTTCCTTGTAATATTAGATTTATATTTAAAAACAATGACATTCAAGATTCCAATATTATTGCAAAGGTATGTATTATTGAAAACAGCATGATTTATATCAAAATAAATTTGGAATAAGGTTTTCTGCATTTAATATTTAGATATCTTTTTCTTCCCTAAACATTTTTTTAAAAATCCTTTTCAGAATTCAGCTAGAGCTTTGATATGGAATATGAATGCTATCCAAGGCCAGGGGCATTTTCACTCTGCTTTAAGAATAATCAATTAAAAACTTTGCAATAAAATATTTTTGCAATCATGTTTTGGTGTTGGTCATGGTCTACAATTAAGAGGAGAAGAAAGGGAATACAATTGTTAGGGATATACCCTAGCAGAATCTGCATGGCAGTCAGGCAGTCAGGCAAATATGTGAGATACACGTTTTTGTAGCTTACACTCAGTAAAACAGATACACTGTGCTAGTTAAATAGTTTATTCCAGTAAGAGTTTTAGCATAGTCAAAACAATCCATATATCATTCACTAGTTCAGTCCGTCCAGGGATTATTTAGTTGCAAAGTCCAGTGTCAAAAATGAGGTCAGTAAACTTACAAATATCAGTCCAGTAATATATCTCTTCGCAGTAGAGATATAAAGAAGTCAAACCTCCTTTCTTGCTTCAGCAACAGGGAACACACAGTTAACAAACCATCAATCCATCATAGTCAGCAAGCAATTCAGTAAGCCAGCAGTAAAGTAAGCCAATAGGTTCTCTTGCTCCCTCTTATTACATGCTTTGCTGTTTAAAGTGACACACACTTAAACTTACAATCATAGTTTATGTATATATTATTTTATCCAAACTACGTTAGGTAACCTTGTTATTCCTAACAACAATAATATGGCAATATATTGTAATTAAATTTGGGCATGTGTGTTTCTACTTTACTTTCCATCTAAATATATGAGTGCCTTCCAGTTGCCCTGTATACTGCCACATATCTGTGCAAATGTCCACTTCATTTTAATCTTCCAGTTGTATGAACAGATGGGAAGTATATTTACAGGACCAGAGGAAGATGTCAAAATTCAAACCACAGGGAAAGGAGTAACATGCAGACTTTTGTTTTTCTTTTATCATTATATAAAAATAGATTGTAGATATTGAAAGATAACACTTGTTAGGAATCGATAGTCACCTAACAGTTGGGTTGGAAATATATAAACTAGGATAAACATTTAATACTGTCTCTTTAAGGGAATGCTAAAATTGTAATTGGGTGTGGTTCCTCAAACAGCCATAAGATGGAGCCAGAAACCTGGGTTGTCCTGTTCTGTTGTTGATAGATGTTCTGATGTTCGCTGTTTTTGGTACCTGCATTTTTTCCTATTGACTGTTGCTGATCGTCGTTCTTCTTGGATTGCTGTAAGTCTGTTACTGAACTATGTATGATGCTGGACTTTATTATTTGGATTATTCCTAGACTGAAAACTGACTGCTATAACTGTGTATGGCTTGGACTGCTTGTTGGACTTTGCTTAACCGTTTACCGGAAGTAAAACCTACATTTTACTATTCAGTGTATCTGTGTGCTGGTCATGTGTTATTCAACATCACTCTCCCTGTGTGCACTCATTCTCCTAATGGGCAATTACCTCAACAGCACTAATTACTAGATTATTATTTGTTAAAGTGCTTTGGGATGTACAATGAAAATAGCATGTTCTTTCAGCTTTCTTTGCTTTGTGGGAATAAATGTCTGAATACAACTTTTTTCGAGAAAAAAACCCTGATTTTTTTTTAGAAAGAATCTGAAATCTGATTCATATTTGAGAGGAATAAATCTAAGGAACCGGCGAGATATTGAGATGGCTCTGTTGTTATTAATATATTCAGTTCTCCCTCAGCTCAGTTTTTTATTTTTATTTAATAATTGTTATTATGTATTAATTATTTTTAATCTTATAGTATGCCATTCAGTCACTTTATTTTGAGATGGGCAGCAATTTAAATTTGATATACAACAAATCAATAAATAATCAAATAAATATATAACTCATTATATTTCTAGAGGTTTTCTTAACTGATTTAAAAATATTTAAGATACCTCATTTTTTTACATCTCTCAGTAACTTAAACTGAAATTAAGTAGCCTGTCTGATACTATTGAACTAGTGAGTTAACATTTGAGTCAACAACTTCCACATGTATAAATACTACAAACTGTAAGAATGCAGACATTATATTCTTTCTTAACATTTGTAAACAGCAGCATGAACTCATTTATGAGTGAATTAATGGATCTGCTTCATTTTAAGATGGCATTAATTCAATAATATTTTCCATTATAAAGGAAATTGGTTACTTTTAATAATCACAAGTGTTCCAGTATTTTATAATGGGAATTGTTTGGCTAGAAAAATAAAACATTGTGCTGTTGGCAAATGATGCTGAAATAGAGCCAATTGAAAAGGTTATGCTGTATCCCAAAAAGAGCATATAATTACCAAAGATGAGCATTCTGGGCCAAGATAACCAGGAAAAGCAACCTAGCTAGATTGTTTAGTATTAAGAAAGGTGGATGAAAATCTCTTTTTTTGTCAGTATTGCCAGTTTTGAATAGACATGTTAAAAATCACATTTTAACCATTTGTATATTGTGCATTTTCACAAAACTATTTTTTGGGCATTGAATAACATGGTTCCACTTTCCTGACCTTTATAGAAGATTAAAACCATAAATACAAAGTGCTGTTACTACTACCACCACCCCATAAAAGTTTCAGCTACAGTTGTATGTGTCAACTATGGAAGTTTTAATTGGATGAAGTTTCTTACTCCTCTGAAGCATAGTTTCTTTCAGGATAAAAGGACTTCTTGAAAATGGTGGCGCCCAACTAGGAAGGTAAGGCTCTCACTCCTGGAACACTATCTCCCTATAAAGCCACCACCTGCACCAGAAATCACTTCTAAAGCTGCTGCTTGCACCAGTAAATGTGAGTAAACCAGAGCCCAAAAAACAAACCCAAATACACTGGATTCTGAAGCTGTGGAGCCCTAATAATGCTGGCGGAGCTCCTGCTAGTTGATCCGGAGTCCTCCTCTCCTTCCCCAGGGAAGTGAAGCTCTTTCCATCAAGCCCTATTAACCACACTGGTGGAGCTCTTGAACTGGATCACTTGGAACCAGCTGAGTGCAAACAACGTGCCTTCATTTAAATCCCTCACACAGCTGATAGAAGTATCTTCCACGCCAGACAACGTGTTTCCATCAATATCCCCCACACAGTTTCCCCGGAGCCACATTAGATAGCTGGCAGGGAGAAACAAGGAGGGAAGAGAAAGCCCGGAGGCTCTTAGGAGCCGAAAGTCACCTTGGACGGCAGAGGAATGCTTCAGTGGTTGTGAGGACAGGAGAGTCTCCTCGACTGACCCGAAGAAAACCCCTCCATCCGAACTAAGAAGAGAACTGCCAGAATGGCTGAATCAAAGCCAGGAAGGCAGCTGAGACAGAAGTGAAAAAGAAAGAAAAGATCTTGTAACAGCGTGCTTAGTCTTGTTAAGAATCATTCCAATTTCTGCAGTGGAATTTTCCTTGGAAAGTGGGACTCAAAGGAGGAAAACAGCTGCGATTAATGATCTGGAGTGACTGTCAGATTTAGTTAAAAAAGAAAAAAAAAGATATTGCAACTAGAAGTAACTTTAAAAGTAAAGGACAGATTGGATTGGTTAACCCAGATTTCTGGACTGTATTTTTACTACTACTCAACTTGAAGAATTTTTGGAAAACAATCTTATTCAGAGACATATTGATTGTAGTTTTAATTCAGTTTTAATTTTGCTCTCTTTCAAAAATCCAATGTGCTTTGAACATCTTGTTACACCCTATTGTTTACAGAGTAATAGCAGCAGCCATCGGAACAATAAATTCCTCCCACCCAGTAAATAACAGCTGCTAGTAAAACAATTAACCCTTTCATTGCAGACTCTCAATACTACCTCATTACTTTAATCAAACACTGATTAATTCATTACCTCAAAACTTACAAGTTTTCTACCTCATTATCTATATCAATGATTAGATAATCAATTTCTATAAAATATTTCATTAATGGTTTAATTGATTTATTGTTTTAATTGATTAGTGTGATTAGAGTGTTTAATGCAAATAGTGTGATGACTGATTAGTTTAAAAGATCAAGATTCATGTAATTTAATTGATTAGTCAAATTAGTGATTTAGTGAATTTAATTGAACAGTGTGATTAATGATTAGTGTAATTAATTAATTAGCGATTCGTGAAATTAATTGATTAGGCTGATTGTTGCTTAGGAAAATTATTTGACTAGAGAGATTATTGTAATTGATTTATTGGTGTGATATTGGCTATATTGATTACCCAAAATTGTTCCATTAATTAATTTAATCAATGTACCATCTTAACAAACCTACCATGCCAAGAAAAAATCCAATGCCAAACCACAACCTAAAGAGAAAATAATCCCCACCAATGAACCAAATTCATTTATACTATAAATTCACTTGCCATAAGCAATACCAACCATAAGAACCTCCATTCTCGCCCTGACCTAAGCAACGTGCCCGCTCCAGTGTATTCCGCACTGAACTCAAAAAGTCTAGACGATGGAGAGAAGGACCTGTACATTGACATCCCAACTATCAAAAGTAAGTCACACAACCCGCAACTCAGCTTTAACCTTCAACCACAACCCTACCTCAAACCAATCCACCATCACCTAAGACTAGGTACGCATGCCCCTAACTACCTCAATTCCAACTACTGCTGGCCTTAAATGCAAGCTACTCAATGCAAAAAGCCTTGTGAATAAAATACCTGAATTTCTCCTCTTACTAAATCTGGCTAAATTCGACATCATATTTGTTTGTGAAACATGGCTCAACACATCTTTCCCTGACTCCATTACCACAGTAAGAGATTATCATGTTTACCAATCAGATTGTGAAATCCATAGAGTAGGTGGAACCTAAATGAATGTACAACTGAACCCATACATGCAACCTTTTACAATGCTGTTACAAATCTGGGACTGGAACAACCAGTAACCAACAACACTAGACTAAACAACTGCCTCGATCTCATCTTCTGCAATAGTTTGAATTCAATTTACATAATACAAATTAAAGACCTCTTTTCCAACAGTGACCACAACATGATTGACTTTTGTCTCAACATACGTCCACACAAAAATCATCACAACGATGGAATCCCCAATATAACTTAAAAAAAAAACAACTATAATCTTATAAACAACGATCTCTCATCCCTTGACTGGCAATTTCTATTCTCTGGATGCAATACTATAGAAGACCAATACAACATATTTTTACTTGAAGTCAAAAGAGTCATCAAACTATATGTACCATTAACAACTCCCTAAACCAGAACAAACTAATTAGCCATAACAATAAGGAAGCTTCAATCCAAAAAGAAATCACTTTGGTGGAAAAACAAATCTGGTCATGTTGCCAACTTCAAAAGCTGATACAAAAATTAATGCCACCAGATAAAAACTGAATGCACCAATTATCACATTAAACAAGAAGAAAACCTTCTATGCACCAATTCCACCCACGCTTTCTACAATTTTGTAAACAACAAACTAAAAGACTCAAGGTCCATCCCACCCCTGATAGGACCTAATGGTAAAGACTGCAATGACAACACCATTAAAGCCAACATCTTTAACACATTCTTTGGCTCAGTATTTGTAAACAGCAATGGTTCATGCCCAGTATTTCCTGGTCGAACCACAGACAATGACAATAATCTAATACATATCGTTTTACAGAAGACAATGTTGAAAAAGCACTACACAATCTAAAACCATCGCTATCTATTGGACCGGATGGAATATGTGCTTACTTCTTAAAAAAGCTATCCACTGCCATAATCTTTGAACAATCTTTCAGGATCAGCTCCTTGCCAAAACTATGGTCACAAGCCACTGCCATCCCCATCTTCAAAAAGGGAAACCCCAGCCTAGTTGAAAATTACAGACCAATCTCCTTATGCTGCATCATCTGTAAAGTCATGGAATCAATTATTAACCAATCCATCATCCTCCACTTAGAAACAAACAACCTACTCTCCAATAAACAATTTGGTTTCAGGAAACAAAACTATCATGTAATCTGCAACTCTTACACTGCAAAAGCATATGGACTACACAACTCGATCAGGCAAAACAATAGACGCAATCTACATAGACTTCTGTAAAGCCTTTGATTCAGTGGTACACGACAAACTACTCCTAAAACTAAAATCTGATGGTATCTCTGGACAACTGCATAACTGGATAGAAGCATTCCTGTCAAACAGACAACAAATGGTCAAAATTGGGAGTGTCCTATCAAATTCTGTACCTGTCAATAGTGGTGTCCCCCAAGGCAGTGTTCTAGGACCAACTCTCTTCATACTCTACATAAATGACCTCTGTGATCATATTAAGAGCAACTGCGTTCTTTTCACTGATGATGTAAAGCTGTTCAATACCACAGACAATACTGCTTCCCTTCAAAAAGATCTTGACTATGTACCAGAATGGTCAAAAAATGGCAACTTCAAATCTCAACAAATAAATGCTCTGTTTTACATATTAGCAAAAAATATCAGAAAATAAAATACAAGCTGAATAGTCAAGTCCTTTTGATGACCCAAGCTCTGTGAAGGACCTTGGAATACTCATCTCTAATGATCTAAGTGCTAGAGCCCAATGTAACTACATAGCCAAAAAGGGATTAAGAGTTGTTAACCTAATCCTACACAGCTTTTTCTCTGGTAACTACTAACTAGAGCATACAAAACATTTGCTAGACCAATACTCGAATACAGCTCATCAGTCTGGAACCCACATTATGTATCTGATATTAACACAGTTGAGAAAGCCCAGAAATATTTCACAAGAAGAGTTCTCCACTCCTCTACTCGTTGTAGAATGCCTTATGCCACCAGACTTGAAATTCTAGACCTAGAAAACCTTGAATTACGCTGTCTTCGATCTGATCTAAGTATGGTATATAAAATCATACATTGCAATGACTTACCTGTTAATGAATACTTCAGCTTCAACCATAACAACACAAGAGCACACAATGGATACAAACTCAAGGTTAGCTACACCAAACTTGATTGCAGGAAATACGACTTCAGCAACAGAGTGGTCAATGTCTGGAATACTCTACCTGACTCTGTGGTTTCTTCCCCAAACCCCAAAAAGTTTAACCTTAGACTGTCTACTATGACCTCACCCTTATGCTAAGAGGTCTGTCGGGAGCGTGCATAAGCGCACCAACGTGCCTACCGTCCCTGTCCTGTTGTTTCTTTTATTTTTCTTATATGTACATTTCGTGTATTCATAACTTTGTATATACTTATACCTATTATCTTGTAAGCGATTGACAAATCAAATAAATAAATATAAATAAATAAATAAATAATTGAAAACAGGGGCGGGGGGAAAGTCATGCTGATAAAAGGCAAGCAAAGACTTGTGCTTAGTTGGTGATTTTGGTGGAGGGTTAGTCTTTTTTAGATAAAAGGTAATGAAACATTTCAGAAGTGAACTTTGGAGTTTTTACTTGTCTTTATTATTAACATTTTAATATTCATGGCTAGTTGTTTTGACTTAACAACTGTTTTATGGCTGGTTCAGAAGAAGGGTTCCACTCAGCAATAAATGTAGACATTATATTTTCTCTGATCAAAGAAGTCAATTTAGCCATCTCAGCAAGTTCATTTTCACCAACCATTCCTCCATTGTGGACAGTGCCTAATAATCTTTAAAATCTTCTGAATCATATGAGCATTTGAATCAAGAATTTTCTAGCTTTTTTTTTCAAGTCTATTAACTGTGATAAAATATTCTTTCTTGTAGTTCACATTTGCTGTATAAAATTGAAGTGCCTTTATACATTGTAGACAATTTCTCTGGTGACCAACAGCGCATCATTTTATAAAAATTATCTTTAAGATTATAACAAAGAGTAAATTTCAATTCCTTCAACCACATATTTATCCACTGTTCAATCTGTGTATTACAATCAAAATGTTTCTTATACATTCTTTCACTTGTTCCTCTGTTTCAAATTTCAATACATTTTTACATTTTAGTAATTACATGCATGTTATCATTTGTACACAACTCTGTTTCAGACTCAATGTTACTACCAGTTCTTTTGATTTTAGTTTATATTCCCCTTGACAAAATTCCTGTACTTACCATGTTAGCCATTTGTTTTTGCCTATTATTTCTCATATATAAAATGCTTTTTTAGGCTCTAAGGTATTTCTGGCACAGTCTGAGTTTGTATTTATTCCATATTTTCAATATGAAACCTGTAAAAAAATTTAAATCATTAAAATATTTGTTAAAGTCTAATTTTGTACCTCTTTGGTTCTAGTGCTACACTGATCTCTTTCCAATTCTTTGGCATCTTTATTCCTTGCAAGATTGATTTCATTGTGTTTTGTAAATGTTGCAAAAGTTCATCATCAAAATATTTATAATAAGAACCTATTAATCCATCTGGTCCAGATACCTTTCTCATTCAATCCTTCTTACAGCTTCAAAAACTTTCCTTATCATTATAAGTCTATACATAATTAGCCTCTGTTCCTCTCTAGTGCTTGGTAAATTTTGTTTCTTTAGATATTGATCAATTATCTCTTCAGAGATATATATCACTTCCTTTATACAGATTTAAATAATATT
The DNA here is from genome assembly GCA_033807585.1 of Hydrophis major. Classification (NCBI taxonomy): domain Eukaryota; kingdom Metazoa; phylum Chordata; class Lepidosauria; order Squamata; family Elapidae; genus Hydrophis; species Hydrophis major. The sequence goes on from CM066329.1 coordinate 162,066,394, forward strand.
GATAGAATGTGCTTTGTATGGCTGTGTTATCCATTAATACAGTATCTCCCTCTTGCAATTTCAATATCATTTTCTTTTTTTTTTCTTTTCAAAATTTATATACCAGGCATTCCCCTGATTGATTTGCACACTTAGTTATTATTTCTTTGCTTTGCATAATTCATTTTTTATTTACATTTCTCATACTCTTAACATAGACAAATGTTGTAAGAGATTAATTTGTTGAAAAAATGTTTTTCTTTTCTGGAAATGTCTTTTTTTCTCTTTATATCATCAAAAAGAGCTCCTACCCTATTGATTATTTCTGTAGCAATGTTTTGTTTTGTATCCATCTGAAAGAACTAAATTTTATTTTATAAATTAAAATAACAATTATCATGCAAAGAAGTTTTTTGAAATATCTCTATTTTAGAAACCTTAGTGGCCATGTTCTTTGAAATCAAACTTATGTCTTTACTTGAAAAGGATCCATGACTTTCAGAAAAATAGGTGTGCTTTCTCAAATTGCCATTTTTCTGTGTCCATATATCAACCAGCCCTAAATTGTCCTTCATATCTAAAAAAAACTTTTGGTAATTTGCCTTGAGTTATTTTAATATCAGAAGCTCTAGCCCATTGTGTGGAGATCACTCTGTTTTATTTAGAGATCACTCTAAAGAGCGTGGAGGCGTAGTGGTTAAAATGCAGTATTGCAGGCTAATACTGCCAACTGTCAGCAGCTTCATTGTCACTGGCTCAAGGTTGCCTCAGCCTTCCATCATTCCAAGGTTGGTAAAATGAGGACCCAAATTGTTGGGAGCAATATGCTGACTGAAAAACCACTAGAGGGGGCTGTAAAGCACTGTGAGGCAGTATATAAGTCTAAATGCTATTGATATTGATATTGCTATTCCAATTCCTATCAGACACTAATTTTCATAAGAGAAACATATTAATATCTCCAAAAGTCCTTTACAGAACATTACTTTATCCTCATTTAGGGCATAAATGCCCAATAATCTTACTCCCATGCAAATTAACTTCCTCCCCAACAGTTCCAAACAACCCTTGGAACATTTCCTATCCTCACAAACCTTGCATTTATTGTATAGATTTTAGCAACTTTTTTCTTATTCAAGTCCAAAACTTTTTCAAAAGCTTTAGTAAACTTTTTTCCAATATATTTATCAGAATCCCCTAGAATTGCTCTAAATCTTAAACAACGTTCCTTCTGTCTCAATTCCAATAGAGTCAAATTATTCAGTTCTCTTCACAACTCTCTGTCTCTAACTTCTTACTCAAACCCAAAATTTAAACCAATTTGTTTTACATCTCCAGAAAGTCGTTTAACAGCCCCTTTCATCTTCTTAAATTCTAATTTCATCTCCTCTTTCATCCTTCATCCATTCTCTTTCAAAAGCTGTCAGTTTATTATCAAATAATTCAGCTAACTTACTGTTCAGTTGCTCAAATATTTTCTGAATCAAATATGGTGTAATTCCTCTCGCTGCAGGTTGCTCTATATATCCCTACCCCCTGGTGGTTGTGATTATAATATTATTACATCAAAATGAATGTTTCTCAAACAAGCTTCCTTTCTCCCCCGCCCCATTTTGTCTTCCAATGCCCTTAATTCTTTTATATCAAGTAGCATTCTGTAGTTACAGTCAGGCTCACAGTCAGCATCTCTAAATTTACAGCCAGCATCCCACTCTAGCTGATAATATTTTATCTTTTTGTTTTGTAACATCCATCAGTTGTCTGCATTCCTTAATGGTAAAGAAAAATAATCCACAAAGTCCAGTTTATTTCTCTATTGTAATTCCAATCTGTTCAAAAGAACTTTCACCCAAAAGTAATCTTTAAAAATAACTGTATCCTGTGTCCATTTTAAAGCTTTTTTATACCTTCTTCCAGTTAAGGTTTTTTTGGCTAAATGTTTTTAAATCTTTAAATACCTTTTTCCCTTTGAAAAGCTGAAAGAACATTGATTCACCAAGTGGAATTTTCTTATCCCGCTACTCTCTCGTTAGCTGTAAATTAGTTAAAACTGCTTAAGAAATGAGCTCATCAATGTACTATGACAGCTGGAATTGCTGGTATGAATGGATAGAACAAATATCAATTAAACAATAAAGGGAAAAAGAAGATATATTATAATGGTAATAATTATATATATATATATATATAATATATATATATATATATAATATATATATATATGTCTGGCATTCAGCTTTGTTTGGGTATTTTCCCACGTCATAGTAGTGGTGCTTTTAAAGTTGTAGCAACGTTTCAGCAGAATCTCATCTGCCATCATCAGGCTTCTGTATAGTGTTCGTCTGTGAGTTAGACTTTTACAATGGTTTCAGATTTAAATTTGGGGCAGCCTATTGCTGTGCCAGAATGGTTTTTTCTTCATCCTGATTGGTTGGGAGTCTTGGTCTGTGTTTATTGGTCTTGGAGTTTGCTGTGTTCTGCTTGATCGGTGTTTCTGATATCTTCTGTCTGTTTTTTGGCTCTTTTTGTATCTTGATTGGCTGGCAGCATTGTGTTACTTTATTGGAGGCCTTTAGTGCAGCTTGGCTTCGGGTAAATGGACGGCTATCATTAGTTAGGAATCTGGGTTTCATCTGGGTGCCTGGTTGGGGTGTGTTGAGCTGGAGGTATTAGGGGGGATCTGTTTGTGCCCAGGTGTTTGCCTGGCTTGTGGTGTGGAGATTTTTTTGTTTGTGAGTGCAGACTTCCAAATGATTGACAGCCTGGTGGAATCATCTCTTCTGTTCATGCTTTCTGGTCTTTTTTCAATCTCTATGGCTTCTCTGATGATTCTGTGGCTAGAGTTTTCTATAGTGTCTAGGGTTTTGGTGCCATTGAAGTTGATGCTATGACCTGTGGCTTCCATGTGTTGGACTAGTGAGGAAGTGTGTTCCAGCTTTTTGACTGCATTTTTGTGTTCATCCAGGCGGGTGCTTATTCTTCTATTGGTCTGTCCAATGTATGTGGCTGGGCATGATGCACAGGGGACTTCGTATATGCCTTGGTTTTCCAGGACAATTTTATCTTTGGGGTTTCTAAGGATGGCTGCTATTTTTCTGTCTGTTTTGAAGGCAGTCTTGATGTGATGTCTGTGTAGTACCTTACTAATTTTGTCTGTAGTACCTCTTATGTAGGGCAGGACAGCTATCCACCAAAACACACTGAGACATAATAGAGATCCAGAAGATGAACAGACCTATGGAACAGCTGTCCTGCCCTACATAAGAGGTACTGCAGACAAAATGTATGATATTCAGCTTTGTTCGGGTATTTTCCCACGTCATTGTAGTTGTGCTTTTAAAGTTGTAGCAACATTTTGGCAGAATCTCATCTACCATCATCAGGCTTCTGACGAACACAAAACAGAAGCCTGATGATGGCAGATGAGATTCTGCCAAAACGTTGCTACAACTTTAAAAGCACAACTACAATGACATGGGAAAATACCCGAACAAAGCTGAATTACATACATACATACATACATACAAACATATATTCGCACAAGGATCAATTGTATAGTGGGTATAAAATAAGGTTGAAAATAAGGTCTCACAAACTGTGGAGGACGAAAGTGTTTTTAATTGTTTTCTGATTTTTCTTTCTACTTTTCTTTTTTGTTTCTTTTTTGTTTTTCATATTTATGTACGTGTTGTTTGTCTGTTTTAATTGTAAAATTAATAAAGTTTATTTTTTAAAAAAGAAATGGGCTCAGGTGAGTCTTATATCCATATAGGCTGCATTATGGCTATAAACTTGATTGAACTCATTCAACTTTCAGCTGCTCAACTCACAAGCTAAGCAAAAAAATCTCAGTTCCTGCAGTCTATTCATGATCTCTTCTTTTACTGCAGAGACTACACTGCCAGAATCTAGAACCTATCTCTGCCATTATGACAGGGCTGTCAAATTCCTGGCCCATGGGCCGGATGTATCACGTGCTGGCCACACCCGGTTTAGCAAAGGAGAAAAAAGTCCCGATACATCACATGGCATTGCCGTGACAACATGAGTTTGACAGCCATGCATTATGCTGTCCCTGCTCCTTCAGGAATGACTAGACTTCTGGTTTGCAAGGCTTCGGCAGCGGCAGGGATTTGCAATTCCGTGCAATCCCTGCTGCGCTCACTACTGAGTTTCCTCCAATCCATTTGGATTTGGGGGATATAGCTGCCCCGTAGAGGCAGCTGAAGATAGGGGGGATCCGGACAGGGGTCTGGGGGTGTCGCAGACCCCCTCCCCAGCTGGCAAAACCCCCTTTTCCCAAGGTGGTAGAGCAGCAGTCAGTAATGGCTGCCACAAAGAAGCCTGCAGATGGGCAAGATTGCGCAGGAGGAAGAAGGTGAAAGTTTTTTTCTGGCTGAACCGGGACAAAGAGGAAACCTGGAAATTTGCCTTTTCTATTGCTACATTGTTTCCCAGAAAGACTGTGCAAGCGGCGAGAAAGTTGTGAAAGGGAAAGTTATTTCTTCTCACTCTCCTTCCCTACGGAATAGCAGACAGAAATCTGGAAAACCTTTTTGGGCAAAGAAGATAAATAAACCTAAAAAGTAAAGCCAAGGGGATAAAAGATTTTGGAACATTGGAACTAAAAACTAAAAGTTTATTGCTATAAGTGGGAAGGAAGAGGTAAAAATTTTATTTTAAGACTCTATTGAAGAAGACTGCTTGAAGTTTTTAAGACTAGAAATTAATGACAATAAGGCTTCTAAAAAATCATTTTGAAACTGTCTAATTGAATCTCACCCCAGGAGGAGGGGGGAAAAGAAGAAGAAGAAGAAGAAGAAGAAGAAGAAGAAGAAGAAGAAGAAGAAGAAGAAGAAGAAGAAGAAGAAGAAGAAGAAGAAGAAGAAGAAGAAGAAGAAGAAGAAGAAGAAGAAGAAGAAAGTGTTAACAGAACAGTTTATTCTAATTTGGATTGCTTTGTGACTTTCTGACTTTGGGATTTTGGGGGAACTATTCCTTGAAGGACTAAAAACATTTGGGTTGGTCCTTTAAAAATAAAATAATAATAATAATAAAAAATGGCATTATCTGTGCAAGAATTACAAATAGAATTTCAAAAGTTACAACAAGAGAAACAAGAAGGTGAGGGCTCTCTTGGATCTATCTTTCTTTGGAAATGGCGATTTTTACATACCAAGAAATACAAGAACAAGAGGATCAGGATGAAGAAGGAGAAGCCATCTTTAATGGACAAAAAAATCATAGCTCAAAAGAACAAGGGGGGGAAGAAAAGGGTGAATTTAGAACTTAAAAAAGCAACCAAGAAAGGGAAAAATAAGATGAAAAATCGATACAATGCCAGAAAGCAACAGAAAAGAGAAACACAACAGAGAGGGAAGATTCAAAAAGTGGAATTTGAGAGATGGGGGGGCAAAACAATCAAAAAGATCAGAATTGATAAGAAAGGAAGGGAAAGGGGGAAGAGAAGCCATAAAGGTTTAAAACAAGATGAAAAAAAAAGACTTTTTTCAGAGACAAAGGGTAAAATTTAAATTAAAAAATATAAGATTCTGCAAAAATATATAAGATTGTATTGTAGATATTAGTATTTGAAATTGAGTTAGAAAATTGAAATATTATATGAGTTAATAATGTATTAAAGGGAATATATAAAATGTTTAAGAGTAAATAATAGAGTCTAATTTTCTGTGGGATGTTGTTCTGATCATATTATAAACTCAAGCCCTTTTTTATTTTTGTTTTATTATTATACTTTGTGCTAAGCAGAATCAGTATGGAAAGTATGTATTATTTCAAGTATCAAATCTAGGGGAAAGATAAAAGTTGTTATGCTTCAACCAGTGACTACAGGAGAAATATTGTATTGGAAAGAAAAGATAAATAGATAATTGAAGAAAACAGACAAAAGATATAAGTATAATTATTTAAAATGAGATGAAATAAATATAATAGAATTATGAGAGTGAATAGAGAGAAAATATATAGAAAATACAGAATGTTAATTAAGATATGAGGTAGTATATTGAGTGAGTATGAACTTGATTTATGTCTGTATAAAAAGAGGTAACCCGGGGTAAGCCACTTTCCAAAAAGAAGTTTTAGGTATCTATGTTTTGTGTTTTGTATGTCCATGTTTGAATTAATAAAATCTTAGAAGAATGTAAGAAGAATGTTGGAAGAGAATAATGAAATTGTAAATAAGACAGATGGATATAAAGAATGTATACAATCTAAAGTAAAAGAAATATAATTTCAATAATAGAAGGAAAGGGAGAAATAAAGAGAAGCTGGGATAAGATATGAAGCTGAATAGATAAGGTAAATATATATATTAAATTGTGCTTGTATGGAAATGTGATAATTTGGAATTATTCTGTCTTTAAATAAGATCTTTTATGGATCTCTTCAGAAAAGATCTCTTATGTTATTACATTCTATGCTTTGTTTGTTTGTGTATTGTTTTGTAAAAATTAATAAAATTTGTTTTAAAAAAAATGAATGACTAGTTTTCCATGAATTCTCAATGGAATTCTATTTGTAATTGATACATAGTTTCCTACTACTAGTATATTTTTTTCTTACTCAGAAAATCTGCAGGAAGGAACAGCAAGACAACTGCAAATATATTTTGATTGGTAGTTCTATAAATCATGTATCTGGAAGTACTCTCAAATGTTTCTTTTCACTGTAATAGTGAATATTGCTCTACAACTTCTAACTATGAAAAGATAAAAGATAAAATCAATTAAAATATAAAATCAAAATAAAATTTATAAAATATGAAATCAACAAAAAAGCAAGTGGTACCTGGAAATTAATTTTACATAAGATCGTATGGTTTACATCTACTTTCACAAAAATGTGAATGCTTATGTGAAAAAAGGTTTATATTATTTAAGATGCTACAATAGTTTTATTACAAGAAAATGTCCTATTAGTATATGTTTTTATGGTAAATTGTTTTTCCTCTTTGTAATTAAAATATGAATTATACTGAAAACATGTACTGAGATTTCTTTTGCTAAAACATAAAACATAAGTAAACAAGCAATGCCACTAAACAGTCTCAGAAAGCCGGTTCGGGGGGGAAAGGTTTAATACTATAGTCTGTAGGTTTACAGAACTCTTTTTGATAAGCATTTCATCTCATTCACAATCTCATCATTATCTCTCTAGGTTCTCAAATAATCCATCTATATTCATATGTGTATGGATTTCGAAGTGGTTTTATAGATGCAAATGGAAGAAAATCAGAGACAGGAGATAGGAGTTGTAATTTCAGGCCACTATCTAGTAATATTTGCTGTCTTAGATTTTTATGTTTAAAGCACATTTCTAAAGTGTAAAGTAGGATAATCATTCAAAGATTGCTCAGTCTTACTTCTTCTAATAGCCATATTTTTGGATATTTAAATAAGCTTATTTTAAAGTTGTTCAAAGGAAGGCAAAAGAAATTGCAGTAAAACTGAAGTTGCTTCAGAACTCAGAAATGAATTCCTTTTCCAAAATCTCAGTCTCTTCTTCTTTCCATTGATCTGACAGTTGCCTAAGAATGAGCTATGAAAACATTTGTTCATAAATGGGTGGTAGTTTTGGTCATTAATGTTTATTAATGAATGCAACATTAGGCTATTCATTATATAATTCAGGCTATTCATTATATAATTCAGATAAATATTCTATAGAGATTATTTTGAAGATGTAAATACTTGAAAATTTCCTAGTATTCATTTGTCCATAGATTGCAACTATATGTGTTCATGATTTTAGTTTCTTCACTAAACTAGATCTGCGTGAGGCTTACAACCTGGTTCAGATGCACAAGGGGGATAAGTGGAAGACGGCGTTTGGCATTCGTTATGGTCATTTCGAGTACACCGTCATGCCATTTGGTCTGACCAATGCTCCCGCTGTATTCCAGCATTTGATGAACGACATTTTCCAGGACATGCTGGATAGGTTTGTCGTGCTGTATCTGGATGACATTTTAATTTACTCTTGGTCCGGAGATCACCATCTCCAACAGGTCAAGTGCTTCAGCGTCTTCGGGAGCATAAACTACACAAAACTAGAGAAGTGTTTCTTTTTTCAGTCGTCGATATAGTTTTTAGGACACATCATTTCTCCTGAGGGCATTGCTATGGACCCTAAAAAAGTCGAGGCCTTGTGCAGTTGGGAAGCCCCTCGTCGAGTCAAGGATGTACAACGTCTTTTGGGATTCGCCAACAACTATAGGACCTTTATTCCAGACTTTGCTAAGTTAATGGATCCCATAACTCAGCTCCTCTGTAAGAAGGTCCCGTTTTTGTGGGGGCCTCCGCAACAACAGGCTTTTGAAATTTTAAAGAAAGCGTTTGTGGCCGAGCCGATATTGAGGCATCCTGATCCGAATCATCCATTTGTGGTCGACAGATGCCTCTAATGTCGCTATCGGAGCGGTACTGTTACAAGCTCTGAAGGATGGCGTGCCTCTTTTCCCCTGCTCATGCTATTCTAGGAAGCTCACAGCTTCTGAGCGCAATTACACCATCTGGGAAAAGGAGTTGTTGGCTATTAAGGCTGCATTTGAGACCTGGAGACATCATTTAGAGGGTGCTCAGCACAAGGTAGAGGTTCGGATGGATCATCGCAACTTGGAACATTTGTCTACTGCAAAGAAGTTGAACCAATGCCAGATTCGGTGGTCGTTGTTTTTCACAAGGTTCAATTTCTCCATCACTTATGTTCCAAGTGTACAGAATTGGAGGGCAGAAGCGTTGTCTCGGAAGCCTGAGTATATCGGTCCCGAGGATCCTCTTCCTCTACAAATGGTGTTACCACCGGAATCCTTGGCCGTACTTCAAGATCCAGTAGATTTGCGGGCTCGCATACAGGAGGCGCAGCGATTAGATGCGTGGATGCAGCAGAGAAGGGGGGAAGTTGGACCCGATTCCCCATGGTCCTTTGAAGAGGGATTGCTAAGACATCGGGATTTATTGTACGTACCCACCAGGAGGCTTAGAGCCCTCATCATGATGCAATGTCACGAGAATCCCGCTGCTGGTCATTTTGGTTTTCACAAAACTCTGCACTTGGTCACCCGGACTTTTTGGTGGCCTCGGGTTCGCCACGATGTGTTTTCCTATGTCGCTTCTTGCGTACAATGTCGACAAATGAAAGCGGTGTCAGGTGCACCTCCTGGACTTCTTCAACCACTGCCGACTCCGAGCAGACCATGGGGAGCGATCTCCATGGACTTTCTAATGCACTTGCCCCTTTCATCGGGTTATACGACGGTGCTCATGGTGGTTGACATGCTCACTAAGATGGCCCATTTCATCCTGTGTAGGAGATTACCCTCGGCTTGTGTTACTGCCCAACTTTTCATACAACATGTGTTCCGTTTACATGAGTTGTTTCAGATCGCGGTGTTCAGTTCACCGCTCAATTCTGGAAAAGTCTAATGAACGCACTACGAGTACAAGTATGTTTAGCGTCGGTGCACCATCCGGAAACCAATGGCGGGACTGAGAAGGTAATTGGCATCCTCACCCAATACCTCAGATGTTTTGTAAATCAACAACAAAATGACTGGGTGACCTATCTTCCATTGGCAGAGTTTGCCTTTAATAATTCTTGGCATACCGCCACCCACATGACGCCTTTTTATGCAAATGTGGGTTACCATCCGAGGTTTTTCCCGCTGTCAATTGCAGATTCTCCAGTTCCAGAAGCACGAGATTTTTTGTCAGAGTTATATGCGGTGCATCAATTAATTTCCAGACAATTGGAATGAGCGAAAGCAAATTATAAGCGTTTCGCAGATCGTTCGCATTGAGCGATGCTTCTGTTGGCTGTGGGGGACAAGGTGTGGTTGTCAACGAAACATCTTCAGATCGATCGCCCGATTAGGAAGTTGGATCATTGCTTTATTGGTCCCTTCCCTATCGAGGCAGTTATTAATCCTATGGCTTATCGACTCACTCTACCGCGCTCCATGCGCATTCACCCTGTTTTTCATCGCTGCCTATAAGTACCTGACACTCCATCATGTACTCTCCGTTCTCCAGAAGATACAGGTTCTCCATCTAGACTCAGCACTGAACCTGTTACGGATACTACAGTGGTCGGAATTTATGATTCACGATGTCTGAAGGGACGATTCCAGTACTTCGTGGGAAGACTGGAAAATGAAATGGAGATTCGCTCTTGGCAGGATGTATCCAAGGTGCATGCCCCAGATCTTATTCACATATATCATGCACAATTCCCTTCAAAACCACATCCTGATCGTCAGACTCGGGGGAAGGGCCCTGTGGTGAGGGTTAGTGTTGTGACTGAAAGAATCGATCCTGCTGTGAGTTTTGACTCTGATGACTCTGAAGATGAAAGGGTGGAGCCTGCTGTGAATGTGGAATCTGAATTATCAGAGGACACAGATGTGAGCCAGGAGGATGAGAGATTATCGGACAGATAATCCTCGCCAGAGCCTTTGAATTCACTCATGCCAGCAACTGATCCACAAAATGAGTCAGAGGCTTCTAATGGGGAACCTGACAGATCGTGGATTGATGCTAGAATCAGGAGAAAAATGAAATGCCAAGTTGAAGGGAGGCGTCAAGCCAGACATTGATTAGAGAGACTGACACGCCCATCCAGGTGATTTAAGGAGGTTTGCTGATTCTCAAACTTTGCTTGGGAGCAAAGTGTTTGATGTATGGAAAGAATACGTGTGGAGCAGCTTTTGTAATTTATGGACATTCTGAATTACCAGACAGATTCCGGGAAGTCTGCCAAGGACTGGAATATAATTCTGTTAACCCTTTTTTAGTCTGGCTCTGTTTTGTTTGAATATTTTGAACTGTGGAACTCCTTATATATATATATATATATATATATATATATATATATATATATATATATATATAGACACACATACATTTTAAAATATACAGTTGATTATTTAACGGATAATAGAAATGTACAGTATAATGAGAATACTTTACTATGATTAAAAAAAATTATTAAATTGCATAGATTGAGGGGATATACCATGTGGATCCTAAATATATTAGCTTTATTTTATTTTTACTCTTTTTAGATTGTTTATTATATATTGGTCTAGAAAAAATTAAGGATAATGATGTATAATGTAAAAGAAAATAGGTGGTAAGCTGAAAATGGAAATAATAGGGGATAAAGATTGGAAAATTTATGTGTGGATGAAATGATATTGAAATTGAATTAATGAATTGAAATATGAAATGGAAATTTATTTAAAGATGAATGGAATGGATAATGACATTAGGTGATATTATATAAGATAGATGGAAATATAAGTACGACTATGTATAAATGTTGTAATCTGGAACCACGTTGCTCACATGAAGAGATATGTAAAAAATAAAAAAAATAAAAAACTTTTTGGATAAAAAGCAAATATAGCATGTCGGTAGTTAGACAGTTGTAAAACATCATTTGTTGGAAACATCATAGCTTCCAAACATTTCTTGTAGCTGGCTAAACATCTTCCTCTTTTTGCTTTACATTTTTTTCCTACTTTTCTTTGTAGAATTGTTTTAGCTGAAAATATTCTTCTACATGCCACAAATTTTATAATGTATCTCCCCACTGATTTTGGAACTATCTACACCTAGAAATAATAAATAAAATCTGAAACTTTTATCTTTCTTAACTGTAATTCTTGATTAATTCTGCGGTGTCTCAGACTGATAATTCATGCTGAATGAAGAATTTAATTTTCATCAAGAATTTGTTTCGCTGACAAATGTGGTATGGCCCAACAGTTAATTTTTTGTTACCTCGATCACGCTTGTAGCATTTTAAAGATTTTCATTTCAGCATTCTTTTTTTTTTGAACTGCAATTTTTATTAGATGTATGAATTAAGATCCTAAACTTTAGATGCATATTTCTAATTGGAGAGGAAGTTTAAATAAGCTCAGCTAGAAATGAAAACGTACAAGCTGTGTTTCAGTGGCTAATAAAAAATGGGAGAGAACCATAATATGTATAATGTTTGGAAGGAATTCACAGTTGTTTAAAAACTTGAAATATTCTGCACTGATAGTAGTGGGAATCTATTAGCCAGCTTTCATGGACATGACGATGCTGATGAATTAAATTGGGCAGTGAAGAAAAGGAATGTAAAGTAAAATTAGAAGATTTTTAGACTAATAAAGATGTTAGCAAGAAAAACATGTCCTAAACATGCATAGCATATTTCTGATACTAGAGGAATATTAAAGAAATTTGTTATGGAAACTGTTTAAAGAAGAGTTGGACCAAGAATAAATGAGCTAGGATAATACCAAAATGCTAATTTATATAATTAAATTGAACATTTCTAAGTTTGAATATATTTTACTCTTTTTCATTCAACTAATCTGAAACTTAAATAGGATTAATTTAACAAATTCAAAAATTAGAACTGCATCTTATACAATTCTCTTCCTTCCTTCCTTCCTTCCTTCCTTCCTTCCTTCCTTCCTTCCTTCCTTCCTTCCTTCCTTCCTTCCTTCCTTCCTTCCTTTCCAAATAGATATTTTTTTCTCCATAACAAATTTCTTCTGTCTGTCCCAAGTCTGTTCTTTCATCACTGAATGGTGCAGTCATTCCACTGAAATTGGGCCCATCCACTTTGCTGGTGGACATCCTCTTTTATTCTTTCCCTTCACCTTCCTAGGATTACAGCTTTCACTAGAAAGCTAGATCTTCACATAATAAGTAGAATAATTTGAGTCTGGTCATGTGTGCCTGGGGTGACTTCATTTGTTGAATTATCCATTTTTGTTTTCTTGGCTGTCCATTAGGAGCCTTCTCTGACACCAAAGTTCTTAAGTAATATCTTCCAATCCTACTTCTTCAAAGTCCAGCTTGTGCTTTCATAGCATGTCACAGGGAATACCATGCTTGCATGATTCAGATTTTTGTAGGTACAAACAAATGATAGCATTTAAGTATATTTTCAAGGCCTTAATTGCAATTCCACCAAGTGCTAATCAATGGCGTATGTCTTGACAACTTATTCCTTTATTGTTGATGGCTGATCCTAAAAGGCAGAAGTTATTTACCACTTTCATATCTTTATTGTCAATTCTAAAGTTGGCTATTGTGCTTGATATCAATAGTTTGGTTTTGTCTATATTTAATTTTAATCCCATGTTTTATTATGCTCCTTGTCCTTTATTATTAGAATTTGCAAATCCTTTGCGATTTTGGCTATTATAGTAGTACCAGAATGGTGCAGGTAACTGATGTTTATTATGACAATTTTAAAACTATTCTCATCTTCCAATCCAGTATGAAGGTTGAATAAATGAGGGGAGAACATACAGCTTTGTTTTACTTGAAAATCATCTGATTCACCAGGTTCTTTGCATACTATGGCTTCTTGATCTACATATAGTTGCCTCATGAGGAAATCAAGATTTTCTGGGATTCCCACTTTTCTAAGTGCATTCTACAGCTTAACATAATCAGTTCAAACAAGGTCTTTTATTGGTTCATTTGTTTAGTTTTATTCCATGTTGATCTTTAACCTGAACATGTGCCCAGGGGTGTTATCTAGGTTATACAGCAACCTCCTTCTGGCTTCACCTCCTGGCTTATCACTGGTATAGCTGAGCCAATAAGCTATTTTGTCACTTAAACTGGATGATCCAAGAGCTGTGAAGCCAACTTTTACTGATTATACATTAATAGATCTGTGCACTTGTGTTTTGCCAGGCATAAATATATTCTGCTAAAATCAGATTTCATTCATACCACATTAATAATTGAAGAAATGTTTGATTTTAGATTATGTGCTGTCCCTGAATTGGAGAATAGCTATCAAGTATTAAGTAAAGGACAACTGAAATGGAGAGATGAGGATGAAATTATACTTTAACATGAAGCCTATTGTGTAGTGTTATGTTTTGTTCATCTGGTTTAAGTGACAAAATAGCTCTTGATACAACAACTTTCACAATAGCAATGAATAAGCTATAAACGAATGTACTGGTTAGCTAAAAACTAGGTAAAAGATAAGCTTGCTAACACATTACTGTTACTCCATCCCCACACAAGGTGATTTTAAAATATCCCAAAACCAAAATCCCCCCAACACTAAGCTGTTTAGCAAGAAATGTGCCCTTAAAATGTTTGCATAATTTTAGAGCCTGCCTGTCCAATCACACAAGTGACTTCAACAAATAATGTTAATTGTCTTTGTTGCTTTAAATATTTTGATTTCTTTGTTCGCTTCAAATGAGGATATATATTATCAAAGAGTTCACAGGAGACCTTTAAAAATGCAGAACACAAAATGATAAGGTAAAAATTGCAAATAAATTGTAAAATTAATTAAAAGTGAAAAGCCTAACATAAAAGACATTTTTTGCCTAAGACAGAGAATGAGATGAAAGGCAGTTGCTGTGAGACGATCCCAGAATAATATAAATTGAAATAATAAAATTCTGGAGTTTTGTAAACTGCTACTTATGTGATTGTTGCAAATAGTGAAAAAAAAAAATCACTTAGATTTTTCACAAGGGGTTTTGAGACAGAATTATTCTATTTGTTTTCAACATTCAGCAAATTAAAGACAATAGAAAAAAAAGCCAAAACATTTTTCTTCAAAGCTGATCTCTCCATGCACGAGAGAAAATAATCACAAGACAATACTCAGTCTTTTTGCATTGATAATTCCTGATAATGATTCTAATAAAAGTCTTCTGATCAAATTCAGTCAAGTGCAGAAAAAAATTATACTGATAGATCAGTAGGAAGGCTGCTGATTAGCAGCTTGAGCTTGATGTATGTCTGAGCTATTTTAAAATAATGAATAGGAGTTTTAGAATATGTGGTTATATTAAAAAAGAAAAAAGTATTTTAAATGTTTGATTCTGGAGAGTATTTAAGGGATCTAATGATACTGTTTTCATTGCCCAATAAAAATTCCAGAGACAGTTAAGAAAACATTAACAGACACCTGCACATCCTTCAGTTGTCTAGGAAACAAGCAGCCAGCCAGTCAACCAGTTCAGACAAGGATTGTTAGAAAAAAAATTGAAGGAATGTCTGCCCTAATGAGCTGAAAAATAAGTTAGGTTCAAAAATGAAAGCAATTCATTTGTTGAAATATCTGTAACCTAATCCCTTTCCCTGTTAATAAATCTTGTTAAAGAAAACTTGAGCCTGGCAGAAAGAAGGGAACAGTCCCAGGGTACTATTAGAAATCTCCAGGGCATTATGGGATTCTACCCAACTGGAAGAAGGCAATGTGAAATATTTTCCCTATTGTTGCTAAAATAACTACATAGATATGTCTATGAAACTATAGAGGACTGAACCTCACCTTAAGGGGACATTATTTTTACTATGTTTCCAATATTTTTGGATCTTCTGAGATTTGATAAATGAATTGTAATCTTTTTTGGAGGGGAAAGAATCATAACAATGTTATTTTTAAACAACATTTTTAAACTGCTGGCCAGCTGCACAGTTTAAGCAAAGAAACAATGTCTTGCTAATGCTTGTATTATGCTATTTGATTAAGATGTTCCCATACTGTATGCTGGGCTGGAAAATTCTGGGAGTTAAAGTGCACACATCTTAAAGTTTCCAAGTTTGAAAAATACTGCTCTAAGAATTCCAAAACCGCAGATTGATTTTCAAAAATAATTACTTGATTTCACTGATTTTCTATACTCTGAGGGAGAATATCAAAATAATTATTATAAATAATAAATAAGTGACAATATCATATTTTCCAATTATTGGGGGTAGAGGTATTGTGCTCCTGAGAGATGCTATACAAAATAGCACAAATTAATCACTGACTATTGTTTCATCCTCTAACCTCAACTCCTTTAACCTTAAACTATCCACTATTAACCTCACCGCATTCCTAAAAGGTCTGTAAGGGGCATGCATAAGTGCACAATCATGCCTACCATCCCTGTCCTATTGTCCCCATTTATTCATACCTATTTCCTGTATTCTTACTCATGTTTATACTTATACCTGTTATCTTGTAAGTGATTGGCAGATCAAATAAATAAATAAATAAAAATAAATAATTTGAAAAATAATTCTACAAACTTGACAAATATTTACTTAAACAGATAGATACAAATAATCAGAGTTGGAAGGGACCTTGTAAGTCATCTAGTCCAACCCCCCGCCCAAGCAGGAGACCCTACACCATTTCTGA
The DNA here is from genome assembly GCA_033807585.1 of Hydrophis major. Taxonomy (NCBI): domain Eukaryota; kingdom Metazoa; phylum Chordata; class Lepidosauria; order Squamata; family Elapidae; genus Hydrophis; species Hydrophis major. The sequence continues at coordinate 162,082,573 of CM066329.1, forward strand.
AATGGCGGTCCAATCTCTTCTTAAAAGTCCCAAGTGATGGCGTTCCCACAACTTCCGAGGGCAAGCTTCCATTAGTAGATTGTTCTCACTGTCAGAAAGTTTCTCCTTATTTCCAGGTTAAATCTCTCCTTGTTCAGTTTCCATCCATTATTCCTTGTCTGGCCTACAGGTGCTTTAGAAAATAGCTTCACCCCTTCCTTCCTTCCTGTGGCAGCCCCTCAAATATTGGAAGACTGCTATCATGTCTCCTCTGGTCCTTCTCTTTACTAGACTAGCTAAGCCCAGTTCCTGCAACTGTTCCTTGTATGTTTTAGCCTCCAGTCCCCTAATCATCCTGGTTGCTCTTCTCTGTATTTTTTCTGGAGTCTCAACATCTTTTTTATAATGTGATGACCAATACTGGATGCAGTACTCTAGGTGTGGTCTTAATAAGGCTTTATGGAGTGGTATTAGTACTTCCCTTGTTCCCTTATCCCTCTGTTAATACAACTTAGGTTTGCATTAGCTTTTTTGGCGGCGGCTGCACACTGCTGAAACAATTATTTCTCTCTCTTAACTTCATATGCTGACTTAAAAATACAAATTAAAATGTCTTTGTGTGAGAGGGGTTTGTGAGATATTCACCAAGTGTTTTTGTCAATCTCTAGAACTATGAGATTTTGAAGGAAATAGAGATTGCCTCAAAGCAGCTTTCCTTTCTCTCACAAATCCTAATTCGCTCCTTAGTTTACTGAGGAGTTGCAGAAAATGGAATGAATAAATAGACACAATGATGGAAATAAACTGGAAATGCAACTGAAGACAACTGAATACTTGTACCTATTACTGTAGTAATAGTTCTTTATGGCTTGGTACCAAATTACTTTCAGGAATGTGTTCCCTGGAATCAGTTAAACCAATTCGACCTTATCACTGTGGCTTTTTTTATAGATTCTGGTTTGGGCTGTTACATGTTACTTATTAGTCTGTTTGTACAGAAAATATGAAGTTAATGTGAAACATAAAGTACAAAACTAATGTTCAAATAAAGTCAACCAAAATTAACACATGGCTTTCTTGAAAATATACATATATTTCTTAACCTTGAGTGACATGGAATAGATGCCTCAATTTTCCAGTCTTTTATCTAGATTTTACCCAGGTTGAACAAATTAAAAAAATGTTTTCATCTCTGACTTTTCTAGAATTACAACAACAGCTGCATGCATGATGGATCTACGAAGATATCCCTTAGATGAACAAAACTGCACATTAGAGATAGAAAGTTGTAAGTATTTTTGTAAATGCTATTTTTGTTTGTTTAATTATCTGCAGCAATCCATATCACTCAGGTGACCTGCAGGATACAACCATTAAAAATAGTACAAATATAGAATAAATACTGTAATCCAAATGAAAGTCATTAGCCAGTTAAACAACCAAAGCATCCACAAGGGAACTAACCCAGGCCTGGGACAGGGGAGGAGCCATGGGGATCTCAGATGAAATGGTGTTCCAGAGGGCAGGCTCCATAACAAGTTCCAACTAGATCACATTATTTAACTGATGGTGTCATGGCCCCATCAGAGCTTGGGTCAAGGAAGAGGACGAGATGGAGCCAGGGCCAATGGAGGAGGATGGCATGACCTCTCTGACCCCAAAGGAGCGACCAGGGGAGCAGGACAAGGCAGTCCTGGGTCCCTTAGGCCTTGGAGGAATGGCCGGCGATGGAGAGAGGGTGCAGGACAACCAAGCAAGGGAGGAGGGGAAGGAAAAAGTAGACAGTGGAGTAGAGGAGTTATAGAGCTCTGGGGAGGAGTTATTGCCTCCCAATTTTTGATCACAGAGGATGGAAAGATGGTGGGATCAGCAAAGGGCAAACCAACAGCTTGGGAAGGGAGTACCCCATCCCCCATCACAAGGCTCATTTGATTTAAAGAGACAATCTGGATAGAGGCTCTTGTCAGAACAAGCATTGTCTTTTTCCAGCCAAGCTTGCAATTGTCAACATCTTGCCACCTTGTCTTATTGTGCTTCGCCTTGCTTTGCTTGGGTTTCACTTGCCTTGCTTTGTCTGGCCTGGCTGTGGGCAAGTACTCAGCAACACAGCTCTGCTTTGGGTTGTGCTACAGCCTCAGTGACCCCTCCATGCAATGAGGACTCCCTGGAACCAAGTTTCCTGAACTATGTTTGTTGTCAGAACTGACTGCTTCTCTGGACACAGCAGCCAGGAACTAGTGGAGGTGTATGTGTGTGTGTTTGGAGCATTGCTCTTGGACTTAAGGGGGACAAAGTGCTCTTGTGGGCACTTTGTGGTGGGGGGGGAAGTTGGGGCAATAAAAGGCAGTTAAGCCTTCGCTTCGCTATGTTGTTTTTGTGTCCAGCCCCAGGTCATCAAAGATGGCACCCAAAGCATGGCAAAACTGTGAGACTGCATGCAGCATGTAGATACTACAGGAGATATACCATATAATAATCAGATCTTATGTCATGAAGGACTTTATGGGAGATAATCAGACTTTGATTTGCATTACAATTGTTTGCTCAATTAAGCTGGTTAACACATTTCTCTCACACTTTCTATTTACTTTGTTGCTTCCATGTCTACATGGAAGAATATATTTTGGATGCAATAATGTTTCTGGCATAATTAAGAGCTTTTGTTTGGTTTATTTGATGAGCAATTTTCAGTTTTAAAAGTTTAATTCAAATGTTTTTGGCATTAATGAGAAAAGCATGAGGATAAACGTCAATTCATTTTTATATACTGATTTTAATTTGATATATGTTTTATTTTTTAATAAACACTTTATATTTACTCTTGAATTCAGTGATATTTGTCATCTGGTAACTAATTTGCATCATAGCAAAATGTGGTATTTTCTGTGCTTTTTAAATAATTCATTTCTGGTGCACCATACAGATTCATTGTACTGGATTCCTTTTTATTGCATGTATATTTATATGCAATTTTTTTTCACACTATTGTTTTAATTTTGAAAATATTTTCATAGAAATTTGTAACATTGTTTGGTTATCATGATATTATGTTTGTATTGTCTCCTAAATAAAAAGGATTCAGCATGTCATGTTCCACAAACAGATGACATTTTTAGTAAGCTTCATCCAGAAGGGACAAGATGAAATTACAGTAGGAATGGAAATCAAATCCTGATTTTGCAAAGGTTGAATAAGATACTCAAGTCTGAGGCTTTATTGGTGCACTCTTTTCTTGCCCAAATGCTTGCATAAATTGAATTCATCAACTAAAATGCCATATTATATAATAGTTGATATTAGAAGCAGAACACAGCAAACTCCAAGACCAATAAACACAGACCAAGACTCTCAACCAATCAGGAGGAAGAAGAAAACCATTCTGACACAGCAATAGGCTGCCCCAAATTTAAATCTGAAACCACTGTGAAAGTCTGACTCACATACAGAAGCCTGATGATGGCAGATGAGATTCTGCTGAAACGTTGCTACAACTTTAAAAGCACCACTATTATGACGTGGGAAAATACCCGAACAAAGCTGAATGCCAGACATGTAAGTACCCGCGAAAACTTAAGAAAACAAATATCAAACCTCTACGGGGAGGGAATAGACAACCAGATCAAAACCTATGAGAAACTGGAAATTAAAAGAGCAGTAATATTATGTGACCTCCAATTCCTACGCAGCTGCAGAGACAACAATACTACACCAACCTGCTTCAAATTAACATTTCATCAAAGCACAGCAGCCACTAAACGTATCCTGAAAAGAACTGAAATGGCTCTCCTAAGGAACGAGCTCCACAGTAAGAGATTTCAATTAGATCAGTTAAACAAAGATTTGCTAGCACTACACCTGGAATTGAGCAGCAAAATCCACCCTCTACTTTGGGACAAGATAAAACAACTTACAACTTGGAGAGCTGAATCTGCAAACATTTACAAACAGGAAAAGCTCTTGAAAAAATTAAAGAAATTAGAACATGACAAGAAAACCCCCAACAACTCACAACAACACCTGAAACAATTAGTGTACAATGTTTCCAACAGAGAACTCACCAAAACAGAAACAGAAGTCCCAACTAAAGGATTCAATTATGCTATAGCACCCCAAAAAATCCCCACAGAATCCATCATATGTGCAGTAGAATCCAGCCTAACTAAATTAAATACAGATGAAGCTGATAAAATAAGACACCAAGTTACCAACATTCTATGCACAAACAAACCACCCAAAAGCAACTTACAGCAAAATGAAATTAAAGCGCCACAAACCCTGAAAAGAGACAGCAGCATAATCATCCTCCCAGCAGATAAAGGGAATGCCACTGTAGTAAGACTAGTAGGACAGAAAAGACTATGAAACTAAATTGACAGACCTATTCCAAGACTCCACATACAAACCCATAAACACAGACCCAACTACATATCTGGAAAAATTAACCAAGAAGAAAATTATAACCAGCACATAAGCAAAGAGATCCAACACACGATCATACCCAGAGAGAAATCTTCCAGATGCCCCAAACTATACGGCCTCCCAAAAATACACAAAGAAGGCATACCTCTCAGACCCATAGTCAGCTCCAGAGGAGCACCACTACAAAACCTAGCTAAACACCTAGCAAAAGAGCTACAGCCCCATGCTGAAAAAGCAGCTTCTCATGTACAAAACTCATACCACTTCTTGTAAATGATCAAAGATCTACACGTGGAGCAAGAAGATCTGCTTGTAAGTTTTGACGTGGTTTCACTATTCACTCAAGTCCCGATAAAAGAGACCCTCGAAATCATCAAAAATAAATACCAACCAGCTAAACACCTCATGGAACTAACAGAACACTGCTTAACCAACACATATTTCATATACAAAGGACAAAGATACAAACAAATTGAAGGAGCCCCCATGGGATCACCACTGTCACCTGTCATTGCAAACCTGTTCATGGAAGAATTCGAATCCAGAGCCCTGGCTAATGCCATACTCAAACCCAAACTATGGTTAAGATATATCGATGACACATTCGTGATTTGGCCCCATGGACAAGAAAACCTAAACAACTTCCTAACACACCTAAACAGCGCACACCCCAAAATCAAGTTCACCATGGAAACAGAAACTAACAAACAACTACCATTCCTAGATGTACTAATCTACAAGAAAACAGATGGCACACTAGGACACACCATATACCAGAAGAAAACACACACCAACCGCTACCTCAACGCCCAATCCCACCACCACCCAGCACAGATAAACTCCGTGGCTAAAACACTAATTACTAGAACCAAACGCCTGGCAGACAAGACACACATTAAGACTGAACTATGCACCCTGACTAAAATATTGACAGCCAACGGCTTCCACAAAAGCAAAATCACCACCCAGAAGATGAACAGACCTATGGAACAGCTGTCCTGCCCTACATAAGAGGCACTACAGACAAAATTAGTAAGATTCTATACAGACACCACATCAAGACTGCCTTCAAAACAGACAGAAAAATAGCAGCCATCCTCAGGAACCCCAAAGACAAAATTGACCTGGAAAACCAAGGCATATATGAAGTCCCCTGTGCATCATGCCTGGCCACATACATTGGACAGACCAATAGAAGAATAAGCACCCGCCTGGATGAACACAAAAATGCAGTCAAAAAGCTGGAACACACTTCCTCACTCATCCAACACATGGAAGCCACAGGTCATAACATCAACTTCAATGGCACCCAAACCCTAGCCACCATAGAAAATCCCAGCCACAGAATCATCAGAGAAGCCATAGAGATTGAAAAAAGACCAGAAAGCATGAACAGAAGAGATGATTCCACCAGGCTGTAATCATTTGGAAGCCTGCACTCACAAACAAAAAAATCTCCACACCACAAGCCAGGCAAACACCTGGGCACAAACAAATCCCCCCTGATACCTCCAGCTCAAACACACCCCAACCAGGCACCCAGATGAAACCCAGCTTCCTAACTAATGATAGCCGTCCATTTACCCGAAGCCAAGCTGCACTAAAGGCCTCCAATAAAGTAACACAATGTTGCCAGCCAATCAAGATACAAAAAGAGCCCCCCCCCCAAAAAAAACCAGACAGAAGATATTAGAAGCAGAACACAGCAAACTCCAAGACCAATAAACACAGACCAAGACTCTCAACCAATCAGGAGGAAGAAGAAAACCATTCTGACACAGCAATAGGCTGCCCCAAATTTAAATCTGAAACCACTGTAAAAGTCTGACTCACAGACAAACACTATACAGAAGCCTGATGATGGCAGATGAGATTCTGCTGAAACGTTGCTACAACTTTAAAAGCACCACGTGGGAAAATACCCGAACAAAGCTGAATGCCAGACATGTAAGTACCCGCGAAAACTTAAGAAAATATATATATATATATATATATATATATATATATATATATATATATATATATATATATATATATATATAAATATAAATATAAATATAAATATAAATATAAATATAAATATAAATATCTCCAGAACAAAATGCTTATCCGACAAACAACACCTAAAAACCGAACTACACACTCTCACTAACGTACTAGCAGCCAATGGATTCCAAAGAAAGAAGATTACCCACCTAATCCAAAAAGAAACCCCAACCAAAATCCAAGACAGAGAACAAGAGAACAAAGCCCTCCTCCCATATATAAAAGGCACTACAGACAAAATCAGCAAGATCCTCCAAAAACACAACATTAAAACAGCATTCTGCATAAACAGAAAAATATCCACCATCCTAAGAAACCCTAAAGACAAAATCAAGTTAGAAAACCAAGGAGTATATGAAATCCCTTGCACCACCTGTGCCATCACATACATCGGACAAACTAACAGAAAAATAAATGCACACATTGAAGAATACAAGAACTCAATCAAAAAAGAAGAACTGCGACCTCTTCCCTGGTGCAACACCTCAAAGCCACAGGACATGAGATTGACTTTAAAAATACCAGAACTATCGCCAAAACCAAACACTTCAACAACAGAATAATAAGAGAAGCCATAGAGATAGAAAAACGCCCACACAGCATGAATAAACGAGATGATATCTCCCGCCTACCAGCCATTTGGAAACCTGCCCTCATGAACAAATGAGTACCTAACATGAAGAATGACACCAGACCCACATGCACGAGGGCCACACAAGATGCTACCACCACACTTCCATGTAGAAAGCAGACTCACACCCACACAGATGAGACAAACCACGGACCAGAAGCCGTACCACAGCTGCATCACTATCCGCTTCAAACCCCTCCGACCCATACATGAAGCGAACTGATGCCCACCATGAAGATGTGGCACAACCACGAATGCGAAGCCAAACAGCAGGATCACAGCTCACCAGCTCAAATCCCCCGACAACTAAGACTAACCTGAGCATAGCCAAGATGAATTTCAAAACAGCCAAAACAGATTGTTCTGCATCATTAGTGTTATTAAGTACACACTGTAACCCATTTCTTTTCCCCATTGTTCTTCCATGTTACAAGTGCATGGAAAACAAGATCATTTTATTTCTATAAAATTGGGAAAATATTTGCACCAAGTCAGAAGTCTACCCCATGTACATCATTATTCTCTTTATCAATTGGCAGTGAATTCACTGAATCAAGAATAAGATAAAGTTATCCCCTGTCCAGTCATGTCCGACTCTAAGGCATGGTGTTCATCTCCATTTCTTGGCCAAGGGAACAAGCATTTGCCAAATTGCTCATGTGCCCAGGATGGCTTTAAACCAAAGGCACATGGAATGGTGTTCTCTTCCCACCGAAGTTATACCCATTAATCAATTTGAATTTGCATGCTTTTGAACTGCCAGATGGGCAGGAGTTGGGGAAAGCAACAAGAGCTTAGCCCTTTTGCATGGCATTCAGGTCTCAAACTCTACCTTCAGCTTTTCAACTGAAAGCTCATCATCTTTAACCACTGAGCCATTGCGCCTCCAAAGGAATCTAGAGTACATAGCAATAAACCTGGATTTCATCCAGTGTTTTATGTATAGTTAATTTGGGGAGTGGGGGTGGACATAACTATTAAAAAAGTTGTAACAGTAATAAAATAATATATGGAGTAATATTAGTGTAGATTAAATTTTTATTATTTTTCATATTTCTTAAACACTCGTCTCCTTCAAAGAGGGGGGCTCTTGGTTCTTTTCAATTCTATAGGTGCATCAAACAAGCAGTAATGACCTAGAATTAAGAAGAGTAAGATGATCTTTTTTTCAAAAAAAAAAAAACATTTTCAATTTACTTACACTTTCCTGAGAAAGCATTAGCATAACCTACAAAGTATATTGCCAGCTGTGTGCTTTTTTATAAAGTATCAGCAGGATGGAATGTCTTAGAATTCATTTAGCTCAGTGCTAAGTATCTCTGAGCAAAGGAAATGCAATACCTTCCCAAACAGACAAATTAGGTCACAAAGAAGCTCTGAGAATGCACATTCAGGAACATTTAAATAATAGAACTCTACTTAAAGGGCAAAGCAAAAAAATGAAAATTGTTCTTAGTGTTTCAATAAAATAAATATATGAAAATGAAACAGGGAATTTGGGGGAAATTCTACTTAGGGAATAGTATTATTGTTTATGCCTAGCATCACATCTGGATATTCATGTATGTTCAAAATTACAGGAAAATGGGGGGAAGGTGAAACAAAAAGAAGAAAATAGAAATTGTACAATTAAAGAAAAACAGATTTTACACCATTAGAAAGCATTTAAAAAAAACAATATAAGATTATATGATTATTAGTTTATGTAGTTTTGTTTTGAAGTCCTAATATTAATGGTTTGGTTCAATTAGATGCATATCTTTTCAGACTTTCATTTAATGTAGGTGACCTTGCAATCCAAAATCATGTGGCTCACATGCAGTTCAGAAGTGGGGATCACTAGCAAAATCAGATCCACTTCTGATGAACCACTTCTTGCAGTTTTGTTTACATGTAAGATCTATAAATGTTTCCCAACATTTCTGTCTATGTCTTCCCCATCTTTTATTTCAATACATGTAGTTTAAATCTTTTTAAATTTTTGTCCAAATAACTTTGGTACAAACTGACTTAACAAACTGTTAAGTCCTAGGCATGGGCGCAAGGAACGGAGACGAGGCATTGAATGGTGACTTCAACTCTTTATTGTAAAATAAGAACAGAGCAAATACTTGGACAGCAGCAGCTCTTTAATAGAGCTGACTGCTGTCAAAACAACCAATGGTTTGAGTTTACCATTTTCACAAGCATCCAATCAGAGGGGCCCGTTAACAGCCAATCAGACTGGCCAAAAGTGACCAATCACGACTCGCTATTAGCGGGCCAATGAGAAGTGCAGGATTACAAGCCTGCTGTAAAGTAAAAGCTGTTTAGGGTTGTATCGCTGTGTTGGCTTAGTCCATAACACCCCTCCCCCCTAGGTTCCGTCTGAGGGGTGGGATGACGTATTCTCGTAAATAGGCAGGTCGCTTCACCTGTCTGCTCGACCTGCACTGTTCCACCGGTTTCTGTCCTGGCTCTGGTTCCGATGGGCTGCTAGCTGGGTTGGATGGTGAAAATTGTGGCCCTGGGCTGCTTTCTCTGCTTACGCCAGTGCTGTCTTATGGGTTCCCTGGATCCGTTTCCATTGCAGTGCTGTCATGCAGCGAGGCCACTCCCTGGCTCGGTTCTCCTTCTGATGGTGCGTATCCCCTGGTTGGTTGTGTAGACTGTTGGGTTTCGATTGTTAATTCTTCTTCAGCCTCCTCAATGTTTCCTCCCCCCCCAGCTAGAGATTCCGGGACTGAGATAGGACTAGGTGCTAATCTGGAATGGAGTTGGTCTATGTGGCGTTTCCACATCTTACCATCTGTAGTTTGCAGGCAATAGGATCGGGGTCCCATAAGTTGCATTATGGTAGCGGGGACCCACAATGGGTCGCCCGAGAAGTTTTTCGCAAACACGAGGTCACCATCCTGGAATGCCCGACACTTTCTGGTGGATCGCAAGGAATGGAGACGAGACATCAAACGGTGACTTCAACTCTTTATTGTAAAATAAGAACAGAGTAAATACTTGGGCAGAAGCAGCTCTTTTATAGAGCTGACTGCTGTCAAAACAACCAATGGTTTGAGTTTACCGCTTTCGCAAGCGTCCAATCAGAGGGGCCCGTTAACAGCCAATCAGACTGGCCAAAAACGACTAATCACGGCTCGCTATTTGCGGGCCAATGAGAAGTGCAGGATTACAAGCCTGCTGTAAAGTAAAAGCTGTTTAGGGTTGTATCGCTGTGTTGGCTTAGTCCATAAAAGTATATTTAAAAAAAGAGAAAAACAAGTAATTTAAAAACTCTGCTGCAACATATATTTTAACATTTTATTGTTTAGGCTCTATAAGATTTTTTCACCTGATTTTTTTTTTTAAGTAGATGCTGGTATATCTCAGATATACTTTCCAGAGCCAGGAATCCACCATCCACATACGAGGGCATCTGGATAGACATTTAGACTATCAGAAGATAGTCTAAAAATTCTACCATAAACAAATCCATTCCTCCAGATAAGTCTGATAAAGAAGTTTATTAATTAAAATCACTACCTCACCAGATATGATCTGGATCAGAAAAAAAACCTACCAAAACAATAGAAATAGCAATAGCACTTAGACATATATACCACTTTATAGTGCTTTACAGCCTCCTCTACGTGGTTTACCGAATCAGCATATTGGGTCCTTATATTATGCTGTAATATATTCATAATTCCCAGATCTGTATCCTAGAAGTAATATTTTGCATTAACTGTAGGCTCCAGATTATCTTCAAATGCAGACTGATACAAAACATAAAATAAAAAGGAGATCATAAAGGTATGGGATACTAAATGACAGAGCCAGTCTCTGTAATACTTTAGCTGCAACATCAGTTTGGCAGATTAAAATAATAATAACAGTGATAATGATATAAGTAAAAACTATGCAAGGAATTGGAGAGGAGAGGAGAAGGACTCTTTTACAACAAAGATAAATTTAGATGCACCCATAAACTCTAAATGTGACTCTATAGGAGTATTATTTGTTTTTTCCAGGACAAATAATAGAACATTTATCTCATCTGGCTTGAGTTTCAATTTATTAATCTTCATCTGGTATATGAACAGAGTTACATGTACATAAGTATTTTACTGCCTCACCTAGAAGGAGGAGAAGCAGAGCTTTCTTTGTATTATTAGTGTTAAGTCCTGGGCATGGGCACAAGGAATGGAGACAAGACATCGAACGGTGACTTCAACTCTTTATTAACTAGGAAGAACAGAGCAAAATACCTGGGCAGCAGCAGCTCTTTTTATAGAGCTGGCTGCCATCAAAACAACCAATGAACTGAGTCTACCACTTTCACAAGCGTCCAATCCGGGGGTCCCGTTAACAGCCAATCAGACTGGCCAAAAAACGACCAATCACGACTCGCTATCTACAGGCCAATGAGAAGTGCAGGATTACAAGCCTGCTGCAAGATGAAGCTGTTGAGGGTTGTATCGCTGTGTTGGCTTAGTCCATAACACCCCTCCCCCCTCGGTTCCGTCTGAGGGGTGGGGTGACATATTCTCACAAGTAGGCAGGTCGCTTCACCTGTCTGCTCGACCTGCGCTGTTCCACCGGGTTCTGTCCTGGTTCTGGTTCTGGTTCTGGTTCCGGTGGGCTGCTAGCTGGGTTGGATGGCAAAGATTGTGTCCCCGGGCTGCTTTCCCTACTTACATCAGTGTTGTCTTCCGGGTTCCCTGGATCCACTTCCATCGTGGTGCTGTCACGTGGTGAGGCCGCTCCCTGGCTCGGTTCTCCTTCGGATGGTGAGTATCCCCTGGTTGGTTGTGTGGGCTGTTGGGTTTCAATTATCATTTCTTTTTCGTCCTCCTCAATGTTCCTTCCCCCCCCCCCAGCTAGAGGTTCCGGTGCTAATCTGGAATGGAGTTGGTCTATGTGGCGTTTCCACATCTTACCGTCTGCCATTTGTAGGCGACAGGATCGGGGTCCTGTAAGTTGCGTTATTGTCACGGAGACCCACAATGGGTCGCCCGAGAAGTTTTTTGCAAATACAAGGTCCCCTTCCTGGAATGCCCGACACTTGCTGCTGGATCCCGGGGGTAGTTCTGGTGTGTAGTTTGGGTGGAGGCGATCAAGATGCGAGCGAAGTTTGCGGCCCATCAGGAGTTCAGCTGGGGTTTTCTTCGTGGTGCTGTTTGGGGTTATGTGTTGGAGAAGAAGCATTCAGTTTATTTTGTCGTCAATGTCGCCGTGGTCCATTTTGTGCAGGGTCTGTTTTACAAATTGAACCATTCACTCAGCCCTACCATTGGCCGCAGGGTAAGCTGGCGATGTTAAGGCATGGCAGATGCCCCGATCTGCCAGATATTGTTCGAATGGCAGGGCAGTGAATTGGGGGGCATTATCTGAGACCAGGACATCGGGAAGTCCGTGGGTAGCGAATAGTTTATTCAGTTTTTTAGTGACTGTGTCTGTGGTGGTGCTTTTCATCTTGTGGACTTCAAGCCAGTTTGAATAGGCATCTACTGTTAAGAGGAAAGTGTGTCCTCTTGTGGGTCCCGCAAAATTGATGTGGATACGGGACCAAGAACCTCGAGGCGTTTCCCACTGAGTTGGGGGAGTCTTTGGAGGAGCGGAGCAAATCTCCTGGCATTTACTGCATTTTGCTACTCAGGTCTCTATCTGTTTATCTAAACCAGGCCACCATGCATAACTCCTGGCTAATGCCTTCATCCGCACGATGCCCGGATGTCCATCGTGCAGCATTTTCAATACCCTATATTGTAATTTCTCCAGGACTATGACTCTGTCTCCCCACACTATGCAGCCTTTCTGGGAGAATAGTTCTGTTTGACGATTCCTAAATGGCTTGAACATGTCATTGGTTGCACTGACCGGCCAACCCCGTTCTACCCAGCTGAGGATTCGTTCCAAAACAGGGTCCTTTTCGTTTCTAAGGCTATGTCTCGAGTGGTTATTGGTGGTGATTTGAGGGTTTCAATTTGCAATACGGCTACGGTTGGAGCCGGGTCCTCTATAATGTCTGGTAGTGGAGAGCGGCTCAAAGCGTCAGTGTGGGGAATGGTTTTCCCTGGGCGATGTTGCAATCGGTAATTGTAGGCGGCTAAAAATTCTGACCAACGTGTCATTCTTGGTGATAAGATATGGGGAGTTGGTTTGTTTCCTGCCAAAATACCAAGTAGCGGCTTGCGGTCTGTAATTATGGTAAAGGGTCTCCCATATACATATTCATGGAAACGTTTAATTGTGGATACAATAGCGAGGGCCTCTTTATCAAGTTGACTATAGTTCCTTTCGGTTTTAGACAAAGTTCTTGAAAAAAACGCAATGGGTGCCTCATTTCCATTTGGTAGGACATGGCTTAAGATGGCTCCTACTCCAAATGGTGAGGCATCACAGATAACCGTCAAAGATAGAGTCTCGTTGTATTGCATTAATACAGCATCGCAGGTTAAAAGGTCTTTTATCTCTTTGAACGCTTTCTCTTCACACTGCCCCCAGACCCAGGAAGCCTTTTTATTGAGGAGTCTATGTAGGGGCTCGGCGACGGTTGCCTTCTGGGGCAAGAAAATGTTTAAAAAGTTAATGAGTCCCAGGAAGGCTTGGAGGTCTGTCTTATTCCTAGGTCTCGGGGCGTTTTTGATTGTGGTTAGTTTTTTTTCGGTGGGGTAGATTCCCTGTCTGTCAAGAAGGTATCCCAGGAACTACACTCTCTCCATACAAAGTTGACACTTGTCTCTTTTTACCTTCAGACCAGCGTCTTTGAATTTCTGAAGGACTTTTCTGAGTTGTTGTACTAATTACTGTTTAGTGGGGGCAGCTATTAGGACGTCGTCAAAATAAGGCACGACACCTTTTATGCCTTGTAATAGTCTCTCCATTAAACTTTGGAAAATGCCCGGCGCCATGCTTACTCCGAATTGGAGTCTATTGCACTTGAAAGCGCCTCTATGTGTAACTATTGTCTGGGCTTCTGCAGTTGCTGCGTCTACAGGTAGTTGCTGGTACGCCTGAGCTAAGTCCAGTTTCGCAAATATTTTTCCGCCACCCAGGGAATGAAGAAGGTGTTGAACCACCGGTACTGGATAAGCACTCTGTTGAAGAGCATGATTTAGGGTGGCACAGTAATCCCCACAAATTCTTAATGAACCATCTGGTTTCATGGGCGTTACTATTGGGGTTTCCCAGCGGACATGGCAATCGGTTCCAATATGCCCTGGGCTATCAGTTTATCTAGCTGCTCGTCGATCTTCGGTTTTAAGGCAAAAGGTACTCGACAAGGCTTAAGCCGAATGGGAGCTACATTGGGGTTCAGATTAAATAAAATAGGGGTCCCCTTGTACTTGCCTAATGTTCCTGTGAACACATCACTGTCTGAGGATGACTCGAGGTCTTCATGGTGGGTAGTGGTAGCATGCTTCTCAGTGGCGAGTGGGATCTCGTTGGCGAATTGGCGAAGCAGTGCGTTCGCTTGGCGCATTCAAGCGGCTGACTTCCTGGTTGCTTCTGCAGCAGTAGCGTCGGCAATGACATCTGTAAGGCTGATGTCGCCTTTCACCATCAGCTTACTCTGCACATGTGGTGCATTTAAACCCAGAACTATACGGTCTCTTAGGACTTCCTCTAAGTTTGCAAAACCACAAAGGCCTCCTAGGTTCCGGAAGTCGGCTACAAAATTCCCAACGCTCTCGTCCCTCCGTTGGTCCCTCTGGTAAAATTCGTGTTTTCGTATCATTGTAGGTACTGCAGGTGTGTAATGGGCCTGGAGGATTGGGGCGAGGGTATCCCAATCCATGGTCTTTACTTCCGCTGGTTTTGCTAGTGCTTTAGCCATTTTGAAAACGGTGGGGCCGCAATGAGTCAGGAACACCGCTCGTTTCTTGCCAGGCGTAACATCTTTTAAATTGTTGGTCTCCAGGAACATCTGGAAGCGATCTATATACGAGTCCCAATCTTCGGTTGCTGGGTCGAATGGAGCGGGTGGTATGGCGCCGCTGGTCATCTTGCCATTTGTTGCATGCACTCTTTCACCACATGCTCTGTCTTTTTCGATGCGTTCTAGTCAGCTCTATCGTCTCCGAATCCCATCCTCATCGCCAGTGTTATGTCCTGGGCACAAGGAATGGAGACGAAACATCGAACGGTGACTTCAACTCTTTATTAACTAGGAAGAACAGAGCAAAATACCTCGGCAGCAGCAGCTCTTTTTATAGAGCTGGCTGCCATCAAAACAACCAATGAACTGAGTCTACCACTTTTACAAGCATCCAATCAGGGGGTCCCGTTAACAGCCAATCAGACTGGCCAAAAAATGACCAATCACGACTCGCTATCTATGGGCCAATGAGAAGTGCAGGATTACAAGCCTGCTGCAAGACAAAGCTGTTGAGGGTTGTATCGCTGCGTTGGCTTAGTCCATAACAATTAGCTTACTAATTGTACTTCACCCTTAATCTTTGAATTATCTTACTATGTTTTCAGAAAGCTGCTAAACAGCATCATGAATCTTGATTTTTGAGTTGCTTTGAATTAGTTTGCCATATAAAATGAATGAATGAACGAATGAATGAATGAATGTAAGTCAGGAGCAACCTTCCAAATATCATTTGATGAGGAGAACCTTCTGTAGACAGCTATCCAAACAAAGTTATTCTTTTTCTCATAAGACAGCCTCTGTCGAGGATATTACTGCTGAAGACATTGAAAGCTACAGATAGATCAAGAAACTGTGCAAGATAATTTCCTGCTGTTTTTACATCTCACAAGGAGACCAATGTAATAAAAATGTAATTTCTCTGCCCAAAGCCAGCCTAATCCTCAGTTAAGTCTTTATACATTTACTAATTCAAGACTATGTGTTTATTGCTATTACTGTTATTAATAATAATAAAGTTTTGCACTGCTCTTCCTTGAGAAGGATTCAGATTAGTAGATCTGATAAACCATTGTCTGATCCAACAAATAGATTTTTGTCCAAGTCCCAAGTCATTGATTTTCAGGGGCTTTGTATATTGGCTGGGATATTAAGTAATCAGAAACTAGGTTTGGGTTAAAGTGGCCACACTGTTATGTTACATGAATTTATTGTTTTACTTTAGATTCCAGCATGTATCTTCCTTGCAAACTAATGTTAACCCAATTCTATCTTTCAATAAATAGATTCTTAAAGACCTATTTCGCTGAACATAGTCAATAATATACGTTTAAATCCTTATATTTTCTTCCAGCGATACAGTTTATTTGCAGGAAGCTTTTTAGCTAAAAGTTACAACGAATTCATTAGAGTGATTCTAGCTGGAACTAAACAAAAAATTCAATCCCATTACTTCCAGATCAAACAATTAAATAACCAGATTTTGATATGCTGGGTTACTTTGTATACCTGCCCACACCTACTTTTCACATTCTTCATCTGTACATTAGAATTGAATATAGGTATATTAGGGAAAATATGAATGAAAACATTGTTTTAGGAAAAAGCAGTCTACTAGGGTCCTGCCAAAAATTGTATCTTTGAAACATTTGTCTTGG
This sequence comes from Hydrophis major, assembly GCA_033807585.1. NCBI lineage: Eukaryota > Metazoa > Chordata > Lepidosauria > Squamata > Elapidae > Hydrophis > Hydrophis major. The sequence goes on from CM066329.1 coordinate 162,099,158, forward strand.
CAAAGAATTTGAGAAGTTCTTGTATAAAATTATTGTTCTGTTATAGCTGTACTACCCAATCATATTTTTTTTGCCCCATTGATGTTGTTTTCTAAGTTTACACATATTATACCAAACATTTAACATTTGTTTAAATATATTAGCTCTCCTGAGGATTTAAGTAGGAAAAATGCCAAACCACAGAGAATATTTTCAGGAGCAAAACACAGATAACTACTGCTTAAAATGTATGCTGTATTTTCAAAGCTCTACATAGGATATACATACATACATATACACATACACACATTGCATATATGTGTACACACACACATACCAGAGAGAAATGAGAAAATCATTTCACCTGTTCTTTTCATCATGATTTTTTACTATGGTACATTAAAAGCCATGCTTCATGAATGTTACTAAAAGCTGGAATGTAAAAGCTGTTTAAATGCTTGGTTAAAAAAAAATAGAAGCCATCAGGACAAGCTCATCTTGTTATGATTATACAGAGGCATCCATATAATTTTCTTGAAACTAGTACATAACTAGATTGCCTTTCTCTTCATTCTGCCTGGTGGTTAGTAAATAATAATAGCTATGATATGAAGTTTTTACAGTGGGAGGTAAGAACAACATGATACAAAGAGATCAAAATTATCTCAGAGACTTCCAAAAGAAATCAGGAGACTGAATAGTGCATTGTTAATATACGCTATAATTATTCAATTGGTGAATCCATCAGTTACTGTCTCAAAAGCATTTTCACAGTATTTCCACTTGTTTTAAACTAAAATTAGAAGGCATCTCTTGTATAGTAGCATATGCTAAGGTTTGCTAGAAGTAACTTTGGAAAGGATGTCAACTGTCATGCCTTAGAATGTTACGTTTTGATGAAAAAAATTGTCAGAAAAAAATTGCTTGGAGGGGGTGGGCAAAGGAATGAATCAGCTTAATCCATAGAAATCTTCTGTGAGGATGGTGATGTAAGGTTTATTTAAGTTTAGCATGTATTCTGGTGGCATATGGAAGCTTAAAATATAAGCTGATTCTATTATATTTTCATGGAGAAGTTTCCTCCAAAAATGCTATTCTTGTTCATTTATTTGAATAATCGATGTTCCTATTTTTTAGTACAAACTGAAAAGTCTACATGTAGGTATCTTACTTGATCCTCCCTTTCTCTGTATAGGCATAAAAATGGAAACAAAAATGTCTTTGATATTCTGGGTCAAGGACTGGCATCTTCTGAATAGAATTCAGCATGATTCTTAAGCCAGTTTGGGGTTGTTGCTTTGGGCCCTGGAGAATGGAGTCAAAACTTGAAAAGGGCTGAGAAGACAGTGACAAAACAAGATGCTGGGTAGCTCCAATAAAGTACTCCTACTTAACATTCAAATGAAGAATATTCTCAGAGCCACTGTCTAAAACAAGGATCTTCAAACTTGGCAAATTTAAGACTTATGGACTTCAACTCCCAGAATTCCTCCTCCAGTCATGTTAGCTTAGGAATTTTGTCTATCCAGAATGAATAAAAGCATTCTATGCCAAGCATTTGTTTTGTTTAAAAAATGATAGTTTATACATTATTTTTATAATCAGTATAAAAGCAATTAATATGGAGAGTTCCTACTGAGAAACAGAAATCTCTCTTTAGAATGAAACTTAACTGATTGAGGGCATTGACATCTCTCTTTCCTCCCCAATCCCCAGGCCATTGCAAATGTTGCTTCCCACATTAATTGATTTCATATTGACTATAAAAATAAAAATAAAAGGTACAAAATAAATGCTGGAGCTAGAATTCATTCAATTATTCAGGAAAGCTGAGCAACAACTCAATTTGGAAATAAACTGACTGTAATTTAAACGATCACTGAACATATTATGCATCACAATCTGAAGACAGCAAACCAGAACTATGAACCATATGAAGCATGGTAGCCAGCTTCTTTGTACATGGGCCAAATGGTGACCAGGTATTCACGTGTATGCATAATATGTAATAGTCAAATTGCACAAAAGTTCTAAAAATAGAGCAGTGGTATAAATTGGGACTGCCTATGTATAATTAATAAATAAATTGCCACTGACCCTTAAAAAGGAATTAAAGAATTTATCAGAATTTGATACAAAAAACTATTCATCCATAACAAGAGGGTATTAAAAATAGATGCAATAAATGAAATTTAACTTATGTAGTTTTGTAGCACCTACACTGCCTCCAGTAACTTTTTGCAGTGTCTGCTGTACCCATGAAGTTAACAGGGCCAATGTTGGCTCTTTTTGTAAACCTAGAGGACTTTAGGAAACAAAAGAGATGCCCTAAGACTAGCACAGGCTGACAGCAGCCACCTGACTTCTGAAAACTGCCATGTTCATAAACCAGTTTTGAACTGTCTCTTCCAAAGATAGATGTACAAGGACAGCCCAAAGAAAACACAGAAAACTGAATATAGCAGGCTGAAAACCATTGCATGGTCCTGAGGTAAACAAATATATAGAACAGAATTAGGGAAAAGACTAGCATTTGAGTCCCAAAGGTGCTTTTTTTCCAAGAGTTACCTCTTGAAAAAAGCACCTTTGGTACAACCATGACCTGGATAACTGAAAATCTCTATAAACACTAGCATTGGAGATATAAGAAATTAGGTGTATATATAGTGACACCTAAGCAGACCTCCGATCTCTCTGGTTCCAAAATTCTTCAAATATACTTCCCAGGTGCAATTAAGCTATCAAAGGCTTTAAAATGCATATGAACAAGCCATTAGATAGGACTCAGCATCCTTCAGACATCTTGGTGGATTCTCTGTAATTTTTCAGCCACTTACAATCTTCCAGTATAAGGAAAGTCAGAAGCAAACCTGTTAATTTCTGCAGATACCTTATCTACTTCTTTGCAGCCCTCCAAAAAGCTAAATTATTTACAAAGCTTTGGAAGATTTAGTTTCAACAATATTACAGGGTTGAACTCAAGGCTGGTTTGATTCAATGCCTGCCCAGTCATTTGTGAATCTGTGAAGAGTAGAGAATGAGGCCATGGACACAGCCCTACCTCTCTGTACTGGGGCTGAGTTGAATATAAGTACAGATCTTTTCCGATCTGGAATCTAAATAAAACTAGGATCTGGACCTGCCACGTGGAATAGAATCACCTTAGAGCTCTGGATAGCTGTGACACTGTTCACCTTTTGGAGACCTAGCTGTTTCTCCAGCATTTGGCCAGGAATATAGGCAAGCTGTGATACTGATATAGTTTTTTATTATTGGAATGTATTATTTTCCTCAGGAATTATGGTTCACTGTTGTTGTAGCTATTGTTTTAATCCTCGTATCTTTCCCAGAACAAATATTGTGAAATAGGTAGCCATATAAAGCATTTATTAAATTATTCAATGAATACACATGGAGAGCTGTCCTTGTATTAAAGTAGCTCTTTAGGCTTCCTGAATATATGGAGGCTGGATGCAGGTGAGGATTGGGCTATACATGTGCTGCTATTCTTTATCCACATGTTCAAGATAAATTTATTTATTTATTAAATTTATATGCCGCCCATTCTCACTATCCAAAGCATCACTGAACTGCTGAATACTGGGGGGAAAAAAAAGGGTTTTCAAAACTAGCCAAGTCTACTTTGGATTCAGGATTTAGCCATATTTCCACTAAATGCACAGTCAATACTCTTACATATTCCAAATAACATTTCTTCAAAACAGAATTTCAGCCTCTGTGTTGGAAAGTAAAATTAACTAAATCTTCTTAGCAATTTAACAACATGAAAACAACTAATGTTCTAAACAATGAGACAAGTGCTTCTACAGAAACAGGTAAGTTATTGATGGCAAGTGACAAGAAAAATAATTTTATTGTTCTATTATTCAAGAGTTCAGGGATTTGGGGGGAGTAGATAATTAGTTTAATTTGCTGAGTGAGAGTTCATCTAGAGTGTCCAATTGTTCTAGGTGTGAAAACAATTGGAAGGAAATTGTCTTCAACACATAGACATGTGGTATTTTTAAAGCACAAATTATGCCCCAAATGCTCTCTTATGAGGGGAAACTGCTATTCTGACACATTTTTTGAGAATACAGCTTAAATAAAGAGCATTGATAAGCTTAAAAAGATGACTGATGATGAAATCCATTTCCAAGTCAGAGCAATGACAATTTTTTTATTGATTTGACTTTTCTATCCTCATCTATTTTCATGTGCCTTCAGGTCTGTATATATGCATCTATCAATATGCTTCCTTCACAATAATTAACTCTTGTAAACTGCGGCATAAAACCAAGTCTGCTGCTAAAAGACCAAATTATCCAATAACCTTGGGATTTAGAAAAACAAAATATATTGGAAAATATGTGTTAAGAAAGTAGTAGGCATAATAGATGTCCTCTAACAATTTGAGTTAAATCAGAATTCAAAAATGAAGACAAACAGAAGGAAAAAGATAGGAGGGAATAAAGACATGGTGCAATAAAATTTAATATGTAATAAAGGAAATGAAGAAAAAAATAGATGGCCAATCAGATTGCAGAGGAAGAGGAAGAAGATATCATATGTCCTTACACATTCCCATTATATGGAAAACACTTCTAAGTCATAAGTGAATGTGTGGAAATGCATCTATATAATGTGTCTTCTTCTTTTATAAGAAACCCCAGCACCAATGCTATATCTAACAATAAAAGGCTATGTAGGATTGAAATATCCATTAGTTGAAAATCTATACCAGGGATGTCAAACTGGCGGCCCACGGGCTAGATGTGTCATGCACAGGCCAAACCCACCCCCAGCTCCACAAATGGGAAAAACATTGTGAAATGTCACATGACGGCAACATGACGCCATGAGTTTGAAACCCATGATCTACACTATTGTACCTTTTGCCCATACAAGATAATTCAGGTAAAGTGTTTTCTCTCTGATCAAGAAAATCTGCATTTGAATCATTAATCTGCTACATAAGACAGTTTGATATGAAGGTGAAACAAATAATTATCTATTGATTATCTACAGAATATACAGTAGACACCCATCTAGTGTGAACCAAAACAGTACAGACTCCACATATTTCTTCTCTCAAGAGTTTTTAGATCAGAACATAATAATATAATAACCCCTAATTTTGAACACCTTCATGTTGTTGTTTTTCCTTTGTTCTACTTTGAATAAATCTTAGAAAATAAAGATACTAGATCTGGGCTGCAAATCTAGATCTGGATGTATAAAGCATAGAAGCAAAGTTAATGTTTTCTATAACATCTTGCTTTTATCTGTTGGTCATCTGGATTTGAGAGAAAGTGCCTGGCTAAAGTCATCCAGCTGGCTTTCAGGCCTATGCCAGAACTAGAACTCTCAGAAGCCATGGTGGTGCCATACTCCTGGTTTCTATTTTTGTCATGATGCTGAGATGAATATTCAGTGACTGGGCTCATTGTCTTTGAAGGATTAAGTATTTTGTGAATTTTGGTTCAGATTTTTGCAGCCTTGATCTGATACCTTTATATAAATTTTATAGTGTTCTTTACATCAATATAGATTGAGTTGCCCTTTTGACACTCTTTTTCTGCATGTAGGAATATGGAAGTATTATGTAGGTTTTTTTAATGAATGTTTTGATAGAGATTTGTTTTTTCAGTCTAAGAGGTGATATTATGTTATGCTTATTTACATACAATTGAAAGAAATCTAGATAATATATCGATCTAACAGAGTTAAAAAGCCACTTACAAAATACAACTCCATCACACAGGATTGAGAGGTACCTTTGCTTTTTGTTTTGTCACACTGAGATTAGAGGTGTCTGGCAAAATATTTGGTCAACAGAAGAAAGGACCTGTGCACCATAACAACATACTCTCATGTAGTAATGCACAGAAGGGTTGAGCAGAACAGAACATCAGAGGCAAGGAAATGATTAAATGAGAAAATTATTTTGATATGTTTACTGTGTTTGCTGACTGATAATTTTTAAGTAGGTAACTGTCACCCTAGCATTCCAGACTTATATTCAAAACAAGCAAAATTGTTCCCATTTCTATCCTAAAATCTCTCCACTCCAGCTGTTTCAAAATATCACTTGCACTGCAAATTCAGCTATTTTTGAAGTTTTAATAACATTACTTAAACATTTGAGGAATGAAATGTAGAAATTGGTCAGAGATGTGCTCTCAGTTCCACCTTTTAAATTCAAGAATAAAAGCAAAGAGGAAGGAAGAAATTGGGAAAAAAAACCTAGTTTGGTAGTAGTCTGGTGACATTGCCAGATACTCTCCTGCAGCCGTCTGAAAGAACAAGAGATTGGATACCCAAACCTTTAAATATTCACTTATCCCAGTTTCTTTTCATTCAGTGAAAAAAATGTATGACATCCTGCTGTCCACCAAATCCTAGAATCCTTTTTTAATTTGTCATTGGCAGCTGTAAAGTTGATTTCCACCCAACCTCCATCTGTATGTCTTTACATTTGCTTATACTGATTCAGAGAGAACATTTGGGAACTTCACATTCAATTTGTATTATCTTTTGTTTTAGCAACCAGATTTGACCCCATTACTGCTTTCTTCTCACTTCAGGTGTTTTATTATAATATTTATTCTTGTGGACCCCATTACTGCAAGTACTGATTTCAGGTTTTAGCCATTTTGTATTTTTTTTTCTTGCATCTTGGATTTGTGATAATTAAGCTAAGTACAGTACTGATGCACTTCCACTGCCAATGTTGTTAGAGTTGCCAGAAGCTTTTCAATTGTTTTCATTGTTTTAATTCACTGTGACATTAGCCTGCTTGAGCAGCTAAAAATGGGTTGGGTTAATATCAAGGTACTTGCACAAAAATCTTAAGTTAGTAAAGTTTGTGGGGAGTTGTTTGGGTTTTGGTTTTGTTTTGTTTTTCTATGTGTGGGTCTTCAAGTCAATCTTGACTCCTGGCAACTGCCTGAATGAAATTCTGCAGTTTGCTTGGCAAGGTTTTTCAGAAGTGATTTGCCATTGCTTCATCACTGAAGGTTTTAAAGAAAAGGCTGAAGTGGATAGCCACTAGTCTGAAATGATATAGGGCCGTGATGACGAACTTATGGCATACATGCCACAGGTGGCACACAGAGCCATTCATGTGGGCATGTGAGCCCCAGCCAAACTTACCTGAATTGTGCATGCGCGTACCTCCCAGCTGATTTTCAGCCCATTCAGGCTGATTTCGGCCTCCCAGAGGCTTGAGGAGGCCAAAAAACAGGCCTTCCAGAAATACTGGAAGTGCCCATTTTCAGCCTCTGGAGGGCCTCCGGAGCCTGGGAGAAGCCCTTTTTGGCCTCCCAGGGACTCAGTGGAACCCTCTGCATCCTTTGAAGGCCAAAAAACTGGTCCTTTTTGTCACAATTGCACCAAACTGGCTCTATAAAATATTACTGGTTATGTTAATATTATATTCTATTATATGCTGACCTAATTTTTTTTAAAAAAGTTTGGAATTGTGCAAATTCCATTGTAATTTTTTTAGTGCAATTCATTAGCACAATGAATTACAGTTATTTTATTCCAATTCTTTTTTTTCAGTCAGAGCATTTTGCTTTGGAATTTATTTTGTACACAGAGGGATGGAGAGTTAATGTCAGTTTTTCTCAGGGCAGTTGTCACAATATTTAACATGTGGCAAAAACTATAATAATTTTCTATATGGGATGTGTTAGATCTGGGAGAGTGGGCACAAAGAACGGAGAAGAGGCATCGAATAGTGACTCCAACTCTTTACTAGTGACTTCAGAACAGAGCAAAATACTAGGGCAACAGCAGCTCCTTTTATAGAGCTGGCTGCTGTCACAACACCCAATGATTTGAGTTTGCCGCGCTGGGAGTGTCCAATCAGCGACGACCCGCTAACAGCCAATCAGATCAGCCAACAACGACCAATCATGATCCGCTATCAGCAGGCCAATCAGAAGTGCAGGTTTACGAGCCTGTCGTGGAAGGAAAACTACTAGAATTGCAAGCTAACGAGTTTGCTTAGTTCGGAACACCCCTCCCCCTTAGGTTCTGTCTCAAGGGTGGGGTGATGTATTCACACAGGTAGGCAGGTCGTCTCACCTGTCTACCTGATCTTCGTTGCTCCACCAGTCTTTGCCCGGACTCTGGTTCCAGTGGGCTGTTTGTTGAACTCAGCGGTAATGGTGATCTGACTTCTCCATTGGGTGACTCGGGGTTGTCATCTCTATTCCCGTCAAGGCTGTCATCTGGATTCTCTGGGTTTGCTGATGCCGCCATGCTGCTTCGTGGAGAGATGGCCATCTGCCCCGGCTCTTCTTCGGAAGCTGAATATTGCAGGTTTGGTCATGCTGATTGCTGGGTTTCGAGTACTGGGTCGGGTACTAGTTCGTTTTCGGCCCCCTCGATTTCCCTTCCCCCCCGGTTTGGAGTTCAGGGCTTGTGAAGGGGGTAGGTGCCAGCCTGGAGCGTAGCTGGTCGATGTGGTGCTTCCACAGTCTCCCATCAGCAGTTTGTAAACGGTAGGAACGGGGACCTGTAAGTTGAGTTATGGTAGCGGGGACCCACAATGGGTCACTGGTAAAGTTTTTTGCAAAAACCGGGTTGCCTACCTTGAACGTGCGATACTTGCTGCTGGACCCCAGGGGCTTTTCTGGCGTGTAGGCAGGGTGTAGTCGGTCAAGATGTGATCGAAGTTTCCTGCCCATCAGGAGTTCGGCTGGGGTTTTGTTTGTGATGCTGTTTGGAGTAATATGTTGGAGGAGAAGCATCCTGGTCACCTTGTTGTGGATGTTCCCTTGTTCCATCTTGTATAAGGTTTTCTTTATGAACTGGACCATTCGTTCAGCCCTACCGTTGGCCGCAGGGTGAGCCAGCGATGTTAAAGCGTGGCATATCCCCCGGTCTGCTAGGTACTGTTCAAATGCCAAGGTGGTGAATTGTGGGTCATTGTCTGAAACCAAGACATCTGGCAAGCGTGTGTAGCAAATAGTCTGTTTAGTTTTTTAGCGACTGCCTCTGTGGTGGTGCTCTTCATTTTGTGGACCTCAAGTCAGTTGGAATGGGCATCCACTGTTATGAGAAATGTATGCCTCTTGGTAGGTCCTGCAAAATCGATGTGGATACGGGACCAGGGACCTCGGGGTGCTTCCCATTCAGTTGGTAGTGCTTTTGGTGGAGCTGAGCATGTTTCCTGGCACTTGTTGCAGGTGGCGACCCAGGTTTCTATTTGCTTTTCTATACCTGGCCACCAAGCATAGCTCCTTGCTAGTGCCTTCATTCGCACGATGCCCGGATGTCCATCATGCAATAGTTTTAGGACCTTACGCTGCAGTCTTCCTGCCCCGGGGGATGACAACTCTGTCTCCCCATAAAACACATCCTTTTGGGGAGAAAAGTTCTGTCTGCCTGTGTTTGAAAGGCTTGAAGGTGTCGTTGAGTTCGCTGTCAGGCCAACCTCTTTCCACCCAGCTGAGGACTCGTGCCAAACAAGGGTCTTTCCTTGTTTCGGATGCGATGTCTTGTGCAGTCAGTGGTGGTGAAGGAAGTGTCTCGATTTGTAGTGTAGCGAGGGTTGGAGCTGGGTCGTCCAGGACTTCTGGTAGTGGAGAGCGGCTCAGGGCATCAGTGCGGGGAATGGCTTTCCCCGGTCGGTGTTGCAGTTGGTAATCGTATGCGGCTAGAAACTCTGACCAGTGTGTCATTCTTGGCGATAAGATGTGGGGAGTTGGTTTATGCCTCACCAAGATGCCAAGTAATGGTTTGTGATCGGTGATTATAGAAAAGGATCTTCCATATACATACTCATGGAATCATTTGATCGCAGACACAATTGCGAGAGCCTCTTTATCTAATTGGCTATAGTTTCTCTCAGTTTTAGATAAAGTTCTAGAAAAAAATGCAATGGGCGCCTCAGTACCGTTTGGCAGGATGTGGCTCAGGATGGCTCCTACTTCAAACGGTGAGGCGTCACAGGTGATAGTTAAGGGTAAAGTCTTGTTATATTGTATCAATACAGCATCTGATGTTAAAAGGTCTTTTACTTGCTGAAAAGCTCGCTCTTCTCGATGTCCCCAGACCCAGGAAGCTTTCTTGTCAAGGAGCCTATGCAGGGGTTCAGCAACAGTCGCCTTCTGGGGTAGGAAGATATTATAAAAGTTAATGAGTCCCAGGAAGGCTTGGAGATCAGTTTTGTTCCTAGGTCTCGGGGCGTTTTTTATTGCAGCCAATTTTTTCTCAGTAGGATGAATTCCCTGTTTGTCAAGAAGGTAACCAAGGAATTCAACCCTCTCAGTACATAGTTGGCACTTGTCCTTCTTGACCTTCAGGTCAGTGTCTTTAAATTTTTGGAGGACCATTCTTAGTCGCTTTTCTAGTAGACTTCTAGTGGGGCCGGCTATCAAGACATCATCAAAATATGGCACGACCCTTTTTATGCCTTGTAGCAATCTCTCCATCAGACTTTGGAAGATGCCAGGTGCTACGCTCACTCCGAACTGGAGTCTATTACATTTGAACGCACCTCTGTGCGTGACTATAGTTTGGGCTTCTGCAGTCTCTGCATCTACGGGCAGCTGCTGGTACGCCTGGGCTAGGTCCAATTTTGCGAATATTTTTCTGCCCCCAAGGGAGTGAAGGAGGTGTTGGACCACAGGCACGGGGTAAGCGCTCTGCTGAAGTGCGTGGTTTAGGGTGGCCTTGTAATCCCCACAAATTCTCAAAGATCTGTCAGGTTTTATGGGGGTTACAATTGGGGTCACCCATTGGGCGTGGTCAATCAGTTCCAACACAACCTGGGCTATTAATTTGTCCAATTGTTCATCAATCTTTGGTTTGAGTGCAAAGGGCACTCGACAAGGCTTAAGGCGAATGGGCGCAATATCAGGACAGAGATTAAACAATATGGGGGATCCCTTGTACTTGCCTAGCTTCTTGGCGAAAACTTCCTGGAATTCCTGGACAAGGGCCGCTTCCCAGTCATTGCCTTCAGTCTGGTTGATTCCTAGTGGCGCAAACCACTGCAAGCCTGGTAAGCTGGGTCAATCTTTATCAACGACGATAAGAGGTAGGGTTGCGGTGTGGTCTTTGAAGGAGACTTGGACATGGCTGGAACTGGCGACTGGGATCCTATTTCCTTGGTAATCTTTTAATATAATTCTCTGAGTGCTGAGGTCCTGGAAATGGATGTCAGGGATCAGCTGTTTGAGGTTTTCCAGGAAACCATTGATAGGGAAGACCCGGAGTCGACTTCCATAATGCATGGTCGGTTCTCAATGGTGACCTTTACTTGGATTTTTCTTGCATCAAGAGATGAAGTGTGGCCAATGGTGATGGTTTGGTGCACCTCTTCTCGTCTGTTAGAAGTGGCTGGTGCTCGATTTCTGTGGTAGTGGTTCCATTGGTTGCTTGGACGGTTCCGATTTACTGGTGGGGTGCCTGTTGTCTGCCGGAAATTATTTTCTCTTTGGTTTGGGCTGGACCCTTGCTTGCTTCTACAGACCTTTGCAATGTGGCCCCTCTTTCCACAGGAACGGCAGAGGGTGTCTTGGAATTTGCAGTCTGATCGCGGGTAGTTTCCCCCGCATCCAGCACACTGATATGAGGGCTTACGAATCCGTTGATCTTGCTGATCACGTTCTGACCTGAGTCTGTTGACCTCCTCTTCCTCACTTTCTGATGAGGATTCAAGGTCTTCATGATGGGTGGTCGTTGTGTGCCTCTTGGGAAGGGGCGTAGTGTCACTGACAAGTTGGCAGTGCAGTCCGTTTGCTCAGTGCATTCGAGCTGCCGAATTCCTGGTTGCTTCTGCTGCAGTAGCATCGGCGATGACATCTGCGAGGCTGATGTCCCCCTTCGCCATAATCTTGCTCTGGGTTGTGGGGTCTCTTAGACCCAGAACAATTCGATCTCTCATGGCTTCTTTGAGATTTGTGAATCCACAGAATCCCCCCAGGTTTCTGAGGTCCGCGATGAAGTCTCCAACACTCTCGCTTTCCTGTTGGTCCCTCTGGTAAAACTCATGTCTCCTGATGAGTGTTGGCACCGCTGGGGCATAATGGGCCCGGAGGATTGAGGCGAGGTTGTCCCAGTCCATCGTCTTGACTTCAGCTGGTTTTGCGAGTGCCTTTGCCATCTTAAAAACAGCGGGGCCGCAATGGGTCAGGAATACAGCTCGTTTCTTGCCAGGCATAGCATCCTTCAGGTTTGCACCCACTCTCCCAGATCTAACACTGGCGACGAGGGTGGGATGCAGAGACGATAGAGCTGACTGAACGCAGAGAAGATAGAGCTGACTGAACATCTAAAACCTTTCCATATACAAGTCCCAGTCTTCATTAGCCAGATCATTAGCCGGATCAAATACAAGTCCCAGTCTTCATTAGCCGGATCAAATGGAGTGGATGGGATGGCGCCGCTGGTCATTCTGCCACTATTGGTGCACCCTCAGCCACATGCTCTGTTAGCGTTCAATGAGTGTTCAGTCAGCTCTATCGTCTCCGCATCCCACCCTCATCGCCAGTGTTAGATCTGGGAGAGTGGGCGTAAAGAACGGAGACGAGGCATCGAATAGTGACTCCAACTCTTTATTAGTCACTTCAGAACAGAGAAAATACTAGGGCAGCAGCAGCTCCTTTTATAGAGCTGGCTGCTGTCACAACACCCAATGATTTGAGTTTGCCACACTGGAAGCGTCCAATCAGCGGTGACCCGCTAACAGCCAATCAGATCAGCCAACAATGACCAATCATGATCCGCTATCAGCGGGCCAATCAGAAGTGCAATTTACGAGCCTATCATGGAAGGAAAACTATTAGAATTGCAAGCTAACAAGTTTGCTTAGTTTGGAACAGGATGAGCTATATCAGGCAGAATATAATAGCGTTTGATAAAAGTTCATAAGGAAAATTCAACAGTCAGAAATTTTGGAATATGCACAAGAAATATTTAGACTTTTAAAAATTGTACTGAACCACAGTGAGAATTCAATGTGGAACTCCATCCTTATTGCTTATGTTTGAAGTAGAAATGTAGCTCTTCAAATGGATGCTTACAGAACTGCACACAATTATGCATCCTGGCAAGCCTATGCTCCTGTGTTCGCAGAGCTTTAAAGAATGCTCAGTGGGACATAATTACATTTTTGCTTCAGGCCTTCCAGATGGTAAGGCTGGAAAATTTGCCTTCCTCACTTACAAATGTTGAGAGCCTGCATTAGGCTATAGCATGTGCTGTTTCCTGATTTGAAGAAAACAGGTTTAAAAAAAAGAATAGGAATTAATATTGGTAATTTCTTTGCTAAATTTTCTGATCCAAAATATCAGATAATTTTGCTATTATATGGCTACCGTCTAGACAATGGAGAAAAGGACTACAGAGCTGATTTCATCAAAAGAAAGTCACACAACCCACAACTCCGCATTCAACCCCACCCCACCCAATCCAACATCACTCAAAACTAGGCACGCACGCCCCTAACTACCTCTATTCCAACCACAACTGGCCTTAAATACAAGCTACTCAATGCAAGAAGCCTTGTAAATAAAATACCTGAATTTCTCCTCTTACTAAATACGGCTAAATTCAACATTATATTTGTCTTTGAAACATGGCTCAACGTATCTCTCCCTGACTCCATTACCACAGTAAGAGACTATCATATTTGCTGATCAGATCATGAAATCCATAGAGGAGGTGGTGTTGCTATCTGCTATAAAAAGTCCCTACATCTAAAAAAACATGCAAGTTACCCAGGAGCTTGCTATTCCTGAGACCGTTGTCTGTGAACTGTCTTTAAATATCAGATTTCGGTTCTTACTATGTTACAGAGCCCCAGATTTTGACATCGAACATGCAAACAAGCTAAATACACTACTAACAGGGGAAGCATGCTGCCCACAAGCTTTTATCTTTCTTGGTGACTTCAATCTACCACATATTAACTGGACCCTTAACAAATGTACAACTGAACCCACACGTGCAACCTTCTACAATGCAGTAACAAATCTGGGACTAGAACAACTGGTAACCAACAACAATAGACTTAACAATTGCCTCGATCTCATCTTCTGCAATAGTTTGAATTCAATTTATGTAATACAAATTAAAGACCCCTTTTCCAACAGTGACCACTCACATGATTGACTTTTGTCTCAACATACGTCCACACAAAAATGACGGAATCCCCACTATAACTTAAAAAAAGCAACTATGATCTTATAAACAACGATCTCTCATCCCTTGATTGGCAACTTCTATTCTCTGGGTGCAATACTGTAGAAGACCAATACAACATATTTTTACTTGAAGTCAAAAGAGTCATCAAACTATATGTACCATTAACAACTCTCAAAACCAGAACAAACAAATTAGCCATAACAATAAGGAAGCTTCAATACAAAAAGAAATCATTTTGGTGGAAAAACGAATCTGGTCATGTTACCAACTTCAAAAGCTGATACAAAAATTAATGCCACCAGATAAAAAGTGAATGCACCAATTATTACATTAAACAAGAAGAAAACCTCTACACACCAATTCCTCCTGCATTTTCTACAATTTTGTAAACAACAAATTAAAAGACTCACGGTCCATCCCACCCCTGATAGGACCTAATGGTAAAGACTGCAATGACAACACCATTAAAGCCAACATCTTTAACACATTCTTTGGCTCAGTATTTGTAAACAGCAATGGGTCATGCTCATAATTTCCTAGTCGAACCACAGACAACTGCAATAATCTAATACATATTGATTTTACAGAAGACAATGTTGAAAAAGCACTATGCAATCTAAAACCATTGCTATCTATTGGACCACATGAAATATGTGCTTACTTCTTAAAAAAGCTATCCACTGCCATAAACTTTGAACAATCTTTCAGGATCAGCTCCTTGCCAAAACTATGGTCACAAGCCACTGTCATCCCTATCTTCAAAATAGGAAACCCCAGTCTAGTTGAAAATTACAGACCAATCTCTTTATGCTGCATCACCTGTAAAGTCATGGAATCAATTATAAACCAATCCATCATCCTCCACTTAGAAACAAACAATCTACTCTCTAATAAACAATTTGGTTTCAGAAAAAAAAATTATCATGTAATTTGCACTCTTACATTGCAAAAACATATGGACTACACAACTCGATCAGGGCAAAGCAATAGACGCAATCTACATAGACTTCTGTACAGCCTTTGATTCAATGGTACATGACAAACTACTCCTAAAACTAAAATCTTACGGTATCTCTGGGCACCTGCATAACTGGATAGAAGCATTCCTGTCAAACAGACAATAAATGGTCAAAATTGGAAACGTCCTATCAAATTCTGTACCTATCAACAGTGCCTCAAGGCAGTGTTCAAAGACCAACTCTTTTCATACTCTACATAAATGATCTCTGTGATCATATCAAGAGCAACTGCGTTCTCTTCACTGATGATCTAAAGCTATTCAACACCACAGATAATTCTGCTACTCTTCAAAAGACCTCGGCAATGTATCAGAATAGTCAAATAAATGGCAACTTCAAATCTCAACAAATAAATGCTCTGTCCTACTTATTGGCAAAAAATCAGAAAATAAAATACAGGCTGAATAGTCAAGATCTTGTTGATGATCCAAACTCTGTCAAGAATCTTGGGTCTAATGACCTAAGTGCTAGAGCCTACTGTAACTACTAGCCAAAAAGGCGTTAAGAGTTGTTAACCTAATCTTACGTAGCTTTTTTTCTGGTAATATTACACTAATAACTAAAGCATACAAAACATTTGCTAGACCATCAGTCTGGAACCCACATTACGTATCTGATATTAACACAGTTGAGAAAGTCCAGAAATATTTCAAAAGAAGAGTTCTCCACTCCTCTACTCGTTGCAGAATACCTTATGCCACCAGACTCAAAATTCTAGACCTAGAAAACCTAGAACTATGCCACCTTTGGTCCAATCTAAGTATAGTATATAAAATCATACATTGCAATGTCCTACCTGTCAATGAATACTTCAGCTTCAACCATAACAAAACAAGAGCAAACAATAGATACAAACTCAATGTTAATCTCACCAAACTTGATTGCAGGAAATACGAGTTCAGCAACAGAGTGGTTAATGTCTGGAATACTCTACCTGACTCTGTGGTTTCTTCCCCAAACCCCAAAAACTTTAACCTTAGACTGTCTACTATTGACCTTACCCCTTTCCTAAGAGGTCTGTAGGAGGCGTGCATAGGTGCACCAATGTGCCTACCATCCCTGTCCTGTTGTTTCTTTTTTTTTTTTCTTATATGTATCCTTGTATTCATAACTATGCTTTTACTTATACCTATTATCTTGTAAGCAATTGACAAAAATAAATAAATAAATAAATAAATTCCTGATCATTTTCATATTCTTTTTACAGAGTTTAACAGTTGTTCTTTCACATTCAAATTAATTAAAATCACAGCTGCAGAATTTTTAAATTTTTCTTTATTCTGGCATAAGTACAAAATAAGAACCAGATGGTTTAAGTACAAGATTGCAACTAGGAGACCATGAATTCTAGTTATGCCTTAGGTATTAATCGAGTAGGGTGACTTTGGGTCAGTCCCTCTCTCACACCCCTAAGAAGAACACAAGGGCAAACCACTTCCATAAAACTTGTCAAGAAAATTTCAGGGACTTTTGACAGGAGTCAAGACTGATTCAAAGCTCTCTTGAATAAGAATATCATGTAAAAGGAAAGGGGAAATTAATCCTTCTTCCTCCTTGTCCCTTGTGTTTGGAGAATATATATATATATATTTTAATCCTAAATCCATTGTGTTTTATCACACAGAAGTAAAATGTTATTTATGCAAATAGCCCAGTGAGTAAAATAGGTGTGAAATAATTATCTGTTTCTTTGTATTTGTTATGTGTGCTAAAGGAAGAGATACTGTTTGCCCCGATTGGTTTTGATGCAGTCACATATTTGAGTTCTCACATTGATTATATATTCAGAAATTGCTGCAGTCCTAAACTACTTTACACTTGCCATAGTGAGGTCAAATGAGGAAATCCTTTTGTAAATGCAATGAATAATAATACCTAACATTTTTATTTTGAACCCTTCTGGCTACATAAAAAGTGTTGAACTTTTTGCAAGGTATACAAGAAAAAATATTATAATTTTCATATTCCAAATTTGGAAAATGATGTGTAATGAAAAATGTTGTAGTTTCTTGATGAAGATCATGTTTCTGCAACATATCTGAATTAGATTTTAATCACAAAAAACAATACTAAGAAAGAATGTGTTGAGACTGGTAAAGGTAAAATTACAAAGGGCAACTTAAGCAACTACAAACATCTCTGAATTTCTCCTGTTCTTATAATCCAAACTAGGTCATGAAAATTATTTATATTTTCCTTTGGCCATATTGTATCACATGTTTTACCTTGCACAATGTTCGTATTTTGCAGAAGAATGAATTGCTGTGTTAACAGCCAGATGTGCAGATGGACAAAAAAGATCGAAAAATCTAGTGAGCCCAATTTACCAGTATAATGCCCAATTACAATGGCAGCAAACAACACATGGAATGCTCTAATAAGAAAAACATAGGATTGCAATACATTGCAGTCTTTCTATTGTTTAGTCAGTAGCTGGTAGAAGGCTGGTTTCCTTTTATTTTTTTAACTCTGACTGTATACAATAAACATACATTGGATATAAGAGTATTTAACTTTATAAAAATATTGTGCATATTTGTTTTCCTTTGAAATATGAAATCCAACTTTATATGTGCATAGTGATATTCGAACTTCAGAAGGTAAGCTTGTCAACTAAATTAATAATTCTTATATATATCAAATTCTAGTTCAAACATAACGGCTGTTCCTAGGAATTTATATGTGCATGCCTTTAAGTTGCTGTTGATTTCTGGTGACTGCATGGACTATTTCCTTTAGTTGTTTTTTTTTCCCAAGATTTGAAGAAGTGATCTGCCATTACTTCTTTCCTTGGTTCATCACAAAGCTGACACAGGACCAGAACTGTCAGTTACCTGATTTCTAGTATGATATTTTAACCACTATGCCAATCTGGCTTTTTTCCTAGGAAATATCATCAACGTAACATTTTCTTACTGGCAATGGGGAGAGAGGGAGGGGAGGAGGGAGGGGAGGAAGAATCATTTTAAATGATTATCGGTTATTCTGATTTAAATGTGTGATTTAGAATAAGCATAGAAGTGAGGGAGAATTAGAGTACATAAAGGGAACAAGTTGCAATATGAAAGAAAATTGCCAGTGATTTATTTCTAACTAAAATGGCAAAATTCACTAAAACGTCAAAGTAAATCATCATCTGTCTTTATTTCCTGACTAAAAACTTTACTTATTACTTTATAAGTAGAGCCCCTTTTGAAGTTTGATAAATAAATAAGTAAAGTGGTGAATGTATCTAACACTTCTTCCACCTCCTATTTTTCCCACAACAACAATCCTGTAAAAGTGGCTTGTGCTGAGAAAAAGTTGGCTTTCATGCCTATGGCAGTACTAAAATGTACAGGAGCCATGATGGGACAGTGAGTAGAATGTAGTATTACAGGCTAACTCTGCCCACTGCCAGGAGTTCGATCCTGATTGGCTCAAGGTTGACTCAGCTTTCCATCCTCCAAGGTTGGTAAAACGAGGACCCAGATTGTTGTATGGGAACAATATACTGACAATGTAAACCACTCAGAGAGTGCTGTAAAGTGCTTTTTGTTGCTATTCTCCTTGTTTCTATTTTTGTCATGGTGCTGGGATAAATGTGCTATATTCGTTTTTTTTTAAAGTATCTAGTATGTTGTGGGTGTTGTTTCAGATATGGTCACTGCCAGGTTGGCAGGCTGCCAGCAGTATTTTGGAAACAGTTTTAGCCAATGGGAGAGACAGGGGAAACAGTGGTGAAGAGCAGAACCATGTTTAAATTTATCCAGATGACCAATGGGTGGAATGGTGGCAGATTGAGGCTTTTTTCTTTCTGGAAGCAGAGAACAATTGAGGTTTATTAGAGTCCAGCATCAGATGCTTGTAGTTCAGCTAACAAACAGCACCTGAAATTCAGTGACTTCCAATAAGGGAGAACATTTGTAGTTCAGGGTTGAATAAGGGGTTCTTGATTCTTCCTGAGCTTGTAGACTTTTTGTTACCCAAACTAGGTAACATCATCAGTGCTGCTGATGTAACCTAGTTTGGGTTATGAAATGTAGTGTGAACGGTGGAATGACAGAGGCAACGCAGAAGCAACTTCAGCTTAAACTTTATTTTAACAATAAAGGGTTGCTGCAAGTGCCACGCTAACGGGGAGCCAGTTGGTGGGCAACAGCTGATGCCATTTGACAGCTCCCTTTTATAGTCAGCTGTCAAATGGCATCAGCCAATAGGAACGGTCCACGGTCTTGCTTGAAATGCGGACCAGAGTGAAAACTTCTGCTCAAGTCCTCTCAGAATGCAATATTCCTTTCTCCCTGAATGGAACATGCATAGTCCTTCAAATAACTCAGGCGCTTGCGCAGTCAGCCAGATCTTCTAAGCTCTGATGGTACTGCCAAAGAATGGGACTCCTCTACTTGGCAAAAATTATCTGGTGACAATGGAGCAGTCATCTCAGCTTCAGAAGGCTTGGGGTGCGGAATCGTCGACTGTCCAGGTAGGCTTGCGTCACTGTTGGGTTCATGGTTTTCTTTGGGTGCCGGTGGTCTGGGAGCAGCAAAGACATCTGGAGGGCCACCTGCAGAAGTACTCCAATGCCCCCTTAATTGGTCAACATGGTGGTGCCAAATGCGACTATCTTGCAAGTGGACCCTATATGACTTAGGGCTGGTTACTGCCAAAATTCGACCTGGCAGCCATAAAGGGTGTCCCACATAGTTCCTGGCATAAACCTGGTCATCTTCGGCAAAACTCCTAGCCTGGCTATTGGAGCCCAAAGGTGTGACCGGGGCATAATTTGTATGGAGTCTGTCTAAGGCAACCCATAAGGAATTCAGCTGGGGACATAGGGGGTCGTGTGCTGGATTAGCAGGTACTTAGCAAGTCTGGAGTGCCAATCCACGGGCCCAAGCCTCTCCAGGGCATCTTTGGCAGATCTGACTGCTCTCTCAGCCATACCATTACTGGCTGAAAAGTGCTGTTAGGGCATGCCTGATTCCTTGGTTAGCCAGAAAAACCTTGAATTCTCAGGATGTGAACTGGAGGCCATTATCAGACACAATGGTGTCAGGAAGGCCATGGGTAGCAAACATTCACAGCAGGGCCTTAGTTATAGCTTCTGAAATTGTGGTGGCATTAAGGCTAGCTCTACCCATTTTGAAAAGGAGTCAACCACCACTAGGAATGTTTGCCCATGGAAAGAGCCAGCCAAATCAATATGCAGCCTGGACCATGGAGCCCCTGAATCTTCCCATCTTCCTGGGGTGGCTGCAGTTGGAGATGGTCTGGTGATCTGGCATGTCTGGCAAGCATTTACCCAGCTGGTAATCTGAGCATCCATGCCAGGCCACCAAACATAACTGCGAGCTAAAGCCTTCATCCTGACAATGCCAGGATGACCCTCATGAAGAACTTCCAAGACTGGGCTCTGTAACTGGGGAGGAATAACTACCCTGGTTCTCCAAAGCAAGCAGCCTTGCAAAGAAGACAATTCTTGCTGACAAATTTTAAAAGGCAAGAATTTGGGTGAATAGGGGGCTTTAGGCCACCCCCTTCCCACCCAGTCAAGGACTTGGGAAATTACCTTGTCCTTGGCAGAGTGGGCAGCGATATCAGAAGCGGTGATGGGAAGTTTGAGGTTGTTGATCAGGAACACAGCATTGGTTAGTGCAGGATCCTCCACTGGAGTAGGAAGGGGACAACGATTGAGAGCATCTGCATAGCTGAGGCGGTTGCCTGCTTGATGTGTCAGCGTATAAGAATAGGCCGCCAGAAATACTGTCCACCAGGTCATTCTTGGAGACAAAATCTGAAGCGTTTGTCTGTTGCTGGATAGAAGACCCCAAAAAGGTTTATGGTCTGTAATTAACTCAAAGTGGTTGCCCATAGAGAAACTCATGAAACTTTTTGACCGAAGCAACTGCAGCCAAAGCTTCCTTGTCAATTTGACTGTAGTTGCATTCTGCTGGAGATAATGTTCTGGAGAAAAAAGCAATGGGTACCTCAGAACCATTGGACAGTTTGTGATTTAAAATGGCTCCTATTCCAAAAGGTGAAGGGTCTGCAACTAAGATTAAAGGCAGATTTTTGTTGAATTGAATTAGAATAGCATCAGACGTAAGCAATGATTTGACTGCTTTAAAAGCATAGGCTTCCTTAGATCTCCAATGCCACGAGGATTGTTTGTCCAGGAGCCCATGCAGAGGTTCAGCAGTGGAAGCCTTATGGGGCAAAAATGAGGTGTAAAAGTTAAGGAATCCCAAGAAAGACTGGAGTTCAGTCTTATTAGTTGGAGTGGGCACATCGTGAATTGCTCATAGTTTAGATTCAATTGGGTGAATGCCAGAGGCATCAACTTTGTAGCTCAGAAATTCAACCTGTGGTGTGGCTATAGTGCACTTCTTTTTCTTCAATTTGAGGCCTGCCTTCCTGAAACACTCAAGGACACCTCAGACTCTTTGTAATAACTGAGGCTTGTCAGTGGCAGATATTAAAATGTCATTGAAATAAGGTATTACACCAGGTAATCCTTGAAGCAGCTTCTTCATTAATGACTGAAAAATTCCTGGCTGACTCTGAACTGGAGGTGCCTACACTTGAAAGTGCCCCTGTGAGTTACAATAGTTTGTAGTTCAGCAGCTGTGTCATCAACAGGGAGCTGTTGATAAGCTTTGGACATGTCTAGTTTAGTGAAAATGGTTCCTGGCTCAAAAGAATGCAGCAGGTGCTGGATAACTGGGACTGGATATGTGCAAATATGCAAATATTTGTTTATGGAACATTTATAGTTGTGCAAATCCTCAAGCTGCCATCTTTTTTTATGGGTGTCACTATGGGTGTTTCCCATTTTGCAAAGTTCACAAGCTCCAATATTCCCTGGTTATTAATTTATATTCCCTGTTAATTAATTTATCCAGTTCCTTGTCCAGCTTATGGAGGATTGCAGATGGCATTCTTCAAGGCTTCAAACTGATTGGGACTGCTAGAAGGTCCAAATCAAAGGATATTGGGGTTCCCACGTAACAGTCTAGGCCATCACTGAATACATCAGCATAGTGTTTAAACAAGGCATCCACCTCTGAATTGGCAATAGAGTGGATTCCTCCTATATGAAGGCCAAGGACAGGGAACCAGTCTAACCCGAACAGGCTTGGGAGGGCACCATCCACTACAACCAAAGGCAAGTGATCCTTAAAATTTTGAAAATGAATGAAAAACTTGCCTTTCTGATGACTGGGATGGTTCTGTTTAGGTAGTCCTGTAGGGTTAGGTTGCAGTCTTGAAGCCTCTTCTTTGCCATCTGGGGAAATAGTCATTTCAAGGTGCTCCACAAGATGATGGAGAGTGCTGAGCCAGTGTCTACTTCTATCTTACAAGGCTTTCCTTCTAAAGAAACAGTAACACTGATTTTGTTAGAGCCTTTGTCTGTTGGTTTAGCTGAAAATGCTGAGTTGTCTGAGGTTGCTGTGGCTGGGCAAAAGTCTTTCCTGCCTGACAGATCCTGGCTAAATGACCCTTTCTTTGGCATTTTAGACAAATGGCATTCCTGAACTTTCAGGATGCCCTGAGGTGATTTCCTCCACAGCTTGGACAGATGGGCTGAGATTGTGGAAGTTGATTGGGAACAGACCTGTTTCCCGTCTGACTAGTTATGGGCTGCCTGAGGCGATTTACATCACCAGTTTCGTCAGAGCTTTCCTCAGTAGAGGCTTCATTGTAATGAACGGTTGAGCTGTTCTGGCTGACAGGGTTTCCCTGAATCTCTGCTGCTGAGAGTGTTGACAGTTATGTGGCTTGGGATTCCTCTATTGCTATTTTAAGGGTTAAATCTCCTTTGGCCAGTAGGTGCCTTTGTAACCTTAAGTGCCTGACTCTACAGACTAGCTGATCTAATAACATGTCCGCAAGATAACCTCTAAACCCACAGTGTAAGGCAGCTGTTCCTAAAGCTGCCATATACCCACTGATAGTCTCTCCTTCAGCCTGGGGCCGTCTTCTAAAAGCATGATGCCTGGCAATACGAGAGGGCTTAGGAGAATAATGGTTACATAGGATTTCCTGCAATTCCTCCCATGGAACAGTTTTAATTGATCGTGGTGCCAGCAATGCAGTAACAGTGTCAAACACTGTGGCTCCGCAAAAACTTAAAAAGTATGATATTTTTCCCTTTGGGAAGAAATATAAGCGAAGTCGATAGCGTCAAGGAAGCAGTCGAATCGATTTATGTAAGATTCCCATGTTTCTGCTGTCGGTCTGAAAGATGGGAACACAGAGGTTGAAGTCATCTCAGGCAGCGCTGGATTCTTCTGAGGAGAATTGAAATTCATGCTCAGGAATAGTAACAGTCAGCTCTTAAAGTGACATTCAGCTCGGTAGTGGCTTCGGCTCTTTTTAAGTGACTTGCTCAGCAATTATGCTCGGTTGCCTCTTAGACATATCCCGCCCTCGTCGCCAGTGTAGTGTGAGCAGCAAAATGATAGAGGCAACGCAGAAGCAACTTCAGCTTAAACTTTATTTTAACAATAAAGGGTTGCCGCAAGTGCCATGCTAACAGGGCAGCCAGCTGGCAGGCAACAGCTGACTCCATTTGACAGCTCCATTTTATAGTCAGCTGTCAAATGGCATCGGCCAATGTTATGTACTTGGACATGGGTCGGAGTAAATGGAGACAGCCTCTGAATAGTGACTTTCAGCTCTTTATTAGCATAGTGACTTCTCAAAAAAACAACAGTGAACCCTGCCTTATATAGGCAACCTTTGTGAGAATTGTCCAATAGCAAGCTATGAACGCAAGTACTTTAAACCAATAATAATCCTCTATTAAAGGCCAATCGGATTCCTAAGAACTAGCCAATCCGATCTGGCCGCCTAACAGCCAATCAGAAGTGCAGGGCCAGAACCCTGCACTTAACCTCAAGCTCATACTTTATTAACTATGGTACATACATAGCACCCCTTCCCCCTGGCTTCTTAATTATGGTGTAGTTATATAATCCTTTAAGTAGGATGGTTGTCTTTTAAGTCTTTTGGATTTTCGTTGGACTGGTTGATTGCAATCCTGTTGAGGTAGATTGTTGTTTGGCAGTGTCTCTGCTTCTTGCTCAGGTGCAATTTCTTGTGGTGCAAACAATTCTCCTTCCTGCTCCATTTCTTGAGTCTCACTTGATTCGTCGCTCTCTTCAAGCAGGTTCCCTGGAATGTCTTCTTCTTCTTCTGTACCTCCCCCCCCCTCGGTTTGGTCATGGGGGAGTTGTTGACTGGCCGTTATGAGTCGTGACCGTAATTGGTTGATATGCCATTTCCACAGTCTATTGTCACAGCATTGCACTACGTAGGATTTGGGGCCGGTCACTCGTACTACCGTTGCCTCTATCCATAACGGGTCGCCTGATAAGTTCCGTGCGTAAACGCGGTCTCCTACCTGGAAGGTGCGACAGCGGCCACTGGATCCTATTGGCTTTTCCGGTTCGTAAGCAGGGTGCAACCGGTCGAGGTGGGAATGGAGTCTTCGTCCCATCAGTAGTTCTGCGGGAGTTCTGCCGGTGACGCTATGTTGTTGCAAAAAGAGAATTTGGTTGACTTTGTCATCGATATTGTCATAGTCCATTTTTGCAAAGTCTTTTTAACAAATTGGACCATGCGTTCCGCTCCCAGGGTGCGCAGGCGAGGTGAGCGCATGGCAGATGCCGCGGTCAGCGAGGTACTGCTCGAACATCAATGCCGTGAACTGTGGCCCGTTATCAGACAATCAGGCAATCCGTGGGTTGCAAAGAGTCTATTTAGGATCTTAATTACTGCCTCAGAAGTTGTGGCCGTCATACGATGAACTTCTAACCAATTGGAATATGCGTCGACTGTCAGCAGGAAGGTATATCCTTTGGTTGGCCCTGCGAAATCCAGGTGGATTCTGGACCAGGGTCCAAAAGGCATTTCCCATTCAGTAGTCATGGCTTTTGGTGGGGCGTTGCTGGCTTGTTGGCAACTGATACACGCTTTAACCCACTGCTCGATTTGCCGGTCCATGCCTGGCCACCATGCGTAGCTTCGTGCGAGTGCTTTCATCCGCACAATGCCGGGGTGGCCCTCGTGCAGGGTTTGTAGTAGCGTCTTCCGGAGTCGTTCTGGGACAACGACTCTATTGCCCCAGATGAGACAGCCTTTTTGTGAAAAAAAGTTCAGTCTGTCTTGCTTTAAATGGTGCGAAGTCATCTGGGACTTGGTCCAATGGCCATCTGCATTCTACCCAGCCTAGGACTCGAGCTAGGGTGTGGTCTCGTTTGGTTTCTCTCGCGATGTCTCGGGTGGTCATAGGCGGCGAGTTGAGTGTTTCGATCTGCAACGTGGTTGCCATTGGTGCCGGATCATCGAGAGTATCTGGAAGCGGTGCTCGGCTTAATGTGTCAGCGTGGGGAATGGCTTTCCCCGGGCGATATCGAAGGCGATAATTATAAGCAGCGAGGAATTCTGACCATCGGGTCATTCTAGGAGATAATATGTAGGAGGTTGGCTTGTCCCCGGCTATTATCCCTTGCAACGGTTTGTGGTCAGTTATAATGGTGAATGTCCTTCCATACACATATTCATGAAATTTCTTTACAGCTGCAACGATTGCGAGAGCTTCTTTATCAATTTGTCCATAGTTCCGCTCTGCATGTGAAAGAGTCTTCGAAAAGTATGCAACAGGGGCTTCGTTCCCATTAGGCAGTACATGACTCAAAATGGTGTCCACCCCGAAAGGCGATGCATCGCAGGTTATAACTAATGGTAAAGTCT
Source organism: Hydrophis major (assembly GCA_033807585.1). Taxonomy (NCBI): domain Eukaryota; kingdom Metazoa; phylum Chordata; class Lepidosauria; order Squamata; family Elapidae; genus Hydrophis; species Hydrophis major. The sequence goes on from CM066329.1 coordinate 162,125,062, forward strand.
CGTTATACTGCATAAGTACAGAGTCAGATGTGAGCAGTTCTTTAACATTCCAGAACGCTTGTTCTTCCCGGTAACCCCATACCCACAATGCTTTTTTATCTAATAACCGGTGTAATGGTTCAGCAACAGTCGCCTTATGCGGTAAAAATACATTATAAAAATTAATGAGGCCTAAGAATGCCTGGAGATTGGTCTTGTTACGTGGCCTGGGGGCATTTTTTATCGCCTTTAATTTACTTTCGGGAGGGTGGATGCCCTGGCTATCAATCCTGTACCCTAGAAACTCAACACTGTCAGTATATAAATGACATTTGTTTTTTTTCACCTTAAGTCCTGTCTCTTGGAATTTTTTAAGAACACTTTTCAAACGATCCTGCAAGATTTTTTTGGTAGGGGCTGCAATTAATACGTCATCAAAATACGGAACCACGACCTTGATTCCCTGTAACAACCTTTCCATGAGGCTTTGGAATATCCCCGGGGCTACACTAACCCCAAATTGCAATCGAGTATATTTAAAAGCACCTCTGTGCGTTACAATTGTTTGGGGCTGAGCTGTCTTTTCATCCACTGGTAGTTGTTGATAAGCTTGAGCTAAATCTAATTTAGCGAAAACCTTTCCGCCCCCCAAGGAGTGGAGGAGGTGCTGCACCACCAGAACTGGATATGCATTCTGCTGTAGGGCGTGGTTTAAAGTGGCCCAGTAGTCCCCACAAATTCGGATTGACCCATCTGGCTTAATGGGCATTACAATAGGGGTTTCCCATGGAGAGTGATCGATGGGCTTCAACACCCCTTGAGCAATTAACTTATCGAGTTGTTCGTCGATCTTAGCTTTAAGAGCGAATGGAACTCGACGGGGCTTCAAGCAAATTGGAGCTACTTTTGGATCTAAACTAAATGAGATTGGGGTCCCCTTATACTCGCCTAAACGGTCCGCAAAGACGTCACTGAACTCAGAAAGAAGGTCTTCCTCCCACTCACAACCACCAACTCGGTTCACGCCGGCCACCTCGATGCCTAGTGGCGCGAACCATTGGAGCCCTAATAGACTAGGCCTATCTCTATCGATGATCGTTAGAGGTAAGTACTCTGTATGTTTTTTGAAGGAGACTCGGACTCGGCAGGACCCGACCACAGGGATTCGATTTCCTTGGTAGTCCTTGAGGATGAGGCATTGAAATTGGAGGTCTTGGCGTTGGATTGTAGGGAAAAGCTGCTTGAGTGTCTTCCAAGACACCATCGAGAGGGACGATCCCGAGTCGACCTCCATGTGGCAAGGCTGGTTCTCGATGGCTACCATGACTCTAATTTTCTTAGTGTCCATGACTGAGGCGTGACCTATAGTGATAGTATGGTGAGCCTCTTCTTTTTGCAAAGCTCGATTTCTGTAGGAGTGATTTACTGGCTGTCACCTTACAGGACGGTTTCCTGTCGATTGGCAATAGTTGGCCCCTTTTGAGGCCTGGCTAGGTCCTGGTAAGCTGTGGCAGACCCGGCTGATGTGGCCTCGTTTCCTGCACTCATGGCAGAGTGCGTTGCGGAATTTGCATTCAGCCCTAGCATGGTTTGCTCCACAGCCAGCGTAAGGGCGTAAGGGCTTTGGGCGAGGGTCCCGGTCAGACCGCAGTCGATGGACCCCTTCTTCGTCGCTTCCTGATGATGAAGAGAGGTCTTTGTGGTGCGTCGTCACGAGCTGTCCTTCAGACTTGGATAAAATGTCACTTGTCGGTGGTGGTACCGGAGTGCGGCTTTGCCGTAGTTGTGCAGCTGACTTTTTGGTCGCCTCTGCAGCCGTGGCTTCAGCGATGGCGTCAGCAAGGCTGATGTCACCTTTCGCCATCAGCTTGCTTTGCATGCCTAGTGCATCTAATCCCAGAATTACTCGGTCTCTTAGTGTTCCTTCTAAATCGGCGAACCCGCAGAGGCCTCCTAAATTTCGGATGTCTGCCACGAAATCGGCCACGCTCTCTCCTTTTCGCTGGTTCCTTTGATAAAACTCGTGGCGTCTCACGAGTGTAGGCACGGTTGGTGCATAATGATCTCTCAGGATGGGTTCAAGGTCATCCCAGCTCATGGCTTTCACTTCTCGAGGTTTGGCGAGTGCTTTTGCCATTTTAAAAACAGCCGGGCCGCAGTGCGTCAGGAACAGTGCCTGCTTTTTTGCTGGCGTGGCGTCCTTCAAATTATTCGTCTCAAGAAACATTTGGAAGCAATCCATGTAGGATTGCCAATCCTCTTGGTTTGGATTGAACGGAGCGGGTGGTATGATGCTGCTGGACATGGTTCCGTTGTTGGTGTAGTCTTCCACGTGCTCGGTCTTGCTTCCTGACTTCTTAGGTTCAGACGTCTCCAAATCCCATCCTCGTCGCCAGTGTTATGTACTTGTACATGGGTCGGAGTAAATGGAGACAGCCTCTGAATAGTGACTTTCAGCTCTTTATTAGCATAGTGACTTCTCAAAAAAACAACAGTGAACCCTGCCTTATATAGGCAACCTTTGTGAGAATTGTCCAATAGCGAGCTATGAACGCAAGTACTTTAAACCAATAATAATCCTCTGTTAAGGGCCAATCGGATTCCTAAGAACTAGCCAATCCGATCTGGCCACCTAACAGCCAATCAGAAGTGCAGGGCCAGAACCCTGCACTTAACCTCAAGCTCATACTTTATTAACTATGGTACATACATAACAGGAACGGTCCGTGCTCTTGCTGGAACCACGGACCAGAGTGAAAACTTCTGCTCAAGTCCTCTCAGAACGCAATATGAAATGTAAGAAAACAAACAAGCTCAGAGAAGCACCAAGGACCCCTCTTTCAGTAGCTTGCTAGAAGAATGGCCAGAGAGCAGTGGTTCTGTTTCCACCCATTTAAGGGACAGCACTTGAGACAAAATAAACTCTAATTGGGGTAGTTTGGCACAGCAAAGTGGCAGTGGCTAAAGCATGAGAGCAGGAGTCTTTCGGGAACAGAGGTCATGTTTTAAAAATGTCCAAATCAAGAATGAAAACAAACATAAAATATAAAACACTGAACTAAGGAATCATCAGTATAAAATCAAGTCAGTAACAGTTAATAAGAGAATTAAAACTAGTTAAATAGCATTAAATTGCTGCTAAAGAGCTATTTATGCAGAATATAATGCTCTGTTTTTATTTTGTTCACCTACATAACAGAGATCTGAAGAATCATGTATTTCTAAAAAAATGAGTATGCTTATTATTACTTTTTTAGCTTATTTTTAGATGGTATGAGGGATTAAATAATATGTTTATGTAACAATATAAATACTTCAATTTAAACACTTTCTTTTGGGGCTGACAGCTGCTGAATGCATGACTCATATCTCTCCTGTGTGTTTCCTAACTGGAGAAGGATGCATCAGATGTTCACAAAATCTTGAATGTCACTTATTGTGTTCTCAGCTTATTCACTGTATTTTTGATGGTGTACCAACCAAATTGTGTGAGAAGCTGCTTTTCAGAAGCTGAAGTCCTTTCACTCATCATAAGGATCAAATGCAGTAAAGCTTAGGGCTAGCTCAGTTTAATTGAGTGAAATATTGTATTATTACTGGTAGTGATCATATCTAAAGCAGTAATGAGATATGTGGCACATTCTTGGAATTAAAAAAAAGACTTCAAGAGGTCAATGTAACTTCTCATTTATAGAGAAGCTATAGGAAATATCTCATTTCCAGTCCTGCATACCTGTCATAAACATTTCTCTACTTCCATCGTTGTTTTGTGAGATTCTGCCTAACTCTTTTGAGAAGAACTTTTGTACTGCTTGAAAACATCATTCTAAATTTAAAGGTATGGTCTTCCTGCCAATGCAGTCCCTTCCTTTCATCTCCCCAAACAACATTACCAACATCCATTCTGGCGAAGAATTGTAAAATGCAGCCTAATGTATCAACTTGGAGAAGGATGACAAGCATTCATGGTTAGCAGACCTAAAGCACTATCTCATGTTGCCATGGCAACATGCAGGGCAACATGCCTATCAGTTTTTCCATCTGTGATCATCTGCCAAAGCAAAAATTAAAAAGAAGATTAAGCTACAAAGTACAGGTCCCCTCATAAAACAGTTATCACGGTGGACATGGCCTAGTACAAAATATTCATTTAGCAAAATGCAGATAATGGTAGTTACTTTCAACCCCTCCAGTTAGCATTCCCAGACTGATCCTCATCACATTAGCTTTCCTTTTATCTTGTCTTCTTTTTTTCCCTGGAAGATTGGCCCACTTTCTACATAATCATTACTGATGGTAAATTAATATTTGAATCTATGTATTTATTTAGTTCAGAATTTTAACAATTTTAATAGAATAGAATAGAATAGAATAGAATAGAATAGAATAGAATAGAATAGAATAGAATAGAATTATTTATTGGCCAAGTGTGATTGGACACACAAGGAATTTGTCTTGGTGCAAATGCTCTCAGTATACATCGAAGAAAAGATACATTCGTCAAGAGTCAAGAATCATAAGGTACAACACTTAATAATAGTCATAGGGTACAATAAGCAATCAAATCATACTAGGGAACGTCAATATAGATTGTAAGGATACAAGCTACAAAGTTACAGTCATACAGTCACAAGTGGGAGTATTCATATTCCCAATTCTGTTCCTATTCATATTCCCAGTTCTGAATTCCCAGTTCTGTTCCTCATATTCCTAGTTCTGTTCCTATCGTCTGATGAGCGATAAAGCAATTGAAAAGACAATAAAAACTGCAAAAGATGATGTAGAAAAACTACATTCCCAATGAAAAGAATGGCAAAATATTAATGTGCTTTAAGGTTGAGTGGAGGATAATTTAACAGCCAAAAAAGGAAGTCAGCTTTATATCTGCTGATTAATCAGTAACAGGGCATAACAATAGGACTTAAACTTGCAGTATATACAGCCCCATAGTGCTTTACAGCACTCTTTGGTTTACATAGTCAGATATTGCCCCCAACAATCTGAGTCCTCATTTTACCAACCTCAGAAGGATGTAAGGCTGAGCCAACCTCAAGTCATTAGAATCAAACTCCAGGTTGTGGGCAGAGTAACCTGTATTTTTCCTTCTTATGGTTCTTTACCTTTAATTTATACTGACTTGAACTAAGAAATCTTTGACATACAGGAAGCCTTCATACAGGAAGCTCCTTTGACAGCCTTTCAAAAATAGAACTGTGCTGTGCAAAATAAGATGCCTGGCTCTCCTACCTCAAGAAAAATACAACCAGTCATGAGAGTAAACAGAAATCCTAAAGCAAGGAGTTATGGATATTTCCTGCCACAACAGAGGAAGCATACTTCCTTGTTTCTACCAGCTTTCTTCTAATTTATATCGTTAACTGGATTCAACTTTACAGTTGCCTGATACTTAAATTAAGCATGACTGAAAAATATGTGGGATATGTACATTAGAGGGCTTTTGTTTTGTAAATATTTATAAGGTTCCAAATAAAATGACCACATTAGTCTTATTACGGTTATAGTGGTGTGAGAGAACTTTATCCTAAATCTTTGCTGCTTCTTCTTTTTTTTTTTTTACAGATGGCTACACAATTGATGATATTCAATTTTACTGGCGCGGTGGTGATAATGCAGTTACAGGAGTGACAAAGATTGAACTGCCACAGTTCTCTATAGTGGATTACCAACTTATCACCAAGAAGGCTAAATTCTCAACAGGTTTGTGAGGATATTGAGAAAGAGAAAGCTTCTCCAATGTAAAGCTGTTTAAACTGTTTTAATATCACCCAATGGTGAACTGCAGGGATGGGATTCTACCAGTTGGCACCTATTTGCTAGAACCACTTGTTAACATTCTAAGCAGTTTGGAGAACCTGTTGTTAGAAGAAATAACTGGACTAATCCTGTAAGGAAAGCAGGAAGGAAACATTACAGAAACTGCCTCTCCATTAACCCTTATTACATTAACCCTTATTACATTCTTGGTAGGACTAGACTTCCTGTCTCAGGAACTTCTCTGGACTTTTGTCCCCTCCTTTGCTGGTACTTTGCTTGTGTGGAGTGACCATTTAAACTTACAATGTCACTGAACAAAGTGACTTATGACCATTTTTCACACTTACAACTGTTGCAGTATCCCCACAGTCTTGAGAGGCCAGGCAAGGAGATGCATGCCTCAATGTGAGTGATATTGAGTTGGCCACACCCAGCCAATAACATGACCACCAAGCCATGCCCACCAACTAAGCCATGCCCACAGAACCAGTTGTTAAAAAATTTGAATCCCACCCCTGGTGAACTGCATGGTTTACAAAGTAATTTGGGCTTTCAACTAACTCTGGACATATTAATTGGTGTATTACATCCATTTGTTATGGATTGAAATTTCCATAGCTTCTACCCAACATGGACAATAGCATTTGTTCTCTAAATATAGCTATGAAGTAGGAAGCAGTCTGAAGTTTCAATTCTCTGCAAGTTTTCCCACAAATTAATTTTACTGAAACAACAGATTTATTTCTGAATAAACATGCATAGGGTTGGCTTGTGTAAATAGTACATCCTGAAGTTAATCAATAGTTATGTAAAGATGTGCCAGGGAAAGGACCTAGTACTTATTGGCAACTCTTTAAAGCAATTGTGTCTTTTTCCAGGACAACTACAGATGGCAACTATGCAGTTGAGACAAAAGATGCAGATGCTTTAAAATGTTGTGAATTATGCTTGGTTCACATCTTTTAGAGTTCTGAAGAGTTTCTTGGAATTAGATACATAGTGTTGCAGAGCCACAGAAAATAACTTTATATGCCTTATTCATCACTTTCTAAAGAACAGTTAACAGTCCAAGCTAATAAACTATTTTCTGTCTTCTAGAGGTATTCTCCTCTCAAAGCTTAGTAGAAAAACCATCAATTTTATCCAGGCATTTTCATTATTGTAAAATATACTATCCCATTCCACTCTTTAATGGCTCCCTATAAAGTAGTCATTAGCTGCCCTCTATTCTATTATTCAGACATCTAAATCTATTGGAGTTGGATTATTTATTTATTTATTTATTTTGATAAGCAGTCCTGGGCAGAACAAGAAATTACTACATAATGTATGACTGAGAAATAACTTTACAGATTGCCAATCAAACCAGATCATAATTATTATTTTTATATGTTGCAAATCTGTAGAATACAGCCTTTGGTTTGTTCTTAAAACAGAGTGCAAAGCTTTGAAAGTAGCAGCATTAGAAACTCCATTTGAGACCTGAGTTGGACTCTTGAGGGAAGTTTAGATCCGGACAATTTATGAGATTCAATTTCTGTGTTTTCACTTGCCATGCCTTTTTATATTTTCCTACAAATTTCTTTGCTTTTTCATATGACTATGCAGAGTCTGTTTATTATAACTGTGCAGTGTTTTAGATTTGATACTGAAAAATACTCCAGAGTACATAGGAATGTGAATGGGACATATTTCTGGCATATCCTTATTGCAGCTGTGTTGAACTATGGTTGTTGTGCATGTTATTCATATGTTAGTAGTGTGTGTTTGTGTGCATGTGCCTGTGTGTGATACAGAAAAATGTGTCATGCTACTTACCCTCCTCTCAAGGTAAGTACTGTTAAGTCAAGTGCAGAAATAGAATTAAAAATAATAAATCAAAGAAATTAAAGCCATGAGTTAAGAATAAGAAAGTAAATAAATCTGATTTATGCAAACAACTTTCACAAGAACGTTTCATATTTTCACTGTATCTTTATACATTTTTCCATCCTGGCAAAATATCCTAACTTCTACCACTTCCATATTCTGATTCATTTATTGTCTTTGTTCTTCAAATTTCACATTTTTTTAAGGTTCCCCCCTAACTTCATACAGCCATAGTTTCCTTTGTCTTCCCTTTCTTCTTAACCATTCACTTTTCCTTTATATACTGTATCTGTTTTACAAATAGATTGTCATTCACTCTCTTATGTGACCAAACCATCTCAGTGTATTTATTTGCTCTTTATTTCTTTTGTTTTCTATGCACATTCATTCAGCAGGCCTAGATTCTTGACTTAATTTTCAAATCTGCATTCCTTGTTGCTTTATACACTCTAAATTACATTTACTGCAAATCATTGAGATTTGAACCAATGACATGGCATCACCTGTATACAGTATACATTCATTGGAAGGGAGGGGGGTAGATTTCACATGCTTCCCAACCTCCGTGTAAGCTTCCCACAAGAAAAATCAATGGAGAAGCCAGCAAGAAGTCAGAAGTCATTCCTATTCCCACTGCTTTTTTTCTCAGCATCGTCATTCTGTTTCTCTGTTTAAGTAAGGAAATACCTCTGAAAGGATAACACAGCCAGTCATAGGTTGTCTAGTATAAAATAAACTACATTTTTGAAGGAGAAAAACTGGCAAAGCCAGGAAAAGGTGTTAAAAGATACATGAATATGTGTGTGTGTTTGTGTGTGTGTGTGTGTGAGAGAGAGAGAGAGAGAGAGAGAGAGAGGAAGAAAGGGGGGAAAGAGGGAGAAAGACTGTTGAAGAACAAATATGTGATCTGCAAACTGATTGCCAAACATACAACCACATTATTCTTTCAAAATTTTTATTTTAGTTCTTGTACTCTTTTTTATTTGTTTATTCAAGATTTCAAAACATTTTTAAAAAGAGAAACAATTTCTCACATTTTACAGCGTTGTCATAACAGTGTGCATAATCTTTAGTGACAATTTGATTCATTCATTTACTACAAATCTACTGCTTGTTTACTAAGTCCTTACTTATTGTATTATTAAATTACTGTATTTATTTATTTACATTACTTTACATATATACATATTTACATACACATATCATATATGTCATTCTTCTTTAGAGTTTATTTGGTCATTTTCATTAAATATCTTTCCTTTTTTTTGCCAATTACCGTATATTGGATATATATATTTAGGCTATATTGGCTATATTGGCCATATATTCCATATTATAAAAAATCTTCTTCCTTATTTTTTAATAGCATGGTTAATCTAATCATTTCTGCGCATTGGTGAATTTTGTTGATTACTGTCAAATCTGTGGGTACTGCTGTCAATTTCCAATTTTGGGCAAAAGCTATCCTTGCAGCTGTTATAATGTGTAGTATTAGATGCCGATGCTTCTTGTCCCATGTCGGTATTGACATTCCCAGTAAGAAAGTCTCTGGTTTAAACTTAATCTTTTGTTCTATCAACTCTTCTAGACATGCCTGCATCTTGAGCCAGTACTTTCATGCTTGGGGACACGTCCACCACATGTGAAAATACGTTCTCTGGCTATGGTTGCACTTCCAACATTTAGCAGACAGGTTAGGAAACATTCTAGCTAGTCTCGTTGGTGGAAGGTGCCAAAGATAAAACATTTTATAGATATTTTCCTTGTAGGGAACTGACAAAATTAATTTATAATTAATTTGCCATATTCGTTCCCGTTGTTCTAGATCAATACTGCAGCCAAAATTTTTGGCCCATGTTATCATATTCTCCTTAACCATTTCCTCTTCCATTTTAAATTCCAATAAGCAATCATACGTTTTAGTAATCATCTTTTGTTCACATCCTTGCAATATTTTATCTAATTCCTGAACAGTATTATAAAATCCAAATTGTTCCTTATCTTTTTTATATCTTGTTTGAATTTGAACATAAGGCCACCACCCTATTTCAGTTCCTTGTGTTTTTAGTTGTGTCTCTATTTTTAGGTCACCTTCATCCATTATAAGTTCCTTATTTTTTATTGTTTTATTCAAATCCATAGCATTGAGCTATATTAGTGCCTCCATTGGAGATAGTCAGAGAGGTATGTTCGCATAGTGGTTTCTTTTGATGTTTTTCCCATACATGTAAAAGGTATTTCTTATCTAGTGTCTTTGAAAATAATTGTGACATCTGTTTTTCTCATCCCAAAAAAATGTGTGCCAGCCCAACTGTTAAATTGAAGCCTTCTATTGTCAGTATTCTTTTGTCTATCAGGTTAATCCAATCTTTAATACAAATACTAACTGCAGTCTGATAGTATAACTCAAAGTCTGGGAGAGTCAGTCCTCCCTTGCTTCTACTCTCCTGATTAGTTTATATTTTACTCTTGCTTTTTTCTTTTGCCAGATAAATTTGCCCCTCTTCTCCCCCACCTTGCACAATTTTGTCCAGTCAGAGAATTACTTGTAGGAGATTTGTGTTTGACCTCCCCTCCCTCAGGCTCAGCCTAATCATCTCCTACATTACCTGCATTTTCTCTGCCTCTTTCAGTCTTTGCTCTCTTTATCTATATTCCTTGTAAATCTCTTTTTTCTCTATGCAGATATTATACAATTCTTTTCTGTCATATTCATTTTAGCAGCAATCTTACTTTAACTTTTTTTTTTGCATTTACAACACTTCATCATTCCACCAGGCAATTTTTCTTTTTAGCATATCTTTTCTCATAACTCCATACACATCTATGGCATTAGGCAGCATAATTTTTTTTCAGTCTGTTCAAAGCAGCTTCCACATCCATTTGCATCACTTCCACTTAATATCCATTCTGTCAGAAAATTTAATTTAATTTCCAACTGGACCTGTCTTTAGTTTTCATGCAGTCATTCTACTTTCATGAAAATTTCCTTCTCTTCTTTAAATGTCATTTTTTTTCCTTAGTAAATTTACTAAAATAATAACCCTGTTCACACTGAGAACCTCAGAATAGAATAGAATAGAATAGAATAGAATAGAATAGAATAGAATAGAATAGAATAGAATAGAATAACAGAGTTGGAAGGCACCTTGGAGATCTTCTAGTCCAACCCCCTGCTTTGGCAGAAAACCCTATACCATTTCAGACAAATGTTTATTCAACCTCTTCTTAAAATTTCCAGTGTTGGAGCATTTACAACTTCTGGAGGCAAGTTATTATCCTTGAGACCTTCACCAGTTCTCTCAAACTTTCACTAAAATTAAATTTCAATGATCATCCTCGTTCACTGTTCAGTATTCACTATAGTTTAACATGAAAGTATCACCAACCTATGGATTCCTATTCCTCATAGACATTTTGTAACAATTTGGATGTCAAAATAGTTTCTAAAATGTATATTCTACCCTTTTATTCATAATTAAACTCTCACTTTCACTTTCCCACATGCATGCATTTAATCTAGTCCATGGCATGACCATTTCTTTCAGATCTACTAATCCTTCCCCATACTTTTAATTTTACAAATATACAACTTAAATTTTTCATCCTTTCCTTTGGAAATTCATGTTCTTTCTCACTACCTCTTTTACACACCAAGTCACTATTTTCCATATTCTATAGTTATCAGCAGAATAACCCATAGAGATTGACTTCTGATATACTTCTTGGCCAGTCAAGGCTTTCAGCTACCAAAGTATTTCTAGGTTAAGAATCTTAGCCTGTAAAAATAGCATAAGCATACCGGGTGTTGATTACACATGTGACCAAATAAATAACACTACATATAGTAGTCTTCACTTTTTCTTTATTATTAAAAAGTGTTCTATGAAAGCTATGACTAAGTACTGTTGCCACATCTCGCCCATTTGAATAAGCAGGCAGTGTACATACCCTCAAGGTGCAAATTCGCTGCATCTGTTTGTTGCCTTTTGAAAAGTTCTTTAGGTATAAGTTAAGATGCGTAGGTTCTTTCTTAAGTTAATGACATTTTCATCTCAATAGCCACAATAGTCTGGAATTGTCTGTTTACATGATACTGATTTTTAAACAGCATTTGAAAACCTTTTGTTTTTATTCTAGGTTACTATCCCAGGTTGTCCCTATGTTTTAAACTTAAGAGAAACATTGGCTATTTCATTCTGCAGACTTACATGCCTTCCATTCTGATCACTATTCTGTCTTGGGTATCATTCTGGATTAATTATGATGCATCAGCTGCAAGGGTGGCTTTAGGTAGGTATTTTTTTTATTTATTCACATTGAATAAGTTAACTATACAAACATACTTAGATTGCATGATTGTATGAGTGAAAATTTCCTGTTGGCCAGCATTTGCACTTAAGTAAATTGGTTCAAAGTTATCTAAAGTAGTTAAATGAAATGTGAACTCATCTGGACTACATGAAATGTACTCTGGTGTGATGCAGCATTATCACAGAGTTTCATTGCAACTTCAGTTTAAGATTCCATGTTTGACTAATTATATTGCAGCTGAAAAATAAACATGTTCTCTTGTAAATTAAATACACAGAAATACACAAACTGCATTTTGTTCTAATCCTGATCACTTTAACAGTATTGCATTATGTTATTGATCATGTAAAATTTTTTATTGGATTCCTTATTGCATTTGAGTGATTTTATCACTTAAATTACAAAGGAAACTTGCATATTTCACGGAGGGAACATCAACTTCAGATAAAAAGCCCTAGACCTGACTAAGTAATAAGGCTGAAAAGACTCCTATTCAAATTCAACTGCCAGCTATGAGACAAAAAAACAAGAATTATTCTTAGAGAAAACATCAATTAGCCAAGCAAAATCAGCAGATCTGAATAATAAGATGCCGCCTTAAAGAACTGGCCTATCTGACCTTCCTTTCCCTTCCAACCCTAAGCCCTTGTCTGTCTTGTCTATTTGCTTTATATCTGAAGGCAACCTCTCCCTATCTTAAAACTGCTGTGAATGGTGTGGGAGTTAAAGATAGTTTGAAAAGGGAATTGAAGATATAATAAATATGGCTTCTGACCCACCCAAAACCTGAGGTGCTGCTGCTCATCAGGAGAAATAATACTGAATTAGACCTATATGCTAATTCAGTAGAAGGGTAGTTTCTGATTCAATAGAAGGTAGCTTCTAGAATTTCTTACCCAAGAATACTGTAAGATTCAAGTGCCCCTTTCTTATAGTCATTATCAGATGAACATAAAACAATACTCTACCTAGTAGAATAGAGTAACTGTGAGAGGGATCTTGGAATCTTAGTGGCCACCCAGCTAAATATGAGCCAGCAGTATGCAGCAGCAGCCAAAAAAGCTAATGCAATCCTAAGTTGCATTAACAGAGGGATACAATCAAGATCAAGTGAGGTACTAATACCACCCTATAAAGCCTTAGTAAGACCACACCTAGAGTACTGCATCCAATATTGGTCACCACATTATAAAAAAGATGTTGAGGCTCTAGAAAAAGTACAGGGAAGAGCAACCAGGATGATTAGGGGACTGGAGGCTAAAACATACAACAAACAGTTGCAGGAAATGGGCTTGGCTAGTCTAGTGAAGAGAAGGACCAGGGGAGACATGATAGCAGTCTTCCAGTATTTGAGGGGATGCCACAGAGAGGAAGAGGTCAAGCTATTTTTTAAAGCACCTGTAGACCAGACAAGGAACAATAGATGGAAACTGAACAAGGACAGATTTAACCTGGAAATAAGGAGAAACTTTCTGATAGTGAGAATGATCAACCAATGGAACAGCTTGCCCTCAGAAGTTGTGGGAGTGTCATCACTTGAGACTTTCAAGAGAGATTGGACTACCATTTGTCAGAAATGGTATAGGGTCTCCCGCTTGGATGGGGGGGTTGGACCAGATGACCTACAAGGTCCCTTCCAACTCTGATTATCTGTTTATCTGTTTAAGAGTTAAGTTGTTTTTTGCTAATTTCTGTTTCAAATTCTACAAGTTACAAAATTTGCCAAAGATAATCCTTTAAAGAATAATTGCCAGGAGTTATATGCTTAGGTATTATTGTCCTGTTGCTATTTTAGGTTTATTACTTATGAATAACATTTCCTTGTTATGCAGGCAAGAAATCTCACAGATGCTTGCTGTTATTTTGAATCTGTCAGGACTGAGGGGAACTATATTCAGTACAATCTAGGATGCATTGTCCATATAATATCTGAAAGCTGGTTTGGTTTCTGGCAGAGGACCCGAGATTGAGGAAGACACATACTCCCTATAGGGATGAAGAGAAATTTTATATCTTATACCAATAAATAAATATTTGTCTGACCTATTCATATATTTAATGCTATCTTCTATTTTCTGGTGAGATAAAATGTAGCTAGATTATATCTCAGATCAGAATACACAGACTTTTGTTTTGTAGGGATTTTTTACTTTTTTCAGCTACTTATTTGTCCAGATATTTTAAATTAAATTGTATTTAATGTTGTTTTTTGTCTCACTTGGTGTGCATTTCAATTTTAGAATATTTTACTACACTTAATATTTAACCTTGCTGGTTCTTTGGGATTAAGGTACCATTTATAAATTTAAAAATAAATGAAATAGTTGTTTTTTATTGATTCTATTTCTGTTTCAAGACCATGAAATGGTACACACAGTAATCCTTCAATTTCAGTTCAAAATAATTTAAGAGGCAGCAAAAATACTGAAATCAATATGTACTTTAGCACTTAGCAATAGCACTTAGACTTATATACCACTTTACAGTGCTGTACAGCCCTCTCTAAGTGGTTTACAGAGTCAGTATATTGCCCAACAATTTGGGTCCTCATTTTACCCACCTCAGAAGGATGGAAGGCTGAGTCAGCTTTGACCTTGGTGAGATTTGAACTGCTAAATTGCAGGCAGGCAGCAGAAGTAGCCTGAAGTATTGCAATCTAACCACTGTGCTACCATAGTTCATTTTGTCCTGAGTTGGGTTTCCCAGATCCTAATCTAACCATGGCAATCATATCATTGCAGACAATTCAGACATTTGAGTGACTCTTCCCAACAAAACTGTTTTTCAAGAAAGTTCGGATTTTTTTACACAGCTTTAATATATGTTGCAGTTTTGCAGTTTAAAAATAATATATGTAAATTTCTCTGTTTATTTTGTAATGAATCCTTGAATTTTATTAGAATTGTTTTTTGTTCTGCCTCTTCCAATACATCCAAAGATCCAAATCCACCAGTGGTGTATGCCTTAATAGCTTATAAGAAGAAATATTACTATAATGTAATACATGTTAAACATACTGTCAACTGTTCCTTCAATGCAAGAATCCATGAGTTCCATTTCAAACTCCTAAACTATAAACAAGATATTTTTTTCTGACAATCAAACCAAACATATCCAACCAGAAAACAACACATAAAAATATCTTAACTATAACAAATATGAAATGGAAAAACAGCAGCCTCCATCCTGCCTGTGGTAACATCTCTGTTTAACAAATCATCAGAGAAGGAACTTTCCTTGAGCTCAATTTATCCCAAATTTGCATCATTTTTGTGCATAATTGATGTAAATGCTGTCATTTGCAGTAAAACTTCAATTTAATTGACACAACCTCAGTTTACCAAGCATTACTCTATTAAATGGCAGTAACTTCATTCATTGTAACTGAACCATTAAACCAAAATTTTACTGCATTTCCTTGATGTTGGTATGCATAATTAATATACTTAAAATTTTCTCAGCACCACCTCAACAAAATCAAACAATGAAAGCACAAGGAATGTAGGAAGCTTCTTTTTACTCCTCTCTCATTTTCTGGATATACCCAAGTTGCACCCTATACTACAATGACCTTTGCACATTAACAGGAAAAATACATATATGCCTATACACAGATAAACTGAGGAAACATAAATTCATACTAAATTGGGGTTTTGTGATGTTTTACAGGGATTACAACAGTGCTGACAATGACAACCATTAATACCCATCTGCGAGAAACACTACCCAAAATTCCCTACGTGAAAGCCATTGACATGTATCTGATGGGCTGCTTTGTCTTTGTATTCATGGCTCTTCTGGAGTATGCCTTTGTGAACTACATCTTTTTTGGGAAGGGACCACAGCACCAGAAGAAAGCAGCAGAAAGAGCTGCCAGTGCTAACAATGAAAAATTACGAATGGATGTCAACAAGGTATATTGAAATTGGAAGTTTATAGAGTGTCCTCTCCCAGTTGCAATGTTAGATAATTCATTTTCTTCCTTATAGGCCTTTCAGAAGCAATAGTGTCTGCCAAACAAGTCACATAGGAATAAGAGAATAACATCTTGGCTTTTAAGATAGGGTTTTCCAGATGATCAGAAGCTCCAATGCAATGAAAATGTACCCTTATTTATAGCTGGAGGATTGTCCAGTCTAATGAAAATATAAATGAAAACTGATCTACAGTTTTTCATTACATAAGAGGTCAAATAAGCCCATTTCAAAGCAATCATGCTGAAGTTTAATTTTTAAAAAAACAAAAACAAGGCAAACATTTTTTTAGTTAGAATTGTTTTTTCCCTTTTTTCACACCTCTGGTGTGTGCTCATTTCCTGCATATGAATATGTATATTTTTAAATTCATTTACCATTTTATGCTATCTAATCGCATTGTTCTTTGGATGGTTTTTAAGACAGACACAATACAAATAATAACCAATAGTAAAAGAAACATTAAAAAACATTTTGCAGTAGGTAAATAAGACACACACACACACAATCAATTTATATAATAAGAATTGACTTATTTCTTGGAAGTGTTCCTCACAGTTTTGCTTCTGAATAGAACCATCCAATTCACTTGATTCTAGTTAGTACTCCGAATCAGAAATGGTCAAGAATTACATGTTAGGCAAAAAAGTAGTGTTATAAGAAAGTGACTTTATTCTGATGACAAAATAAGTAATACTTATTTGATCTACAAATAATCATCTCTAAAAATCATATTTTAATGCATTAGGAGCCTACATTGTCATTTTAATGGAACTTTCTTTCCTCAAGGTTGATTTCCAAGATCTATACATTGCACATTCAATTTTTTATCATATTTCAGGGTGATATTTGAAGACTTTTACAATCTAAAATGATGGCTAAAAATGCTAAAGAGCTGCATGAAATCTTATGAGAAAAACATGTTTGTGTGTATTCATTTATTTATTTTACAGGCTAGCATGTTAACAATATATTTTTACACTAAAGATATCGGTAAAAATCTACTTCCATCGAAGTACAGAATAAATCAGATGATATATATTTCTGTAAAATTGTATGTATATAAAACTTGAATTTATAAATAATGTTTTAAATCCAAACTCTTTATCAGTATTTGCATGAAAATTAAGGGAAAGAGATCAGAAATATATTGAAGTTTGTATAATTCCAGATTAGACTTTTTTTAATTCCTTCTTTTCTAGCCCCAGTATTATAATAGTGGTTCTGTGATAATTTTATTTGATTACAAGTGGACAAAGGTAAATTGCATAATGACCAACTAAATAGCATAGACATCTCTTTTGCTAGCCTTATCTAGCTTCTATATTTATAGTTTTATTAAAATAGATTGTGCAGTATAGAGGCAGGGAAGAGAAGGATATGCTAGCATTCATCAATTTTCAGTTTAAATGATATAGTGCTTTCATTAGTGGCTTTTCACAAGAAAAGAATCTAGAAAACATTGATAAATTATGTTAATTAAAATATACTACACAATATAATCATGTTCACTTAAAAAGTGAAAACTCATGGAGTTTGAAGAAATTTATATTCAGTTAATCTGATTTAAGTAGGTACCTTTAAATTGAATTAAATTAAAATTAATAGAAGAACTTTAAATAACTTATGGCTAGAACTGTACCTAGATCTGTATTTCTTTGGGTGTCTAGCCCATTTCATGTATTTTAGTATTTTCAAAATATTGAAAAATATTTTCCAAATATTCAGTATATGCTACAAATACTAACTCAGAGGAAAATTCTATTTCCTCCAGTGAATTATACTCCCAAAATACATATAAAAATTAAAATACTAATTACAATTTACATCTCCCTTTTTATTACTATGAATGTTCAAAATGGCAGTGAGTTCAGGGTGCCATATGTTCTCGCAAATGAGTTTGAGTTGTAGTTTTTTGTTTTTTTGTCTAATATTTTAGAGCAAGGGGGGCAATTGCTGGAGAGACAATAGTTTTCTACCCAAATTAACATTCTGAAATTTTGGCTGGCTTGGTCATTATTTTTGTCAGGTAAAAGTTGGAAAAAAGGACTTATGCAGAAGGAGGGGCAAAAATAGTGTTCTGCAATATGCAACAGAAGGCAAAACAGCAAATGTCTCGGTTGGCAAAGGAGACACTGCTTTCCAGAAATCAAAAAGATGAAAACTTTTGCTCAATGTCTATGGAAATTCTCAGTCATTCAAGTTATGATTATCCCAAAGGTGTTTTGTCAAGAGGCAAGTGGACTTTCTTTGTTGTTCCCTGAAGACGTTTTGCTTCTTATTTAAAAAGCTTCTTCCATTCTGACTGTCAGAACTGGATAAGAAGTGAAACGTCTTCAAGGAACAACAAAGAAAGTCCACTTGCCTCTTGAAAAAGTACCTTTACAAATACTTTTGCTTATAATGATGACAATCATTTTCTAATAATCATAGAACCTTTAGAACACAAGACTTGTTCTTAATTGACAACCAAGCAGGAAACAGAAGACAAGAGCATTTCTCCAGTAACGGCTTAGAATGTTTTATTAATGTTACTCAGCCACATGAAATACAAACAAAATAGCATAAAAGACCGAAATGAAACAAGATAAAAAACCTGCTTCTGTATCACTCCCTGCCAAAATGTAGCTTACTTTCTGTTGTGTGGTGTTGTGTATGTACCATAGTTAATAAAGTATGAGCTTAAGGTAAAGTGCAGGGTTCTGGCCCTGCACTTCTGATTGGCTGTTAGGCAGCCAGATCGGATTGGTTAGTTCTGAGAAATCCGATTGGCCCTTAACAGAGGATTCTTATTGGTTAAAAGAGCTAGCGTTCATAGCTCGTATTGGACAATTCTTACAAGGGTTGCCTATATAAGGCAGAGTTCACTGTTGTT
Organism: Hydrophis major; assembly: GCA_033807585.1. Taxonomy (NCBI): domain Eukaryota; kingdom Metazoa; phylum Chordata; class Lepidosauria; order Squamata; family Elapidae; genus Hydrophis; species Hydrophis major. The sequence goes on from CM066329.1 coordinate 162,143,848, forward strand.
GTTTAGAGAAGTCACTATGTTAATAAAGAGCTGAAAGTCACTATTCAGAGGCTGTCTCCATTTACTCTGACCCATGTCCAAGTACTTAACACTGGCGACTAAGGTGGGATTTGGAGACATCTGAACCGAAGAAGCTAGGAAGCAATTCCGAGCACGTAATAGACGACGCCAACAATGGAACCATGTCCGGCGGCATCGTACCACCCGCTCTGTTCGATCCAAACCAAGAGGATTGGGAATCTTACGTGGATCGCTTCCAAATGTTTCTCAAGATGAATAACTTGAAGGACGCTACACCAGCAAAGAAGCGGGCACTGTTCCTGACGCATTGTGGCCCAACTGTATTTAAGATGGCTAAAGCACCTGCCAAACCTCGAGAAGTGAAAGCCATGAGCTGGGACGACCTGGAACCTATCCTGAGAGACCATTACGCGCCAACCGTGCCTACACTCGTGAGACGCCACGAGTTTTATCAGAGAAACCAACGAAAAGGGGAGAGCGTGGCTGATTTCGTGGTGGACCTCCAAAATTTAGGGGGTCTCTGTGGGTTCGCCGATTTAGAAGAAGCACTAAGAGATCGAGTAATTCTGGGATTAGATGCGCTAGACGTGCAAAGCAAGCTGATGGCGAAAGGTGACATCAGCCTTGCTGACGCCATCGCTGAAGCCACGGCTGTGGAGGCAACCAAAAAGTCGGCTGCACAATTACGGCGAAGACGCACTCCGGTAACACCACCGACCAGCGAAATCTTACCCAACTCAGAAGGGCAGCTACTAACAACGCACCACGAGGACCTCTCTTCGTTGTCAGGCAGCGACGAAGAAGGGGTCCATCGACTGCGGTCCGACCGGGACCTTCGCCCGAAGCCCTTACGCCCTTACGCTGGCTGTGGAGCCAATCTTGCCAGGTCCGAATGCAAATTCCGCAATGCACTCTGCCATGAGTGCGGGAAACGGGGCCACATCGGCCGGGTCTGCCGCAGCCTGCCAGGACTCAAAAGGGGCCAACTATCGCCAATTGACAGGAAACCGTCCTGTAAGGCGAGAGCCAGTAAACCACTCCTACAGAAATCGAGCTTTGCAAAAAGAAGAGGCTCACCATACTATCACTATCGGTCACGCCTCAGTTTTGGACACTAAGAAAATCCGAGTCACGGTAGCCATCGAGAACCAGCCTTGCCACATGGAGGTCGACTCGGGATCATCCCTCTCGATGGTGTCTTGGAAGACACTCAAGCAACTCATCCCCACAATTCAATGCCAAGACCTCCAATTTCAATGACTCATCCTCAAGGACTACCAAGGAAATCGAATCCCCGTTGTCGGGTCCTGCCGAGTCCGAGTCTCCTTCAAGAAGCATACAGCGTACTTACCTCTAACGATCATCGATAGAGATAGGCCTAGTCTATTAGGGCTCCAATGGTTTGCGCCACTCGGCATTGAAGTGGCCGGCGTGAACCGAGTTGGTGGTTGTGAGTGGGAGGAAGACCTTATCTCTGAGTTCAGCGACGTCTTCACGGACAGCTTAGGCGAGTATAAGGGGACCCCAATCTCTTTTAGTCTAAATCAAAAAGTAGCCCCCATTCGCTTGAAGGCCCGTCGAGTTCCGTTCGCTCTTAAAGCAAAGACCGACGAACAACTCGACAAGCTAGCTCAAGGGGTGTTGAAGCCCATCGATCACTCTCCATGGGAAACCCCTATTGTAACACCTATTAAGCCAGATGGGTCAATCCGAATTTGTGGAGACTACTGGGCCACTTTAAACCACGCCGTACAGCAGAATGCGTATCCAGTTCTGGTGGTGCAGCACCTCCTCCATTCCTTGGGGGGTGGAAAGGTTTTCGCTAAATTAGATTTAGCTCAAGCTTATCAACAATTATCAGTAGATGAAAAAATGGCCCAAGCCCAAACAATTGTAACGCACAGAGGTGCCTTTAAATGTACCCGATTGCAATTCGGAGTGAGTGTAGCCCCAGGGATCTTCCAGAGCCTCATGGAAAGGTTATTACAGGGAATCAAGGGCGTGGTTCCTTATTTTGATGATGTATTAATTGCAGCCCCTACAAAAAAAATCTTGCAGGATCATTTGAAATGCGTTCTTAAAAAATTCCAAGAGGCTGGACCTAAGGTGAAAAAAAAATAAATGTCAATTATATACTGACAATGTTGAGTTTCTAGGGTACCGAATTGATAGCCAGGGCATTCATCCTACTGAGAGTAAATTAAAAGCGATCAAAAATGCTCCCAGGCCACGCAACAAGGCCGATCTCCAGGCGTTCTTAGGCCTCATTAATTTCTATAATGTATTTTTACCGCAAAAGGCAACTGTCGCTGCACCGTTACACCGATTATTAGATAAGAAAGCATTGTGGGTATGGGGTTACCGGGAAGAGCAAGCGTTCTGGAATGTTAAAGAACTGCTCACATCTGACTCTGTACTTATGCAGTATAACAAGACTTTGCCGTTAGTCATAACCTGCGATGCATCGCCTTTCGGGGTGGGCGCCATTTTGAGCCATGTACTGCCTAATGGAAACGAAGCCCCTGTTGCATACTTTTCAAAGATTCTTTCACAAGCAGAGCGGAACTATGGACAAATTGATAAAGAAGCCCTCGCAATCGTTTCAGCTGTAAAGAAATTTCATGAATATGTGTATGGAAGGACATTTATCATTATAACTGACCACAAATCGTTGCTAGAGATAATAGCCGGGGACAAGCCAACCCCCTACATATTATCCCCTAGAATGACCCGATGGTCAGAATTCCTCGCTGCTTATAATTATCGCCTACAATATCGCCCGGGGAAAGCCATTCCCCACGCCGACGCATTAAGCTGAGCACCACTTCCAGAGACTCTCGACGATCCGGCACCAACGGCAACCACGTTGCAGATCGAAACACTCAACTTGCCGCCTATGACCGCCCGAGACATTGCAAGAGAAACCAAATGAGACCACACCCTAGCTCGAGTCCTAGGTTGGGTAGAACGCGGATGGCCATTGGACCAAGTACCAGATGACTTCGCACCATTTAAATCTCGACAGACTTAACTTTTTTCCCAAAAAGGCTGTATCATCTGGGGCGATAGAGTTGTTGTCCCAGAACGACTCCGGAAGATGCTGCTATGAATTCTGCATGAGGGCCAGCCCGGCATTGTGCGGATGAAAGCACTTGCACGAAGTTACACATGGTGGCCGGGCATGGACCGGCAAATCGAGCAGTGGGTCAAAGCGTGTGCCAATTGCCAACAAGTCAGCAACGCTCCACCAAAAGCCATGCCTACTGAATGGGAGACACCCCGGGGACCCTGGTCCAGAATCCACCTGGATTTCGCGGGGCCAATCAAGGGCTATACCTTCCTGCTGACAGTCGACGCGTACTCCAATTGGTTAGAAATTCATCGTATGACAGCTACAACGTCCGAGGCGGTGATCAAGATCCTAAACAGACTCTTTGCAATACACGGATTGCCTGACATCCTGGTGTCCGATAACGGGCCACAGTTTACGTCACTAATGTTTGAGCAGTACCTCGCTGACTGCGGCATCCGCCATGCGCTCACCTCGCCTGCGCACCCTGCGACCAATGGCCAAGCGGAAAGCATGGTCCAATTTGTTAAAAAGACTTTGCAAAAAGTGGACTGTGACAATATCGATGACAAGGTCAACCAAATTCTCTTTTTGCAACACATAACTCCACATAGCGTCACCGGCAGAACTCCTGCCAAACTACTGATGGGACGAAGACTCCGGTCCCACCTCGACCAGTTGCAGCCTGCTTACAAACCGGAAAAGCCAATAGGATCCAGCGGCCGCTGTCGCACCTTCCAGGTAGGAGACCTCGTTTACGCACGAAACTTATCGGGCGATCCGTTATGGATAGAGGCAAGAGTAGTACGAGTGACCGGCCCCAAATCCTACGTAGTGAAATGCTGTGACAGTAGACTGTGGAAACGGCATATCAACCAATTACGGTCACGACTCACAACGGCCAGTCAACAACTCCCCCATGACCAAACCGAGGGGGGGGGAGGTACAGAAGAAGATGAAGTTCCAGGGAACCTGCTCGAAGGGAGTGACGAACTAAATGATACTCAGGAAATGGAGCAGGAAGGAGAATCATTTGCACCACAAGAAATTGCACCTGAGCAAGAAGCAGAACCACTGCCAAACAACAATCGACCTCAACAGGATTGCAACCAACCAATCCAACGAAAATCCGAAAGACTTAAAAAACAACCGTCCTTTCTAAAGGACTATACAACTACACCATAATTAAGAAGCCAGGGGGAAGGGGTGTTGTGTATGTACCATAGTTAATAAAGTATGAGCTTGAGGTAAAGTGCAGGTTTCTGGCCCTGCACTTCTGATTGGCTGTGAGGCGGCCAGATCGGATTGGTTAGTTCTGAGGAATCCGATTGGCCCTGAACAGAGGATTCTTAGTGGTTGAAAGAGCTAGCGTTCATAGCTCGTTATTGGACAATTCTTACAAGGGTTGCCTATATAAGGCAGAGTTCACTGTTGTTGTTTTGAGAAGTCACTATGCTAATAAAGAGCTATTCAGAGGCTGTATCCATTTACTCTGACCCATGTCCAAGTACTTTACACTTTCATTCTTTTTATTTTGGCACAACGATGGCTGGTTGAGGTTTGAAAATGCTAGAAGCCGCTAGGTTGAGAAATTACCTATAGATGCCTTCTATACCATATTCTTACAAAAGAATATAATAAACAATGTGAGGATCTCAGGGTAGAAAAATAGTATGTAAATTCTGAAATAAAACAATGGAAGAAGGAAATATAAAAAGTGTTATGTTCTGTGTGTGGCGCAAGAAGTGGAGACGATTCGATGAACAGTGAACTTCAACTCTTTATTTAACATGGTGCAACAGTCCTGAAAACAGCCACAACAGCCCCCTTTATATAGGCACGCTCTTGGGCATTTAGCCAATGAAAACACAGGAACATTAACTCTTTTAACCAATGAGAAAGGCTAGTTAATAGCCAATCAGTTTCTCCTGAACGGACCAATCCGATATCACTATTATTGGCCAATCAGAAGTGCAGGGCCAGAACCCTACACTTTACTTTAAGGTTTCAACAATCTTTATTCAAGCACTTTTATTAATTCACAACACCCCTTCCCCCGGGTTCCGTTTAAGGGGTGCGGTAATGTAGTCTTTGAGGTATGCAGGTTGTTTTGGTTGTCTATTTGATTTACACTGTCCTCCCGGTATTTGTCTTGAGTCTTGGTGGGGTAGGACGTTATCTGGTGAACAGGGTGCCTCTGGTTCTGTATCTAAACTTCCGTTACCACGAATGTCCTCAGTATCCCTTTGAGGCGAGTTTACCCCTGTCCCCGATCCTTCTTCACATGTTGTGTCTGAGCGGTCATTTCTTCCGCTTGTACTTTCTACCGTTTCAAACTCAGCCTCCTTGGCATCTCCTTCCCCCTCACTTTGGAAATCACCGGAATCACAAACCCCAGACTGCAGCCTTGAAAGCAGCTGATCAATATGGTGCTTCCATATTCTATCGTCGCGACATTTCACTCAGTACGATCTGGTTCCGGTTACTTGTATTACAGTTGTCTCGACCCACAATGGGTCACCATAAAAGTTTTTCGCGAAAACCAAGTCGCCTACCTGGAAATTACGGCATTTCCCGCTGGATCTGTGTGGTTTTTCTGGTTCGTACGATGGGTGTAGTCTGTCGATGTGGGAGTGGAGTTTTCATCCCATCAATAACTCAGCGGGAGTTTTGTTGGTGACGCTGTGTGGAGTGATGTGCTGCAAAAGAAGTATCCGGTTAATCTTGTCTTCGATATCGCCATATTCCATTTTATGTAGAGTTCTTTTGATGAATTGTACCATGCGCTCGGCTCTTCCATTGGCCGCAGGATGCGCCAGTGAAGTTAGCGCATGGTGAATACCACGGTCCGCCAGATACTGTTAAAAGAAAGTGCGGTATCCCGTTGTTGGATACCAGAACATCCGGTAGTCCGTGTGTTGCAAATAATCTGTCCAATTTTCTGATGACTGATTCGGTTGTTGTATTTTTCATCTCATGGATTTCGAGCCAGTTTGAGTAGGCATCCACTGTTAATAAAAATGTGTGTCCATTCGTAGGTCCCACAAAGTCCAGATGAATACGGGACCATGGTCCCCTGGGTGTTTCCCATTCTGTTGGGGTTGCTTTCGGTGGGGTGTTGCTGACTTCCTGGCATTTGTGACAAGTCTTTACCCAGGCTTCGATCTGCTTGTCTATGCCCAGCCACCACGCATAGTTTCGTGTGAGTGCTTTCATGCGCACGATGCCGGGGTGGCCATCGTGCAAGATTCTCAGTACCGCTCACTGTAACCGCTCTGGAACAACCACTCTATCGCCCCAAATGATGCAGCCTTTCTGCGAAAACAGTTCCGTCTGTCGACTTTTGAAGGGAACGTAGTTGTCAGGGATTTGGTCCAATGGCCATCCACGGTCTACCCAGCTGAGGACACGTGCTAAAATGGGATCGTGTTTAGTTTCAATTGCGATATCGCGAGCTGTCAATGGCGGTTTTTGGAGTGTCTCGATCTGCAGTGTTGTGACGGTCGGAGCAGGGTCATCAATGGTTTCTGGAAGTGGTGCATGGCTCAATGCGTCAGCATGGGGAATGGCTTTCCCCGGGCGGTGTTGCAACTTATAATTATAGGCAGCCAAGAATTCTGACCAGCGAATCATTCTGGGAGATAATATATAAGGGGTTGGTTTATCTCCCGCTATTATTCCTAGTAAAGGCTTGTGGTCAGTTATTATAGTGAAAGCTTTCCCATAAATATATTCATGAAATCGTTTAACAGCAGATACAATAGCAAGAGCTTCCTTATCGATTTGACTGTAATTGCGTTCTGCTTTTGATAGCGTTTTTGAAAAATAGGCAACAGGGGCTTCACTTCCATTTGGTAAAACGTGGCTCAAAATGGTACCCACTCCGAATGGTGATGCATTACATGTAACCGTTAAAGGCAAAGTCTCATTATACTGCATCAAAACAGCATCGGAGGTCAATAGGTTTTTTTCTTGTCGAAACGCATGTTCCTCTCGGTGCCCCCAAACCCAGGATGCTTTTTTGTCTAATAAACGATGTAGGGGTTTGGCTACGGTTGCTTTGTGAGGCAGAAAGACGTTATAAAATTGATAAGGCCTAGGAAAGCTTGGAGATCAGCCTTATTGAGGGGTTTTGGGGTGTTTTTGATTGCCCTAAGTTTGCTATCGATGGTGTGAATGCCTTGTTTATCTCTTAAATATCGTAAAAATTCTACTCGATCCAAACATAGTTGACACTTGTTTTTTTTAACTTTGAGACCTGAGTCTTTAAATCTCTGAAGAACCAACCCCAGGCGCTCCCTTAGTATTTCTTGAGTCGGAGCAGCAATTAAAACATCATCAAAATAGGGGACAACACCTTTTATCCCTTGTAATAGTCTTTCCATCAAACTTTGAAAGATTCCCGGGGCCACGCTTACTCCGAATTGGAGTCGGTTACATTTAAACGCACCTCAGTGCGTAACGATCGTTTGGGCCTCTGCCATTTTTTTGTCTGCAGGCAGTTGTTGGTATGCCTGGGCTAGATCTAGTTTAGCGAAGACTTTTCCGCCCCCCAGGGAATGGAGAAGGTGTTGCACCACTGGTACCGAGTAAGCGTTTTGCTGCAGGGCATGATTCAGGGTGGCTCAGTAGTCCCCACAAATTCTTAACGATCCATCCGGCTTGATGGGTGTCATGATCGGGGTTTCCCAGGTAGAATGGTCGGTTGGTTCTAACACCCCCTGGGCTATTAATTTATCAAGCTGCTCGTCAATCTTTGGTTTAAGGGCAAATGGAACTCGATGAGGCTTAAGGCAGATGGGAGCTATTTCAGGGTTGAGGTTAAATGATATCGGGGTCCCCTTGTACTCGCCTAGTTTATCTGCAAAGACGTCCTGGAATTCTTGGACGAGAGCCTCTTCCCAGTCGTTGCTGCTGGTTCGGTGAATGCCGGCTACTTCAATTCCAAGTGGAGCGAACCATTGGAGGCCTAACAAGCTAGGCCGATCCCTGTCGACTACAGTCAAAGGTAGAGATGCGGTACAATTTTTAAATGAGACACAGACTTGGCTGGATCCAACGACTGGAATTCGATTTCCCTGATTATCTTTGAGTATGATTCTTTGGAATCGGAGGTCTTGTTGCCGGACGGTAGGGATGAGTTGCTTGAGGGTCTTCCAGGAAACCATCGAAAGGAACGATCCTGAATCGACTTCCATCATACAAGGCTGGTTTTCAATGGCCACCTTCACCCAGATCTTCTTGGCGTCCAGTGATGAGGTGTGACCAATCGTAATAATTTGGTGTGCCTCTTCTCGCTTCGTTGAGTGGTTTAGGGGTTTGTTTCTGTAGGAGTGGTTGTTCCATTGGTGGTTCAAGGGTTCTCGCTTTACAGGATGGCCTCCTGTAGATTGGCAATAGTTAGCCCCCCTCGGGGGCTGGCTGGGTCCATGTTTGCTTCTACAGACCCGTCCAATGTGGCCTCTTTTACCGCACACATGGCAGAGCGCGTTGAGGAATTTGCAGTCTTATCGGGGGTGGTTTGCCCCACAACCAGCGCATTGGTACTGCGATCTCTGGCATTGGTCTCGTTCAGACCGGAGCCGGTTGACCTCTTCTTCATTGCTTTCCGATGACGATTCGAGGTCCTCGTGGTGGGCTGTCGTTGCCTGTTCTTCTAAGTGAGGTGAAACTTCGCGGGCGAGTTGGCGAAGTGGAGCGTTGGTGCGTCGCATTCGGGCAGCCGACTTCCTGGTTGGTTCTGCTGCAGTAGCATCAGCGATGGCATCTGTAAGGCTAATGTCGCCTTTCGCCATCAGCTTACTCTGCACACCTTGTGCATCTAATCCCAGAACTGTTCGGTCTCTCAGGGCTTCTTCGAGGTCGGCAAACCCGCATAGGCCTCCCAAATTCTGGAGATCAGCTATAAAATCAGCAACACTTTCACCCTTCCGCTGATCTCTCTGGTAAAATTCATGCCTTCTAACAAGCATTGGTACGGTCGGTGCGTAGTGGGCCCTTAGCAGGGGTTCGAGGACGTCCCAGTCCATGGACTTGACTTCTGCCGGTTTCACTAGTGCCTTGGCCATCTTGAATACGGTCGGTCTGCAATGAGTTAGGAATACTGCCCGTTTCTTTCTGGTAGTGGCATCCTTCAAATTGTTGGTTTCCAGAAATATCTGGAAGTGATCCATATATGAGTCCCAGTCTTCTTGTGCCGGGTCGAATGGAGCGGGTGGTATGACACTGCCGGACATGGTTCCACCGTTGGTGCATTTCAGCCACGTGCTCAGTTATCGCTCTGTAGTGTTCAGTCAGCTCTGACGTCTCCACATCCCACCTTCATCGCCAGTGTTATGTTCTGTGCATGGTGCAAGAAGTGGAGACGAGTCGATGAACAGTGAACTTCAACTCTTTATTTAACATGGTGCAACAGTCCTGAAAATGGCCACAACAGCCCCCTTTATATAGGCAAGCTCTTGGGTATTTAGCCAATGAAAACACAAGAACGTTAACTCTTTTAACCAATGAGAAAGGCTCGTTAATAGCCAATCAGATTCTCCTGAACGTAAGATGGGTGTCTGTATAAATTAAAGAAAGGAAGGAAGGTAGATTCAGAAGTATTACATGATAAGTAAATATATCCTGTAGGAATTTTTAATAGATAGCAATTATGGCAAATATTTTGATTGCAAATATACTCAAAAATCTTCCTCTGTAGAGATTAATGAGACTTTTAAACAGCAACATTTGGGGGATTTAGTGTCATACAGAGGCCACAAAAAAGTATTTGATGCATCTGATGCATTTCCACATTATGCACAGCAGACTGGTAATCAACAGATTCTGGCCAGTTCTGGAGAACTGGTAGCAAAAATTTTCAGTAGTTCGGAGAACTGGGAAATACCACCTCTAATGGAGATTTTACAGTGTCCTTCCCCTACCACACCCACCAAGCCACGCCCACAGAACCGGTCATAAAAAAAATTGAGTCCCACCACTAATGCAGAGCCCTAAATTTTAGTCATTCCATTACTTCCCCCAACCTCATCATCCCATCCAGGTATGCAGTGATGAAACAAAACTTCAATAAATAAATAGCATTCAGAAGGTCCATGCCTTTCTGAACTGCTCAGTACTGAAGTTCTCTTAAAGTCTTACAATAATTTAAGCTTCTTTCAAATTATTTTGGAGGGATATCTCATCTCAAGGAGCCACAAAAGTGTTCTAAAGCAACCTAATTGACTTGGTATTCATACATTGGCCAAATCTGATTCTATAGTACACTAAGTTTAATCATCTAAACCAGAATTTTCAGCTGAACATGCAAACACTGAGAACATCAGCACTATATGGTGATTGCAGCAGACTTTACCAAAGGAAAGATATTTTCAAACAATCTCAAGAGCTGATCTCCATCCCATCAAGATGACAATATCTGTATAGAATACAGTTTTCTTCATTTTATTTTCTTTGGATTGGACAGTTGGGAGAATGCTACCATTTGAATGAAAGGAACACCATTAAAAATAGCATATGTGTTACTGAAATGTCTGATAAAACATATGTAATAGTCCAATAAACTGAAGCAGCCTAGTGTTGAAGATTAGTACATGAGCTATAAAGTACTTCAGTTTCATGGGGAGGAAAGTGCTTTGCAGCATCTATAGGCATACATCTAGAACCTATTGGGGACACATAAAACTGGTAGATCTTTCAATAGAAGATAATATATGCAGCTGAGGGGTGAATTGTGAAATTCTTGATGCTCTTTGCACTTGGTTGTTTGCTTACAGACTTTTAATCACCTAACTATATAGCATCATCAATGCAAGTGTTTGTGAAGTTTGCTACCTATTTTTATGCAGTAGTTTGCCCTGCTGGTTTTGTAAAAGTGTGTACTTTTTTCCTTGGCAGTTGCTTAATTAGAGTACTGTTTTCTGCCCCTACTCCCCCATTCACTCCCCCATTCACTCACTTATCTAGCTGGGTAGTGAGGTGTCTACAAAGAAATAACCCAGCCCTGGGAGCACCAAGAACACCAAAAGCAGTTTATTTCCTGGGAAAAGATATAACTGCTTTAAGATATTATACGAGTACTCCTAGACTCTTTCAAAATCCAACATTTTGCATAGTTATAATAAGGGTTTCTTTTTTTAGTATATAGCACAATGAGATAGCACACAGAACCTCATATTAAGCATTGCCTTGCACAAAGGGAACATTTGTTAATTCATGATATTTAAGGACTGGAATCACACAATTTAACATACCCAGTCCTAAAATGTAAGAATAGGCAAGTAAAATCAGAGTCTTGCACATAGAATGGATTTCTAATGAGATTCTCTTTTAAAATTAATGATATCAAATCTTGATATTAAAAGAACTATATAAAGAAAAGGGAAATATAGGGAAACAGTCCAAGAATGCCAAATAAAATTAAAATAATTTTGGATGCCTCACAATAATGAAACAAAGAAATCACAATAAAATAAATGATATAACATAATATAACATTATAAAAGATGACAATTGCAACAAAGTTTATTTTACCTCACATTCTGATCTTATTGTGTAATAATATGCAGTTTTTGTGTTTGTTTCAATTAAAACTCTTAATTCAGATCTGAAAACACAATAAATCTACCCCAAAAATATATATGCATTGATTTGCTGAATTAAATTAAAATATATAGTTTGAATTTCCAGTGTCTTCATGTCGAAAATCTCCTGCCATGTTTTTTTTTATGAATTTCCATTTTGTTTCGTTGTAAGTGTACCATTTTTCTGTGCTAACCCTGCATGGAAATAACTTGGAAACATAGTTCGAAGACTATTATATTGAGTATTTGCCAGAGGACTTTTGTATGTTAAGAACTGCCACTTCAATATTTCAGCAAGTTTTACCATTGGCTTTAATGGAACTTATTCCTCCATATTTGGTTTTGAATCTCCTGTACTTGACTTTCACGTTCTTTGTTTTCATTTTTCCAAAGTTCTTATATATTTAGTACTTATAATCAGGCTTCGTGTGAGATTGTGTAGCCTCTTCTATTTTGTCATGTGATCTGTACTATTAGCATAAAGATATTTGATGGAGGACACAGATCTATGCAGCAAAGTCACATTCTTTTTCCTTCTGTTGAGTTTCTTATGTTCTGTTACCTTCTTCTGTCTCTATGTTTAGAAATAATGGAATGTAAAATCTATCATCCAATTTCAGAGACATTTAGAGTTAATTGATTTACAACTACTATGTTAGTTCTAGTTTTGCTCACCATTCCCTAAGTAGTCAAATCTAAAAAATTTATTTAGCATATTCTCTACTTTGTCTTCCAGATCTTTTATAAAGATATAAAACAAAATGGGACCGAATTGCGATCCCTGGATCCCACTGGAAATCTCTCCCCAACTAGATGGACTGCCACTTACGATTACCCTCTTAAAACGGTTAGATAGCCAGTTTTTGATCCATTTGATTGTATTAATTGTCCAAGACATCTTATGTTGGACTTCTAACCATAAGATATTGTATAGTACTGTATATGGCATGCTTTACTAAAACCCAGATAAAGTATCCATTACATTCTCATTATGTATTATATTGTAACTTTTACAGCCAAAAAATAATTAACAAATTATATATTGCTATGCCAAAGTTTATTAATTGATTCAGCCAACTTCATTTTAAAGCCATGTTGATTTAGCCTTTTGTGCTATTTTTTCTGTTCAAATATATCCTTCTTTTGTTTAAAAATTACAGTACAGTTAAATAAGGTTGTAGAATAGAATCAGAATGATCTTATTTCAACCTTTCAGTAGGAAAAATGTCTTCATTTAAACTCTTTTTTTGCCAAGTATCTGATGATTGAAAAGTCCCTTTTAGAGGTGTATTTATGTTTGTCTTAAATTTATTTAAGCCATATTGTTTGTTTGTGTTTATGTGTGTTTTAAAGTAATTGTTTAGTATAATCTATTTTCCATCATATTGAATTTTAGCTTTGTTCACCCATTCCTATTGTTGTTATGTGAATTTTTTTTACATTTTAATGTATTTATACTTAACATGTTCCTGGAATCTTAATTCATATTCTTATACTCTACCATCTTAGATTTGCTTTGCTTCAGATTACATTTAACTCTGCTTTCTTTGGTGAACATTTTTCTCTTCATTCTCTACATATAGTGTATAATTCTATAACAATAATGTCTTAGCTTTGCTTTTTTCATGGATAGTTTGTTTGGGGCCTCTGAGACATATACAATTTCACCCCATTTTCTGTTTGGGGAGCACCAACTTTTTTCCTTATTATTGCTCTAAATAGTTTAGTAAACCTGCCATAATCTCGTTACTAGCATGTTTAAAATCATAATTATCAAATATATATGAGACTAGGAAAAAACAATATACAAATGCTACTGAAAGAATTTGTTAAGCAATAATAGATGAAAACACTTTAGAAATCTGTGGCAGATAATGTTCATTTCTTCTAATATATATATATATATATATATATATATATATATATATATATATTCTTAAGTTTTCGCGAGTACTTACATGTATGGTATTCAGCTTTGTTCAGGTATTTTCCCACGTGATTATAGTTGTGCTTTTAAAGCTGTAGCAACGTTTCGGCAGAATCTCATCTGCCATCATCAGGCTCCTGTATTGTGTTCGTCTGTGACCTGATGATGGCAGATAAGATTCTGCTGAAACATTGCTACAACTTTAAAAGCACCACTACTATGACGTGGGAAAATACCCGAACAAAGCTGAATGGCAGACATATGTATATATATATATATATGTATGTATATATATATATATATATATATATATATATATATATATATTCTGAGGTTCTCGCGGGTACTTGTATGTGGATCTTTGGTTATTCGGGTTTTCTCCCGCGTAAGATTGGAAGTATCTAGGCAACGTTTCGATGAAGTCTCATTCATCATCTTCAGACTTGGTCTTCAGCTCTGTGCTTCTCAGAGTGATGTGAGCTTGCAGCTGCTTCTTCCTTTTAACTGCTCCTGGGGATGTGACTTGATTGGCTGGGGGTTTGGCTGTGTTCTGATTGGTTGGGGGTTTGGCTGTGTTCTGATTGGCTGGAGGCGTGTTCTGTTCAGGTGGGGGCTTGATTGTGCTCAGGTTAGTCTTAGTTGCTGGAAGGTTTGAGCTGGTGAGCTGTGATCTTGCTGTTTGGCTTCGAGTTCGTGGTCGTGCTGCATCTTCATGGTGGGGGACAGTTCGCTTCATGTATGGCTCAGAGGGGTTTGAGGTGGGTAGTGATGCAGCTGCAGTGCAGCTTCTGGTCCGTGGTCGTGTTTCATCTTCTGTGTGGGTGTGAGTCTGCTTTCTATGTGGAAGTGTGGTGGTGGCATCTTGTGTGGCTATCAGGGGTGTGGGTCTGGTGTCACTCTTCATGTTAGGTACGCGTCTGTTCATGAGGGCGGGTTTCCAAATGGCAGCTACCAGCAGACAAGGGAAACGCGACAGTGGTTATGAACACATCTGACTACCAATCCAAGTTAACCAACCTACTCCAAGACCCCACATACAAACCCCTAAAGACATACCCCACCACCTACCTAGAAAAAACCACCAGATCCAAAATAAAAGCCTCCCCCATCAGTGAAGAAATCCAGCAAAGAATCATACACAGAGAGAAATCATCCAGATGCCCTAAACTTTATGGTCTCCCCAAGATACACAAAGAAGGAACCCCACTTAGACCAATAGTCAGCTCCATAGGCTCACCTCTACAAAACCTAGCCAAATTTCTCACCAAACAACTACAGCCCTAAGCAGAATCCATCAACTCACACGTAAGAAACTCATTCCAGTTCATCGGGATCAGAAAGAAACAAAACTTACAACCCAGTGACCTACTAGTGAGCTTCGATGTCATATCCCTCTTCACCCAAGTGCCAATAAAAGAAGCCTTGACAGCCATCCAAAACAAATACAACCCCCCCAAGCACATCCTAGATCTGACCAACCACTGCCTATCCAATACATACTTCACCTACAACGGACAAAAATACAAACAAATAGAAGGAGCACCCATGGGATCACCCCTCTCACCTGTCATCGCTAACCTCTACATGGAACACTTTGAAACACAAGCTCTAGAAAAATATGATCACAAACCCAAACTCTGGCTCAGATACGTAGATGACACCTTCATAATCTGGCCACACGGGAAAGAAAAACTGAACAACTTCCTCACACACCTCAACAGCCAACACCCCAAAATACAATTCACCATGGAAACAGAAGCTAACAACCAACTTCCCTTCCTAGATGTCTTGGTATACAAAAAATCCAATGGCTCCCTAGGACACACCATCTACCAGAAGAAAACACATACTAACCACTATCTACACGCACTCTCACACCACCACCCAGCACAGATCAATTCCGTAGCTGAGACACTCATCTCCAGAACAAAATGCTTAGCCGATGAACAACACCTAGAGACCGAACTACACACTCTCACCGGCGTGCTGACAGCCAATGGATTCCAAAGAAAGAAGATCACCCACCTAATCCAAAAAGAAACCCCAGCCAAAATCCAAGACAAAGAACAAGAGAATGGCAAAGCCCTCCTCCCATATATAAAAGGCACTACGGATAAAATCAGCAAGATCCTCCAAAAACACAACATTAAGACAGCATTCTGCACAAACAGAAAGATATCCACCATCCTAAGAAACCCTAAGGACAGAATCGAGTTAGAAAATCAAGGAGTATACGAAATCCCTTGCACTGCCTGCCCCACCACATACATTGGACAGACTAAGAGAAGAATAGGTGCACGCATTGAAGAACATAAGAACTCAATCAAAAAGGAAGAACCGACCTCTTCCCTGGTCCAACACCTCAAAGCCACAGGACATGAGATTGACTTTAAAAATACCAGAACTATCGCCAAAACCGAACACTTCAGCAGCAGAATCATCAGAGAAGCCATAGAGATAGAAAAAGGCCCACACAGCATGAATAAACGAGATGATGCCTCCCGCCTACCAGCCATTTGGAAACCCGCCCTCATGAACAGACGCGTACCTAACATGAAGAGTGACACCAGACCCACACCCCTGATAGCCACACAAGATGCCACCACCACACTTCCACGTAGAAAGCAGACTCACACCCACACAGAAGATGAAACACGACCACGGACCAGAAGCTGCACTGCAGCTGCATCACTACCTACCTCAAACCCCTCTGAGCCATACATGAAGCGAACTGTCCCCCACCATGAAGATGCAGCACGACCACGAACTCGAAGCCAAACAGCAAGATCACAGCTCACCAGCTCAAACCTTCCAGCAACTAAGACTAACCTGAGCACAATCAAGCCCCCACCTGAACAGAACACGCCTCCAGCCAATCAGAACACAGCCAAACCCCCAACCAATCAGAACACAGCCAAAACCCCCAGCCAATCAAGTCACACCCCCAGGAGCAGTTAAAAGGAAGAAGCAGCTGCAAGCTCACATCACTCTGAGAAGCACAGAGCTGAAGACCAAGTCTGAAGATGATGAATGAGACTTCATCGAAATGTTGCCTAGATACTTCCAATCTTACGCGGGAGAAAACCCGAATAACCAAAGATCCATATATATATATATATATATATATATATATATATATATATATATATATATATATATATATATTTGGTTATTCGGGTTTTCTCCCATGTAAAATTGGAAGTATCTTGGCAACATTTCAACAAAATCTCATTCGTCATCTTCAGGCTTGTGTCTTCAGCTTTGTGCTTCTCGGAGTAATGTGAGCTTGCAGCTGCTTCTTACTTTTAACTGCTATTGGGGGTGTAACTTGATTGGGTGGGGGCTTGGTGTGTTCTGATTGGGTGGGGGGTGTTCTCATTCATTGGGGATTTGGCTGTGTTCTCATTGGTTGGGGGGTTGGCTGTGTTCTGATTGGCTGGGGGTGTGTTCTGTTCAGGTGGGGACTTGGTTGTCTTAGTTGTCGGGGGATTTGAACTGGTGAGCCAGAAATATATGATCACAAACCCAAACTCTGGCTCAGATACGTAGATGACACCTTCATAATCTGGCCACATGTGAAAGAAAAACTGAATAACTTCCTCACACACCTCAACAGCCTACACCCAAAAATACAATTCACTATGGAAACAGAAGCTAACAATCAACTTCCCTTCCTAGATGTCTTAGTATACAAAAAAATCCAATGGCTCCCTGGGACACACCATCAACCAGAAGAAAACACATACAAACCGCTATCTACATGCGCTCTCACACCACCACCCAGTACAGATCAATTCCATAGCCAAGACACTCATCTCCAGAACAAAATGCTTAGCCAATGAACAACACCTAAAAACCAAACTACACACACTCACTAACGTACTAACAGCCAATGGATTCCAAAGAAAGAAGATTATCCACCTAATCCAAAAAGAAACCCCAACCAAAATCCAAAAAAGAGAACAAGAGAACGACAAAGCCCTCCTCCCATATATAAAAGGCACTACAGACAAAAATCAGCAAGATCCTCCAAAAATACAACATTAAGACAGCATTTTACACAAACAGAAAAATATCCACCATCCTAAGAAACAGAACTGAGTTAGAAAACTAAGGAGTATACGAAATCCCATGCACCACCTGCCCCAACACATACATCGGACAAATCAACAGAAGAATTAGTGCACTCATTGAAGAACACAAGAATTCGATCAAAAAAGAAGAACCGACCTCTTCCCTGGTCCAGCACCTCAAAGCCACAGGACATGAGATTGACTTTAAAAATACCAGAACTATCACCAAAACTCAACACTTCAACAACAGAATAATCAGAGAAGCCATAGAGATAGAAAAATACCCACACAGCATGAATAAACGAGATGATACCTCCCACCTACCAGCCATTTGGAAACCAGCCCTCATTAACAAACGAGTACCTAACATGAAGAATAACACCAGACCCACACCCACGAAGGCCACACAAGATGCTAGCACCACACTTCCACGTAGAAAGCAGATTCACACACACACAGATGAGACACGACCACGGACCAGAAGCCGTACCGCAGTTGCATCACTACCTGCTTCAAACCCCTCCGACCCATACATGAAGCGAATTGACACCCAACATGAAGATGTGGCACGACCACGAAGCCAAACAACAGGATCACAGCTCACCAGCTCAAATCCCCCGATAACTAAGACTAACCTGAACACAGCCAACCCCCCACCTGAACAGAACACATCCCCAGCCAATCAGAACACAGCCAACCCCCCAATCAATCAGATCACAACCAGGCCCCCAGCCAATGAGAACACCCCCCCACCTAATCAGAACACAGCCAAGCCCCCACCCAGTCAAGTCGCACTCCCACTGGCAGTTAAAAGAAAAAACAGCTGCAAGCTCACATTACTCCAAGAAGCACAAAGCCTAAGACACAAGCCTGAAGATGACGAATGAGATTTCATCGAAATGTCGCCAAAATACTTCCAATTTTACATGGGAGAAAACCCGAATAACCAAAGATCCATATATATATATGTTTTCTTCAGTTTTCGCGGGTACTTACATGTATGGTATTCAGCTTTGTTCGGGTATTTTCCCACGTCATTGTAGTTGTGCTTTTAAAGTTGTAGCAACGCCTCGGCAGAATCTCATCTGCCATCACCAGGCCTCTGCACTGTGTTGGTCCGTGAGTCAGACTATCACAACTGTTTCAGTGTTGTTTCACTCAGAGATTGTTTCTATGCTGCACAAATGTTATGGGAATCTTTGTATATCCCCCCCCCCTTCTTTTTTTAATCATTTTACAATTGTTTTAGATATAATACATAACTCCCAATTTTGATTTTCTGAATCAGTGGGATATATATATATCCCACAAAATTTCATCATGCAAAAGTGAACATTGTTTAATTTGTTACCTGAAATTATTTTAAAGCTGTTTACTTGCAAGACAGGCTCATTTATAACTCCCATCTCTTTTATCTATGAATTACTGCATAGTTGAGAGATAAAGGAATTTTATCTAAATTGTTTTACAATTGTTTTAGATATAATACATAACTCCCAATTTTGATTTTCTGAATGCACTAGGAAACAATTAGATTCACCAAAAGATTTAGAGTAGGTAGAATAAGAAGACGTGATTTTGCTTAACTCTATCAAGAAAAAGGGAAAAAAAGAGGGGGGTATACAAAGATTCCCATAACATTTGTGCAGCATAGAAACAGTCTCTGAGTGAAACAAGTATGCAGTGTAACTCATTATAGAGAGTATGACCACAGACTCTTGATCTGCTCAGTGTGCTGTTTAAGTATTTTGTTCTTTCCTTATTTTCTCATGAGCTTAAATATTACACTTAATTTGATTTCAAATTAGAGGATTCCCCTTTATTAAAAAAATGACAAATGACCACTCAGAGTAGAGGTATAGGTGAAAATAACTTGGAATATCCTGATCTCTCAATTAAGATTAGGACAGCCAGATTCCTTCCATCATTTTAGAAAGCAATAAGACTGACTTTTCCAAACCCTTGGGACAAGGGGTGCAATATAATTAAAAACCCTAAAGCCTGGGGAGGATTACTTTTAGATAGGAGGCCAAATAATATGTTTTATCTTGTTGACTGTGTTTTATTGTAAGAATCCAGAGGACATAAAGATGTATCTAAATCAATAAACAAAATAAGAAAAGACAATGAGCATCTTTCATCGAAAGAATCATGGAATTGTTTCTAACTTCTTAAGAACAGGATTATATGACCAGCAAAAAAGAAGGCAGAGGATTTCAAATGGAGGAATCAGAAATATTTATTTATTTTTATTTATTTATTTGATTTGTCAATTGCTTACAAGATAATAGGTATAAGGATAAACATAGTTATGAATACATGGATACATATAAGAAAATAAAAGAAACAATAGGACAGGGACAGTAGGCACGTTGGTGCACTGATGCACGCCACCTACAGACCTCTTAGGAAAGGGGTGAGGTCAATAGTAGACAGTCTAAGGTTAAAGTTTTTGGGGTTTGGGGAAGAAACCACAGACAGGTAGAGTATTCCAGACATTGACCACTCTGTTGCTAAAGTCGTATTTCCTGCAATCAAGTTTGGTGTGATTAACCTTGAGTTTGTATCTATTGTTTTCTCTTGTGTTGTTATGGTTGAAGCTGAAGCATTCATTGACAAGTAGGGCATTGCAATGTATGATTTTATATACTATACTTAGATCGGACTGAAAGCGGCGTAGTTCTAGTTTTCTAGGTCTAGAATTTTGAGTCTGGTGGCACAAGGTATTCTGCAATGAGTAGAGGAGTAGAGAACTCTTCTTGTGAAATATTTCTGGATTTTCTCAACTGTGTTAATATCAGATACATAATGTGGGTTCCAGACTGATGAGCTGTATTCAAGTATTGGTCCAGCAAATGTTTTGTATGCTCTAGTTAGTAGCGTGAAATTACCAGAGAAAAAGTTACGTAGGATTAGGTTAACAACTCTTAATGTCTTTTTGGCTATGTAATTACAGTGGGCTCTAGCACTTCTTAGATCATTTGAGATTAGTATTCCAAGGTCCACGACAGAGTTTGGATCAACAAGGTCTTGACTATTCAGCTTGTATTTTATTTTCTGGGATTTTTTGCCAATATGTAAGACAGAGCATTTTTTTATTGAAATTTGAAGTTGCCATTTGTTTGACCATTCTGATACATAGTCGAGGTCTTTTTGAAGGGTAGCAGAATTATCTGTGGTGTTGAATAGCTTTACATTATCAGCGAAGAGAATGCAATTGCTCTTAATATGATCACAGAGGTCATTTATGTAGAGTATAAAGAGAGTTGGTCCTAGAACACTGCCTTGAGGGACACCACTGTTCACAGGTACAGAATTTGATAGGACATTTCCAATTTTGACCATTTATTGTCTGTTTGACAGGAATGCTTCTATCCAGTTATGCAGGTGTCCAGAGATACCATAAGATTTTAGTTTTAATTGTAGTTTGTTGTGTACCACTGAATCAAAGGCTTTAGAGAAGTCTATGTAGATTGTGTCTATTGTTTGCCCTGATCGAGTTGTGTAGTCCATATGTTTTTGCAGTCTAAGAGTTGTAGATTACAGGATAGTTTTTTTCTGAACCAAATTGTTTATTAGAGAGTAGGTTGTTTGTCTCGAAGTGGAGGATAATGGATTGGTTAATAATTGATTCCATGACTTTACAGGTGATGCAGCATAAGGAGATTGGTCTGTAATTTTCAACTAGGCTGGGGTCTCCCTTTTTGAAAATAGGGATGACCGTGGCTTGTGATCATAGGTTTGGCACCTATTCTGAGTCACCGCCCAACAGCCTCTACCTTAGAATGCAGTGGAGAATATATTTCTTTTTTAAAAAAATTCCACACCAAGTTTATATAACAGTTTGTGGAAATGACCTTTGGGAGAAAAGGGGAAGATCCCCATTAGGGCAATGGTTAGATAAGCAACAGCTTAGCCCACAACAAGAATGTAGGCATGAAAAACATCACAGAAGGGAGTTTCCTTTCTCCCTCGGCTGTAAAGGCAATGAGAGAGAAATGAACTTGCAAAATTATTTTAATGTAATCTTACAATAAAATTAGAACTAATTCTTCTGGGCATGTTTCTTGTCTGGACTCTTCACAAGGTTGATAGTCCCCAATCAGAATAGTGCCATTGTAAAGCTTGATCTTTCTTTCCTATATGCCAATTTTACTCTTCATTTTTAGAGGATTGTTATGCTGGTGGAAATACGGACATATAGTAATCTTAGATGCCTTTACATAATTTCTTTTCAGTATTTCATCAGTTTGGAAAGGATGATAAGGAAGGAAAAGCCTTAACACAGGTTAATACTGACAGGAAGGGAGGGCAGAATGGTTAAGAATGGAATACACAGCTGAATTCTGAGCTGCTGTGAAATTGTCTTTCAAATAATGTTATACTGTATTATGAAAAATATGGATTTTTTTTCCTCTGCAGCTGGATTCAACCACATTCCAACTCCAATTTTTCTTTTGCTTGCTTCTGCTGCACCAAATTTAGCCTCATCTTATTCTAGTTCTGAAGACTTATCCTGCTTTCAGACAAACTGACAGTGTCTCAAGACTATTTTTTTTTCTGAAATTTCTTTTGATTAGAAATGATAGAAAGGGGGAAGGCATTAAGAAAATGCTTTTTCCTCCTGGGATTCCAATGGCAAGTACTTGTTCTGAAGATTTTAAAGAAGAGAAAATGCTAAACAAGTGGGAATTTTAATGCAGGAAAGGGAACAGAGTGCAACTTCACAGAGCAAAATACACAAAAGCCTTAGTAATATTTTCCCCCTTTGGTAACCTGTTACTTAGCTATTGCTTCAATTGATGGAAATAGTAGATTGTTTCTGGTCTATCGTACCTGTGGCAACTTAAGAGAATGCATACAGCACACCTTTCTCAAACCTTTGTTCATAAAAAATATGAGGTAGGTTAGATTAAAAAATAGCATCCCCCCCCCCAATAACTCAGTACTTTATCCAGTTTAGGGTGGCAATGAACCATGGTTGTCTTACAGCATCAGAATAACACACTTCAATTCTTAACTGAGTCTAAAACCAAATGGCATTTGTTT
The DNA here is from genome assembly GCA_033807585.1 of Hydrophis major. NCBI lineage: Eukaryota > Metazoa > Chordata > Lepidosauria > Squamata > Elapidae > Hydrophis > Hydrophis major. The sequence goes on from CM066329.1 coordinate 162,166,570, forward strand.
TTTACCCAGAACAGAATTTCTTCTATTTCTAACAATTCTTCCCAAAAAAAAGATAAATCCCCCTCCCCAAAAAAGTTGAATTTTTCATCATGTAAAAATGGGTTTACATGGCTCAAAAATAACACAGAAGTTGTAAAATTAAAGATAAAATTAAAGATATATTCAATAAATAAATTTTATTTGTTCCATGCTAGTCGCACTGAATTTGCAGTCTAAATATTGCCAAAAAAAAACCTTAAAACATTATTGATTATATCTGTTATATAGAATTTGCTCCGAACCATTAGTTTCCTGAATACAATTGTTTGCTATTTTCCCTTAGCCTTATGCAAGAATGTGATAAGACTGTAATATGAGGTGATGAAGACAATAGCAAACTGTAGATTGTTCCAGAAAATATAGATGGTAGCTTCAAGTATTTCTGCAACAGAAATCCTGGTGACATCATCACCAAAAAAAGTCAAATCAGCTAATCAGCTATGCAAGACTCTTTATGCATCAGAATGATCCCAGAATTCCATTTTCACTTAGTCCTAGGACAGAGTTTCTCAATCTCAGCAACTTTTAAGAGGGGTTAACTTCAATTCCCAGAATTCCTCAGGCAGTATGTCTGGCTGGGAAATTATGGGAGTTAAAGTTCACTTCTCTTAAAGTTGCTAAGGTTGAGAAACAACATCCTAGGACATTCACAAACAGGGTCTGAGATACAATATAACAGTCCTTTTACATAATAAGAAACTTTATCTTCTAGTACATTTGGAAATAAAATACTTCTTGCCATGGCAGTATTCTTCTCAGGCAACATATTTTATTTCTGGGAATTTTTTTTTTCGAGTCTATATTTACATACAAAATACTGGTGAACAAATGTTTTGGATCAAAACGTTGAGTTCAAAACAGTCTGTTTTGAGTAGGAAACAGCTGCTTCAAGTGTAAAATGTTGCTATTCTGAGAATTTTACACTCCCCAAATGCTTAAAATAAGAGTGGGGTTCATGCTGAAAACATGCTGTTCCAAATTCAAAATAATTTGATTTTAAAAAGTACTCCTAATTTAAAGGTTCAGGAAACGTTCTATTTAGAGCTTCAGGCTCTTTTTGAAATAAAGTTAATAAAGTCTTCTATCTCTCCGCTACAGTCAAATTTCAGGATCCATATTTAAATACCAATTTAACTCTTTCTATACTTGATCACTTCATTTTTAAGCAGTCTAGCATTTGTTCTCATTAAATTGTGGCATAGTCATCTAAAAAAGGATTTCTGAAATAAATCAGATGATACAATTGCCTTTTTTAAAGATTGCCTACAGGGCCCAATTTGTCAGTACCTTCAAGAATGCTTTTTGCACAGATCTTCCAGTGTCTGTATGTTCATGCATGCACATTTGTGTGGGTATATGGGTGTGTAGCTCCTTGTCTTATGGATCTATAGTCAGTTTAGTTGTTAGGGCAAAGCCAAGCCAGATACAATTAAACATGAACAGCAATTCAAATGTTAGGGGAGTAGAATAGTCATTGGGTATATTTTTGAGAATAAGAGAAGGGGAGAGGAAAGGGAAGGGGACTGGGGTGACATGATAGCAGTGTTCCAATATCTCAGGGGTTGCCACCAAGAAGAGGGAGTCAAGCTATTCTCCAAAGCACCTGAGAGCAAGATAAGAATCAATGGATGGAAACTAATCAAGGAGAGAAGCAACCTAGAACTAAGGAGAAATTTCCTAACAGAACAATTAATCAGCATGCAATTGAACTTTAACTTTTTAAGTTTTATTTCAAAATGTATTTAAGTTATGTAAAAGATAGGCCAAAAATCTGTAAAGTAATGCATAAAAGGATATAGCAATAAATTATTCTGATGAGAATAGCTGAGCTGATGTCAAAAAAGGAATACAAAAGCTGTTTTGATTCTAATGATGTCTAATTGCCATTCAGATCTAGAACTGTTCAGAAAGGTACGATAAACAAAATAATATTTAATAAATAAGTTTAGGATAGCATTTAGCATTTTTTTTAAAGCTAGGAAAGGAGAATTAATTTGTGTTTTTCTTTTATTTAGAAAGCTGCTTCATTCTGCTGTGTAAAAGGCAAGAAATAATGCAAATGATAGAATGCATATAAATATAATAATTAAAATTGTATTATTTAATATTATGCTTAAACCACAAATATTGATAATTCAGATCTCTGGATCTCCTAGACCAGACAGATCTTTGCTAGCTTCTGCAGGGTCTCAGAGGGCAAGACATTACACAGAAGGCGAACTCCTGCAGAAAATGTAGGGATACTTTAGTTATATTTTTAGTGACTAGAGATCCTTAGCTTTCATTCCCTATAATAGATAATGTTAATAGATACCCACACTTTGAGCTACATAGAATTTTACAACTAACTAGCATTTTTAATTATACTCTATGACAACTTGGAGTAGTTAAAACCTCTATTACTTGGAATTAGGGGATAGACAATTTAAATATTGCATCCATCTCCCACATGTTTTATTGTTCTGTTTACTATAAAAATCAGAATGAAATTTTGTGAATGGTTTGATTTTTCAACCTATGTATTGCAAGCAACAAAATGGTACAACTCACATGTCTCAGCTTGCTAGTTATGTGTTATACTAGCATATTTGATATTAAAGAAGAAAGTGAACAGTGCAGAAATTTCAGCCAGGCAAAAAATAATAGTCTATGTAAAATAATTACTTCCCTTTGTTATAAATGAGCATAGTTTTGGATATTACATCTCATCTCATTGATATATTAAAATGTTACATGCAACTCCTTTAGATAGCCATCATTTTGGAGTTTCTAGGAACTGATTGGAATTGCCTTTCCAAGTAAGTATATAAAGAAAAAAAACTCAGCAGTACCTCAGGGTACCGTATAATTGATTTTTGGTCTATCTGTAAATTCCACCTGTTATATTTACTATGTAATAATTTAAGGTGATTATAAGATGCTTCCATGACTACTAATAGGAGTATTAATACAGTATTCATTGTATATTTTCATCATTTTTGTTTTTGTTCCATCCATTTTTATCTTTTCAGCTTTCTTCCTATGGAATTATCCTATACTACATCTAAAGTCTGTGTCTTATTGCTGTATAATCCTTAAGCGCCTTCTCAATGTTATTTTCACATCATTTCAATTCATATGTTGAGGGGAGAGGGGTGGGCTTGTTTCAACACCTACCAATTTGGATATAAATATATACACTTATATTTACTTCCATTACAAATACATGTTGTCCACAGTGTCAGGGCTAAGACAACAACAGCATTTCTAAAACAAGGACCTACAGTACTTCTGCTGCTTGTTGGTTCACACTGCCCTGTGCTTTTAATTAGTGTGCATAGTTTACAATAATAGCCTATAGTGCATTAATTTTTAATGAAAACTAACAGCTGATTTTTTTTCTAAGGAAACTGGTTTTGATTTTATTAACTTACAGGACAGAAGAATAATTGGCACATATCATTGTCCAGAAATGTATTCAACAAAGGTATATTTTATTGTTTTCTTAATGGTTTTATCCTTAGGGATGTAAAACTGAGGGTTTAAACTCATTGTAGATCCAGTGTCACATTATTTGTGACCTGGCATCTTCATACCAAGAACTTGTCCAACTTTGGTTGAATTGCAAAGGGTGTTCATTCTTTTGAATCATCTCCACATCATTTACCCAATCACCACCTAGTTCTAATGACAATGCATTATTCATTTCCTATATTGAACTACACTGTATTGTTTGGCAATGTTAGATAGCTCCCACATTTTTGCCTTAGATGACTGCACTTGGTGAAGTGATGTTGCTTTCTAAAGTCTGTAAAACGCTTTGGGATCCTTCTGGATGAAAAGCGCCTGCAGAATAAATGTTTTTCACTGTTGTATTGTAAGCTTTTCTTTTGTTACAAGCATACATTTTCATTAGAAATGGGTGAACTTGTTCTGTTCTGAAACTCAGCATTACTTTCCTTACCAAAAAATACAGACCAACTTCAAAAATTGATTCAATTTGCTTTTCATCTATTGAATTTACTTCCTATTTTGGGAAACTGATATCTGTTCAATGTTTATAAAAAAAAGTACAAAATCTCTAACTTCCTGTGGCAGTTCATCCATTACTAATTTTCTGCTAGTAAATGATTTCCAGTGTGCTTTTAGAAGACTAGTAGATGCCTCCAGCCTTCTCAAATAGTAATGTTATCTGATAATGTCTGATTGCAGAAAATTGATTACAAGACTAAAATACGAATCATACAAAATGACATATTCTAAAAATATATGTTTTTCTTCTAAATTATTTAGAAGAAAATGCCATATGCCAGCTTGTTAGTCATAGTATGTTAACTGAAATTGTATCTCTATAGCAGCCATACAAATCTTCAGAACTGACCATATGAAAATTTTCAGATATGAGATCTAAAGAAGGCTGAAGATTGGTTAAAGGTTTGGACATTGACTGGAAATTTAAAAAATGAAAAATAAACTTTCAGAAAGCTTGCCCACCCTGCTTGTATGATTCACTCCATATAACCTAACCACTCTTCCCCAAATTAACCAATGCTCCTCTTTTATGATTTCTGATATCAGTGAAAATGTTATTTGTTTCACAATTATATCCCAGAGTTAACTTTTCCTTTTTAAACTGTTTCAATATAGTGATTTAAACTTTAAATTAATTACCATTTGGCAAATGGTGAATTCTTCAGTGTTTAGTTCCATGAAATATACATGGAAATACTGGGCACATTTGTCTGTACTGTGCAATCCCTGCCCATTTACCTGTTTGGGGAGTGGCTAGCTGACTTTTGGTTTCAAGGATGAAGTGGTAATGTCTTGAAAAATGACTTGGCTATGCTTATGCATATACATTACTCAGGGGATGCAGACATGATATGATCAGTTCTCAATATGTTTGTTTCATATGAAAGGATAAAGGAACAGTCCTAGACATTCTGACTAAAATTATCAAATTCAATTTAATAATTGACAATGTCATATTTAATCCAAAAATAATAATGTACACATTTCTGCAAATGCATGAAACATTGTCTGTAAAATTCACAATACATAGTACTGTTTGTTTGAATATTTCTGAGAGACTGATGCAACATTTATGTGTTTTGTAAACCATGATGTAAAGCAATTGTGCCACTGTCTCCCATGGCAGTAGGCAGGTTGACATACTCATTTATTACCAAACCAATTGCTTGCAGATCTCAAGTTTTCAGGTTGCCAGGAATATAGATCAGAATATTTTTTTCAAGCATACATCCCTTCATCCATGTGTCTTCCCAATGTACTTCCTTTTAAAAACAAAGCACTGGTGATACACAACATTGCCATTGTGATGCATATCTAATTGAGATATGTGTGACTGTTTAGCTATGTGGATCAACTCAACATTGTTGGATCACCGGGGCTCCTAGAGCCAATTACTAGAGTAGCAGTATTTTGTTCACAGTTGCCTGATTATTTGTTTTAACTGATTTATATGACTGCCCATCTCACAAATATAACTCTGGGCTTCTAGTTTTTTACAAGTTAAAATAATACTGAATAATAACAAGATAACAAATTAGTCCTAGAAGCTTAAAATGTCAAACAAGGAAATCAATCAATCAGCATGTCACATGTTTGCCAAACTTTCTGACCCCAATGCCTGGGAAAACAACTTTAAGGGCTTCCTGAAAGATCAGCAGTGAAAGTTGTCATAGGGCTATCCCAGAGAGTATGCATCTCCAAATGGCAAGTTGTGTGACAGAAAAGGCATGTTTCCTGCGTCCCACAAGAAGACAGGACTTGTCTTCTGCCAGACCTGATTTGACTGGTAAAGACCATTGGAGAAGGAGCAGTCTTTCAAAAATTTTGACTATTTTCATTTTTTTTCTTCATCTTGGGATATTAAAAAAAGCAAGCCTGTTAAGAGAAAATGCATTCAATAATTTTTTGAGAAAAGTGGATTGAACTGTTCCATTCTCACTAAAATGTTGCATATCATGTGAGTCAGTTTGATATCTGTTAAGATGACTTGCAAATATTATAAAATATTTCTAAAGTTCTTTTGTTTTCAAATAAAACATAGTTTTCTAAACTGATACGCAGTGTATTAACATTAAGTTTAATATAAACTTAACTTGAAAAATACATTTAATGCTCAGATCACTTAAAATCAAATGATTATATATTAAGAATATACTTTTTCCTAACATAGATAAAAATTGGTGCTATTTTTAATCAATAATTCATGGACAATGAAGGTATAACCCATATTTACTTTTGAATAACTGAGAGTAGCATTTGCAAAAACATGAAATTAGAAATATTGAAATATATTAAAAATATAATCCTGACCACATATTTTTTTATATTATTCATATCTGATTCTTGGACATTGCCTGGACAAATCTCTACAGTTTTCTTGGCAAGATATTTTAGAAGTGGTTTGCCATTGCCTCTTTCCTAGTGCTGAGGGAAAGTCACCCCAGCTGGCCTTTGTGCCTAAGGCAGGATCAGAACTCATCATCTCCTAATTTCTAGCCTGATACCTTAACCATTACGTCAAACTAGCTTTTCAATTAATTAAAAATATAAAAAAATAATATTAACTTTTAATAGGATTTTACTATAAAATGAATGCCTGATTATTTTGGCTTTTGAATTACAACTAAATGCTATACCTAGTCATTGCATTAATAAAATAATCCAGGATTGATTTTTTTTTTTCATTTTATTTTCTTCTCAATGATATCCTCAGTAATAAAACTTGATGGTACCAGTATGAACATAAAAGAGTTTCTCTGACAATGAAAAGTTAATGATCTTTATATCAAAGTGAGCATTGTAAGCCCCCACCCACCCAATGGCATGTTTCAAAATTATTTTCAGTGGAGCCCTGCATACAAACAGCAGAAAAAATATAACAAAAGTCTTGAGGAAAGTAGGTGAATACTTGCACTATCTCATGCTACATTATTCTTCAGTTCATTAAAAATACTGTTAAGATGTTCAGAACTAAATGATTAGGCCAACAAATAGTAGCTCAAAATAGCAAAACTACAAACTTCTGAGATTCAGTGACCAGATAAAGATACTGAAATGTATCATATAATCTATCTACCTGAGCTATAAAAAAAATAATAATTTATCAGCCTATGTTCGTATTCTGACTATGCAATGCTTCAGATTTGAAAGCAGAAGGGGACTTTAGAAATTATGAGACACATATTTTGTCTTGTCTAAAACTGCTTGAATGGAGCACATATTTCCCTGGAATTGCATGGCAATTCTGCTGTCTCAAGAAAAGATGTAGCTATTTTAAGGAGATAGAAACTGAACATTTAATGCGCTAAAGCATTAGTGGACTTCAAATCTGATGCACCTCATAGCCCTGCTGTGTATGCTTCTCTTTTTAATCAGCACTGAGTGTTTAATGGCTTAGATTCAGTCTTTTAATAACTGGTGGAATTTGGTAGCTGATTTCACATATTAAGACAATTTCTTCTGTTTTCCAGATGGATCCACATGAGAACATTTTGTTGAGCACACTTGAAATTAAAAATGAGATGACTGCCTCTGAAGCTGTTATAGGGCTTGGGGAACCTAGAAGCAAGAAGCTGGCCTATGATACCTCAAGTATCCAGTATCGAAAGGCTGGTTTACCAAGACACAGCTTTGGCCGTAATGCTCTGGAACGGCACGTGGCCCAAAAGAAAAGCCGGTTAAGGAGACGTGCTTCTCAGTTGAAAATTAATATCCCTGACTTGACTGATGTAAATGCCATAGATCGATGGTCACGCATATTGTTCCCGGTGGTTTTTTCTTTCTTCAATATTGTCTATTGGCTTTACTATGTGAACTAAAAACAAAGAAAGCCACACAAATATCAAGAACTGGATTTCTCTTCAAAATTGATTGTACAGCCAAATGTGGGACTTAGGAAACAAAATCTATTCAGGACAAGTTATTTTAAAACACCTTATTTGCTGGCCCACTCTATAACCTGTTCAGTAATATTTGGATTTCTTTTGCACAACTGTGAAGCCTATCAAATTACAGTACAAATGTATACAATCTGGCTTTTAAAGATATATAATTGCATTTGATGTTTGGAGACAGACCTGAAACTTGGTCATTTCATTTTTGGACAATGTTGAAAAGGGAAGCTAAAAAGTTAGGATTGAATTCTCAGAGCAATTTCTGCTTCTCTGCTCATCTGAGTTAAATAGCATTATTTGAATGGAAAGAATATGGTCCTATTATATCAAAATCAACATCATATTCATATTTTACCTTTTTAAGGTTAATTTGAAGCTACAGTAAGTCATAATGCCTGCCATCTTACTATGAAGACATGTATCAAGTTGTTGATTGGATTAAGAGTTCTTTTTGGAAAATATGAAAGCAACTTACACATAATTGGGAAGTGTTTAATTGAGATATTGTAAAGTAGCATATTGATTACCATGATGTGAACCACAGAGTTACAGTATTTTGGAGATGGCCAATATGTCCAACAGTATGCCATTAAATATATCTAGAGCCTACTATTTATAAGTGCCAAATGAGAGTTTGCCGGCAGTTTCTTCATAGGTAGTTTTCTCTCCATGCTTTGTACTTTCTTGTGCAACAGAAAGCTGTGCCAAATGTTGTCAAAGTAAACCACAAGTATCATGCAAATGACAAATCTTGATCATCAAAATAATTCCTAAATTATAGTTTGGGTTGTATTTCCTTCCTATTTAAAAGAGATTTGAGTATATCATAACTTTCTATAGTTCAGATATTTATTTAAATATGCACACAGAAACCTCAAAAGAGTAAGCTTATTGTAAGGAACTGGATTATCTTCTTTATTCAATAATTTTGCATTCAGTTTTAGAACCTTTTTTAAGAGAGGACAATGAATGGCAGAGAGCTACTCATGTGTTTTTCAGCTGAAGGGACTGAATTATTTTCATCATCAGTTCAAAAAATACATCTCCACTTTTTTTTTCTCATATAATTATTTTACAGTTATGTGGCTCTCAATTATTCAGGTATATCCTTCAATTGATTCAATGGAATTTACATGGAATTCATATAAGGTAGCTGTGTCATCTTGGAACAGAAGAAATATTGTTTCAGGAAATCAATGGATTATAATAGTTGGGGATGAGTATCCTTTGGAACCAGAAATGTTCCATATTCTTTTTATTACATTTTTGTTTGTATGTATGTATGTATATATATATTTCTTCCAGCTGATGGTTTCAGTAGCACAAAGCACTCTTTTATTTCTCTGTAATATATTTTAAAATTAAGCTTTCTAGGCTCTCTGAAAGCATACTTGGTTGAATTATGAACTTCATGCTTTGTGAAAAGGCTGGTCTTGTGACTCAAGCACAACAGCACTGAGCACACTTTCTTTTGTCATGTTTTCTTCCATCAGATGGGCAGTGTTTTAGAAAACCCTTTCCAAGACAACCCCTTGTCTTTTGGGACAAGTAAGATGGGTTTTACTACATTCATGTGTATGTTATCTTTTTTTCTTTTGCTGAAATTGCCCATTAATTTTATAAAAACAAAAATGTGAAAATTATCAACCTTGGGATTTTTAGACATTAGAAAAAAAAAATCCTTTCTATCCTTTTTGTCTTCTCAGATTGGTTCAACAAGCCAGCCTTAGAAAAACTACAGAATCAGCTTCTAAAACTGCACTTTACCATATCTGGAAGTTTATAGTACAAGCCATAATATTTTCTAACCTTTCCAAGGAGAGGGTAAATTTTACCCTGGGGGCTAACAAAGAAAGTACATATTCACCTCCATGAGGTCATTTATGTTATTAAGTGGAAGATGCTTCCAGGAGTAAATGAGAAATCACATTTCTGAATAAATTAATTCAAAGAGATACGAGGAAGTTAAATTAAAATGAGGTTTAAAGTAAGGTGAGCAAATGGAGGATAACACAAAAAAGATTTAACTCCTCTAATACCAGCATCTGGTAGAGACAACAACATTACACAGTTTACTTCACAAAGGACATTGAAATAAGCTACAACCATTGAATTTAACTGAAATATACACTGGTTTGGTTTTGTTTAGAGCCATGTTTTGCCTAATAATTTATTCCTTTAATTATTACTTTTTTTCAAGTTTTGGATGCATACTAGCCAGCAATTAAGGTGTTTTTTCATATATTAAATTCATCACAAAATTACAACTATATAATATGGCACAGTTTTAACCATGTCTTTCAGATTAATGCTTTGTAAATATGTTCTGTATATGACTGCTACTAAGTTTAATACGCATTTTCCAACTAAAACTCATGTGCCATATATATGTTTGTCTAAGGAAAGCTATGTTTCTACAGACATGGTAGTTTAAATGACTGGGAAAAAAGAATCAATTAATGTCATTCTGAACACTTGTAGCAAAGTTTGAATAATAGCATTGAAAGACACACCTGAGAATTTTTACCTTCTGATATATAAAATCAGCCAAACAAAGCACAATGCATAGATAACATGAGAGCAAGTACATATTGCTAGCCAGCTAAATATATCTAGGAAAACGAGCCTGCTAGGTAAAATATACATTTTCTTTCAAAAAAAAATTAAGCTTAGATTTCAATTTCCCATTTAGTGAAATTAATTTAAGTAAGCCAAACTCAGACCATTATCAACATATATGATACAGATAAAGACATATTTCCATGTTTATATATATTCTTAAATGTGTACCCATATGTATTTATATCTTATGTGTGTGTACCTACACATACATAGACATGCACACACATACATATGCATTTTTACACGGTCTCCTAAACTAGTGGAACCAGTTTGTGCATAGAAATGAATATGTGCCCATTGATATATAAACCAAGTGGGCAGGTTGCTGAGTAAAGTGGGGGAGAAGGTGTCCCCATATTTACAGCTTCTGACCTTGGTGTCTCTTTTATGTTGATGGGACAGTTCAAAATTCCAATTTCCTGCAAGTATTTGCAGCCACAATAAAATTGCAGGACCACATTTACACCTTTTACATCTGTTTGGTGCTATGGAGGGTTGTTAAAAGAAGCAGTATATGATTCAAGGAAGCAACAATCACAGGTTCCATCCAGGTCCCCCTGCCCATTCTTAATAGGATGGTTATCGTTCTTGAATGATGAGAGGTAATTTGAGATGCCACCAGCAGATACAAGGAAGAGGAAAGGCATATGGATTGAGTTATTAAAAAAAATTGTCTCTATTTTATCTTCCTGAGAGTAAGATCAGGGCTGAGCTAGAGACATTGTCATCATATCCAGTCCAATTTCCTTTTTAATTAGCATTGCAGATCTGCAGTCCCTGCACTGCTCATAATAGCCTGGGTTTGAACTAGAATCTTGCATTGGTATTTCAAAAGGAATAAGCTAATAACAGTTGTGTTTCTATAGTCAACCAATATGTGAATATTTTTTGAGAACATAAATTATTAATGTATTTAAAATCTTACTATACAGGGTAACTGGGCATTTCTATATCAGCAGATCAATGCATATAATCTTACGAAGCATTTCACAGTGATTAGTACTGTATCTTTTACCATCTAACAGAAGCTAATTCTCACATTGTTATGTTTATTTTAATTTTTTTCAATGAAAGCATTTCTACTAACTTTTTTAAAAGTCCTAATACCTAGATAGGAAAAGCAAAACTATGACATATTTCTCTGGGGAGAAAAGAACAAGAGGGTCCAGGTGCAATAGTTTAAAAATAGCGATCATAACATTTTGCTATCTGTACATAGGTCATACAATGTGAGCTATCGTAATTAAAAACAAAAAACAAAACAAAACTGTAAATATTATCAGATTTCTTAACATTTTTAACTTCTAATTTGTACTTTAACATAAGGCAAAAAGTTGATTCTATTTATGGTTTAGGTTAGTGTCCTAAAATCATGTAAATATTTAAATAAGCTGTAAATGAGATGTCAAAAGAAAGAGTATTTGTTCAGTGATTTTTTTAAACTAAGTACAGTAAATGCAGTTTTCTAGCAGAACAATTTAAACACCCTTTTGCATAAGATTTGGATTTCAGAGGACAATTTCAAAATATACAAATAATAAGACTGGCATTATATGATTAAATTAGTATCAATGTAACCAGTTCATTTGTAAGTGGTGAGGGAGAAAGACTGATAAAAATGCTTAATGAGTGCCATTATCCATTGACTCTGGTGCACATGGAAATTCAGGCATATGTGGATACTTCAGAATAGATGTGCTGGTGTGCTGCTTATACTAGCATTTCTGAAGCACTGCAATTTAGAGATAGTTTTTGTTGGGGGTGGGGGTATCTGATATTGAAATGAATAAGGCAACCATTAATTCTACAGAGCTTCTTGGGAAAATTAAAGCTATGTGCAGTTTGAGAATTGCAGCCTTACTTTTTCATGAGCCTATTATGATTTTCATTAATAATGAGCCTGCAATTCTGAAAGAACTTCAGAATTAAATAGGGAGTGTGACCTAAGGGAACTCCTGCAGAAAGTTGGGGACTATCAAGTATAAAAAAGACCATACTTAGAGTTAGAGAGTAGTCTGTCTAATGTACCATGAGTCCTTAATAAAATATTTTATTACTTCTTAGCCTTAGCAACTTTTAAGCCATGTGTACTTTAACTTCCAGAATTCCTCAGCCACCCATGCTGGCTGACAAATTCTGGAAGCTGAAATCCCCACATCTTAAAAAGTTGCTCAGGTTTGGGCCACAATGGCAGTCTTTTATTCAGACACAGTAACAATACTGATGATTTCCTCTTCCAGGAAATGAAATGGATATAATATAGATTTAAGGAACTATAGTTTTCTCATGAGTGTAATATTATTCTCAGAAAGACATGCACATTCCTTGTGCGCATGAGCTTTCCCACTGTCTTTTTGAAGCTGTCTGTACAAAGAGAATTGTCCGTCATTGTTTAGTATTCTGTTCCTTTCCAGCCCAACCCAATCCACCCAATGCCAAAGAATCTTTACTTAAGAAATATATTTAAAGGGAACGCTAACAAGATATTGCTTAACACCAAAGGTAAAGTTTAACAAAAATGCACTAGGAAATGTCCAAGAGAATTTTAGACAAATGGATAAAATGTTAATAAGTAATTACCATGTTATAGCTTATACCAATGGTATTTATAATCCAAGTTAATTAATTCATGATAAAGTGGAGTAGATTAACTTTGCAGGTTATATGCAACACATTTTATGTGTCAGATTATTTCAGTATTTTGATAATGAATCTATATTTATGTTATTATTTAAGTCTTAACTCCAAATACCTACAGTTAAATTCAATTTCTTCTAAATGTTTTGCTCATCACCAAAGTTCTCAAATTCAAATTTAGCAGCATTATATATGTTTGCATTGTTAGTGCCATTGAAGGATTCACCAGGGAATACATTTAAGATCCATTGTACAGTTTTAGTTCATGCAAGCATTTAAGACATCTAAGAACTCTATCATAGTTGACCTTGTTTTGAGATTTCACAATTTTAATTTGCATGGGTGTTTAAATGATTCTGTTAGTACTGTCTTTGCATCCTTCCTCTTCCTCTTTTTTTAACCTAGTACTATTTATTCCATAATGTAGTAATCATAAGACTTACTAATGACCTTGTAGCCTTTCTAATATGCACATAATGCACATTTTCCAATGGCTAGAAAATGCAAAATATTAGTGGATAACATTGCATCAGATTTTCATGTTTTTTCTCAGAAGGACTGCTAACCTCTGGAATAATAAGAGGTAGTAAAATGACTATTGTAAATTGAATAGCACATAAGAAATATTTTCTTGAAACTAAACTTATTACAGCCAGTTTCAGCATGTAAATATATAATAATGTTGGCTAGTGTGTAATTCTTAAACTAAAAAAAATATAAATAAAGGAAATATAAAAGAGCCTATTTATTTTTATTATTATTGATATTTATAAGGTATAATCTTTCCATGGTGGCTAGGGAAAAAAACAATCACTCTATTGCTGCAAAATTGAAGGTGTTTTATTGGGTCTGAGGAGCTTCCTTTTTTTATTTATTGTTTTTCCAGACAAGTAAAAGGCCACAATAGTACATTTGTTCACTCTCTTCTGTGTATGCAAGGTCATGCAATGCAGCTTTCATTGAGATTTTGCCCATGCATATACCTTTAAGTTTAACAGTATGGTGATTGGTAAGGGGATAGGAGAGAGTCTGGCTTGTGCAGAATGGTGTAAGCATGCTTGAAAAGATTTTGGCTGCCCAAAGTGGAGCAAACGTGCCCAAACTGAAAGATAGTCCTACCTGGTAAGGACTGCTGCATGTGGCATGACTAAAACTGGTAACTTGTTGCGTATCTTCTCTGTATTATAAAAAGTGTTATGTAAAATCCTAAACTGACCAAAGCCATGAGGAGCAACAGATAAATGTCTCTGTGACCATCAGATCATGATGACTGTGCCATATGGAAGATTGTTATATGGAATGGGAGAGAGGCATTAAAGAAAAATTGATGTGTTGAGGTGTGCGAAAGAAAGATATAATAAATCTGTAGAATGATGCTTTGATTGGACAAATGCCTGTAGAGAACTAAAGACATGGGTTTAATTGTGAATGAAAGGGCAAAAATATATGTCAGAAAGTATGAATCATCTAAATTGTGGGTAAGTTATGAAAGCAGAATTCCAGAGATTACTGCCAGAATGATAATGGAAAAAATAAAAATTATTTTTTGGGAAAAATGCACATTTTGAATGAATGTGACCTATGGAAAAAATAGACGGGAAAGAAGGATATGAGGACAGATGTAAGAACTGGGCCATTTAGAAACTTAGGAATAAATGACACTGGTGAAGGTATGTGCTTACACAAAGATCTGTTTCAAATATGTAGCTCAAATATGTCTATTCATAAGTACATATGTTAAAGGAATGAATTTAAATCTAAAAGTATTGATTTGGTTCCATATGAAGAAAGACACAATCCGTGTAGAAAAGAAGGATGATGAAAGTTTTTGAATGTGAGTCATATACTTTTTTAATAGTGGATCTTGGAGGGAAGGGAGCAGAAAGAAGTGAAAGAAATTAGAGTAAAAACAGAATAACCATAGACAGAATCTTCTATGAAAAATCATTAGCTTTTTTCACATTAGCATATTACATGTTGGATAACTTTATTTATGAAATAAATGAAACAAGCACCAAACTCTGGTGGGACCTCCCTTATATATCTGTAAGAACTGCATGAAGTTTTAATAGTTTGGTAGAACAGCTATGCAGAAATTCAGAAGATTTGAAAAGAATGAATACTTTTTTACAGAACTGTAAGGTGACTGACTCTAATGTAAAGGAAAATGAATGGATTTCCTCATAAGAAAAAAAATCAAATTTTGGCCTATTACTTTCTTGCCTGAAAATCTAAACTGGATCATTTTGAAATATGTTTGATTCACAATTAAATCAAAATTGGATTTTGGTATGATTCCCAAAGTTCTACCATGTGACACAGAATAATATTATTTTGAACAGAAGCCCAAAATTATTTACCATTTGAAATTTAATCATATGGAAAAAATAAAATAGGATAGAAAAGAAATAACATGGACAAGGATTGGCAAAAGTTTCCACATAAAATCAGATTTCCAAATCTAATGTCCCATCACAAAATACAAATAAATAATTGGAGCATATTCCATATTGCTTTAGTTTCTTTTCTCTCCATATGAAAATTCTGTATGTGTCTGCTAACTACCATGACTTAAAGATAAACCCAAAGGAATCTACTTATCTTTTTTTTTAAAGGATAATCACATTAAGAAAGATTAAGCATAATATTAAATTACAGCCAATCACACATCTCAGCTGAATTTACTCTCATGCTAATGAATATCAAAGAAAGAATGACAAATATTGAATCTAGTGGAAAAGAAAAAAAATAGTGTCAAAGAAATGGGAGATTAATAGGTTATAGCCACAGAAAAATAAGAAACAATTTATTAGCATAACCCATAATGCTTATACAAAAATAACAAAATAGCTTCGATGTTTGTCTTTAACAAGAGGTTCCACAAGTTTTGGGGATCTTATTTCCATAATAATATTTAAAAGGAAAACAAAAAAGTTAAAAGTCTCTCAAATTGGACTCAACTCCTGGTGATTTCACAGGCAGATCCATGGGCTTTTCTTGCAATAATGCTGATTCCTGTAGATTAGGATGTTGCACTTTTTTTACTTTCCCAGATTAGCCTATATTACTAATCAATCCAATACTAATCCGGCATGACTCTGCTGAGTTTTTCTTGAGATCATTGTTATAGAGAATAAAGAAAATTACCTAGATGGAGGCAAAAGAGGAGAGGCATTGAGTAAAAAAAACATGACAGATGATAATAGGGGAGGATTATGAAAACAAGAAGGGATTCCCCCTAATTCATGTGTTATATAAAAAGGAAGGGAACCAGAGATGGTATTCAGCATATTCTGACCAGTTCTGGAGAACCGGTAGTGGAAATTTTGAGTAGTTTGGAATACCACTTCTGACTGGCCCCGCCCCCATCTCTTCTCTGCCTCCTGAGTCCCAGCTGATTGGCTGGGTCTTCTTTTGTTGTCCTGCACAGGAAAATGAAGCTGGAAAGCAGGTTAGTGGAGTGGGGTGGGAATGAAGATTTTACAGTGTCCTTCCCCTGCCATGTCCACCAAGTCTTGCCCACAAAAACAGTATAACAAAATTTGAATCCCACCACTGGAGGGAACTTTGTAAGATTCTGTTACTATAGGAAACCTATAAAAGTGGTTTTAGGCAGACACAGTCTCTATTTCTTGGCCTGGCCTACTATGTAATGCCAACAGCAAAGAATAGGGAAGTGCTTCCTTTGAAAGATTTCCTTTTAAGTCAAGCATGACTATATGGACATGTTCACATAATGATTGTGGCAATTATATGGAAGTGATGTGTCACTGTCTTCTCTTGGAATACTTTGACTTCCCAATCTAGTCCATGGCATTGTGATTTCCTTAAAGTCTCCCATCAAAGCACTATTCAAGTCTGATTGTGTGTAGCTTTTTCTGAGATCTACCTAAACACTTTGATACTGCCACCAGTTTAAATATACATTTCAGCCTGTAATATAAAGCCAATATTTTATTGTAAAACTCAACAACCATGAGTAGCCTTTAATACTGTCTATTTTATTCATCAATATGAAATAAATTTTACATTTATTAAAAGAACCAGATGTCACAATCGTGAAAAATCTTCCTAATGAAGGGCAAGATTTGGATTAGAAACTTGTGACTCTACAGGCGGTTGTTGATATACCATTTTGCAGCAATGCCATTTATTATGGTCAATGGGAAAAATGCTGGGAATTGTAGAACAGGCACGTTTAAAAACTGTAGGTTGCATATTCCCAGCTCTGCTACCAGTTGTCTCAACAGCAAGATTTGGTCTCAAATATTTCATATGCTGCTGAACATCTGGTAAAAAAAACCCCAGTCTTACACCACACCAGGTTAAGAAACCTATGAGAACATTTAAAGCAGTGGGTGAGAATCTTATGTTTTAAACAACTGACATAACCATCTGGTGGGCTATAAAGCCAACCAGCATTACATTTTATAATTAAACTCACATTCTATTAAATTACAAATAACAGCATATAATTTTAAAACTCTCTGTTTTACTCTAGGGAAAATGGTGAGACATTAAATATCAATCTAATTTTTCCCTTTTGGATTTACATGTGAGAATTCATGTTAAGACCTGCCTGGATTACATGACCAATAATTTGTCCCACAATTTCTGTTCCAAAGCAGATTATGAGATATATTCTGCATTATAGCAGTGGTCCCCAACCTTTTTTGGCACTAGGAACTAGTTTTGCAGAAGAATACTTTTCCACAGACCGGGGAAGGGATTATTTCAATTTCAGATTATTATTTAAGATTATTTTCATTCCATTATTTCAGATTATTTTCATTTTATCTCACTTGTCACTCTCCTCCCACTGTGTGGCCTAATCACAGGGGTTGGGGACCTCTGCTTAATAAGAAAGATAGAATACAGGATATATTTGTACATGTGCATTCAATACCTTTGATCTGAAAATAACAGCTGATATGTGTATGAGACAGCCAGACAAAGAACTTAGAACAATGTTAAATTAAAAGATATATTATGAGCTCTAGACTACAACACTCCAGGTGATCTCTAGATGGCAGCAAACAGTTGGAAATCTTTATATTTCTTTGCTGCCATCCACTGAGCCTTCATATTTTGCAACATGGTGATAGATTTAAGGGATAGCTCTAAGAGGCAGACTCTGTCCTTGGAATATCAGCCAGTATTCTTCAAGAATGGCACAGGGAAGTTATTTTCCTGCTCATTCCCTCTCACTCTTTCTCTGTTATTTATTTCAAAGCAGAAAGGCACACAGACCACCTAGAATAGAAAGGAGTTTTGAACAGTACAATTCATTCGAAGCTTTTTTTCCCCAGCTACACAAGAAGGTGCTCCCCATGTCCAAACGTTTTCTAATTCTAAAGAAGAAGCAAAGCATCTTTGATAGAAAAGAAAAAGAAAATGAATGAAGACATTAATCTGAGGCAGAAAATGAAGTGGGAAGGCAGCATGGAAAAGGACAGGGAAATGTGGAAGAGCAGGCGCTTGGCACAGTTGCAGACACCTGTGCTGCATTCTTTCTCTCCCATCTGAACCATTCCCTGAGCAAGCTGAATTGCCAATGAAGCAGCGATCTTGACACAGGTGTAGGCACAGAAGAAAGCTAAGGCACCTTATGGAGCTCTGCATCCACCAGCAAACTAAGTAGAGCAGCCAAAGGAAAGTAGACAATCCAAAAAAGAGGAAAAGAAATATAGAGATCTAGCAAAACAGAGCATAATGTAAAAAAAAATGTGCAAAGGCTCTACATGTCAGTGAACCTGGCTGAGGCCATCTTGGAGGCTTCAGGGTTGCCACACAACAGAGGGAGGGGAAATAGTTAGATGGGGTTTTGTAGTCAAAACAATAAAGTTTTTCTGTGGGAACCAAGGACATTCTCACAGATGGCTGGCCAGTGGATGAGTGAAGTAACCAAGCACCCAGCCAGCACCTGGATTGGACAGCATGACCAGTGACTTGGGGGAAAGGGGAAAGTTTTACTTTTTAATGAGGTGAAAGCCATGGAAACTTTCAGAGTTGGCTTTCACCAGTTGTGCCAAAATCATGTATCCAATAAATTGTTATTTGAGGAAATTGCCTCCCTCAGAGTTCTGCTTTCTATGGGTGCATTGCTTGGAACGCTGACAGTCAGCCATTAATAGAAAAAAAAAAAAAGAAATCCCAGAGAGAGGGACTTAAGACCAGGGGTGGGATTCTACCTGGTCGGACTGGTTCTATCGAACCAGTTATCACAATTCTGCGCAGTTTGGAGAACCGGCAAATCACGCCACTGGCTGGCCCCACCCTGATAGTACCTGACCAAACCTGATAGTAGGATTGTTAAAAAGGAACAGCAATAAGGAATGTAAGAATGAGCTAGATGCAAAAAGAATTCATTCAACCTGAGGTAGCTGTATAATCAAGAGGAGGAGGAATAATGATTGAAGTAGGAAAACAGATGGAGAGAATACCAAAATGTCTTGAGACAAATTCAGGTTCGATTTATTTCATTTCTCCACACAACTGTAGAAGTATTCTATAACACGATAAAGATACTCTCCTATGTAAATATCTCACTGACAATCAAAATTCCATGTATTCCATTGATAAAACCACAGTATCTGAAGAGACCTGATCTGAAACTGACATTATACCAAAATGCTACATTTACATACACTTCATATTGAACTTTGGATCTTTAAAAATATTCTTTCTTTAAATAGGCTCTTCTATGTAATGTTAGTTCAAACTTTTTTATTCAGTCCTTTGCTATGATTGTATAATAAAAATGGAACCAAGTCTCCTCTACTTTGTACTTCTTTTTTTTATATACAAATTTTATTAATTTTACAAAAACAGTGCACAGACAATCAAGGCATAACAGCTTATAAATTCTTTTCTCAAAAAAAAAATAGTAGTAATTAAAGAAGAAAACCAATAGAACATAATGATTCCAAATGATAATATCAATATTTACTTTATCTATTTAATTTCATATCTTATCCCAACTTCTCCTTTTCATCCAAATTATTTCTTGCTAATTAAAATTTTTTTGCCTTTTATCAACATACAAAACACAAAAAACATAACAAAACTTAAAACATCTTTTCTGAAAGCTGCTTGATCCCGAGTTAAAACTCTTCACACAGACAAAATTTACACATCACATTCACTTTATATATCCTTCCCTATCATTACCATTTTCAATAACATTCTTTGTCTGTTCTATTTCCAACTATCCCTTCATCTTATACTATATTTCTCCTATACACTAATTGGAGTGACGCCTTTAACTCATTGCCCTAACTTAAAAGTACTTCATATAACACTTAATTTATCTTGGGATTCTGTTTAGTACATTCTAAAATTACACAATAAATTTTATAAGAAAGGTTCTACTCTAAATACACATATAAAAACACAGTCTTATGTACCTTCCAGAATCCCCCCCTTTTTTTTATCCTTAATTAGATTCACCCATTGTCTCCAAATAAGCTTTTTTTCTTTAGATCTTGCTTCCCACCATTGAGGCTTCTCCTCCCCCCCTTTCTCTCTTGCTTATTCTTCTCCTTGCCCTTTTTACCCCTTTGTCTCTCCTCCTCCCTTTTCTTACTCCCTTTCCGTTGCTTTCTAACCTTGCATCCATCTTTC
This sequence comes from Hydrophis major, assembly GCA_033807585.1. Classification (NCBI taxonomy): domain Eukaryota; kingdom Metazoa; phylum Chordata; class Lepidosauria; order Squamata; family Elapidae; genus Hydrophis; species Hydrophis major. The sequence continues at coordinate 162,187,395 of CM066329.1, forward strand.
CTCTCATTTTTCTCTTTTTTGGTTGTTTTTTTGAAACCTTAAAATCCCCGTTTTCTTATCCTCTTTCTCCTCCTCCCCAGAAAAAACCCATTGTTCATCAAAGATGGCTTCTTGTTCCTCTTCTTCTTTGTCCCAGTCATTCTGCTGTGTAGTCAACTTTTCATAAGTACATAACGCCATTTCTAAAAATTGAAATAAAGTGCCCAAAGTATCTTTTCCATCTTGTTCTTCCTTTTTATATTTTTTATATTCAGTTTTTAATTCATCCACAAGCGATGCCATCATAAAAAGAGAAACTTTTCCCAAACAACTACCCAAGTGTTTTTAATCAAAAATAGTTCAAAAGAAGTTCCAACGATTAATACTTTTCTTCCTTCTTCTATTTTTCTTTCTGGGGTTACAGTTTAATCAAAGAGGTCCAATTACCATATATCTTTCTTTGGGATTCTAGGCAATCTCCTCCTTTTTCCACTTCTGCTCCAATTTTTTTCCTCTCCCTTCCCACTTGCAACATCAATTTTTAAATGATCAGAAATCCATTCCTCTAATAAGGGTTTTCCAATTTCTTAAATTTTTAAGTCCAGTGTCCAAGAAATCTTTTATCCCTTGACTTCAACTTTCAAAATAGTTCACCTTCAGTGCCCAAATAAATTTCAAATCTTCATCTGCTGTTTCTATGGGGTGGGAGAGTGAAGAAAAAAAAAAGTTCCCTTTAAAAACTTCTCTGCCGCTTTCTGATCTTCTTAGGGATACAATGTATCCTCCAACAATTCAGACAGTTCAGTTCCAACGAGTTTAAAAGATGTTGATTGACCCGGCTCAGCCAGCACTTTCACTTTTCTTGCTTCCTCCAGCACGATCTTACCCGGTTGCAGGCTTCTTCGTGGCGGCCATTGCTGACTGCTGCTCCACCACCTCAGGAAAAAGGGTTTTTTCCAGATGTGGAGGGGGTCTGCAACACCCCAACCCCCTGTCCGGCTCCCCTCTCTCTTCGGCAGTCCCTACAGGGCAGCCATATCCCCCTGACCCATTTGGATCGGGGGTACTTCGGCAGCAAGCACAGTAGGAATCGCGAACAGTCGCAAATTCCTGCTGCCACCGAAGCCACGCGGAACCGGAAACCCTACTTTGTACTTCTTGAGACAAACAAGTCAACGGGCAGTTTTCTATGCCATCTATATAAAGTTTCTAGAAATATATAATTAGATGATAGCAGATTGTTTTCGGAGCTTATAAATTAATAGTATATATCAGTGCCATACTTCCTTGCAATATGATATTATTCCAAAGGAAATGAGAGAGGATTTAGAATAGCCTTTGAGTTGATTATGATTTCTATCAAACACACCTCCATGTTCTCATTGTCATTTCCAGGGTGAAGTGCAGAAGACAAACGAGTGCTGTTTATATTCATACTTATAAAAACTCAAATTTGCTTTGGAACTTGCTTTGGAAGTTATTAGATGCTCAAAAACAAGTGAAACATGAAAGACAGAAGATAAATTTATTAGATAAATTCAGCACTAACATTATTACAGGAAAATGTCATTAGACTGAGATAGGTTTTTGTTCCTGAATAATTGTCATTATAGATTTCATCTGTTTTTTGTTTTTGTTTTTTATCTTGTGCAGATCCTTTTTTGGTATGCTGTTTTTATGGCTCCCCACAATTGTCTATAGATTTAATTTTTTTATTTGTGTTATCTATAAACTGATTTATCTTACTAATTAAGAACACTTTTTAGAGGGCTACTATTTTATTAATGCTGATTACTTAGTTCTGAGTTTTTATTAAAATTGGACTTCTCTATAGCAAAATACATACATTTTATATTGAATTTTAGTATATAATTAAAATACAACTTGTCAGAAAATATTATACATTGAAAACAAGATGTTATAATCTGCCCAGCTAACTGTAGCAGCTATAAGCATATGCAGTACATTTATCCCGGTAACACTACCCACAAATTTACAATATGCTGTCTGGTATTACAAACATCCACCCATACACATATGCTACAATCAACAGTATAAATCAATCATTTATAAGTTCACTGGCATAAATGAATTCAACTCTTAGGAATTTGCTTAGCGGCTCTTGGTTTATTGTATGATTTTGTTGTTGTTGTTGTTCCATCTTTTGTTGATTTGTAACATGAAATATCCTTAGTTGATTCTAAAGTCAAAAAACTCAGTCATGGTGACCAGTAAGGCAATTGGATAGCACGAAAGAAAAAGATCAACTAACCATCATTTTTAGGTGTGGAAAAACAAGCAGTTATATGGTAACTGTCCTTCCAACAACTAAGCTGCAAACTCTACTACTTTGGACAGTAGCTATGCATGGAACTCCATCCTCTTCCTCCCTTCTCCCTCTCCTTTATTTCCTAAATGAACATTTTTTTAGAACTCATAGACCAGATCTGCTTTAATATGAAATTTGGAGTTGTTCTTACAGCAAATCCAAGTATCTCTACCTTCTTGTTTCCTAATTGTAGGAACTTGGGACATTTCTTTCCTTGTGTTGCTTTTACATCATACAGTTAACTGTGTTCCAAAACATTAGATTGTCTGTGTTTTTAGATACAGTTTTAATTAAATGAATCAAGCACAAAACCAAGTTATTAAATGCATTTTTGGAAAGATATTTGTACCCGTGAATGCACATCAACATATTTCTAAAAACTCAGACTCAGAAAGAATAACCAAGTGTGGCTCCAAGACATACCATGCAAATTATATGGCTGTGAATTGCATTAAGGAAAATTTCAGGAGTTTGTAGGAAATGTGTCAATTGCCTTTTATGATTTTTGAGCCTTCTTTCTTTCCCATAGGCTAAGAAAAATAAAGACATTTTTGTTAGGTATTAACATACTCACCTGTGATTAGTTGGTCTGCGGCGGTGGGAATTTGAACAGCCTGGCTGTTCAAACAACAACACTGGCTGCAGCCATGTGCATCTCTATTGTAAAAGGAGCTGCTGCAGCTGCCGCAGTCAGTCCTGTAAGAGAAAATAAAGGAACGTTTACAGAGCTGGAGTCCATCTGCATCTCATTACTTGCGATCTAACACTGGTGATGAGGGTGGGATCCTGAGATGAAACTGAATCAGCAAGCACATTGTGACCAAAAACCAAAGCAGCACATCTGAACAATGGCCGAAACAAACACGCCACCCACACCATTCGATCCTACAACTGAGGATTGGGAATTGTATGTCAACCAATTCCACATGTTCCTAGAAGGGAATGATATCATGAACATTTCAGAGCAAAGAAAGAGAGCGGTCTTTCTCACACACTGCAGGCCCACCATTTTTAAAATGGCCAAAGCATTGTTGGCACCAAGCCACGTGAAGACGATGACCTGGCCAGACCTGGAACGGATCCTGAAGGGTCACTACACCCCGCCGGTATCCTGCCTCATCAAAAGGCATGAATTCTACTGAAGGAAGCAGAAGGAAGGTAAGAGCATCAGCGATTTCATCACAACCCTGAGGGACATCGCCAGGGCATGCGAATTCCTAAACATGGATGAAGCGATGAGAGATCATTTAGTCTTTGGACTGTGAGACCTAACGCTGCAGAGCCACCTCCTGACTAAGCCCAAAATAACCCTCAAGGAAGCCATTGAGGAGGCCACCGCAGTGAAAGCATCACAGAAATCAGCAGCCACCATGAGAAAAATGAATAGGGCACCACAGGCACCACCAAAAGATACCACCACCCACACGAGGAAATTGAGTCCAAGTCAGAAAGCAATGAGGATGATGAGGGCGTGAACCAACTCCATTCAGAGTGCAACACAAAGAACTGAAATGGAAAAAGAAAGCATTTTGGTGTGCAGGCTGCGAAGGAAACCATCCATGATTGGAATGCCATTTCTGCGACGCCATTTGCCAATGATGTGAGTGGCGAGGGCACATTACAAGGGCGTGCAGAGCATCAAAACACCCCCACAGAACAGAGACAATCAAGCAGGAAACAGATGGAGCCAATACAACAGAAACCATTGACACAAGGAGGCAGCCAATGGGAGAAGCGAGACACACCAGACGGTGACTGTGGGCCACTCCAACATGACAAACATCTGAAAGGTCCACATCCAGATTACCATAGAAGGCCAGAAATGCTGGATGGAAGTGGATTCACTCTCCTACCTATAGATGATATCCTGAGACACCAAGCATAAACAGAAATCAGCTTAAAAGACAGGCTTTTAAGGGAACAAGATTCCTGTGATAGGCATAGGGAAGTTCAAAGTGACTTTTAAAAACTACTCCGGAGTCTTGCCACTGACTATAGTAGACCGGGACCAACCTAGATTGCTGGGGCTTGAGTGGTTTGAACCATTTGGAATTGAAGGCACCGGGATACACAATATCAATGAGATCGAGTGGGAAGAGAACCTGATGGAAGAATTCCAGGGCGTCTTCGACAGAAAACTAGGCAAGTACTTGGGGTCTCCAATCTCTTTTAACCTAGACCCAACCATAGCCCCCATAAGGCTAAAAGTGAGGTGGGTTCCCTTCGTGCTTAAACCTACGATTACAATTTAATATACCAACCCCGAAAGGACATAGAACATGCAGATGCATTCAGTTGATGCCCCCTACCCAACCTAGATGAAGACCCAGTGCCAACCACATCTACACTCCTGATAGAGACTCTAGAAAAGCACCGGCAACAGCAGCAGACATTGCAAGAGCAACAGCAAGAGACAAAACCCTGGCATGAATATTGAACTGGGTAGGGAGGGGTTGGCCAGAGACTGAGACCACCGATGAAACCAAACCATTTAGAAACAAACAGAATTCTCAATCCTGAAAGGGTGCATACTATGGGGGGATTGGGGGATCATACATGAGGTTTTAAGGGAAAATATACTAGAAATGTTACATGAGGGACACCCAGGAATTGTAAAAATGAAATCCCTGGCTAGGAGCTATATGTGGTGGCCAGGGATGGCCAGGGAAATAGGAGACTGGGTGTCAACCTGCAAACACTATCAAGAATCTAGGCCAGAACTCTCACAGCACACACACACATATGAGTGGGAAACACCAAAGGGGCCATGGTCAAGGTTGTACATCAACTTTGCCAGATCAGTAAAGGGGCACACATTCTAATAGTGGTGGATGCATAATCCAAATGGTTGGAAGTAAGCATTATGCAATCCACCACTGCAGAAGCCATAATTAGACAGCTTAGGAGACTATTTACAACACATGGCCTGCCGGACTTAATTGTATCCGACAATAGGCCCCAGTGCATGGCCACCCAATTCGAAGGGTTCCTAGCACAGAACGGGATAAGGCATGCAGCACCAGGGTACCCATCCACGAATGGACAAGTGGAACACATGGTACATCACACCAAGGAAATCCTCCAAAAGCTAGGGCCTGGGGAAACACAAGCAAAGATAGACAAGCTTTTAAGCATACAGCATATAACATCCAGCATGACAACTAATAAGAGCCCTGCTGAACTACTCATGGGAAGAAAACTGAGATCACCCCTAGACAGATTACACCCCACATATAACCCAGACAAACTAGTAGATTCGTCCAGCAAATGCTGGACATTCCAAACAGGGGACCTAGTTTACGCCAAGAATCTAACCGGGGAGCCCCTGCGGATACCCACAAGGGTGGCCCATGTAACCAGGCCCCGTTCTTACAGAGTGGATACAACAGATGGGTGAAGTTGGAGGAGACCCATAGACCAACTCAGAGCTCGAGGGACAAGGGGCAGCACAGACACAACCAGAGAGGGGGGAGACCCCTCACATAGGTGCAACACAACCAGAGAGGAGGGGGGAGACCCCTCTCAAACAGGGATACACAAAGAACAGGCCCTGACAACTAACGACACACAGCCTCAACAAGTAAGAATAGCTCCAAACAGAAAAAGCAGACACGTACCTGAATCCCAAGGGCAGGACAGCATAGCCAGGCAGGAACAGGCCCACAAAGAAATTGAAAGGGTGGCCCCTAGTGGGAAAAAATGGCCACCACAGCCAGAAGGTTCCAGGAGGTTCCAAGGGGAAGAACAGGAGAGATGGTAAATCCACCCAAACAGTTCAGAGAGCAACCAGCGACTGAGCTGTGCAGATCCAGTCACACCCATAAAAGCCCCGCCTACTTACATGATTACGTACGATAGGCTAGGACAGGATTAGGTGGACCAGACCAAGTAGGGATGGGTGTTAGGTATTAACATACTCACCTGTGGTTGGTTGGTCCATGGTGGCGGGAATTTGAACAGCCATCACTGGCTGCAGCCACATGCAGCTCTATTGTAAAAGGAGCTGCCACGGCTGCCTCAATCAGTCCTGTAAAAGAAAATAAAGAAACGTTTACAGAGCTGGAGTCCATCTACATCTCATTACTCGCAATCTAACAATTTTAACATGATAAAATTGAGAATCTCTTCAAAAATCCAATGGACACCCAAACAAGAAGGATATGAAATAATGTTCCAAATTATAACAGGCTTTCATTCAGGCTGAATTTGGTGAAAATCTGGAATTCCACAAAATTAGAAGATTTTATCAATTGCTATAACCAGTGACTATAACTGTAATAACATTAAGCAAACCAGAAACTTTTCTAGAATCTAATTTAGAAGAACATTGTATATTCAGAAGTAGAAAATCTTTTTAATCAGAAAGCTGAATCCTCTGGTTTTACATGTCATTTTTATACAGTATCTCTATGTTTATCAATGTATGATTACAAGAAACCAGGATACTCATGAGGAACAGCCTACTACGATTTCTGTTCCTTTTAAGATGCTTTTTCATGCACTTTGGCTTATGAGATAATGGTGGTGATGCTTTCATGGGATGGATAGATTAGGTCAAAGTCTGGTCTTCCTCCTGTGATAAGTTATATCATTTCTTTTGATGTCGATAGGGAATTTCACACATCTCATGATTATATAGCTTTATATATTCCCTCAAAAGAAGGAACATTTGTAGAAGGGTTTCTGAATATGATCTAAAGATCAACTATGTTAATGAAGAGTGATGGCTCTTCATAACTTTCATGCTTTTTTTTCCAGCACTGTCATAAATTTGAAAAGTCTCTGAATGAATGGTTGTAAGTTGATTACTACCGTGTTACTCATAAAATAAGGCTGGGACTTATATTTTTTTGAGCCCCGAAAAAACAGCTAGGCCGTCTTTTCGGGGATGACTTAATTCCCCCCCTCCTCTAGAGCACCCCGCGGGCAGCCTCACCACCAGCCACTCTTAACGGGTGATCATGGTGAAGTGCAGACAGCTCCCTACTCCCACCAAACACCTTTGCTGCAGACCCAAGACCTTTGGCACCCGCTGCTGTTGCTTTCCCGTCTGCCCATTCCACCACCACATTTGGAGCTGCCGCTTCTGTGTTTGGAGTGTCACTGCCATTTGGAGTACCACCACCACGTTTGGAGCTGCCGCTTCTGTGTTTGGAGTGCCACTGCCATTTGGAGTGCTGCTGCCATTTGGAGCACCACCGTCATGTTTGGAGCTGCCACTTCTGCATTTGGAGCTGCCACCATTTTTGGAGTGGCAGCGGCGCTCCAAATGGCGGTGGTGCTCCAAACAACGGCAGTGCTCCAAACACGGAAGCAGCAGCTCCAAGTGTGGACATGGCAACTCCAAACAGCAGCAATGCTCCAAACAGCAGTGGGTTCCAAATGCAGAAGCGGCAGCTCCAAACGCAGCGGCAGCTCCAAATGCAGAAGCGGCAGCTCCAAACGGCAGCGGCACTCCAAACAGCAGTGGTGCTCCAAACATGGAAGTGGCAGCTCGAAATGCAGCAGCAGCATGGGCAAAAGGGAAATCAAAAGTGGCGGGTGCTAAAGATCTTGCGTCTGCCGCAAAGGTGCTTGGCAGGAGTAGGGAGCTCTCCGCGCTCTGCCATGATTGCCTATTGGGAGCAGGTGGTGGCAAGGAATTGCTGCCCGCGGGGTGCTTCTAACGGCAAGTCCCCCCACCCTTCCCCCCATGCTTTGCCCAAATGTCAACTGCAGTTGTGAGATTCAAAAAAAACACATACTACTGGTTCTGTGAGCATGGCTTGGTGGGAGGGCTTGCTGGGCATGGCAGGGGAAGGATGCTACAAAATATCTATACCCATCCCACTCCAGGGAAGTTTATTGCAAAATCCCATTCCCTCCCCACCCCCTTGCTTTCTAGCTCTGTTCTCCTATGCAGGGCAACAAAAGAAGACCCAGCAGAGAATAGATGGAGGCAGAGCCAGTCAGAGGTGGTATTTGCCAGTTCTCTGAACTACTCAAAATTTCTGCTGTGAGTTCTCCAGAACTGGTCAGAACCTGCTGAATATCACCTCTGGTCAGCTGCCTTTTTTTCATCCTCTTCCCCCACTCGCCTCCTGTTTTTTTTTCTCTTTGCAAAGTCCTCTTAACTTTATGTCTGCCTTCCTTATCAGTAGGCAACTCACCCACTGCTTGCATTTGACAGAGCAACTAGTTGCTTCAAGGCAAAAATGAAAGCACTTCTCGTACTAGTATGAGAACTGATCCATAAATGAAATGTACATCAGGAGGAATAAGAGTAAAAAAACAAACTTGTTTGGTTTTACAATATTTATTGCCTGCCTCAATCCTAATGGACTTTGGCAAGTTACAACCATTTATAATCTTGAAATTGTGGAACAGTGATTCTCTTAAAAGAGTTAGATGGAGATATATTTATCTATCACAAATATGACACTACCTTGTTTCCCTGGCAACGAGCTATCTGGCAGGCTTTTATCCTTTCTGGGCTCTAGATTTTTGCTTTTCTTGTTCTGAACCTAAAAGCAAAAAAAACAACAACCCTGTGATATTTGCATTACCAAGTCTTATAATTTGGGGCAGGGTGGGGGGTAAATGAACTCCAATATGCTATTCACTACTTATTGGAAGGAAAGAAGAAATACTCACTGAATCAAAGTATAAAATCAATTCCCAACCTGAGTGAATCAAAAAGTAAATGTTATTGTCATTGTACCCATCATGTTAGACTTTTTGGAAAATGAAGACAAGACAGATTCTGTTCTGTGGTTGCAAGCAAGATAACTAAACCCATCATCTCCTATTGCTCTACCCACAGATCTGTTGTTCTGCAGTCTCCTCACAGAGACCAGCCATCCAGAGCATATGTGGATAATCTACCATTGCCTCCTTATCCAGAAAGACTCCAAGAAATCAATCAACTAACCAGTACCTTTGTTCTTTGCTGCAGTTTAAGGCTCCACTTTTGCAGAGCCATCTTTAGATTACCACACCTCTCACAGAAACTCCTTAGGGCTTCCTCCCCTTCCATTAAACCCATTCTCCCTTCCTTTATATGTTAGTTTTGCAATAGTTTGTCCTTATTAATTTTTTCTCTTTGATGAATCTAAATTACTATTTTTCTTACACTAGTCGCTCTCTTTGGGTTCATTCAGCTGCCTTTCTTATATGGCTGAGCTCTGCAGATGATTATGATAAACAATACAATTTCTCATTGCAATGTTGGGCCCATAGCCACATTGAACTTAATGGGGGGACATTAACAAATGTCCAATTATTCTTTGCTTTTTTTCCTATCATAACATAGGATTTTCCTTTTTCAGCACATGAGATAAAACTAATGTAAAATACACATGTTGAGACTGCATTGCGTGTATCACGGTGGTGGTTAACTAAGCAACAGCTATTGAATAACATTTACTAAATATTTTGCTTGCTCATATTTTGAAAACCCAGTGCTATGTTTTACCTTGCTAGATAAAGGGAGAAAGAAACTGGTCTGTTCCCCCCCACAAGGTTAATCTGAAGAAAATACATTCCCCAGTTCACTTTTCTTCATCCAAAAAGAACATGCAGCTAAGTACTGAGACAATTAAGCCCAGCAGAATAGGCTTTTACTATAGGCTACAACTTCATTTTAAATATAATATGATGATGTTAAAAGAACAACAGAGGAAATGATGGTGACTATGGTGATGTTTGTCATTTTAGAAGATATCTACCAGCCTGACAACTGCTAAAAACTCTCTTTTAGGCAAATACTGAATTAAAAAGAGACCAAGGCTCTGTGTAAAGTTATCCTTGAAGATCAGTGATGGGATTCAAATGTTTTTACTACCAGTTCTGTGGGTGTGGCTTGGTAGGTGTGGCAGGGAAAGGATCTGGTAAAATCTCCAGTCAGAGGTGGTATTTGCTGATTCTCTGAACTACTCAAAATTTCTGCTACTGGTTCTCCAGAACTGGTCAGAACCTGCTGAATACCACCTCTGTTGAAGATATCCCAGAGGTTCTACCTAATGCAGAATGAAATGCCCCCTTGAGCATTGTTGTGAATTAATAAAAGTGCTTAAATAAAGATTATTAAAACCTTTAGAAAAGTGCAGGGTCTGGCCCTACACTTCTGATTGGCCAATAATAGCGACATCTGATTGGTCCATTCAGGAGAATCTGATTGGCTATTAGCGGGCCTCTTTCATTGGTTAAGGGAACTAACGCTTCCCGTTTCTTATTGGTTATTTGATCAGCAGCTTGCCTATAAAAAGGGCTATTGCTGCTGTAGTTTTTGCTCTGTTCCACAATGTTAAATAAAGAGTTGAAGTTCACTGTTCATTGTCTCGTCTCCACTTCTTGCGCCCAGCGCAGAACTTAACACTGGCGACGAAGGTGGGATTTGGAGACGTCAGAGCTGACTGAGCACTATAGAGCACTAAACAGAGCACGTGGCTGAAGACGCACCAATGGCTGAACCATGTCTAGCAGCGTCATACCACCCGCTCCATTCGACCCGGCACAAGAAGACTGGGACTCATATATGGACCGATTCCAGATGTTTCTGGAGACCAACAACTTGAAGGATGCCACTACTGGAAAGAAGCAAGCGGTATTCCTAACTCACTGTGGGCCGACCATGTTTAAGATGGCCAAGGCACTAGCCAAACTGGCTGAGGTGAAGTCCATGGACTGGGATGTCCTCGAGCCCCTTCTACGGGCCCACTATGCACCAACCATACCAACTCTTGTTCAAAGACATGAATTTTATCAGAGAGACCAGCGGAAGAGAGAAAGCGTTGCAGATTTCATTATGGATCTCCGGAATTTGGGAGGCCTCTGCGGGTTTGCCGACCTCGAAGAAGCCCTGAGAGACCGAATAGTTCTGGGACTAGATGCTCCAGCTACACAAAGTAAGCTGATGGCGAAAGGCGACATTAGCCTTACAGATGCCATCACTGACACTACTGCAGCAGAAGCAACCAGGAAGTCAGTTGCACAAATGCGCCGCACCCACGCCCTGCTCCGCCAGCACACCAGCGAAATCTCACCTCAGTCAGAAGGACAGGCAATGACAGCCCACCTCCAATCATCATCAGAAAGTGATGAAGAAGAGGTCAACTGGCTCTGGTCTGAACGAGACCAACGCCATCAACGTAACCAGAGAGTGCAATATCAGTGCACTGGTTGTGGGGCAAACCACCCACGATCAGACTGCAAATTCCTCGATGCACTCTGCCATGTGGGTGGGAAAAGAGGTCACATCGGAAGAGCCTGTAGAAGCAAGCAAGGATCCAGCCCACCTCAGAGGGGGACCAACTACCACCAGCCCACAGGAAGTCGTCCTGTGAATCGGGAGTACTTAACCCACCAATGGAACAACCACTCCTACAGAAACAAACCACCAGCCCAGTCAACGAAATGAGAAGAGGCACACCAAACCATTACAATTGGTCACACCTCATCATTAGACGCCAAGAAGATCCGGGTGAAGGGAGCCATCGAAAACCAGCCCTGCATGATGGAAGTCGATTCAGGATCGTCCCTCTCAATGGTTTCCTGGAAGACCCTTAAACAATTAATTCCCACCGTCCAACGGCAAGACCTCAGATTCCAGAGAATCATATTCAAGGACTATCAGGGAAATCGAATTCCAGTCATTGGATCCAGCAAAGTCCGTGTCTCATTTAAAAATCGTACTGCATCCCTACCACTAATCATAGTCGACAGGGATCGGGCAATTTTGTTAGGCCTCCAATGTTTCGCCCCACTTGGAATTGAAGTAGCCGGCATTCACCAAACCAACAGCGACGACTGGGAAGAGGCCATCGTCCGGGAGTTCCAGGACGTCTTTACAGATAAATTAGGCAAGTACAAGGGGACCCCAATATCATTTAACCTTAACTCCGAAGTAGCTCCCATCCGCCTTAAGCCTCGTCGAGTTCCATTTGCCCTTAAACCAAAGATTGACGAGCAGCTTGATAAATTAATAGCCCAGGGTGTGTTAGAACCAACCAACCACGCTCCCTGGGAAACCCCAATCGTAACACCCATCAAGCCGGATGGATCGTTAAGAATTTGTGGGGACTACAGAGCCACCCTGAATCACGCCCTTCAGCAGAACGCTTACCCGGTACCGGTGGTACAACACTTTCTCCATTCCCTGGGGGGTGGAAAAGTCTTCGCTAAATTGGATTTAGCACAGGCATACCAACAACTGCCTGTAGATAAAAAAACGGCAGAGGCACAAACTATCGTTATGCACCAAGGTGCATTTAAGTGCAACCGACTCCAATTCAGAGTTAGCATGGCCCCGGGAATTTTTCAGAACTTGATGGAGAGACTACTACAGGGTATAAAAGCGGTTGTACCTTATTTTGATGACGTTTTAATTGCTGCCCTGAATAGAGAAATACTAAGGGAGTGCCTGAGGTTAGTTCTCCAGAAATTTAAAGACTCTGGCCTTAAAGTAAAAAAAAATAAGTGTCAACTGTGTACAGATAAAGTAGAATTTTGGGGGTACTTAATCGATAAAAAAGGCATTCACCCCACCGATAGCAAGCTAAGGGCAATCAAAAATGCCCCAAGGCCCAGAAATAAGACTGATCTCCAAGCTTTTCTGGGCCTTATCAATTTTTACAACGTGTTCCTGCCCCACAAAGCGACCATAGCCGAGTCCCTACATCGTCTGTTGGACAAAAAGGCAACCTTGATCTGGGGACACCAAGAGGAACACGCGTTCCGACAAGTAAAAACTTCTTGACTTCAGACACTGTTTTGATGCAGTATAATGAGACTTTGCCTTTAACGATTACATGTGATGCATCACCATTCGGAGTGGGTGCCATTTTGAGCCATGTGTTACCAAACGGTAGTGAAGCCCCTATTGCCTACTTTTCAAAAACGCTATCAAAAGCTGAACGTAACTATAGTCAAATCAATAAAGAGGCTCTTGCTGTCGTTTCTGCTATTTAAACGATTTCATGAATATATTTATGGGCGAGTTTTTATTATAGTTACTGACCACAAACCTTTGTTGGGGATTATAGCGGGGGACAAGCCAACCCCTCATATATTATCTCCCAGAATGACTCGCTGGTTGGAATTCTTGGCTGCATATAATTATAAGCTGCAACGCCGCCCGGGAAAAGTCATCCCCCACGCTGATGCACTAAGCCATGCACCACTTCCAGAAACCATTGATGACCCAGCTCCAACCGTCACAATGCTCCAGATTGAGACACTTCAATCACCACCACTGACAGCTCGAGATATCGCAATCGAAACCAAACGCGATCCCATTTTGGCTCAAGTTCTTAGCTGGGTCAAGCGAGGATGGCCATTGGATCAAATCCCTGACAACTTCAGTCCTTTCAAGAATCGACAGATGGAACTGTTTTCCCAGAAAGGCTGCATCATTTGGGGGGATAGAGTTGTCATCCCAGAGCGGCTGCAACGAGCGGTATTGAAAACCTTGCATGAAGGCCACCCCAGCATCGTGCGCATGAAGGCGCTCGCATGAAGGCACTCGCATGACGCTACGCGTGGTGGCCGGGTATCAACAAGCAAATTGAGGCCTGGGTAAAGACTTGTTGCAAATGCCAGGAAGTTAGCAATGCCCCACCGAAAGCAACCCCAACAGAGTGGGAAACACCCAGGGGACCATGGTCCCATATTCATATTGACTTTGCGGGACCTACTAAAGGACACATATTCCTAGTAACGATGGATGCCTACTCAAACTGGCTTGAAATCCATGAAATGAAAAGTACCACAACCGAAATTGGACAGATTATTCACAACCCATGGACTGCCAGACGTTCTGATATATGACAACGGCCCCCAGCTTACTGCGCTTTCTTTTGAACAATATTTGGTGGACCGTGGCATTTACCATGCACTAACTTCGCCGGCCCATCCTGCGGCCAATGGAAGAGCTGAGCGCATGGTACAATTCGTCAAAAAGACCCTACATAAAATGGACTATGGCGATATCAAAGATAAGATTAACCGGATACTCTTTCTTCAACACATCACTCTGCACAGTGTCACCAAAAGACTCCGGCTGAATTGTTAATTGGATGAAAACTCCGCTCCCACCTTGACCGACTACACCCATCGTACAAACCAGAAAAACTACACGGATCCAGTGGGAAATGCCGCGAATTCCAAATAGGCGACTTAGTATTCGCTAGAAACTTTTCTGGCGATCCTTTGTGGGTCGAGGCAACTGTAATCCAAGTCACAGGACCCAGGTCGTACCGAGTAAAAAGTCACGACGGAAGAATATGGAAGCACCATATTGATCAGCTGCGTTCAAGGCTGCAATCTGGTTTCTGCGACTCCGGTAACTTCCAAACTGAGGGGGAAGGAGATGCCGAGGAGGCCGAGTTCGAAACGGCAGAAAGCACGAGTGGAAGAAGTGAGCATTCGGACTTAACGCATAAAGAAGGATCAGAGAGGGTGGTGGACTTGCCTCAAAGAGACACCTCGTCAGAGGCAAGCCCACAAAGGCTAGAGGACAATGAGGACATTAGCAGCACCGAGTTTTTAAATGAAGGACCGGAGGCACCTTACTCGCCAGAAAACGTCCCGCCCAAACAAGATTATAAACAAGTACCGGGGGGACAGCGAAAATCTAATAGACAATCTAAACAACCTGCCTTCCTCAAAGATTACATCACCGCACCCCTTAAACGGAACCCGGAGGGAAGGGGTGTTGTGAATTAATAAAAGTGCTTAAATAAAGCTTATTAAAAGCTTTAGAAAAGTGCAGGGTTCTGGCCCTACACTTCTGATTGGCCAATAATAGCGACATCTGATTGGTCCGTTCAGGAGAATCTGATTGGCTATTAGCGGGCCTCTTTCATTGGTTAAGGGAACTAACGCTTCCCGTTTCTTATTGGTTATTTGATCAACAGCTTGCCTATAAAAAGGGCTATTGCTGCCGTAGTTTTTGCTCTGTTCCACAATGTTAAATAAAGAGTTGAAGTTCACTGTTCATCGTCTCGTCTCCACTTCTTGCGCCCATGCGCAGAACTTAACAAGCATGGGTGGGAAACTTTGATCCACCAGATGTGGTTTGAACTATAATTCCCACTGGTAACCTTTACTATTAGGCATCCTTAATAGGGCAGCTGGAAGTTATAATTCAATATTACCTGGTGATCTACAGAGTAGACAATACGCTTTGCATTTTTCAAAATTAGATTCACATCAATATTTTGACCTTTTGGGACATAATCATGGAAGATGCCTTGGAAGATCACGAAGGCACAGTTTCCATCGGTGGTAGAACCATCACCAACCTGCGATTCGCAGATGACATCGATGGCTTGGCAGGAAATGAGGATGAACTATTGAGCCTTGTCCAACACTTAGATAAAGCGGCTTCAGCGTACGGCATGGAGATCAATGCCGAGAAAACCAAGCTGATGACGAACAGTACCCAAGGTATCTCCTCAGACATCAGAGTCAGCGGAACACCCCTAGAGATAGTAAAAAATTTCAAATATCTTGGGTCCATCATTTCCGATGAAGGCTCAAAACCAGAAGTAATGGCAAGGATAGCACAAACAACAGCTGCGCTTTCGAAGCTCCAAACTATTTGGAAAGATAAGAACATCAGTCTGCGTTCAAGGATCCACCTAATGCGCTCCCTCGCAATATCAATCTTTTTATATGCCTGCGAAACCTGGACACTCAATGCAGATTTACAAAGAAGAATCCTTGCAACAGAAATGAGATGCTACCGAAAGATCCTTGGCATCCACTACACAAGACCATGTGACAAATGAAGAGGTCTTAAATAAAATACAACAGGCAATAGGACCACACGACAACCTTCTTACTGTCGTCAAGAAACGGAAATTGAGATGGTACGGACACGTGTCTCGCTCTACTGGCCTCGCAAAGACCATCATGCAAGGGACGGTAAGAGGAAGCCGCAAACGGGGAAGACAACGAAGGAGATGGGAGGATGATATCCATGATTGGACAGGCTTGAACCTGGCAGCATCCCAGAGAGCAGTGGAGGATAGAGACGGATGGAGAAGCGTGGTGGTTAAATCTTCGCAGGCGTCCCAATGACCTCAAAAGAGGTCACGGGATAGGTGAGGTGAGGTGAGGCAGCTGAGGATATCTACAAGAATATTCCCATTTCTGGAGATGTGCTCCAGAAGCAGCTGCAGAACTTTGAGCTTCTTGATGAATAACAGTAGGCAATTTTTTTTCACTTTTGCTTATTGTAAAACTTTGTATTCTCACACATGATAGAGTAAGCTGTTATCCTTATATTACTGACATGCCATTGTTACATATTTACAATTGTTTGGAAAAAGTGTTACTATACTGAGCATTGCCTTAGGTAACTTTCTGAGCAGACAGTATTAATTGTTTTGGAAATTTGATGGATAGGTTACTTCACAAATTGGTACCTCCCTTTCAGGCAATTACAGAAAATAAGTAAAACTGGGAAGATTTCTTTCTATTAGGCTCAAGACCCAAGACTACTTAAACACTTGCAGCTGTAATAGCATAGGATGGAACTAGGTGAGGGATATATATTTAAATAAGTTGGGAGTCCCCCCTTACATCAGACTGACAGCATCCATTTCATGTTTTACAAGTGGTAGAAATCAGAATTTGCTATGCACACTCCCAACCAAACTTAACAATTATAAATCATAGCATGTTTAAGGGAACAGGTCTGATAACATCCAAATGAGCATAAGTGAATCTACACAACATAAAGAATATCCTAAATTGCAAGAACAGTTGGTCTGGATATAGAATATACTGGAAATGGAAATGACAATGAATGAATGCCATTCACATAATTCCTTTATATGCTGCAGTTTTAAATCTAGGGAATACTTCCTAGAAGAGAAGAAGACATTCCAGTTACTCTTCCTTCTGCAACTTCTTCAGTTACTACTCCCAGAATGCTGGCTGGGGAGTTCTGGAAATTGAAGTTCATACATCTTAAAGTTGCCAAGGTTGAAAAACACTACATTATTATATTGTCCGAGATATCTCCCAAGCTTCTGGACCAATTCTTCTGGAACAGTGGGGAAACAGGTTATTGTTGTCCTCTTTTCCTTTACAATAGGAAAGTTCACTTATACAATAACAAAATCTTCATCAATCTTTCATCAACACGGGGCTCACCAAGTAATGCCATCGACATCCCACTCTAGTGTCTATGTGGATGGGAAGGAACAGACATAACCCTGCCAAAACCTAGTGGATGTTGATTTTGGAGAAAGGCAGATATAGGAGTTTTCCATTATTAATCTTGGATGAATTTCCCCATTCAAGACTGGTGTGCAATCGCAAAGAGCAGATGACAAGAATGCCTTTTCCTAGTTACATCTGGTGTGCCAGCTATGCCTATTCCTAGATGAGGAAGCTCTCTCCTCATGGTCACTCATGCCCTAGTCATTTTGTGGTTGGATGTGTTCTATTTAAAAATATATATATTAAAGTTTAACAATGCTAAAAGATAATACAAACTAAAATCAGAAAAGGACAGGAAAATGTTGTAGTGGTTAAGGCTTCTAGGAATACAAACTAGAAAGCAGGAGATTGTGTGTTCTAGTCCCACCTTAGCCATGAAAGCCAGCTGGCTGACTTTGGGTCAGTCATTCTTAGCCCATCCCACCTCAAAGGGTTCATGTTGCAAAGAAAATAGGAGTATTAGAAATGTTTGTTGCATTGAGTTACTTACTAAAATAATAAAAGCAGGATATAGATAAAGAACAGCAAAAAAAGAAAGAAAAGAGGGGAGGAGAGGGGAGGAGAATAAATAGAATAAAATAAAGAATATTTAAAGAAGTAAATTTTCCTTGCAACAAGTATAGGCAAACTTAATATTTTCCCATCCTCTACGGCAGGGCTGTCAAACTCCCAGCCCACTGGCTGGATACATCACATGCTGGCCCTATCCCCACCTGGTTTACCGAAAAAGTCCCAATATGACACATGATGTCATGATGACAATGCGAGTTTGACTATAGGATTGCATACAGACCTCACCTCTTCCTATAGCTCCCATGCATTCAATCTCCAAAAATCATTTTTGTCCAAGAGCTTTTTGTCCAAGAGCAAAAAGCCCATTTTATAGAAGTATTTCTTATTTTAACACTGATCATACTTTATATTCCTTATTTTTTTTTTTTTTTGCTTCTAACAATCTTGATCTTTATTTCATCCTGTTGGTGTTGTAAGATTGAAAATCCATTTAACTTTATTTCTCCATTCTCAAAATTTCTTCAAGGCCATAGATAGAAACTCTCTTCTATAAACCCAGGAACCCAGCTAGTCAGCTTTCATTTCTTAGCTTACTATTTGTGCTTCCACTCTGCCTGTCATCTCTGCCTTATAATACACAATTTCTTTAATTTCCAATATTTCTACATCAGCTGAAGTTTGTTTCACCTCTTCATCTTGTTGGCCTATAAATTCTTCTACATTGTTCTCTTTCTCATCTTTCTTTTCTTCTTTAAAGTCTCCTTCAAAAAATGCATTCTCTCTCAGTTTTTCAAGAATCCTTTGAAGTGTCTCCAATGTCATCCCTTGGTTTGTCATTTTATAAATTTCACCATTATATTTTCAGTTCAAGAACAAAGGGCATTGTTTTTTTCCCCTGCCTGGAACTTCATTTTATTTTATTTATTTATTCAATTTCTGTAGCTGCACATCTCAATCTAATCAAGATTCTAAGGTCCCATTTGTTTAATCACAAAATCTCCAATTTCTTTGATTCTTTATTATCAAATTTCAACTAGTCATCTCTTTCCTGGTAGATTAAACCATTTATGTTCCCACAAACATAATATTTTTTTTCCTTAATTATTTTAAAAGTCTTAGCAAAAGTTCTAATATTCCAGGTTCTTTTTAAGTTTTTTATTTTTACAAACATATCAGTGTGTGAACAATGTGGTATCTGAGTATCATACATTTCAATACAAATAAATTGATATTAATCATATTTATTCTAATGAGCTTATATAATTCTAATATTAATATACATCCTTGTATTAATTTATCATCTTTCATTGTTCAATTATCCATTATTTCCATGTTATTTTTATACCAATCACCCATCTTAAGTGTCATATCTCTTATTGTAAATATATTTCAACATATTATCTTCATGACAATCACCCTATTCTGCTTATGCCAATCATCATATTATTTAAATATATTTAATCGTACCATCTTTCATAGAATATTATCCATTGTTAGGAATAACAAGGTTACCTAACTTAGTTTGGGTAAAATAAAATATATAAACTATGATTGTAAGTTAAAGTGTGTGTTACTTTAAACAGCAAAGCATGTAATTTTAGGTGCGGTTGTAAAACCACCATAAGAGGGAGCAAGATAATTTGATTGATTGCTGGCTTACTGAATTGCTTGCTGACAGTGATGGATTGCGTGTTCCCTGCTGCTTTTGCTGAAGGAAGAAAGGAGGTTTGAACTTCATATCTCTACTGTGAGAAGATTTATTACTGGACTGATATTTGTAAGTTTACTGACCTTTTTTTCGACACTGGACTTTGCAACTGAATAATCCCCGGACGGACTGAACTAGTGAATGGTATATGGACTGTTTGACTATGCTAAAACTCTTACTGGAATAAACTATTTAACTAGCACAGTGTATCTGTTTTACTGAGTGTAAGCTACAAAAACGTTTATCTCAAATATTTTGCCTGACTGCCTGACTGCCGTGCAGATTCTGCTAGGGTGTACCCCTAACATCCATCATATTTATTTTATTTTTCAAATTCATCAGGTCCCTTAATTCATGTATAACTTTTTAAAATTAAATTCTTATTTAGCTTTTTGCCATTTATTTTATATTCTTTAAAAAAATTAAGCTGGTAATTTTTCCTCTATTTTGAATTGGACTATGTTCAAGTGTAACTAGAAGAATTGATGCTGTTTTGAAGGCAAAGGGTGCTCACAACAAATATTGATTTGATTTGGATTTCTCTTCCATTTATTTATTTTTCATTTTGTTAATTGATGAAAATACACTATTGACACTTCTATTTCTGAAAGCATTCTTAATTTATAGCATTTTTGGACAACTGCCTAACACTTTTGTACAGTGCTGTATATTCCAAACATATTTGCACTAGCTTATCATACAAAGGGAAGAGACAGGGAAAGGCCTCAGTACAAATGATCCATGCAGGAGGGTAATCCACAAAACATCAGTTTTATTTTTCAGCCTCATTCTAATCTATCTCATGACATGAATTGTACTGGCATTTCATCATTTATGCTTTCCATTCCAGAAGTGTTGAATTAAAACTTCTGGGATTGTTAGAGGTTAAAACATATGAACGATGGTTGTAGGAATTGGATATGTTTAGTTTAATGGGTGGGGAGAAGGACTGGGGTGACATGATAGCAGTTTTCCAATATCTAAGGGGCTGCCACAAAGAAGATGGGCTCAATTTATTCTCCAAAGTTCCTGAAGACTGGGCAAGAAGGAACGGATGGAAACTAATCAAGGACAGAAGCAACCTAGAACCAAGGAGAAATTCCTGACAGTTGGAACAATTAATCAATGGACCAATTTGCATCAAGAAGTTGTGGGCGTTCCAACATTGGAGGTTTTCAAGAAGAGATTGGACAACCACTTGTCTGAAATGGTATAGTGTTTCTTCCTTGAGCAGGGTGGTGGTGGACTAGAACAGGACTGTCAAACCCCCAGCCCTCGGGCCAGATGCGTTGCATGCTGGCAACAGCCACGCCCAGTTTAATGAAGGGGGGAGTCCCAATACATCATGTGACGCCACCATGACAATGTGAGTTTGACACACCTGGACTAGAAGACCTCCAAGGTCCCTTCCAACTCTGCTATTCTGTTATTTTGCTGTACTGACAAAAGATAGTGTACAGTACCATTCATTCTATCTGAGATAAAGGAACCTAATACAATATATGCATTATAGATAGCATTCTGGAAGAAGCGAAATCCTTTATTGTTTAAGGAATGAGGAGAGTAGGCTGTTTCAACAAGGAAAAGGTACTGTTCCATAGGACTGTGTATATTTCAGAAGCTTTTTGAAAAAGGTCACTCAGCACTGCACCACTCTGTGATCCATTCAAAAAGCCTCATCTCATTGTTATTATAGTTTCAGCACAAGCCCAAAGATGCTATTCTTTCAACAGTCACATTAAAGAGGTGCTGATTTAATGATTTGATTAACTAAAAAAGAGGCTTTTTTTCAGACTCATGTGGAAGCCTGAAAGATGGGTGTCTGTGTGCTTTAATAAATAGTAGAGAAAAATGCTCATGCCTGTCCACAGGTCCAGAGAACTTCTTAATCTCATTTGAAGCTTGTACGGCCCTATTTTCCAAAGACACAGAGGGTAAATCTTAGAAGGGAAGGCAATGCACAGGACAATCTATACATGTCTATTAAAAACAATCCTATTGACTTCCAGGGCCATATTCTCAGGGAGGTCTATGTGAGACCATGGTCTCAAAAGCTGAATCCTATGGAGCTCCTGTGCAATCTGTTATACTGCATTCAGCCTGGTGGTCTCTAAGATGAAAAAGTGTAGTTCTTACAAAGATACTTCAGAGGTGGGATGCATTTGGGATTCTAACTGACAAGAAAGTCAGGGCTTATAAATAAGAGTGGTTTCAACTCACCCAGCTGTCTTGTCCAGCTCGTTCAAATTAAGTCCTAGATATGACAGCCTCCAACCATCTGGCAAAAATATTTGATATTCAGTAAGAATCAGGCCATTATAACAGTCTCCCCACCCACCCAACATGTTATTTCTCTGCTCCAATAACTTCAGTGCATCAGTCTCTCCATGCCTCTTGTATGGCTGATGGGCTGCATTCAGCTTCATGTTTCAGGCTGTGTAGAACTGTCATGGCTCTACTTGTGTTTAAAGCCCATTGTTTTGGCAGTCCATGAAACTATTTATTAGTCCTTTTTTCAAAATATTTCCCCAGCCTTTTATCCCCAGGTTGCTTTGTTGTTGTTGTTGCCATAGGAACCCAACCAGCAGGAATATGATAAAAACAATGATTTGACTTGCCTGCAGTTCAAACATATCTATATGATTTGAAATTCACTCTCTAAGTTATTTGAATATGGAAAAAATTAATTAGGATTGTTTTTCCCATCTTTTTGTTTTTGATCAGTTGTATAAATGGGGACATCAACTTCTTTAACCAAACTACTTTTTGTAGATTATGAAATGCACGAACTGTTTCGTGCACAAAAAGCAATCATTTCCCTTGTGAGAAGCTGTTATGTAAAGACTTTTGCAGAGCTTTACTGATTGATTTATTTTTGAATTTATATATTTCAGAACAATTATTTTATCAGCATAATCTCTGTTCTTCTACTGCTTACATGTTTCTTCTGCTTTTTCTTTTGCTGTAATCAAAGTTACCTTATTCTCCTAAGAAAACCTAAGGAGTTCTAAAAGATGTGAAATGCTCAAAACCAACACACTGATTCAGGGCAATCAAGTGTCTGAAAATCCAATTTAAGAGCTGTTGTTAAATTAAGTTTGCATTAATTTATATAAATCTGCTTGTCATTCTTGAAGCTTCAGTTCTCACTCCCTACAGCAGGAATGAGCCACTTTGATTAGCTTGATGGCATCTGGTTTCCTAGTATTTAGGTCATTTGAAACCTTTAACTCACTGTTTTCCAGATGGGGCAACTTTAAGAAACCTAAAGTCCCAGAATTCCCCAATCATACTGGCTGTGGAATTCTGGGAGTTGAAGTTCACCTAAAGTTCAATTTGAAAAACACTGGTTTAAATTATGCTAGTTCTTCCATCAGCAGAATATGATAACTTTTGTAGGAGGGGAGGTCATATTTTAATGGCTGGTATGTCTGGAGAACTGGTAGCAGAAATTTTGAGTACTTCGGAGAACCAGCAAATACCACCTCTGATTGGCCCTGCCCCTATCTATTCTCTGCCTCTGGAGTCCCAGCTGATTGGCTGGATCTTCTTTTGTTGACCTGCACAGGAGAACAGAGCTGGGAAGCAGGTGAGTGGGTTGGGGAGGGAATGGGGATTTTTCAGTATTCTTCCATTGCCACGCCCACCAAGCCATGCACACAGAACCAGTAGTAAAAAAAATTTGAATTCCACCACTGGTATAAAACTCTACTCAGGGAGGGAGGGAAGGAGGGAGGGAAGGAGGAGAGGAAGGAAGGAAGACAGGAAGACAGACAGGAAGACAGGAAGACAGACAGGAAGACAGATACAAGATGTACTGTTGTAGTATGTGAATTAGCTGCTGACAAACCTTAAAGATCTAGTAGAAAAAAACAGTCACAAAATGATGGGGCTCAGTTCTTAGTCTGTGAATTTTGGTTTTCCCCTTCTTAAATCACATTGCTTTCTCCCGAGAAGAGATGAAATCAATTAAATGCAAAACATGTCACTGATAAGTTTTATGTAATGGGCAGGCAGCCATTTTCCCCACATTTGTGGCAGATTTTCTAAATTATTAGCATGAACTAAAAATCACTGCAATTGAGTTAAGGTCTCTCTGTCAATGCATGGCAGCAGCATTCAGGCATCAACAAGTCAGCTGAAGTGCTGTTGTTGTGTCCGCGAAATGATGCCAGGAGTCGGTGACTTCAAATCATGCTCTTTTATTTAAAGTTGGAACCGAACTGGGGCAAAGGAAAAAGCTCGCGGCTTTTATTCCTTTAGCCGCGGCGGCCACGGCCAATGACACCACTTTGAATCTCCCGTGATTCGAATTGACCAATCGCGGGAGATTCTTAGCGAGCCAATCGGAGCGGCTCGCCTGACCAATCAGAGTGCCCCGCGCTTTGGCCAATCAAAGCGCGGGGATCTCAAGAATGCTAATTAGGGTCAGAACACCCCTCCCCTCTTGGTTCAGTCCTTATGTCGCGTAGTCACGTAGGTAGGCGGGGCTCTGTCTGAGCCTACTGGACCTGCGCAGCTCAGTCGTAGGTTGGATCCCGGCCGGTTCGGTCGGGATCTCTGCTGCTCCTGATGCCGTTGTGGGAACCGGCTGGTCGGTCGGGCCGGGCCGCTCTCCGTAGCTCCCTCCTGGGCCTCCCGGGTTGGTTGAGCTGCGGGTTTCGCCGCTCCCGCTCGGTCTTTCCGGGTCGGTCGAGCTGGCCTGGCTGTCTCTTCCTGGCGAGTGGTCGTGATGGCTGCTTTCCGGTAAGTATGGCTGGTTTATTCTTCTTTGGTTTTGGTCCCCTGGGTGTTCCCTCCCCCCTTGGTTTGTGTTGTGGGGGTTGGTTTCGCCTGTTTGTGCGTCGGTGGTCTCTTGGTTGGCAGTCCTCGACCTTAATTGGTCGATGTGGCGTTTCCACGCTCGTCCGTCTGCTGTTTGTAGCCAGTACGAGTGTGGGCCTGTTATTTGTGTGATGACGGCCGGTATCCATAGTGGGTCTCCCGTCAGGTTTCTTGCATATACGGGGTTGCCGGGTGCGAAGATTCGGTGTTTGCTGTTTGAGTCTGGGGGCTTCTCCGGGTTATACGTGGGGTGTAACCTGTCAAGTGGGAACCTTAATTTCCTCCCCATTAATAGTTCGGCTGGGCTCTTATTTGTTGTGGTATTTGGGGTTATGTGTTGGGTGAAGAGTAGTTTGTTTATTTTCTCCTGGATCTCCCCGTGGTCTATTTTCTGGATGGTCTTCTTAGTGAATTGCACCATCTGTTCCGCCCTACTATTCGCCGCCGGGTGCGCCGGTGCTGTCAGCGCATGGTGGATGCCCCTTTCCGCTAGGAATTTTTTGAATTCCAGAGAGGTGAATTGGGGCCCGTTGTCGGAAATGACGACGTCTGGGAGGCTGTGTGTTGCAAAGAGTTTGCAGAGTTCCTTGATCATGGCCTCCGTGGTTGTTGTCTTCATGTTGCTTACCTCCAGCCAGTTGGAGTAAGTGTCTACTGTTATAAGGAAGGTGTGTCCTTCTGTGGGCCCGGCGAAGTCTATGTGAATCCTAGACCAAGTTCCCCTTAGGGTATCCCACTCTAGGACGGGTGCTGTGGGTGGGCTTGGCCTAGTTTCCTGGCATCGTTGGCACCTTGCTACCGAGGTCTCAATTTGTTTGTCCATCCCTGGCCACCAAGCGTAACTTCTGGCCAGGGCTTTAGTCCTAACGATGCCAGGGTGCCCCTCGTGTAGCAGTTCCAGAACCTTCCCTTGTAGCTTTTCTGGAATGACCACCCTATCCCCCCATAGTATGCACCCTTTTAATAACGAGAGTTCCGTTTGGCGGTTTCGGAATGTTTTGACGGACTCGTCGTTGTCCCTTTCCGGCCACCCTTTCTCTACCCAATGCAACACCCGCGCCAGACGTTTGTCTTTATTAGTCTCTCGGGCAATGTCTGACACGGTTATGGGCAGGTTGGGTAGAGTCTCTATGCTGAGGGTGGTCGTCGTGGGTGCTGGGTCGGTGTCAGGTTCCGGTAGCGGCAAGCGGCTAAAGGCGTCTGCATGGGAGATCGTCTTACCCGGTCTGTGTATGAGTCCGTAGTTGTAGGCTGCCAGGAACTCGGACCACCTTGTCATTCGGGGAGACAGAATGTTCGGGGTGGCCCGGTTTCCTGCAAGGATTCCCAGCAGCAGCTTGTGGTCTGTTATGATGGTGAATGTCCGGCCGTAGAGATACTCGTGGAATCTTTTTACGGCGGCAACGATACCCAGAGCCTCTTTGTCCAGCTGGCTATAGTTCCGCTCCGGTTTGGTGAGGGTCCTTGAAAAGAACGCGATGGGCGCTTCTTTTCCGTCGGGGAAGGTATGGCTGAGGACAGCGACGATGCCGAAGGGTGATGCGTCGCATGTGACGGCCAGAGGTAGGGTCTCGTTATACTGTGTAAGGATGGCGTCCGAAGTGAAGAGGACCTTTGTTCTTTGGAAGGCGGCTTGCTCGCGTTTCCCCCAAGTCCAGGTCGCCGCCTTGTCCAGGAGCCTATGCAAGGGCTCCGCCACCGTCGCCTTTTGAGGCAGGAAAACATTGTAAAAGTTAAGTAGCCCCAGGAATGCCTGTAGTTCCGTCTTCGACTTGGGTTTGGGGGCTTCTTTGATGGCCTTGATTTTTTGGTTTGTGGGGGGAATGCCGTGACGTTCTAAGAGGTATCCTAGGAATTCTACCCGTTCCGTGTATAGTTGGCATTTCTCCCTCTTGACTTTGAGCCCGGTCTCTTTAAATTTGGTTAGGACCTCCCTTAGGCGACCCTCTAGTTCGGCTTGGTTGGTTGCCGACACTAGGACGTCATCGAAGTAAGGTACCACCCCCTTGATGCCTTGCAGTAGTCTTTCCATTAGGCTTTGGAATATTCCCGGTGCCACGCTGACTCCGAATTGGAGTCGGTTGCATTTAAATGCCCCCCGGTGGGTGACTATGGTTTGCGCTTCTGCCGTTTGCTCGTCGACTGGCAACTGTTGGTATGCCTGGGCGAGGTCGAGTTTGGCGAAAACCTTGCCCCCTCCCAGTGAGTGCAGTCGGTGTTGCACTACTGGGACGGGGTAGGCGCTTTGTTGTAGCGCGCCATTTAGGGTGGCCTTATAGTCCCCACAGATCCTCACCGACCCATCGGGCTTGATCGGGGTGACTATGGGGGTCTCCCACCGGGTGTGGTCTATTGGCTGTATGACCCCTTGCTTGACGAGCTTGTCAATTTGCTCGTCTATCTTGGGTTTAAGTGCGAATGGCACCTGCCTTGGTTTCAGGCATTTTGGGGGGACGTTTGGGTCTAGGCTAAATGATATAAGGGGCCCTCGGTACTTGCCTAGGTTTCCGTCGAAGACCTCTTGGAATTCCCGGGCCAGTTGCTGCTCCCAGCTGTCGTCGGTGACGTGGTCGACTCCCGTGACTGCGATGCTGAGCAGGGCGAACCATTGCAGTCCCAGTAGGCTTGGGCGGTCGCGGTCGACGATTGTCAGGGGAAGCCTTTCGATGTGCCCTTTATATGTGATGTTGAAGTGTTTGGTTCCGACTACCGGGATGCGGTTTCCCTGGTAGTCCTTTACAATGAGTCTCTGGCTGTCTAGGTTCCTCCTTTGGAGGGTAGGCACCAAGAGCTTTATTTCATGCCATGCTATCATGGAGAGGTAGGACCTGGAGTCCACCTCCATTTTGCATGGCTGGCCCTCGATGCCTACCTCCACGTGGACCTTCCGGGCGTCATTGGTTATGGCGTGGCCGATGGTGATCGTCTGATGGGTCTCCTCTCTTCGCCGGTTATCGCTGCCTCGCAGGGATCGTCTGTTCCAGTCCCATCTGTTGTCTGAGGGGTGGTGTGCTCTCTCTCCTCCGGTTGTTCTGGTCCCATCGTGCCGGGCTGCGGTTCTTTTTTAGGCGGCAGACACGGGCGATGTGTCCCTTCTTGTCGCAATGCCGGCAGATCGATTCAAAAAACCGGCATTCCGACCTGGGGTGGTCGCTGCCGCAACCGGCACAGTTGGTCCTCGACTTACGACCCCGCCGGTTCCGTGGGTCGCAGCCTGTCTGGAGGCGATGGATGTCCTCCTCGTCATCGGAAGTGCCCGATGCCGAGTGGAAGTCGCCCTGGTGGGTGGTCGTCTCGGGTTGGGCCTCGGTCGACCTCACAGGGTTGTTGTTTCCGCTGTGGTCCCCAGTGTTCGGTCTGCACATGCGGTCGGTGGATGTTCGGGTTGCTTCGGCGGCTGCAGCTGCGGTGAGGGTGTCTGCTAGGCTGATGTTGCCCTTGGCCATCAGCCGGCTCTGGAGTACGGGGTCCCACAAACCAAGCACGATTCTGTCTTGCAGGGCATCGTTCAGGTTGTCAAATTCGCAGAGCCCTCCTAGGCGCCGTAGCTTGGCGACGAAGTCGCTGAAGCTCTCACCCGACCGTTGGTCCCGATGGTAGAATTCGTTGCATCGGATCAGGATGGGTACCTCTGGAGCGTAGTGCCGCCGAAGTATTGGCTCGAGGACGTCCCAGTCCATCGCGGTCGCATCGGCGGGTTTGGCAAGCGCCTTGGCCATCTTGAATACCTCGGTCCCGCAGTGGGTCAGGAAGACGGCGCGCTTCATGGGGCCGGTGGCGTCCTTCAGGTCGCTGCACTCGAGGAACATGCGGAATTGGTCGGAGTTCGATTCCCAGTCCTCGGTGGCGGGGTTGAAGGGTGCGGGGGGTGCAATTTTCACCATCGTGGTGGTTCGTCTGGCTTCCGTCGGACACGTGGTTCGGTTCAGGGTCTGGATCCCACCCTCGTCGCCAGTGTTGTGTCCGCGAAATGATGCCAGGAGTCGGTGACTTCAAATCATGCTCTTTTATTTAAAGTTGGAACCGAACTGGGGCAAAGGAAAAAGCTCACGGCTTTTATTCCTTTAGCCACCGCGGCCGCGGCCAATGGCACTGCTTTGAATCTCCCGCGATTCGAATGGACCAATCGCGGGAGATTCTTAGCGAGCCAATCGGCGCGGCTCGCCTGACCAATCAGAGTGCCCCGCGCTTTGGCCAATCAAAGCGCGGGGATCTCAAGAATGCTAATTAGGGACAGAACACTGTGATGGTCTCTCTTTCTCTCTCTCTCTTGCTCTGCCCTGGAAGACTGTGTTATGTTATTAAAATTAGCCCTGTGATCACTTTGGCTTCAAGTTAGCCTCTTGAATTCTAGCTTGCTATTTCAAGGAGTCATTTTCCTGCTGCCTCTCCAGAAGCAATCCAAAACTGCTGTCTCTAACCAAGCAACATTTTCCTTGACAACACTTATCACACCAGTATCTTTAGCCTCATTAGCAAGCAAGGGATATGCCCAGCAACTGTCTGCAACAAATGCATTTTATATAAGTCTTTCTCAATTTATATATTGAAAAAGATCTTGCTTAGAAAGAGTGTGCATTAATTATTTGCCAAATTTTACTTAGTGTAATTCTCTTGTACTTACAAGTGGCATATTTATTTTAGCTCAGTACATGGCTTGCTTTATTTTATCCCTGTCATGAATTATGCTTATAGAGCACAAGGGACCTTTGAATCCCCTTGGAATATATTCTTTAAAGCCCAAATGTTACCAGCAGAGCTGCTTAGAACAGAGCTGCTTGACAGCTTGCAGACTTTAAAATGCTCTGAAGTTTTAATTATACTGCTCAGGGCACATCTTATTAACATTTAATTTTCTTGTTGCATGCCTCTGTATAAGCAGTAAGGTGATTCAACCCCCCAAAAAATCTGAAGTCATCTCATGTTGTGTTCAGCTGACATTAAGCATGGCAGGCTGGATGACAGTTTCCAAACTAGAGACGGACTGGGGCTCACCTGGAAGCAATGTCCAACTCCTTGAGGGAGTGGCATTGAAGTAAAAAAAAATGAATAACTTTAAAAAAAAAAACCTGAAGGAAATCAAATTGGAGAGGAGGCTGAGATCTGCTGGGTGCAAGTTGAAGTGGAGGACTCTTGGATTTAACTAAACACAAGCAATTAGATCAGAGGGATCTGCCCTTTTTCCAGCAGTCTAGTATGGGCAGTGTCTGCAAAACTATTTCAGCTGAAGCCACGCTTACTTCTGCATCATTTCTTGGTTGCCATTTGAAGGGGGAGGGGGAGAGCATGCGGGAACTCAGGAATGTGGTGCGTCAGCCGGCTAGTCATAACATCTCCCAGGTGGCATGTGAACCAAGGTCATTTCAACAGACAATCTACACCTGGATTGATTGGCCCATGTGATCTGAGGAACAAAGGGGTGAGGTGGGGCGGAGTGGGGAGATCTTATTCTTTTAACTATCCCTGAGCATGGTAATAATTTAGAGCTAGTTTCACCTTTCTAAGTGCCGATATGATGTACTCAATAAAGGATCTTTTGAACCAGGAAATGTTAACAGCATCTGACTCCCTGAATTCATTACTCAGAATGATGACAGGCAGAGGGAAGCAGAAACAAAATATGTATCATAAGTAGGAAAAAATGTAAACATTGACATTCTACTATTTAATTTATTTTTTATTTATTTGATTTGTCAATCACTTACAAGATAATAGGT
The DNA here is from genome assembly GCA_033807585.1 of Hydrophis major. Lineage (NCBI taxonomy): Eukaryota > Metazoa > Chordata > Lepidosauria > Squamata > Elapidae > Hydrophis > Hydrophis major. The sequence goes on from CM066329.1 coordinate 162,217,675, forward strand.
ATAAGGATAAACATAGTTATGGATACAAGAAATGAGTACATATAAAAAAAAAAAAAATAAACAATAGGACAGGGATGGTAGGCACTTTGGTGCGCTAATGCACGCCCCCTACAGACCGCTTAGGAAAGGGGTGAGGTCAATAGTAGACAGTCTAAGGTTAAAGTTTTTGGGGTTTGGGGAAGAAACCACAGTCAGGTAGAGTATTCCAGACATTGAGCACTCTGTTGCTGAACTCGTATTTCCTGCAATCAAGTTTGGTACGGTTAACCTTGAGTTTGTATCTACTGTTTGCTCTCGTATTGTTATGATTGAAACTGAAGTATTCATTGACAGGTAGGACATTGCAATGTATGGTTTTATATATTATACTTAGATCAGACCAAAGGTGGCATAGTTCTAGGTTTTCTAGCTCTGGAATTTCAAATGTGGTGGCATAAAAGTATTCTGCAATGAGTAGAGGAATGTAGAACTCTTGTGAAATATTTCTGGACTTTCTCAACTGTGTTAATATCAGATACGTAATGTGGGTTCCAGACTGTAGAGCTGTATTTGAGTATTGGTCTGGCAAATGTTTTGTAGCTTTCTGTGTCAGAAATTAATAGAATATATATACACATACCAGTTCTCTTCTTGGTGTTTAAGTTTGATTGACCCACAGAAATGTCCCTTCCATATTGACGATTCAATTTTTGGAAGTATCTATTCCTATTGAAACTATCAAACTTTTTAAAATTGGATATTTGTATCTCTACAAAGTATTAGGCAGATGTGGAATAGTAAATTCATCCTCAGCAGGAGCAGGGTGGGGAATCTTTCTCTTCTATTTTGTGACATTAAAAAGCATAGAAACCCAGTTTAGTATCAAAGATTGGTAGTCCTGTTTCTGGGACTAGTTCATATAAGCTGCTCATACTGTTCAGTAGAAAATGACTGACTGCAACAGCCATTGCCTCTCACTTACACAGACACCCTCTTCAAACCCTTTGCTGGTTGCAACCATCATAAGAGTGAGACTCTGCACTCAGGAGCAAGGACTGACCAATGTTCTCTGCCATTCACCATGACTACATCTGTGAGTCTGTCTCTTCTCTGTTGACTGGCCACTTAATGTTTATCATAGTTAAGGAGGCCTACTATCAAGGTTTCAAATCACTTTGGTTATTGTTGTGATAATAAGCTGAGCCCAAAGAAGCAAAAATGGAGAGTGGAGGGAGGCCTATTGTGGAAAGTGGCAAAGCATTCATATGGACTGTGTGAAGAGGGGAAAGCCAACCCCAACTTTCCACGGGAATTGCCTGGCTACCCTAGCTAGTCAGGATACCCTACTAAAATCTTATTTTTCTATGTGTCTTCCTGTCAAAATGCTATTTGCAGGCTTTGAAGATATCATAGATTCCAGCTTCTATATCTTCAGAGTTGCGTAGGTGTAGCTAGAATATGAAACTCATTCTAAAGATAACAAGATAGTTGAGGATCATTCTCTGAAATCTGTGGATCCAGCAGGCAAAGCTAAGTGTGTGAAGGATAATATGACCCAATGTCCCCAGAAGAAAAAAAAGAATCTTCTACAACATATAGTATAAAGATTGCAACAGCCATTATATAAGACAAACAGGCAGAAGACTAGCAGAGCACATCCATGAACACCAACAGTCAGCAGACATGATGAAAACACCTTAATTTCATAACACATGGACAGACTTAACCATAGTTTCAAATGGGAAACCATGATTATCAAAGACCAAACCAAGTCTAAATAAATAGGTAATCTTTGACTCAAGACCACAATTGAGCCCAAAATATATGTTGCTAAGTGAGGCATTTAAGTGAATTTTGCCTCATTTTATGACCTTTCTTGTTACATTTGTTAACTGAATCACTGCAATCACTGAGGTAATCACACAGTCATTAAGTGAACCTGGCTTCCCTATTTGACCTCTGTCATAAATATGAGTCACTTGCAAAGTGTCTGAATTTTGATCATGTGGGATGCCACAATGGTCATAAGTGTGAAAAACAGTCATAAGTCACTTTTTTCAATGCCATTGTAACCTTGAATAGTCACTAAACAAACTGGTGTTGAGGACTACCTGTACTAGAGAATTCCTGGAAGCCTAGCACTCTGAGAAATTGGCCAAATACACCTAGACATGAAAAATATTGACATATTGTACAAAAGAGATAATCAACAAGCCAAAAGGTAACAAAACCATCAGTCAATACCCAGATGAGCATAGATTAACACCAAGATTACTATCAGACCAACAATCAAGAAGTAAACAATACACTGCCAAACAAGCTAATGTTTGATAGACTTGTGGGGCCGGTGCATTGTGCAACAAGGTCACATAGTATAATAAGATTGGGACTGGGTTAGGGACTTCTGTCCTCACTGTGAGTTGTGTTGGGGGGGGGGGTGCATGAAGGGAGGCTCAGCCAATCTCATTGTGCATATGTTGTACTCTGATAATAAAGATGATGATGATGGTGGTGGTGGTGGTAATAATAATAATAATAATAATAATAATAATAATAATAACAACAACAACAATAATAATAATAATAACAACAGCCCAATCAAAGAACTGATCAAGACAACATCCACCAGGGCAAGCCACTACAATACAAATTGAGAACAAACCTCACTCACAGTTCTAGAACTGATGAAACTACCTAGTTTGGGTAATAAAATGTCTGCAAGAAAACATTCAAATTGAGAGAGTGCCAAGGATCTCTCATAATAATATGGATTTTTTTTTTCATGCCAAAGGCAATGAGGAAGCAGATTTAACTTGTCATTCTACAGCTAGAACATTCCAGAAGCCACTAATATGCTGTGCGGGATGAGAGTATTTGTCTTTATTGCTACATGCCTTCTCCCCTTTACAGTTGGGAATACTTAGAACAGGGCTGTCAAACTCACGTCGTCATGGTAGCATCATGTAATGTATCAGGACTTTTCCCCCCTTTGCTAAACCAGGGGTGGGTGTGGCCAGCGCATGACACATCTGATCCACAGGCCAGAAGTTTGACAGCCCTGACACTGAACATAAGCAGGAAGGAGGAATATACACTTCATAATAAAAAATAAAACACAATCTTGACTCAGTTACACCAATGCTAATGGGCCATTGGCATTACAAATTCATAGGTTTGCTCTGGCTGTAATCCTAAACACACCTACTAGGCAATAAGCCCCATTGAACACAGCAGGACTCAATAAATGTAGGGATTTATTATGTGCATGCATTGCCGCTACCACCATTGAATGATTATATTTGTACCCACTCTCCCTTGACTTTCCAAAGCGACTCTCCTGCATTCAAATGAGCTTTAGATTAAGAGCAGATCCTTTGCAGGGTTTTGTAAAGATTGCACATCTATTTTGTGCATTTTAACTGTGTTTATGCATGAGAAGAAATAAAATTTTATTAAACATACCAAAAGAAATTTATCAAAAGAAATTTAGACATGCTCATCTGAGAATAGTTTTTGTGGCTGGGAATGAGGATGATAAAAGACAACAGTCTGGTTCCCATTAGACAATAGAATACAATGTAGCTTTCTTCCAAAAATATCAACACTATTGGGTGTTTACTAACACTTTATTACACAGGGCAAAAGCATATTTCAAAACTGCTTATTTCCAAACACATATAAAAGTGTTTTGTTCTCTGGATCAGACAGGAATATCAGTTCAAACAATTAAATGCTGCCAATTCTTAGTAGCCACATAGGTACAATTGCCCCAAGATAATCTGTCTTCAACCACACGTTTTATTTTCTTAATGAAAATACTGCAATTTTTTAAAAAAATTCATTTTTATCCTAATCAGGTCCTCCATCTGGCTTCTGGTTACCATTTATCTTTCCTTCCACCATTCCCAGCATTATGGGATTCTCAAGGGAGTTGTGTCTTTGTATAATCGTATTTCCAAAATATGATAATTTGGATCTAGTTATTTGTGTCTTGAATGAGAACTCTGAATTTTTCTGTGATCCTTTTTTTTTCTGCTATCCGTTGTATTCTTAGAAATCTCCCCCAAGTTCAAAAGAATTGGTATTCTTTCTATCATGCTTCTTCAAAGTAAAGCAAACATATCTAGTGAGTTTCACAAATAAAACCATCACCTTAGATTCTGGTCTTTGTAAGTATGACATCTATATTTTCCAAGGCCTTAATATGATTAATTTGTGGGGTTTGCGCCAACTGCTGGATCTTTTAATATAGTCAGTCCTCTAAAAGGAGAAGCTGTTCATCATTTCAATATTTTTCATTGTCAATTCTAAGGCTAGTTGCTATACAGTTGTCATTAATTTGGTTTTCTTTATTTCTTTCTGTATTTAATGCTTCTGTTAAGATAGCCACACATTCACATGCTGCAGCTCAGTGCTCTTCAGCTTGGTGTTTTTTATGGATGTTTTTGTATGGATTATCTTGTATTGTGAATACCTCCTGCGGGGTGAACATACTCTACAGCAATTGTGAGTTTGTGAAGATTGGACTACAAAGCAAACAAGAGATAACAGCTAAGTTTGTTTGGAAACATAACATACTGTCAGAGGTTGCAAGGCTCCCCGGCTCTCTGTGGATTGTGGTTCCAGTGAGAGAGAGGGTGAGAAGGAAAAGAAGACGAAGGAAGAGAGGGAAGAAAAGAGGCTGCAGGGCTGGTGTTTTATACAGGCTGCAAAAACAAATGAAGCGGCTACCGCTCCCAAGTCTCTTTCTGACTAATGCTAGATCCGTGGCAAATAAGATGGGTGATTTAAGGTTGCAGGTCTCTTCAAGTAAGTTTGTGAAAAGCTATTGTGTGTTGTTAATCACTGAAACCTGGTTGAACCCCACCATTCCGGACATTGTTATTGAGATGGACAGTTTTTTATTACATCGGCTGGACAGAGACAGAAATGTGGGGAAGTGTAGAGGAGGTGGAGTGTGTATGTTTGTTAAAGAGACTTGGTGTACGAACTCAGAGGTTATAACACGTCACTGCTCTTTGGAGCTGGAATATCTGTCTGTTAGATGCAGACCTTTCTATCTTCCACGGGAATTCAGCATTGTTATTATTCTTGTTGTTTACATTCTGCCGGATGCAAATATAGATTTGGCTTTGGGCTTCCTGGGTGATGAAATCGGCAACTTGCAAAGCAAATTTCCAGATGCTGTATACATTATTGCAGGAGATTTTAATCATGTAGATCTTCGTGTGGTCCTCCCTAAATTCTATCAACATATAAGGTGTGATACTAGGGGGTCGAACACCTTGGATAAGGTCTACACGAATATTGTAAATGGATACAGGGTATTACAATTAACACATCTGGGTCAGTCGGATCACTTGTCCCTGCTTTTAGCCCCGGAGTATATTCCTCTGAGAAAACAGGCAGGGTCGGTAGTCAAGATGGTGAAAAGCTGGCCAGAGGGAGCATTGGAGCAGCTAAAGGACTGCTTTGAACAGACGAACTGGGAAGTTTTTGATCATCCTGATCTTGACGATCACATGGCTGTGGTGTTAGGGTATATGGCACACTGTATTGATACTGTCATGGTGGATAAACGAATCCGGGTTTATCCTAATCAAAAACCTTGGATGACCGGGAAGGTTAGACACTTGTTGTATGCAAGAAACAAGGCTTTTAAGTCTAGGAATGATCTGGATTATAGTGCTGCAAGAACGAACTTGAGAAGAGGCATTAAGCAGGCTAAGGCCGAATATAAGAGGAGAACTGAAGATTGCTTTCTCAGTAATGACATGAGGCAGGTTTGGCAGGGGGTTCAACAACTAATGAACTATAACGCAAAGAAGGTCTCTGCAGATGGTAATGCAGCGGTGGTTGAGGAGTTGAACAACTTTTTTGCTCGATTTGAAATCCATCAAACCGAAACTGTCCCTTTGCCATCATTTACTCAGCAGAGCCTCCCCTTCATTGTGAATGAGCAGGATGTGAGGCAGACAATGAAGGCGGTTAATTCCAGAAAGTCAGCTGGGCCCGACTTAATTCCTGGTCGGGTGGTAAAAGATTGTGCTGAACAGTTAGCTGGGGTATGGACCGGAATTTTTAATCGATCCTTGACACAATGTGTGGTTCCTGTTTGTCTCAAGGCTTCCACCATCGTTCCACTGCCTAAAAAGTTGCCCACAAATGGTCCGAGCGACTATAGGCTGGTGGCACTAACTTCTATCTTAATGAAGTGCTTTGAGCAACTAGTTCGAAATTATATTATCTCCTGCCTTCCTGATTCCTTTGATGGGCTTCAGTTTGCTTACAAAGAAAATAGATCAACCGAGGATGCAATTATCACTGTGCTTCATATGGCCTTATCCCATTTGGAAACACCGGGGAATTATGTAAGAATGTTGTTCGCAGATTTTAGTTCTGCTTTTAATACCATCATGCCGCACAGATTAATAGCTAAGCTTAAAGATCTAGATATTCCAGATTCTATTTGTTTATGGATATTGGATTTTTTAACAAATCGTCCACAAAGAGTTAAATTGAATGACTATATTTCTACTGTCAAGACACTTAGCATTGGCACTCCACAAGTTGTGTCCTTAGTCCACTTTTGTTCTCCATCTATTCATCTGATTGCACAAATAAACATCCCAACAATAGGATAATGAAATTTGCAGACGATACTACGCTTGTAGGACTTATTTCTGGGGATGATGAGTCTGCATATCGGGATGAGGTATTACAGCTATCCCGTTGGTGCAAAAATAATAATCTTCTATTTAATATTAAGAAGACCAAGGAGGTTATAGTGGACTATAGGAAAAAAAAAAGAGCAGACATTCAGCCACTGTATATAGAGGGAGTTCATGTGGAACAGGTGGTTGAATGTAAGTTTCTCAGGACCATCATTACAAATAACCTGACCTGGAGTACAAACACTGCTGCTTTAATTAAGAAGGCACAACAACGGTTGTATTTACTAAGGATTCTTAGGAAACAACAGCTGGCTGAGAGTCTATTGACTACTTTCTATCGGAGTTCAATTGAGAGTATATTATCCTACTGTCTCTGTGTATGGTTCTTGAGCTGCACAGTGGCAGAGAAAAAGGCAATTCAGAGGGTGATTAAGACGGCCCAAAACATCATTGGTAGCTCACTTCCCTCTTTGGAAGAACTGTATAGCAATAGATGTAGGAGGAAGATACTTAATATATTGAATGACTCCTCTCATCCGGGACATCAGCTCTTTGAACTATTACCATCAAGAAGGAGATTTAGGGTATTAAGAACAAGGATGACCAGATTTAAGAACAGTTTTTATCCAAGCGCAGTTTTGAGTTTGAATGCAGGGTCATAAGATTTATGTGGAAGTGAATGGCTGAGAGTAATGGGGTTTTACATTTTTAAATTGCATAGAGATTATTGTATGGTCAGTTGTGTTTAGTTTTAATTTAATTTTTTTTTTAAAAAATTTTCTTTTAGTGGTGCTTGTCCAGTTTTACTTGTGGAAGAGCACCTCATTTCGTTGCACCCGCTTGCGAGTGTAATGACAAATAAACTCTTATGTCTTATGTCTTAATTATAGTCTCATTTTTTCACTGTGCTCTTTGACTTGCTTTGCTAGAGTTTCCAGGTCATTTGCATTTCAAGCTGTCAGAATAATATCACCAGCATGGTACAAATTATTGACATTGCCTCCTTCAAGGAGCCATGGTGATGCAGTGGTTAGAATACATATTGCAGGCTAACTCACTGTTCACTGCCAGGAGTTTGATTCGGACTGGTTCTCAGTTGACTCAGCCTTCCAAAGTTGGTAAAATGAGGATACAGATTGTTGGCGGCAATATGCTGACTCTGTAAACCTCTTAGAGAGAACTATAAAGCACTATGAACTAGCACATATAAGTCTAAGTGTTATAGTGCTGTTGCTATCCAGTTGCAAACCCATGCTTATCTTCTCCCACTGCAGCTTCCTTCATTTCATTCAGCATCTAGGTTGAATAAAAAAAGGGGGGGAATTATACAGTTTCTTTCAACTCACTTCTTTGCTGACTTCTTTGCATCATGTGTTCTTGGGCATGTGGTTTCCTGTTCTATGTGTAGATTTCACAAGAAAAGTTCACAGTTTGACATAGCCAGTGAAGCTCAGGATGACTGTTTTAGTATTTGTTGGCTTGTTCATTTGATTACAGTTCACAGTGTTATCTTTTTCATCTGCTTAATAATAGAAAATTGCATGTTCTCTGTGAGAATACAGACTCAAATAATTAAATACGCAAAAATCATTGTTTTATCTAATGGTGCTCATTATTTGCACCCTGTTATTACTATTATCACTCAAGGCAGTATGGATTTAAAACAACCAGCAGTTTAATCAATGCCTATATAGCCCACTTTTTCTCATTAATTATTCTGATAACTGGCTTTTTCAAAATGGAATTGATTTTTAAAAAACAAAGCCACCCACTTCAGGAAACTGCTTTTTTTTAAACTCCACTAAACCGAAGTACTCAGGTGGGATGTGCCTTTTTTTTTTACACACTCCAAGCTCCAAAACAGAGAGAAATTAATCTTTTACTTTCCATTCTCCATCCACAATTCCACGCACTCCCAATCCCATAAGAACGGTCCCAATATAACTACTTTCATCTCCACCTCTCTCTTATTTTTTTTTAATCTTTCCAGCACTAAGAACACTGAATAGAAAGTTGGAAGAAGGGCTTTCAGGAATCCTACAGTGATGTCAAGTATCACCTAAGAAGTAGAAAGAAGACTTAGCTGAATCTGTTAAATCCAATTTAGCCACCTAATGTGAACAGTTGGCAAATGAAGCCTGGAAGCCTTTTCAGAATAATTGGTGAGAATCACTGTGACCATCCAGATGTTGTTTTGTTGGTTGTTTCAAGAAAGAAGAGGATCTCTTACAGTTAGAAACTTTCTGAAAAAAGAAAATTAAACTCCAGTTAAGGTGTTTAGGTAGAGTGGATTCTAGCACAATTAGTCAATAGATGTCAAGCAACTACTCTTTTTTTCCTTCTTGGTCAAAGATTTATTCTAAAAAAAGGGGAAATGCTGGCAAAATACATATGATGTTTTCCTATTCCTGTTAAATTATATCAACCAGATGGGGTGACTGAACAATAGAAACCTCATCTGGATATACCAAAACAACTTGTTTATCATTATTCTCAGTCAATGTGGTAACACATTAAGATAATTATGCATTCTGGGTTGAAAACTAATCATACTTTGCATGCATAGAAACAGATATGATGCTTAAGTCCATGCTATATTCTGAAATGTTGATAGTTGTGCTGTTTGGTTTTTTCCATAAGAAACCAGCAAGTGTATTCATGGAACATATTACATTCCTATCTTGCATCTGGCAGGAGACCCATAGAACTGAAATAGCCTCATTAAAAGTGGGTTAAGAGAGACTTTTATGATAATTTGAGAGCCATTCTACTCATCTAATGAGGAAAACTATTGGCTGGCCAATGGCATTACTTTACAATGAGGCTAAATAGAATTAGTCATAACTTTTAAAAGCTGTTGAGAATCATGCTTATAGGTTGCTAAGCAGAAGTCTTTCCAGCTGGGGTGGCAGCTTGCACAGCTTATTTGGAAGTAGTTTTATGCAATCATCCAAAAGGCACAAAAAGAGAAGAGTTCCCTGCAATTTGGCTTATGGGTTTTGCTACATTGCTGATTCATGCAATTTCTCAGAGAGGTTAACACAATTCAGTTGACACTGCCACTGCATTTAATACAACCACAAAAATAGTTTGCAGTCAAGCCTAATATGGCAAATGAAATGTTTTCCTTTGTGCAGGCATCCATGAAAGGGGACTACTAACTGCTAGAATCTAGAAATGATGGTGGTGGTGGTAGTGTAAAGCTTTAAGGATATAGAATAGTGAGATTACATTTGCCTTTTTGCACCCTAATATTAACTAGCCTATGGCTCAGAATGGCCACATTTGTGTTTCATTACCTCAGTAAGTATACAAGTCTATCTACAAGTATGGATAGGAATGAGGGGGAAACTATTTTTTAATCATCCAGATACTAAATGTGGAACTGTTTTGAAAAGCTGTTAAAAGGGATAGTAATCTATGTAAACTTCAACAGACTTCTAATGTACAGAAATATAGATGGATTTATTTATATTATTATGTGTGTATTCCTTCTCATAGCAGGGGCAACCAACCATATGGCAGGCCATATGAGGAGTGTACATGTTTTTTAAAAAAGAAGAAAAGGGTGCCATCCGCAAATGAGTTCCAGCTCATGGAAGCAATGCCATTTCTGCTCATTTGCATAGGAGAATTATTAGGTACAAGTCTTGCCACTGTAAAGAACAGAGCTGATCTTGGAAAGAAGGGAAGAATAAGAGAGCCATTAAAAGGGAGGGGTGCTTTTAGAAAAAAAAATTATACAGTCTTGAGAAAGTGAGAAAGCTTTTCTGGAGAAAGGCTCATAACAGCCTCACTTCCATTTGTTTATCTGTATCCAAGTTTATTATTTTCACAAATAATTCAAAAGTTGTCTTTAAGATGGAACAGAGAAGAAGTTATATTAGCTTTCAGAATTCTACCTTTCCATAACAAATAACATTCCTGGAAACCCTACCATGCCATTTCCTGAACTGTCCTGCCTCAGAGACTGACATAGTTTCAAAATCTGTAGACATATCAGTATCTCAGCACCTGCATGAACTAGACCTGTTTTGTACAGTGTTCTTGTTCTGCTAAGTTACAATTCACCAAGAGGAATAACTATGGCTTGAATTGGGCTAAAGATTTCATATTGCTGGTATATAAATTGTTTAACTGGTGGCTACAGGGTCTGTATCCTCTCTTCCTGCTGTTACTTTTGTGAACAGTCATTGCTAATAATTGACTGATCACTAGTTGTACTCTTGGTATTTCAAATTTCCCTTTGACCTCAGTTTCCTTTCCCTCCCCTTTGCCAATATACCTATCATTAATGCAAACACACTGGCAAACTAGTATAATGAACATCAGGGACGGACATTTCTTCCTCAAGAAATATGTTATTCTTTGAATAGCAGCAAGACTTTTTAGGGTTTTTATGTGCTTCTCATTTATGGTCAAAATGGATGTCAATTTGGATAGTACAGAAGGAGAGGAGACTCAGCTTTCTATGCAAAAAGTGAAAAGGCTTTGTGTTCAGGCTGTGCTCAGAGCTCATTTTCAATATGGGTCACTTGACATGATTGAGATATAATCTAGTACTATTGCCCATACCTGAAGATTTCAGTTCTCTACAGAGTCATAGGTCTCTCTTCCTTCTACTTCCACTGCATAAATCATTTATCTTATCTGAGTATAATGAATATTAAATGGCCTATGGAGGAATTCATATTAACAGACTTCTTTTATTATTAGAATGACTGCTGAGAATAATTGTCAGTTCCTTTGATGAAAGATGTGTAAGGCAAGATAATAAAATATGGAGATTGGTAATAAAACATTTTGACCAGGTATGGAAGTAGAGTAATAAACACAGAGATATGAAAAAGCTACCACTTTGACTAATGGAACCATTCATTTACTATTCCTAGAGGAGCTTCATCCTTCCACCCCAATACCTAAAGATTGCAATACCCACTGCATTCCAAAAAAAGACCTTTCAGCACCATAGAATGAATATTCTTCAATTCTGCAGTGAGATATTTATTAAGATTGTTAACAGGCTGTCACATTAGCATTCTTACTAATGATCCTTTTTCCTGTAAATGAGGCTTTCCTTTGGGAAGGTACCTGTTCAAAGTGGCAAGGGGAGGAGGGGTTTCTTTGATACTGCTGACTCACAAATGTGTAAGTCAGAATAGCTTTCAGATGCATCTGTTTAGTATGCTCTGCGCATCTTTCTATTTAACCCCCTATATCCCCATCACCTTATTTCAACTTTGGAAAATTCTTGGCATAGTGTGCATCTTATCCTTTCAAGAGTTAACCCTAGACTGTAATTGCCAAGATAGCCTCACTGTTTATTCAGCAAAAGCAGAGATTGCCTCTTTGATTGTTAGGCTAGGATCTGATCCAATCACAAGTCTATATAGGAACTGCCAGAAACATATAGAGATATACAGTATGTTTGATATCTGTCTGTGCATTGGGGAGGGAAGGGGACAGGATCTTACCTTTGTCACAGAACAATTTAATTTATATCTGCTCCTGACTGTTGTGGCAGTGACTCTACGAATTGTATCATTTCACCATTTCAAAGGATGTCCATTGTGAAGAGCAATAGAGAAGTCCATTGTGAATCTGAAATACCTTGCAGTGCATAATGGTAAGCTGCATCTTTGATCTAATTTGCTAACATGCTCCCAATCAGCCTTGGAAGCCATTTTTTTACTTGGAAGCTTTGAGGCTGCCATATTCAGTGCTTGGGAATTTGGGAGGGGGGATTTCATAGTGAAGTAGTAGATTAGATACAACAAAATTCTTTCTCAGAGAGTCAAAGACATGTGCCCTGCACCTATAGAGGAGTGACTGGAGTGATGTCTCCAGTTGAGACAAAGTTTTGATTGAGCCATGTAATGGACTTATGGGTGCAGGGAATAGGTCTTTGATTTTATTTTGGGAAGGGAAAACCCAGAACTCTCAGATTTGGGCTTTCCCAGATGTGCCAATATGACAACTCTAATAAAATGGAACTTTGAGGAAATGTTTGTCTCAGAGTTTATTGGTTTAGAGTTGGTTAGTTGGAACATTGACACTCCCTCTTGTTCAAAGTTCATACAAAAAAAGTTACTCCCTCCCCACTCCGCCAAAAAATAATGTTATTATTCTGGACTATTGTTGGGCCAAATGATCTCCTTCCCTTGTTGTGTAAAAAAAAGCCAATGAAAAACTTAGCAGCCCCTTGCTTTCATTTATCTAAGTCATAGCATTGTCTTAAATATCTTCCCTAAACTGGATTTTTCACTTTCTGTATCTTACTATCTTATATTGCCTTTCTACACTTCACATAATCTGTCTTACCCCAAATGGGAATAGTTTGGTAGGTAGATATATGATTATATGGATAAATGCACATTACATCATCATGATTATACATATTTCACTATTGAAATATAAAAAGTGGAAATTACTTTTGAAATTAACAAATTTATTTGTCAGCAATATAAAGAGATTACATTAAATTGGGCTAACAACTCATCCCATGGATGAATGAAAGATTAATTACACAGCAGTCTTTCTCAGTTTAGTGACCTCCAGATGGGTTAGTTGTCTGAGAAAGAGAAGAGTTGAAGTTTATTTGAAAAACAAAAACTGGATCCCTAATGTTTACCTAGCCATATTTTTGATAAGTGAAGGATTTGCAGATTTTCCTCAATTTCTTAGGTAGAGGTAATGAGTGCAACCAACTGTTCCCAGAAAATATAAGCAGCAACCACAGTGCTCCTTCCAATCATTAAGCCTATATTACAAGATTCAGAATTCAGTCTAGCTATTGAACATAGCTACATTCATTGTTATTGGTTACGAACACAATTGGAAAGTAATGTGGCAGATCAGCGGGACAATGATACACTCAGTACAGCTTAAAATAATGTAAGAAGCACTCCAGCAATAATAAAAAAGGAAAACAGCCCAGTATGCTATACAACTGAAAATTCCCCAGCCACAAATTGATAATTAAGTGCTTGCACAATACAGGAGGAATTCAAGGCAAGGGCAATCTTTTTAATGTTTCTTGGCAAAAAAACATTCTTTAAAAGGCAATTGATATAAAAATGCAAAACTTATATGAAAGTGGACTATCATAGCCTGAACTATGTATCAGAAAGAATGCAACAAGCTTTTTTTAAAGGAGGAAACAGGTGGAAGGTGAAGAAAAAGTTTGATGCTAATGTGAGAAGACCTGAGTTAATAAAACTGATTATTTTTAACTTTGTGTTTCATGGCAAATGATCACTGAAACAGTTATTTGGTTAACACTGTATTCTGATGACTTTGTACAGTGAATATCATGTATCTGTTCCTGAGTTGGGATAAACTCCAAACTGCCAGCTAGAGAAAACTTGTCCATGTGCAGTTACACTCCATGGGGGCTGAAATGCCCCCAAACAGGCCAGATGGTTGTGCTATGATGTCAATGTAATCCCTATAACCATGCCAGAATTTGATTTTAGAATATCTTGGCCCTAAACACTTTGAAATGGAAATGAGCTATGATCATTTCAGACTGACTTGCACTAAATAACCTCATATATGAAGAACCTGCTAACCGCTCATTTGATCGCAGAACTAAGCAGGATGAAATCTGGAGAGCCCAAAGCTGCAATTGTAGACTGGAACTCAGAAAGTATTCTGGAAAACTGGCAATAGCAAATTACTTTTGTTTTGTTGCTAAACATGCCTACATTGTTTTACCCATGTAAGCTTCCTTTTTAATGTAAGACTGAGAAATAGAAATCAAAATTGTTATGAACTAATAAAAGTGTTTAAATAAAGTTTTAACAAAGCTTAAAGAAAAAGCAGGGTTCTAATCCTGTTCTTCTGATTGGCCGATAATAGCGATATTGGATTGGTCCGTTCTAGAGAATCTGATTGGCTGTTAACGAGCCACTCTCATTGGTTCGTGGGTTTAACATTTCCATGTTCTCATTCGCTAATAGGCCAGCAGCCTGCCCTATAAAAGGGCTGCTGCTCCCCTAGGGTTTTTGCTCTGATCACAATGATTAAGAAAGAGTTGAAGTTCACTGTTCACTGCCTCGTCTCCGTTCCTTGCACCCATGCTCAGAACTTAACACTGGCGATGAGGGTGGGATGCGGAGACATCAGAGCTGACTGAACACTACAGAGCACCAAACAGAGCACGTGGCTGAAGGCATATCGACAATGGAACCATGTCCGGTGGCACCATACCACCCGCTCCATTTGACCCGGCACAAGAAGACTGGAACTCGTACATAGACCTGTTCCAGATGTTTCTGGAGACCAACAACTTGAAGGATGCCACTATGGGGAAAAAGCGAGCAGTGTTCCTGACCCATTGCGGGCCTGCCGTCTTTAAGATGGCCAAGGCACTAGTGAAACCAGCTGAGTTGAAAACCATGGACTCGGATGTTCTCGTGCCCCTTCTACGGGCCCACTATGCACCCACCGTACCAATGCTTGTCCGAAGACATGAATTTTACCAGAGGGACCAGCGGAAGGGAGAAAGCGTTGCAGATTTCATCGCTGATCTCCAAAACCTGGGAGGCCTCTGTGAGTTTGCAGACCTCGAAGAAGCTCTGAGAGACTGAATAGTTCTGGGATGAGATGACCAGATGATACAGAGCAAGATCATGGCAAAAGGGGACATCAACCTTGCTGATGTCATCAAAGACGCTATTGCAGCAGAAGCAACCAGGAAGTCGGCCGCCCAAATGCGCCACACCAATGCACCGCTCCGTCAACTCGCCAGCGATACCTCACCTCGCCCAGAGAGGCACACAACAGCGACCCACCACGAGGACCTCGAATCGCCATCAGAAAGTGATGAGGAGGAGGTCAACTGGCTCCGGTCTGAACGTGACCAACGCCATCAGTGGAATCAGACTACTGCACCAATGCGCGGGTTGTGGGGCAAACCACCCGCGATCAGACTGCAAATTCCTCGACGCGCTCTGCCATTTCTGTGGGAAAAGAGGCCACATCGGGAAGGTCTGTAGAAGCAAGCAAGGATCCAGCCAACTTCAGAGGGGAAACAACTACCACCAGACCACAGAGAATCGCCCTGTGAGTCGGGAACATTTGAACCGCCAATGGAAAAACCACTCCTACAGAAATAAAACACCGGCCATTTTATCGAGAAGAGAAGAGGCACACCAAACCATTACGATCAGTCATGCCTCATCGCTAGACGCAAAGAAGATCCGAGTGAAGGTCGCCATCGAAAACCAGCCTTGTGTGATGGAAGTCGATTCAGGATCGTCCCTCTCGATGGTTTCCTGGAAGACTCTTAAACAACTAATTCCTTCCATCCGGCGTCAAGACCTCAGAGCCCAAAGAATCATATTCAAAGATTATCAGGGGAACCGAATTCCGGTCGTTGGATCCAGCCAAGTCCAAGTATCATTCAAAAATCATACTGCGTCATTACCACTGACCGTTGTTGATCGTGACCGGCCTAGCTTTCTAGGCCTTCAATGGTTCGCCCCACTCAGGATCGAGGTAGCCAGCATTCACCAAACCAGAAGCGACGACTGGGAGGAGGCCATCGTCCAGGAATTCCAGGACATTTTCACAGACAAACTAGGCGAGTACAAGGGGACCCCGATATCATTTAACCTTAACCCTGAAGTAGCCCCCATCCGCCTTAAGCCTCGTTGGGTACCGTTTGCCCTTAAACCAAAAATTGACGAGCAGCTCGATAAATTAACAGCCCAGGGTGTTTAAGAACCAACTGGCCATGTTCGTTGGGAAACCCCAATTGTAACACCCATCAAGCCAGATGGATCGTTAAGGATTTGTGGGAACTACTGGGCTACCCTTAATCACGCCCTTCAACAGAACACTTACCCGGTACCGGTGGTACAACACCTTCTCCATTCCCTGGGGGGCGGAAAAGTTTTTGCTAAATTGGATTTAGCACAGGCGTACCAACAACTGCCTGTAGATTAAAAAAAAACACGCAGAGGCACAGACAATCGTTACGCACCGAGGCACCTTTAAGTGCAACCGACTCCAATTCGGAGTGAGCGTAGCCCTAGGGATTTTTCAAAGTCTGATGGAGAGACTCTTGCAAGGGATCAAGGGGGTCGTGCCATACTTTGATGACATTTTAATTGCTGCCCCGAATAGAGAAATACTAGAAAAGCGGCTTATATTGGTTCTCCAGAAATTTAAAGACTCTGGCCTTAAGGTTAAAAAAAATAAATGTCAACTATGTACAGACAAAGTAGAGTTCCTGGGGTACCTAATCGATAAACAAGGCATCCACCCCACTAACAGCAAACTGAGGGCAATCAAAAATACCCCAAGATCAAGAAATAGAACTGATCTCCAAGCTTTCCTGGGGCTCATTAACTTTTACAACATCTTCTTGCCCCAGAAAGTGACCGTAGCTGAGCCCCTATGTAGACTTCTCGACAAAAAAGCAATCTGGGTCTGGGGACACCGCGAGGAGCACGCATTCCGACAAGTGAAAAACTTACTTACCTCAGATGCTATTTTAATGCAGTATTACGAGACTCTGCCTTTAACAATTGCATGTGATGCGTCACCGTTTGGAGTAGGAGCCATTTTGAGTCATGTGTTACCAAATGGTAATGAGGCCCCTATTGCCTATTTTTCAAGGACCTTATCAAAGGCTGAATGTAACTATAGCCAGATCAACAAGGAGGCTCTTGCTGTTGTATCTGCTGTGAAACGATTTCATGAATATGTGTATGGATGAATTTTTACTATTGTTACCGACCACAAACCTTTGCTAGGGATTATAGCGGGAGACAAGCCAACCCCCTATATATTGTCACCTAGAATGACTTGTTGGTCGGAGTTTTTAGCTGCGTACAACTATAAATTACAACACCGCCGGGGAAAACTATTCCCCACGCTGATGCATTGAGCCGTGCCCCAATTCTGGAAACCATCGATGACCTAGCTCCAACCCTTACGACACTCCAGATTGAAACACTACATTCACCACCGGTAACAGCCAGAGACATTGCAATTGAAACAAAATGAGATCCTGTCTTGGTGCGAGTTCTTAGCTGGGTTGAAAGAGGATGGCCAATAGAACAAACCTCTGACGATTTCACCCCTTTCAGAAACCGTAAAACAGAACTGTTTTCGCAAAAAGGCTGCATCCTATGGGGAGATAGAGTCATCGTCCCAGGGCGGTTACAATGAGCAGTATTAAAAACATTGCATGATGGTCACCCCGGCATCGTGCATATGAAAGCGCTCGCACGAAGCTACGCATGGTGGCCGGGCATCGACAAACAAATCGAAGCCTGGGTAAAGACTTGTTTAAAGTGCCAAGAAGTCAGCAGTGCCCCACCTAGAGCAACTCCAACAGAATGGGAAACGCCCTGGGGGCCATGGTCCCGCATCCACATTGATTTTGCAGGACCTACAAAGGACATATGTTCCTCCTAACAGTGGATGCCTATTCCAACTGGCTCAAGATCCACGAAATGAAGAATACTACAACGGAGTCCGTCATCTGAAAATTAAATAGGCTATTCGCAACGCACGGGCTTCCAGACGTTCTGGTCTCCTTCACCGCCCTGCCGTTTGAACAATACTTAGCAGTTCGGGGCATCCACCATGCGCTAACTTCGCCAGTGCACCTTGCAGCTAACGGCAGGGCCGAGCGCATGGTACATTTTGTTAAAAAACTCTCCACAAAATGGACTATGGGGACATTGATGGAAAAATAAACAGAATACTCCTACTCCAACACATCACTCCACACAGCATCACCAACAAGACGCCAGCTGAATTGCTGATGGGACGCAAGCTCCGTTCCCACCTCGACCGGCTCCACCCGTCCTACGAGCCAGAGAAACCCTGTGGATCTAGCGGAAAAAGCCGCAAGTTCAAGGTAGGTGACTTAGTTTTCGCTAAAAACCTCTCCGGCGAACCATTATGGATCGAAGCAACCGTAATTCAAACTACCAGGCCCAGATCGTACCGTGTGCAAACCTGCGATGGAAAAATATGGAAACGCCATATAGATCAGCTTCGCTCTAGGCTACAACCCAGTTCCCACGACTCCTGGGACTCCCAAACTGAGGGGGGAGGGGATGTCGAAGAAACTGAATTCGAGATGGTGGAAAGCAGAAGCGAAGGAAGACAGCAACCAGGCGCGATATATGAAGAAGAATCAGGGAGGGGAGTGTCATCGCCACAGAGGAATACCTCAACGGAGGCGAGCCCGCAAAGATTGGAGGACAACAACAATGACAGAATTAGCGGTATCGAGTCATCCAGTGAGAATGCGGAACCGTCGGTACCAGATATGTCCAAAAACATCCCACCGAAGCCGGACTGCAGACGGGAACCGGTGGGACAACGCAAATCTAATAGACAGTTAAAACAACCTATATATCTTAAGGATTACGTCACCGCACCCCTCAAACGGAACCCGGGGGGAAGGGGTGTTATGAACTAATAAAAGTGTTTAAATAAAGTTTTAACAAAGCTTAAAGAAAAAGCAGGGTTCTAATCCTGTTCTTCTGATTGGCCGATAATAGCGATATCGGATTGGTCCATTCTGGAGAATCTGATTGGCTGTTAACGAGCCACTCTCATTGGTTCGTGGGTTTAACACTTCCATGTTCTCATTGGCTAATAGGCCAGCAGCCTGCCCTATAAAAGGGCTGCTGCTGCCCTAGGGTTTTTGCTCTGTTCACGATGATTAATAAAGAGTTGAAGTTCACTGTTCACTGCCTTGTCTCCGTTCCTTGCACCCATGCTCAGAACTTAACAAAAATAAATTGTGTGTGTGTGTGTGTGCGTTTGATGCAATATCAAGTACTCAGTGAAATAAAAGAGTTTACTGCTCTAGGCTTTCATGGCCAGTTATCAGTTGTGTAGTGCTGAGCTTCAATGTTTAATGTTTAATGACAAAGATTTCCTAATGTTTCACCAGTGACTGTGACTGATACCTTTAGAGGCAAATTAGCCTGCTTTGCAGACCCCAGGCAAATGGACCTGGCTAGCATCCTAACTTTATAGCTGGGTAAACTGATTTTTTATTGGTCTTTAGATGAGCTGTTTTCTCCAACCATCACACATTGAGGATAAGCAATGTACTAGTAACTGCTTGAGGATATGGATGAAGAGCATAGTAAGTCATTTTGTGAACATGTAGGCAGTCCAGAAGTATAAGATCCAGCTGGTGGGTGGCATTTAGGACAGAATTTGAGATAGGCAGAACCAAAGTATTATCCCAACAACCACTTTCCCCCATCATCCAATGTTTTCTAAAAATAAAATAGTCTCGATCATATTGGCTGATGCAGTTTCCTATCTTACAGGCTGGCGCCAATTACCACTGCCAGTAGGGAGTTTAATATTTGAATTAAAAGTCTCAAGCTGGGACCCCACTTGAGTCCTTTTCAGCAATTTGCTACTCAGACCCCATTGGTCTGTGTGTGTGATGTGAAGCTCTAGGATCCATCAAATTCTGGGAAATAAGACATGGGTCTTTGGTCTGCCTACAGAAAAAGACTTTTTCCTAATTGATCCTGTTTCTTTTTCATCTCCTCCACTCATGTATGTATGGAAAAAGCTAAGTTTCTAACCATTGGAAAATGCACACCTGTCAGATAGCACTAATTCAGGCAGTGCTACTTTCTGTTAGAATTTGCAAGCCATTTCCCAGTATGAGTAGCAGTTTGCATTAGTTGTGTTTAGAAAGGTAGATAGGGGGCGGGGGGTTTATGTGATTTGCTGCCCAGATAAGACATAAGGATGTGTCAGCTGGGTAAAGAGGATTCTTTGTCTCTCCTGCCTTATTTAAAAATACTGTGTTATCTCTTGAGCATCACTGGAAGAGTCCAATGAAAATGACAAAACTGATGGATGATATGTCTCAAGGAGAAAGTTCCTGTCCAATGGGTAAAAGACTGTACAACTTTGTATAAAGGCATTAGGTATGCAGACCTAGGGGAAAGTCTGTTATTGAAGGCAAAAAAGAGAAATGACTGAGGCTAGAAGTTGCTGTTACTATTCAAGTCATTTTCTCATGGGAACATAACAATGTAGCTGTGAGGAAAAAATGGAAAACTCAGGGTTCTGTAGAATAGAATAGAATAGAATAGAATAGAATAGAATAGAATAGAACACAACACAACACAACACAGTAACAGAGTTGGAAGGGATCTTGGATGTCTTCTAGTTCAACCCCCTACATAAGCAGGAAACCCTATACCATTTCAGATAAATGGGTGTCCAATCTCTTCTTAAAAACTTCCAGTGTTGGAGCATTCACAACTTCTGGAGGCAAGTTGTTCCACTGGATTAATTGTTCTGTCAGGAAGTTTCTCCTTAGTTCTGGGTTGCTCCTCTCCTTGATTAGTTTCCACCATTGCTTCTTGTCCTGTTCTCAAGTGGTTTGGAGAATAGCTTGACTCCCTCTTTTGTGGCAACCCCTGAGATATTGGAACACTACTATCATGTCACCCCCTAGTCCTTCTTTTCATTAAACTAGACATATCCAATTCCAGCAATCATTCTTTATATGTTTTAGCCTCCATTCCCGTAATCATCTTTGTTGCTCTTCTCTGCACTCTTTCTAGAGTCTCAGCATCTTTTTTACATCATTGAAGGTTCCCACTGAGAAGTTAGCAAGCTGCCTGTGACTTGCCCCAAAGAATGTCCAAAGCATTCGTGCCAATGTTCTATTTGTTTTATTGGGAATAAATTTAAAGGAAACAGCTAAGCAAAATAGTTTGCTTAATCTCCAGAGAGACAAATAGATTGTAATAAAACTTCTCAAGAACCTCTTCATGTCACTTTAAGATTATTCAGTTAATTCCATTTTCATCCTCTGAACAAGTTTTTTCTCAATTAAAAAAAAACTAATTTATCTATCATCATATATTTGTCATTTTAATAAATATACAAACAGTCCTGATACAGATATACAAACATGGCATTGCTGTAAAAAAATAGAATTTTCAGGTTAATTTTGTACCTCTAATCTCCTTCTGCACAGGACGACTAGTAGTAATAACTTGCTCTTTGGAGCTTAATTAAGGGAGAGGAAGTTTATTATTTTCTTATTGGCATTCATAGAATCTACTATATTTAGTAAAATTCCATATATATGAACAGAATTATTCAACACAGGCTAACCAATAAATATGAATAAAGGAGGTTTGAACGTAGATTAATTTTTAATCAAGGCACAGCAGAATTGTGACAAAATTAGATATCAGGCATTCTGTTTTGTTCTAAACTATTTCAATCAATTAAAATCACATAGCATGGATTTTCTATATAAATAATGAACTCTATGCACATTAGTTGAGATAATTTTGCCTAACTCTTAAATTTTAGATATGTCTATTCATAAATACATAATGCTAAGTTCACTGACCTGTTCTGCAGATAAATGATTAGAAAATTGGATTGCTGTAGAATTGTTTGCCATTGCTTTTTCCATATAATGCACTATTTGTTTTCTCTTCTCAGAATTCAATCCTCTATACCCAAACCTTGTCCAGAATTATTGCAATTAGCTACCATGCCTTGGATTGACTAGGGACATCTAGGAATATGATAGATGAATATTGCTAGAAGTCAGTGAACTTGCACATGCCCTTTGAATATTGCAGATAAGGAATTGGGGAGTAAATACCAATAAAACCAAACACAAAACTTTCATAACCACCTCTGAAAAAACATTTCTCTTTGCCAGGCTTTCTTTGGTAAGCTTTGCCTGCAGGCCAGTATTTATGTTTCAAGTCTGCCAGAATGCAAAGAAATGAAACATGTTGGCAAATACAAACATGCTGATTAAATATCCCAATTTTTCAAAAGCCTCAGATCGAAAATGCAAATTTAAATTTTGCTGTGAAATTTTTCATTCAAAACTCAGGAAGACTAATGACAAACATTAACCTTACTTTTGCCAGGGCACAGTGGCAAAATGTCACTTGTACCATTTCACCCTTAATGCATTTGAGCTAATTTTTTCCACTGACAACAATATAACAAAAGTCAAGTTCCATTTAGCTCATCCTCTTCTTTCCAAAATAATGTGACAATGTGGATAGATTAATCATATGTTTAGTCATATATATGTTTTAATGAAACAATTGCCCTTGTCTCTCAAATTTTGCTATAATTTGCTTTGTGGGTGTTCAACAATGCAATAATACAGTAATAGTATCTAGTATTATTATTTAACAACTTTATCAATACTAGGAAGCAAAAAGTGTTCCTTTCTTTCTTTGCATTGTATATGAATATTTATCTCACCTCTCCTCCACCCCCAGTCAAGATTATGGCAGTTCTATGCAGCATTCAGATCTCCTTGTTTATCCCCTGAATTGGCAGAATCTTTTCAACAAACAAGTGCATAATATGTTAATCCCGTATGATCTTCTTCATTATGCAGTTTGCTTGATTTCTTTTGATTAATAGGGCCATTGTTAGAATCTAGGGAACAATACACTACAATGCGCTCAGGCAATCCAGAAAAGAGCAGCCAGAGGAGCCCACAGCACATGTTTCTCTTGTTTATGGCTGCTTGAGTCCCTGAAGATATGCTGCATAATGAATAGAACCAGATGAAATCTGAAAACTAGCTGAGCCTTGTCTTTTGATCAAGAGTTCATAATGAAAGAAGGCTGAGAGGATGATTAGGCTAGGGAATCATCCTTCCACTTGCCATGTTAACTTTAGTGGTGGAGGGTAAGCTATCAAGCATGCAAATAGTGAACATCTGTTTCTTTTCCTTGCAACAAGGCAACTTGATGCTGAAAAAAAAGACCAGCAAGTTTCTTTATATCAGGTTTTGCCTCAAGTAACTTTTCTACATTTGATTGCAACTATCGTCATCCTTTGGTTAGAGGGAAAGGAAATCTTAGTTTACACATCTGCCATTGTACATGGAGAAACACTGTGATACAGGATCAGAACACAAGAGGCAAAGCTAGATGTCAATCAGTTATCATAATGAAGGTTCCATAGATCTTTTAAACAAATATACTGAGCTGTGGTGGCTCAGTGGTTAGAATGAAGTACAGCAGGCTAACTCACTGCTCACTCCAGGAGTTTGATTCTAAATGGCTCGAAGTTAACTTAGCCTTCCATCCTTCCAAGGTGGGTAAAATGAGGACCCAGATTGTTGTGGGCAATTTGCTGACTCAGTAAATGGCTTAGAGAGGGCTGTAAAGCAACGTGAAGCAGTATATGTCTAAGTGCTATTACTATTGCTATACCCAAATAGGATTTATGATTTAAACATGATTTGTACTCTGCTTAAAAAGGGCATCTTCCAGAATTAACATTACATAAACTGATTCCTCCCTGGGATAACTGTTTGCATGCTAACTAAATAAAGCTTAAAATGGTGTCATGTTTCACATTTCATATAGTGATAGTTTGATAATTTTTTTCTGATTCATTTCAGAAATGTTTCAACGAAGTTTCTTTAGGAGGCAAAAGACACAAAAGTAATGTTTTTATTATAAAAATCAACACAATCAAAACCCAATTAAACATTTCAAATGTTAAAGCACTCAAAGATGACAAATATGCAAATATCATACTACTTTTTTTTTTCAAAATGAAAATGCTTGAAGAGAATTACATTCCCTATATTAAAATCAGCATGAACCTCTATTTTAGAATTGTGCTATATTGAGCTGCATACTATCAGAAAACAGCAGTTTGACAATAGAGAAAATTGCTCATTTAAGATAAATAATATTGAAAAATTAGGTTGACTTCTGAAAAGATATAAAGGTGCCTTTAAAATGTTAGTGATTGTATTCATTAATAGAATATTTAATTGATACAGATATTTAAAGGTAGGAGGATTCAGTGAATATAGAAGGGGACTGAGAAGATCACTGCCTTAATGGGGGAAATCCAACGATTTACCACCATTCCATTGAGCTCCACTCATTTAACTTGTTCTGTTGTGAACTCCTAGTTTCTAAAAGGGAAATAAATATATTAAAAGTGATTCAGTGTGGAATGACAATCTGGGTCTTCTAGAAGTCACTGAATACCCCTCGATTTTAGGCAGCATGTTTATTAATGAGGAACATCACAAGTTGACTACCACAGATGCAAAGAAGTGGGAAATCTGGGAAGTATCTGCTACCTCAACTATATAGTCAAGAAAGAAATAGGGATGTAATGCAGTCACAATGAACTTTCATGCAACAAAAAAGAACACAGAAGATTTGACCATTGATCTATCTTACTCACTGTTGCCTACCTGGATTGCCAGTGATTTTTCATGGTCTCATACCAGGAGAAGTGGACTTGTGTCTTTTTGCATGCAAAGCATGGTTTTTTAACATGAGTTACCCTTTTTTTAGAGAGCTCACTATTTTGCTAATAGCTTGGTATTTGGACATTAAAATAATGAGAAACATCTTAGCTTTTGTTTTTGGATAAATAAGTCAGACAAATAACAATTTTTAAAAAGTTGTCTACATATATAAATTGTCTCTCTGGTGTTCAAGAGGCGGGTTGGAGGGAAAATTGTCAGATTATTTTGATGACCAGCAAGGATAATTCTGATTTTTCTTGCAATAAGGGTCTAGGCCTCTTCAGTGCAGGCAACATGACCACAATTGTGTCTTCTTTGGAGATAGGTCAGACAAGTGATTGAGTAACAGAGGCCAGGGCAGAAAATGAATTCAGTGTTAATGAGCAGACAAGGCTATTACTCAAGCATGCAAGATTGGCTACATTCAAGGCTATATAAATCTGCTAGTTAAAAAAAAGTATCATTGACCCTGGAAAATACTTGATTTGCTGTGCATAGATAAAAGTTCTCTGGCAGGCTTGAATGATTGATGGTTCAATGGGTGGCCTGCTGAACCTGTGTGTGTGAGACAGAGGTAGCTGTGTGGAACTTTTCTACAATGCATGACAAATATTTGCTTGGAGGTGCAAAGGCTGAATTCACATCATACACTTTAAGTTATAAGCCATGATTTGTAAGAACAACAGCACTTAGATGTATATACCACTCCATAGTGCTTTACCACACTCTCTGGATGGTGTACAATATCAGCATATTTTCCCCAACAATCTGGGTCCTCGTTTTATCCACCTCGGAGTCAGAAGGATGGAAGGCTGAGTCAACCTTGAGTCAGTCAGGATGAAACTCCTGGCTGTGGGTAGAGTTAGCCTGTAATACTGCATTTGAACAGCTGCCGCCATCAGGACTCCTTTAATCCAAAATGGCTGGATATGCTGAGCTACACTACTGTCCTGGTCCTATTAAAAAAAACTGCAGCTGCATTGCTTGTTGCTACTCCATTAACTTGACTGGCAGTGAATGGGCAACTCTATTCAAGTCCTTCCCCTCCCCTATGATCCTTTAACCATTCACTCAAGCCTGTGTTCCATGTAAGCCAAGCAAATAAATACGTAGCCAGCCAGCCAGTATACTTATTCTAGTTGTTAGAATGGAAGACCCAACACTGAGTTAAAATGCAAACAAGAACAATTGCTACCCTCCTATTTTCTTCCTTTTTGCAAGAGCGAAAAAAAGTTTTGGTCTCTTCCATGTCCTGATCTCCATAGAGGAAGGAAAAAGAGATTTTTTCCCCATTTCCCCCCTCCCTCAAATATAGAAGGCAATTAATTCCCCTGATCTTCCCCATCTATTTAAAAAAAACTGTTGCTTTGAGACAATGGAGAGACAGGTAGCTCAGAGTCATGGAAAGAAGCAGATCACCTTGGGGAAAATCAGGAAGAAAGAACGGATATAGGCAAGATGGTGAATAAAAGCAGTCACAAGTGTTTGATTATCTACTTTTCTGGAAAAGCAGAGAGCCGAGTGGCATTGTGGCAACAGAAAGCACAGTAAGAGTAAAGCTGAACTTCTCTAGATTATAGGTGAGGAAGAGCCAGAGGCAAGAAAAACAAATCTTCAGAGAACAGAACAAAAGGGCGGGGAGAAGGCAGGAATTTTGGATGAATAGAGTGAACTGTGGTATGAGTGAATGAAGTGTCTCTGGGCTGGATGTGAAAAACACACACCAAACTGTGATCCAGAAATATTAAAAGAGTTATGAGAACCATGTCGGATGAACTTTGTAACACTTATTGTTAAGTGCTGAACATGGGTAAATGGAGACAGCCTCTGAATAGTGAACTTTCAGCTCTTTATTTGCATAGTGACTTCTCAAACCAACAACAGTGAACTCTGCCTTATATAGGCAACCCTTGTAAGATTTGTCCAATAACGAGCTATGAACGTTAGCTCTTTTAACCAATAAGAATTGTCCGTTAAGGGCCAATCGGATTCCTCAGAACTAACCAATCCGATCTGGCCGCCTAACAGCCAATCAGCAGGGCCAGAACCCTGCACTTTTCCTCAAGCTCATACTTTATTAACTATGGTACATACACAACACCCCTTCCCCCTGGCTCCTTAATTATGGTATAGTTATATAGTCCCTTAGATAGGATGGTTGTCTTTTAAGTCTTTCGGATTTTCGTTGGATTGGTTGGTTGCAATCCTGTTGAGGTGGATTGTTGTTTGGCAGTGGTTCTGTTTCTTGCTCAGCTGCAATTCCTTGTGGTGCAAATGTTTCTCCTTCTTGCTCCATTTCCTGAGTATCACTTAGTTTGTCGTTCCCTTCGAGCAGGTTCCCTGGAACTTCATCTTCTTCCGTACCTCCCCCCCCTCGGTTTGGTCATGGGGGAGTTGTTGACTGGCCGTTGTGAATCGTGACCGCTATTGGTTGATATGCCGTTTCCACAATTTATTGTCACAGCATTTCATCACGTAGGATTTGGGGCCGGTCACTCATACTACTGTCGCCTCTATCCATAACAGGTCGCCCGATAAGTTTCGTGCATAAACGAGGTCTCCTACCTGGAAGGTGCGACAGCGGCCGCTGGATCCTATTGGCTTTTCCAGTTCGTAAGCAGGGTGCAACCGGTCGAGGTGGGAGCGGAGTCTACGTCCCATCAGTAGTTCAGCGGGAGTTCTGCCGGTGACGCTATGTGGAGTTATGTGTTGCAAAAAGAGAATTTGGTTGACCTTGTCATCGACATTGTCATAGTCCACTTTTTGCAAAGTCTTTTTAACAAATTGGACCATGCATTGGTCGCAGGGTGCGCAGGCGTGCGCAGGCGAGGTGAGCACATGGCGGATGCCGTGGTCAGCAAGGTACTGCTCGAACATTAGTGCAGTAAACTGTGGCCCGTTATCGGACACCAGGACGTCTGGCAATCCATGGATTGCAAAGAGTCTGTTTAGAATCTTGATAACCGTCTCGGAGGTCATAGCCGTCATACGATGAATTTCTAACCAGGTGGATTCTGGACCAGGGTCCACGTGGCGCCTCCCATTCAGTAGGCATGGCTTTTGGTGGGGCGTTGCTGACTTGTTGGCAATTGGAACATGCTTTAACCCACTGTTCGATTTGCCGGTCCATGCCCGGCCACCATGCGTAGCTTCGTGCAAGCGCCTTCATTCACACGATGCCGGGGTGGCCCTCGTGCAGAATTCGCAGCAGCGTCTGGGACAACAACTCTATTGCCCCAGATGATACAGCCTTTTGGGGGAAAAAGTTCAGTCTGTCGAGATTTGAAAGGTGCGAAGTCATCTGGTACTTGGTCCAATGGCCATCCATGTTCTACCCAGCCTAGGACTCAAGCTAGGGTGTGGTCTCGTTTGGTTTCTCTCGCGATGTCTCGGGCGGTCATAGGTGGCGAGTTGAGTGTTTCGATCTGCAACGTGGTTGCCGTTGGTGCCGAATTGTCGAGAGTCTCTGGAAGCGGTGCTCGGCTTAATGCGTCGGTGTGGGGAATGGCTTTCCCCAGGCAATATTGCAGCCGATAATTATAAGCAGCTAGGAATTCTGACCATCGGGTCATTCTAGGGGATAATATGTAGGGGGTTGGATTGTCCCCGGCTATTATCCCTAGTAACGGTTTGTGGTCAGTTATAATGGTAAATGTCCTTCTATACACATATTCATGAAATTTTTTTACAGCTGAAACGATTGCGAGGACTTCTTTATCAATTTGTCCATAGTTCCGCTCTGCTTGTGAAAGAGTCTTTGAAAAGTATGCAACAGGGGCTTCGTTCCCATTAGGCAGTACATGGCTCAAAATGGCGCCCACCCCGAAAGGTGATGCATCGCAGGTTATAACTAACGGCAAAGTCTTGTTATATTGTATAAGTACAAAGTCAGATGTGAGCAGTTTTTTAACATTCCGGAACGCTTGCTCTTCCCGGTAACCCCATCCCTACAATGCTTTCTTATCTAATAATCGGTGTGACGGTTCACGACAGTTGCCTTGTGCGGTAAAAATACATTATAGAAATTAATGAGGCCTAAGAATGCCTGGAGATCGGCCTTGTTGCGTGGCCTGGCAGCGTTTTTGATCGCTTTTAATTTACTCTCGGTGGGATGAATGCCCTGGCTTTCAATCTGGTACCCTAGAAACTCAACATTGTCAGTATACAATTGACATTTATTTTTTTTCACCTTAAGTCCGGCCTCTTGGAATTTTTTTAGAATGCATTTCAAACGGTCCTGTAAAAATTTTTGGGTAGGGGCTACAATTAATACGTCATCAAAATAAGGAACCACGCCCTTGATTCCTTGTAATAACCTTTCCATCAGGCTCTGGAAGATCCCCGGGGCTACACTAACTCCGAATTGCAATCGGGTACATTTAAAGGCACCTCTGTGCGTTACAATTGTTTGGGCTTGGGCCGTTTTTTCATCCACTGGTAATTTTTGATAAGCTTGAGCTAAATCCAATTTAGCGAAAACCTTACCGCCCCCCAAGGAATGGAGGAGGTGCTGCACCACTGGAACTGGATACGCATTCTGCTGTAGGGCGTGATTCAAAGTGGCCCGGTAGTCCCCACAAATTCGGATTGACCCGTCTGGCTTAATGGGTGTTACAATAGGGGTTTCCCATGGAGAGTGATCGATGGGCTTCAACACCCCTTGAGCAATTAGCTTGTCGAGTTGATCGTCGATTTTTGCTTTAAGAGCGAACGAAACTCGACGGGGCTTCAAGCGAATGGGAGCTACTTTTGGATCTAGACTGAATGAGATCGGGGTCCCCTTATACTCGCCTAAGCTGTCCACGAAGACGTCGCTGAACTCAGAGATAAGGTCTTCCTCCCACTCACAACCACCGACTCGGTTCACGCCGGCCACTTCAATGCTGAGTGGCGCGATCCATTGGAGGCCTAGTAAGCTAGGCCTATCTCTATCGATGACCGTTAGAGGTAAGTACGCTGTATGCTTCTTGAAGGAGACTCGGACTCGGCAGGACCCGACAACAGGGATTTGATTTCCTTGGTAGTCCTTGAGGATGAGTCATTGAATTTAGAGGTCTTGGCATTGAATTGTGGGGATGAGTTGCTTGAGTGTCTTCCAAGACACCATCGAGAGGGACGATCCCGAGTCGACCCCCATGTGGCAAGGCTGGTTCTCGATGGCTACCGTGACTCGGATTTTCTTAGTGTCCAAAGCTGAGGCGTGACCAATAATGATAGTATGGTGAGCCTCTTCTCTTTGCAAAGCTCGATTTCTGTAGGGCTGGTTTACTGGCTCTCGCCTTACAGGACGGTTTCCTGTCGATTGGCAATAGTTGGCCCCTTTTGAGGCCTGGCTGAGTCCTGGTAAGCTGCGGCAGACCCGGCCGATGTGTCCTCATTTCCCACACTCATGGCAGAGTGCGTTGCGGAATTTGCACTCGGCCCTGGCATGGTTGGCTCCACAGCCAGCGCAAGGGCATAAGGGCTTCGGGTGAGGGTCCCGGTCGGACCGCAGTCGATGGACCCCTTCTTCGTCGCTGTCTGATGACAAAGAGAGGTCCTCGTGGTGCATTGTTAATAGCTGCCCTTTTGTGCTAGGTGAGATTTCGCTGGTTGGTGGTGGTACCGGAGTGCGGCTTTGCCCTAGTTGTGCAGCCAACTTTTTGGTCACCTCTGCAGCCATGGCTTTGGCGATGGCATCAGCAAGGCTGATGTCGCCTTTCGCCATCAGCTTGCTTTGCACGCCTAGTGCATCTAATCCCAGAACTATTCGATCTCTAAGTGCCTCTTCTAAATCGGCGAACCCGCAGAGGCCCCCTAAATTTCAGAGGTCCGCCACGAAATCGGCCACGCTCTCCCCTTTTCGTTGGTTTCTCTGATAAAACTTGTGGCATCTCACGAGTGTAGGCACGGTTGGCGCGTAATGGTCTCTCAGGATGGGTTCGAGGTCGTCCCAGCTCATGGCTTTCACTTCTCGAGGTTTGGCGAGTGCTTTAGCCATCTTAAATACAGCTGGGCCGCAATGCGTCAGGAACAGCGCCCTTTTCTTTGCTGGTGTGGTGTCCTTCAAGTTATTCATCTCGAGAAACATTTGGAAGCGATCCATGTAGGATTCTCAATCCTCTTGGTTCGGATCGAACGGAGCGGGTGGTACGATGCCGCCGGACATGGTTCCGTTGTTGGCGTCGTCTATCACTTGCTCGGTATTGCTTCCTGGCTTCTTTGGTTCAGACGTCTCCACATCCCATCCTCGTCGCCAGTGTTAAGTACTGAACATGGGTCGGAGTAAATGGAGACAGCCTCTGAATAGTGAACTTTCAGCTCTTTATTTGCATAGTGACTTCTCAAACCAACAACAGTGAACTCTGCCTTATATAGGCAACCCTTGTAAGATTTGTCCAATAACGAGCTATGAACGTTAGCTCTTTTAACCAATAAGAATTCTCCGTTAAGGGCCAATCAGATTCCTCAGAACTAACCAATCCGATCTGGCCACCTAACAGCCAATCAGAAGTTCAGGGCCAGAACCCTGCACTTTTCCTCAAGCTCATACTTTATTAACTATGGTACATACACAACACAGTTTATAATACAGTTTTTATAGTATTGTTGCGCTGGCTAACTAACATGGGTTTTCTTGTATTTTCAATTTGCCATTTTCAAATGTTTTACTAATAATTTGTCATAAACTTTAACTGTCAAGAAGAATGTAAAAAGCCTCCCTTTTAGAATTCAGAACTTGCTGAAGCATTCAATATGGTTGGAGGCAAAACAGCTTTGTTTTCAACTGTTCTCAAGCCTCCCTGAACAATATTAAAATCCAGCATTGGGAAGCATTATAAATATGTCTTACCCATGCCCATTCTTTTTTCCTTGCAAATGTTTCTTTTACTTTTATTCATGGTCTTTCTTATGCTATGTTCACATATTGGATGCTTTAACCTTGGACAGATGATTTTTCCTAAGCAAATTGATTTTTACTTTGAGGTTTCTTTGTTGTGCTAACTATAAAAGTAAATGTAAGCCATTTTTCCAGTTTCTCTCTTTTGTAAAATTAAAAAGAGAATCCTTTTTAATTGAAATGTTTCAAATAAATTGTAAATTAATTTATCTTCTTTGTCGGTAACATAATTGGTGTTTAGCGTACTGAGGAACTTTCTTGACAGTCACATTTGGGCAACAAATTCCTTAATTTTTTTATGGCTTAATACCTCACCTATGTAAGTCCTCTAATGGACTCTTAGTAGTTTTATGACCCAGAAGATTAACTTCGTCAACTACAGAACTGCCTAGTTGTTCACTGGGATTTTGAAAGAAAAGAAAGGAAATCGACACTCACAAAATTGCCTCCAATAAGCTTCTGGAAAATGTAAGCTTGTCCTCCTTCTATGCTTCTATATGCAATGATCATCCTTATTTTGCAGAGCTCTTCTCCATTGTTGATAGCAATCTCCTGAACCACAGATCTCACAATATCTGGGCACTTTCCTAGAAGCCACATTTGGCAACAGTCACCAGGAGCTAAAAGAAAGTATTCCTAAAATGTTGATTGAAGGTGATAATGTATGGAAACCAGGGGGTAGTTAGGACCATCTAGCTGGAGCTATGAGGAATTCAAAGATAAAATAGGATTAGGGTTAGGCCAAGATCTGCATTTAGTTTGTATTTTTCATATATGCTCATTTGTTTTATAAATGCTGTTATTTGGAAAGTATCCACTAATGGTTTCAAACAATTCTCCTCTAAATCAGAAAATTATATTCTTGTGCAAATTCCATTCCTTCCAACCTATTGAACCTCTGTCCCTGCTTGTCAGGGTCTGTGTCCATTCTCTCTATAGAATTCTAAGGGAGGCTGAAGTTTGAACAATATGTGTGATTTTATTAACACTAATTGGTTTACTTCACTTGGTTGTACTCCATGTATAAGTAGTTGACTAACTAAAGGAAAACTATACCTTATATATAACTTATATATATAAATAACATATGGCTTCACCAACGACTGATTGATTGGAGTAAAGCCCCTATTTGGCTTTCAGTCAAGAAAAAGTTGGCATATCCCTGACCTAAGGCATTTGAAAGTACTTTTTACTATCCGTAGTTATTGCATATGGATGTAAATCATGCATGTTTGGAAGGACATATTTAAGGTCAATTTGTCTTACCATACCACCATTTCCACCCAAATTTTACACTATATGGTCCTTTTGCCTTCAAATAAACCTTCATTACATATGGAGATTAATTATATAAAGCAAACTGAGAAAATCCACATGTGACTTTGTTAAGGTTATCCAAAAAGCACTTGGAGCATTCAGCAGCTGTTTGAATAACTTCCAGATAAATGACAAAAGACTTGCTGACTTCTGGATGCCAGGACATATTTGGAACTGTGGAGCGAACATCTGCCAGCTGCTTCCCTAGAATACAGCTCCTGAAATAGTAAGAATGGGGGCGGGTGGGTGAGGGAATGAATCAGGACCATGTTCCAATGTTCCCAAAAATTCCCAGAGTTGCTTCTTCTGAGATTGTTGGCCATATAAGATAGATGGATGGATGGATGGATGGATGGATGGATGGATGGATGGATGGATGGATGGATGGATTCATGCATGGTGGTAATCCCCAAAAAGTTTTGCCTGGTTTCACATTCATTTGGTTTCTCATCCATAAATAGTCTAGAAAGACAATGAAAAATGGAAATTGATAAGGCAGGTGCATTATGATAAATCACTTAGGAAAAAGGAAATTGGGAAGAGAAAATCAGTTGTCACAAAAAAAATCATATCTTGGTGAAAGAGCCACTGACTTTAATGTAAATTTAATCCTTGCATAGACCACCTACTCCTGTACATCCCTCCACTTCTCTTAGATCTTTGAAAGTCCCATACAATTATAATTAACATTAACCATTATTTTTGATATTCTGTGAATGGATGCAAGTTATGGAGTAGCTTCTTATTGGAGGTTTTCTCCTTATTAAACTTTAGAAGGAGAGTAAATTCTCCTTAGAATTTAGAAGGAGAAATAAGTTTTTACTTAGGCTTGTTTAAGCTTTTTCACACAACATGCTTACCTGGTGATTCACATCCTGCAAACCACATTGTTTGCAGACGTTTATTTTATTCCTGGGTAAGGTTAACTCTTTTTGCTTCTGACATGAACTTCTAGAGCTAGTTCTAAGTTCTAAGAAGTCAGAAAATAAAATACAGGCTGAATAATCAAGACCTTGTTGATGATCCAAACTCTGTCAAGGATCTTGGAGTACTCATCTCTAATGATCTAAGTACTAGAGCTCACTGTAACTACATAGCCAAAAAGGCGTTAAGAGTTGTTAACCTAATCTTATGTAGCTTTTTCCTCTGGTAATATTACACTACTAACTAGAGCATACAAAACATTTGCTAGTCCAATACTCAAATACAGCTCATCAGTCTGGAACCCACATTACGTATCTGATATTAGCACAGCTGAGAAAGTCCAGAAATATTTCATAAGAAGAGTTCTACACTCCTCTACTCGTTGCAGAGTACCTTATGCCCCCAGACTCAAAATTCTAGACCTAGAAAACCTAGAACTATGCCGCCTTCGATCCGATCTAAGTATAGTATATAAAACCATACATTGCAATGTCCTACCAGTCAATGAATACTTCAGCTTCAACCACAACAATACAAGAGCAAACAATAAATACAAACTCAAGGTTAATCACACCAAACTTGATTGCAGGAAATACGACTTCAGCAACAGAGTGGTCAATATCTGGAATACTCTACCTGACTCTGTAGTTTCTTCCCCAAACCCCAAAAACTTTAACCTTAGACTGTCTACTATTGACTGACCTCACCCCTTTCCTAGGAGGTCTGTAGGCTGCATTCATAAGCGCACCAATGTGCCTACCGTCCCTATTGTTTTTTTTTTCTTATATGTATCCATGTATTCATAACTATGTTTTTACTTATGCCTATTATCTTGTAAGCAATTGACAAAAATAAATAAATAAATAAAATACCTAACTGCTCATTGTATTGTTCAAAAATGGACAAAAAGGGCTGAAGCAGAAAAAGAAGGGGAGCAATAATCCTTCAATCTGGTCAATTAGTTTTTATAAATTAAAAAAAATAGCAGAAAGTGATAGCATCCCAATCATTTTTATGGTGCCTAGGCTCTCTTCCAAGCTGCCACTCATAATTTGACTGGGGCAATCTTGATCAACTTTTCTGAGTCACCAGTGAAGCCTTTGCCCCAGGGGAGCAGCAGATCAGGTCAGCTTCATCATGAGAGCACAGCCTTCGAATTTTCTGTTTACAAAATCCACTTAACCCCAGCCACTAACTGAATCAGGGGATGGGTGTTAGGAATTGACAGTCACCTAACAGTTGATTTAGAAATATATAAACCAGGATAGACATTTTAATACTGTCTCTTTAACAGAATGCTAAAATTGTAATTGGATGTGGTTATTCAAATGGCCATAAGATGGAGCCAGAAACCTGAGTTGTTTGTTCTGTTGTTGTTAGTTGCTAGTTGCTAGATGTTCTGATGTTCCTGCATTTTTCCCTATTGACTGTTGCTAATCATTGTTCTTCTTGGATTTGATGTGAGTCTATTTACTGAATTGTTTATGATACTGGACTTTGATATTTGGATTATCCCTGCACTGAAAAACTGACTGCTTTAACATATATGACTTGGATTGCCTGTTGGACTTTGCTTAACTGTTTACTGGAGATAAAACCTACATTTTACTATACAGTGTATCTGTGTGCTGATTGTGTGTTCTTCCTCACCACTCTCACTATGTCTCCCTGTGCTCATTCATTCCCCTAACAGGGAATTACCTCAACACTAGTTATGGGTCCAGGCCATAACAGGCTCAGATAACTGAGAGTTGGTGTGAATGCACAGTACCGTATACAGACAGCTGTTTACTGTTTAATTGTGGGTTACTATCCTGATAAAGATGGCACAAGTCACTTCAACAAGTCTATCACTGATAACCCAGTTGGATGGAACAAACTATGTTTCCTGGTCTATGAAGTGCAGTCTACTTCTGCGTAAAAAAGGGTTATGGAATACAGTTCAAGATCCACCAGATATAAATGCTTGGAATCGAGATGATGTGGACAATGCCAAGAAGTTAGCTGACTTTAAACAGAATAACGAACGAGCTCTTTGTATAATTGGACTAACACTGAGTGACCAGCAGTTAGTCCATATTCATGGAGAATTTGAAGAGGATTTAGGTTTGTGACAGTGTAGGTGCACACATACATCTTACACATAAACTGTTTAGAGCACGTCTTCTGAAAGGTGGAGATATGTTAGCTCATTTGAACTTCATGAAAAGAACTTTTCAAGAGCTACATGAAAAGGAACTGATATTTTCAATGCTGCATCAAGTTTACATCATTCTTTCCTCATTGGATGAAAATTATGATGATTGCCTATCTTCACTGGAAGTCCTGACCAGAGAGAAACTGCCATTGACTGACATAACCAGAAGGTTGTTAGAAGAGACAAGAAGACGGCTAGATGGGACCAACTGAGAAAGAAACAAGAAGAGGATTTGTCTTCTACTGCCTATACTGTAAGGAAATGTTTTTCTTGTGGGGCTAAGGGGCATACAGCTAGATTCTGTAAGAAGGGAAAACGACAGAATACTGGTAATCACCTAAGAAGAATGTTAGTTTAGCTATGTCTGGCAATTCAACTGTAAACCATGTTTTGTGGGTTGTTGATAGCATCGCAGTGCATTACTAGAAATAGAGAGAGGTTTGTAAAGATGTCCATGAGTAAGCAACATGTATCATTGGCAAATGGATGGAAGATGAAAGCTTCTGGTGAAGGTGCTGCATATTGTTCATGTATAAATGAGCATTTATCTATGTTATATGTACCTAAACTGAAATTTAATTTGTTATCAGTAAGGGCTTTAGTTAATATTGGTTATGTAGTAACCTTTAGGGGAGATAACTGTATAATAGAGAAAGAGGGTAAAAGTGTTACTGCTAATTTAGAGAACAATTTATATGTGATACATGATGACCAGTTAAAGATGGCTAACTCGGTTTATAACAATGTTAAGCCACATGATGAATGTATACATTTACTGAATAGATGTTTGGGGCACATTAATTTCAAAATGCTGAAACAAACTGTTGAATTGTCAGAGGGAGTAAAATTAAAGCCCTGTAGCAAGTACTTAAACTGTAATGCCAAGAGAAAAGCAAGGTTATTCCAGCAAACAGACTGAATGGGTTTAAGACCAAAGAACCTTTAGAGGTTGTTTTTGCTG
The DNA here is from genome assembly GCA_033807585.1 of Hydrophis major. NCBI lineage: Eukaryota > Metazoa > Chordata > Lepidosauria > Squamata > Elapidae > Hydrophis > Hydrophis major. The sequence goes on from CM066329.1 coordinate 162,254,902, forward strand.
ACATAATTGGTCCTAAGGAAACCCAGTTTGGGAGGTGCCTGCTATGTTTTGAGTATAATGGACCATAACTCACGGTACCATTACTGCTATGTCATGAAAAACAAAACAGAAACATTCCAACATTTCTTTAACTCTCAGCTAAGATTTGCTGAGAGAAAAATGAGGAGTAAAGTAATTACTTTAGTTACTGATAATGGGACTGAGTTTATTAACAAGAGATTCCAAACTGTGTTGAAATTGGCTGGTGTCGAGCATAAACGTTCTGCAGCTTACAGACCACAACATAACTTGTTTGTAGAATGAAGAGGGCAAGCCATGGTTTGCACTATGTTATCTGATTCAGGTTTGCCTGAAACACTGTGGGGTGAGGCCATAATGTGTAGCAACCATGTGTTAAATAATGTGATGAACACAACAACTGGTGAATTGTCATTCACTTGTTGGCATGGCAGAAAACCAAATGTAAGTTATCTACACATATTTGGAGCACTAGCATATTCCCTCACAAGTAAGAATGAAAGGGCAACATAGAGCTAGGAAATTATTTTTTGTAGGTTATGAGGCCAACCATAGATTGTTTAGATTCTGGGATCCAGGCACAGCTCATGTTTATTGTAGTGCTAGTGCAAAATTTCTTGAGCAAGTTGGGTGGAATAAACTGGAACAGGAATCCAGCAATGATGTTATTATTGACACCCAAATAGTCCCTAAAGATGAAATAGTTAAACCATCAATAGCCATTAAAGAGGAAGAACAGGCACAGGAGGAAGTAGAAGAACAGGCACAGGAAGAAGTAGAAGAACAGCAGCAGGTGGAACAGGAGAGTCCACCAGTAAGCCCTGTATTACCGAGACATTCAACCCAAGTAACACAACCACCTGATAGATATCAGGCTAGTGTTGTATGCCAAGTGAATATAGTTCCTGGTAACTATAATGAACTAAAACTGTATCCTGATAAGGATTGGGCTGCTTGGCAGGAAGCAATGGATAAGGAACTGAAATCCTTACAAAGGTTGGAAGTATATGAAAATGTTAGGTTACCACCAGGTACACATGCCATAGGGTGTAAGTGGATTTATAAACTGAAGACAGGTGTGGCTGGGACTGTACCCATAAAGCCAGGTTAGTAGCGCAAGGTTCAATCAGACAACAAACGACTACGATGAGGTGTTTGCACCTAGTCTGAAGGCTACTACATTATGAGCAGCATTAGTGTGGACAGCTAAGGAGAAAAACATTATAAATCATTTAGATGTAGAGACAGCATATCTGCATGCACCGTTGCAGCACACTATTTATTAAAAGAAACCTTTAGGTATCAATAATAATAATACAACTGATTGCTGGAGATTGAAAAAGAGTCTTTATGGCTTGAAGTAATCAGGATATGAGTGGAACCAATGTACAGTTAAGGAATTAACTATGATAGGTTTTGTAGCTGGCATGGCTGATCCATGTTTATTTAAAAAGGAAAGTAATGGTGTAGTGTCATTTTGTTGCTATTGTTTACTGATGACATAGCATTAATCACCAAAGCTGAACAAGAAGCTACTAAAATAATATCACTTTTAGAGAAGAAATTTAATATAAAACAGTTAGGAGAAATTAAACAATATCTTGGATTAAAGATAGATAGAACTAGGGGAGGATTCAAGATCTCACAGGCAGATAAAATTAACCAATTATTAAAGAATTTTAAAATGGAACTTTGTAAACCAGCTAAAACACCGATGAGCCAGGAGTTTAGCCATAGTGATGTACAAAGTCCTGTTTTTGATAAAGATATTTATCAGTCCTTGATTGGTAGTTTATCTTATCTCAGTAATTGGTCAAGATATAGCATACAGTGTTAAACAATTAGCTAGTTTTTACGCTGAGACAACTGAAAGACACTGGCAAGCTGCTAAATGTGTGTTAAGATACCTGAAACAAACAATGCATTGTGCATTATATTTGGAACCTAAGGATGAACTAAGTCTAACTGCATATGCTGATGCAAGTTTTGCTACAGACATAAATACACGTAAATCTATGTCAGATACTGTAGTATTATTAGGAAAAGTGTTGATTGGATGGAGGTCTATTCCACAGAAACATCTAAGTTTGTCAACAATGGAGGCTGAATTCTCATGTTTATCTCTTTTATGTACAGATTTAATTTATTACAAACAACTATTGATTGATATGGGAATTGATGTAACAGATTATATTGTTGTTTATGAAGACAATCAATCAGCAATACAGATGGCTTACAATCTTGCTGTAAAGAAAAAAACAAAACACACAGATTTAAGATATTTAAATGTAAGACAATGTGTACAAAGTAACATATACTGGAGTATGCATGTCAGAGAATAACATTGCAGATCATTTTACAAAAGCCCAAGGTTCTGTAAAGCATAAAGCTTGCTGTGAAGGATATGGATTTAAACTGTAAGGTGTTATATATTCTCCCCAAAGGGGAGAATGTTAGGAATTGATAGTCACCTAACAGTTGGTTTGGAAATATATAAACCAGGATAGACATTTTAATACTGTCTCTTTAATGGAATGCTAAAATTGTAATTGGGTGTGGTTACTTAAACTGCCATAAGATGGAGCCAGAAACCTGGGTTGTTTGTTCTGTTGTTGTTAGTTGCTAGTTGCTAGATGTTCTGATGTTCGCTGTTTTTGGTTCCTGCATTTTTCCCTATTGACTGTTGCTGATCGTTGATCTTCTTGAATTTGATGTGAGTCTATTTACTGAACTGTTTATGATACTGGACTTGGATATTTGGATTATCCCTGGACTGAAAACTGACTGCTTTAACCATGTATGACTTGGACTGCTTGTTGGACTTTGCTTAACCATTTACTGGAAGTAAAACCTACATTTTACTATTCAGTGTATCTGTGTGCTGGTTGTGTTTTATTCCTCACCACTCTCACTATGTCTCCCTGTATGCACTCATTCTCCAAATGGGGAATTACCTCAACAATGGGTTCTTTCTGTCCACCATCACCTTCACTGGGTTGGAGCTGTCTTTCTGGAGAGTACAGTCACCAGCCATTTAGAACTTGAGATCTAATGAGCTCTTGTAGCAGGAAATATGATGTCACTCGCTCTATTTTTGTTGGTCAGAACAGCTTTGTTACAAAGCACAGCAGATTTCTGTGTTTTCTGACAACTTACATTTTCAGAAAAATGCCCAGTATATACAAAATATGGCAAAACCATTATTTTGTCTGTGGACATCTGACACTTGCCTAAACTGAATGAACCAAGCTAAGCTAAGAACCTTTTGTCTGCTCAACTCACATCATCTTTCATAATTGCCAATGAAGAACTGGAAGGGAATTGATCACAACACTAGAAGCTTTTTCTTACTTTCAAAATTGATTGTCGTGTTGTAACTATGTATCATTCATGTGTTTGCAACTGTGTATCATTGTAACTAAGTATCGTTCAGACATTTGCAACATTGTATCATTCACGTGTAGTCATTGAGCTTCTGTCTCTTCAGTGACCTTTGCAGGGCACGTACAAGGGACAAGGAGCTAAACATCTGTCGATAAAGCTTATTCACATTGTGAGTAGTTTGTCTGGTATGCAGCTTTGTAAAGCAGGTATATCCTGCTTGAATTGTAAATCATGCATATCCTGTTTGACCTGGTATCCTGCCTGACCTGAGCTATTGTAAATCTTGCATATCCTGTTTGACCTGGGCTTGACCTAGGCTCTGAAAAAAATCACCCCCTTGTGAAGAAGCATAATAAAAGAGCGTGTACCAAGACATTCTGCGCGCACTCATCCCGAGGAACTTCGTCTCCTGTCGTTTCTTTCTCCTTTTGCTCCCTATCATGAGACGCCCATCTGATGAGGGATAGCAGATACCGCATTCTGGTGACCCCGACATGATTCCCTAAGGGAATCACATTGCGACGCGCTCATATCTTACCCGCTCGATGGGAGCTGTGCATCGCCAGGCCTGAAGCGAATTGCACATCATCGGATCTGAAACACAGTCTCGACTTTTATAAGTATGGGTGGAAACTTTTCTCAACAACAGACAGAGCATCTGAAGGAATTGAGGGAGTTAGTCGCTTCTTCTTCTAAATATTCTGCTAATTTAAAGGGCTCGCCTGTAAAAATGAAACCTATTGCTACATTATTGACTTATGTGTGGCAACATTGTCCCAATTATCCAGAGAAAGGGTCCTTAAAAATCTCCACTTGGCTAAAAATTGGTGAATATCTCCATAGTCCTCCTCGTGCACCTATTGGCATTTTGGTCACTTGGAGGAAAATTATGGAGGCTTTAAAAGTCCATTATAAAATAGAAGCAGGGAGTATATTTGAATCTCCCCCACCAAGTTATGATAACTTTTCTGTCCTTCAACCCTCCGCTCCCGATGATCATAAGTCATTACGGGAGCCTCCCTCCATTCAATCCACTTCCTTAAATGTAGAGCCCCCGTGTCCTCCACCACCCTCCCGAGGTGGGGGGGGGGTGTTGTAAAAGCCATTCAACAAGCCTTTTATGAAGGAGAAATGGATGAGGACACCCTTGCAGCTGCCTCCCTTTATCCTATCATACAAGCCGGCAATCCTCCAGCTCCTCAGTATACCCCAATGCCGTACAAAATAATTAAGGATTTAAAAGCAGCTTGCAAGGAAAATGGTATTCAATCTCGCTATGTACAGGGTCTTTTAGGATCAATAATCCAACCAGGCGCTGACTTGATAAATGCTGATTGGCGTACATTATTTAACATGATTCTCACGCCTTCACAATTTTTGGTCTGGGAGTCAGAATTTCATAAACGTACCGCAGCCGCTAGAGGCTTGCCAGCAAATGTCACTTTAGATATGCTTAACGGTACTGGCACCATGTTTACCATTGCCCAGCAGATTGCCACAGACGCAGCTGCTTTCCCTATATTACAGGATTGTGCTTTGGCCGCTGCTCGAAAGGTTGATAATGTGGGATGCGTGCCCAAATCTTTCTCTAAAGTTATTCAAGGACCTTCTGAACCTTTTTCCTCCTTTATAAACCGTCTCACAGAAGCCTTAGAAAGACAAATTGATAATGAGGAGGCTTGTAATGAATTAAAATTGAAACTTGCTTATGAAAACGCAAACGCTGATTGTCAGAAAGTTTTGCAACCATTAATTAATAAGAAAAATGTTACCTTGGCAGATTATCTTACAGCCTGCCGAATCATAGGAACCACATCCCATTCCATGTCTACTCTGGCTACAGCCATTACTGAAGGCATGCAGCAGAACATGGGCTCTCTTCTTCCCATTTCACAACAAAATACTCACAAAATGGGCAATTGTTTTAATTGTGGCAAGCCAGGCCACTTTAAGAGCCAATGCAGGGCCCCGGGCGGGGGAGCAAATATGTCAAGAAACCAGGTAGCTCGCCCAAAGACGCCATGCCCTCGATGCCAAAAGGGCTATCACTGGGCTAATCAGTGCAGAGTCCAAAAGAATGAACAGCAGAATAACCCTGCAATCATTCAAAAACCTTTTTTGAATCAGGGAAACTAGAAACGGGGCAGGCAGCCAGCCCCACAACAAAGGCTGCTGAAACTTGCAACTTTTCTTCTTTCGCTTACGATCTTGTTGCTAATGAAACTGTTACTTATCTTCCTGGTGCGGCTGACTTTCTCTTTGTACATCCTGTTCAGCCTTTTCATATGCCCCCCGATATTCCAGTGCTAGTCTTTCCTGTAAGGGATTTAGCTGAACAAGGTATTCTTGCCTCTCCTTTTCTGCATGACCCCACTGTATTGTCTGATGTCTGTCTGTCTGTACTAGCTAATACAGAAGTTACTATAAATGAGGGGGATGTTGTGGCAAAAATGATTGTGCTCTTAGATCAACAACAAGAGCAACTCTATGCAATTGAAAGACCAATTAGTCAACCAAAACCTACGGTAACATTCTTATTGAATGGTCGATCCTTTCTTAGTCTTTTAGATACTGGAGCGGATATTTCCGTCATCCGAACCGCTGAGTGGCCGAACACCTGGCCTGCAGATGTGGCACCAGCGGTGAGAGGAGTGGGGGGACTCCAGGAGACTCGCAGTAGCAGAAACTGGGTAAAAGCCCATTCCCCTGAGTCTCAATGTGTTGCTTATATTAAACCAGCTGTAATTCCTCTGTATACTAATTTGTGGGGAAGAGACCTTATGTCACAGTTTAATGCACAACTTACCCTCCACTAATCATGCTTCGCTTGCATTTGACTCACAATAACCCTGTGTGGATTGATCAGTGGCCTCTCCCTTCTATAAAGCTTGAAGCCTTACATTCTCTTGTTCAAGAACAATTAGATAGAGGTCATCTAGAACCTTCATTGAGTCCATATAATACCCCAGTTTTTGTTATCAAAAAGAAAAACGGCGCTTGGCGCCTCCTTCAGGATTTAAGGGCTGTGAATTCGGTCCTCCTTCCAATGGGACCCCTGCAATGTGGTCTTCCAAATCCTAACATAATTCCTCAAGAGTATGACCTTATCGGGAGAAGGCGGAGCTTCGTTCCGGCGATACAGCTGCGATCTCGGGGCTCTGAGATCGCAGCTGATATTTTCGCCCCTGGTCGGTCCTAACGGACCTAAATCGTCCCGGAGAGACGGTGATCGTGAAGGGCACTGTTCCAGGATCCCAGAGACATCGCAAAGTCTCTGGTTAGATTCGGAAGTAGCCCTTTTGCTGGCGGCGGAGAGGCAGCCTCCATAGCTGCTGAAGTCGGGACAGCTCCGGAAAGAAAGTGATTGGATTGAAGTGTGTCGGCTGGGTGAGAAAAACTCTTTAGTGTTGAAAATTCGCTGAGGTTGGAAAGTTCACTCTGAAGAGAGGAGGAAGCTGTGAGATTTTTTTGATTGAAAGTGTTTGAGCGGCGTTTTTAAAGTGCTGTCAAATTGAGGCTTGGAGTGTATTTTTTTTTCTCTTTTCTCTATATTCTTTGGGAAAGATTTTATTGTGACTTAGGTAACCGGATTGAATTTTCTTTTATATATACTTTTAGGCTCCCTTTGATTTTTTAATTTTTTTAGGATAGAGGCTTCCTTTGGCTATTTTTTCTTTTTTTTTTTTCTGTATATATTATTCCTCTTTTCCGGTGGGGGGGGAGAAAGAGCATTAAGAAACTTTGTAACACTGCCAACTAGAGGCTTGAAAGTATTCTATTTGAACTGGAGAGAATTGCAAAAAGACCTCATCTCAAGGACATTTTAACGTGATAAGATAGAGGGAGAGCACAGCAAAATATTATTGCAGGTGCTTTCCTGGACTGTTATCAACAACACTTGAGGTTTGGCTTTGAAGCTGCTGGAGAAGAGAGTCATAATAAGAGCCTTGGATAAATAACAAAGTGCAGTGTGCTCTCCTATATATACCCCACTCGCTAGTCCTTTTTTTTTTCTTTTTTAAATTTCAACTCTAGTAATATTCTTGTTTTTGCTTTTTGTTTTAAAGGGAAAAGCCTCAGAGTTTTTTTTTTCTTTTTCTTTTTCTTTTTTATATTTTTTTTCTTTTTTGTTGGGACTTTTTTGCTTTTTCTATTTACCACTTTGTTATTGTTTTTTTTTTTTTTTTTTGGATTATTGAGATTTTTAAGTGGATTAAGGTGTGAAGAATTTAAAGGAACTTTTTGTCTTTTCTCTTTTTGCTTTTTGCTTTTTCTTTTCTTTGCTTTCAATCAATATTATTATTTTTGGATTTGTTTGTTTTTGCCTTTTTATTTTTTCCTTTTTCATGGTGGACTATCTCGTAATTGGATTAGGGTTTAGAAGAACCTGAAGATATTTCTTCTTCCTTTTTTCCTGTTTCTTTTTTGGTTTTGTGTTTTTTACTGTTGGAGTTTTCCATTTTGGATTATAATTGGCTGCTCTAGCAGTTGGATTAATAGTTAAGAAGAATTTGAAGCTTTGGAAACATTGAAATGAGCAGGAAACCAATATCATCTGGCATCTCTGCTACTACCTCTGCTTCCCCACCAGCTGGAGGACAACGTTTAATTCAGACAATGTTAAAGCAAGATAAAGAACAAGAAAAAGTAATTTTACAGATGATTATGCAAGGAATACAAGATCTTAAGATAAAATCAGACACCATTGAACAAAGGATAGAGAACATTGAACAAAGAATTGAGAAGACAGATGAAAAAGTGGAAAATATTAAACAAATGATGGTCAGGTATGAGGAGAGATTCCAAAAAATTGAGGAAGAAGGAAAACAAAGAGAGAAGAAGATTGGAAATATTGACAGTAGACTAACAGCGGTCGAACAAGAAAAAGATGGGATGTTGAGGTGGGAGATGGAAAGATCAGAATTTTACCTTAGATTTCAAAATATAGAAGAGGAAAAAGGAGAAAATTTGGCAGCGGTGATGATAGAAATTTTGGCAGATGCTTTGGAAATTACAGAGGAAAAGATGATGGATGGAATAGATGAGATATATCGAGTTTATACAAGATATGCGATGAGAAATAAGTTACCCAGGGAAGTCCATATCAGATTTACCAAAAAATCTATTAAAACGCAAATATTACAAGTAGTAAGAGAGAAAATACTGAAATACAAAGGTAAAGAGGTTGTGGTTTTAAAACAAATACCCAGAAGAGTGAGAGAGATGAGAAGAGAATATCGATTCCTGACCAAAATACTACTGGAAAACGAAGTGAATTATAGATGGCTGATTCCAGAAGGACTAATGTTTAGATGGCAAGAGCAAAGATATAGAATTGATTCAATTGAGAAAGCAGAACTTTTTCATGCAGAATTTTTCGGAGGAAGAAGAGAGGAAGCAGAGAAAGAGGTTTCATTAATTGAGTTTCAAGATAAACAACTGGAGACTGAAAAAGAGAAAGGAGCAATAGGGGGACAGATTGATAGCAAAGAACAGCGTGAAGTGAGATCCACGAGAGCTGTTAGACCTAAATATAAAGCACAATCATGGAAGAAAAAAAACTGATTACAATGAATATCAATGGGCTTAATTCGGCTGTTAAAAGAAGGAAAACTTTTCATAAATTAGAGAAATTAAAATTTGATATAATTTGTTTACAAGAAGTTCACATTAAAAAACAACATGAACAATTGTTAATGCAGCCAAAATTGGGGAAAATATTTACTTCTTTGACTCAATGTAAGAAAAGAGGAGTGGTTTTATACATTAAAGAGGCTATCCCGGCAAAATTGATTTACACAGATGAAGATGGAAGAGTATTAATGGTAGAAATAATGGACAATAATATAAAAATACTTTTGATTGCAATTTATGCTCCGAACGATAAACAAGAAGAGTTTTATAAAAAGCTACATATGAAAATAATTGGACTGGACTATGTTAATATAATTATGATGGGAGATTTTAATGGAATTGTGGATAATAAATTGGATTATATAGCAACAACAACAAAACAAAATAGAAAGGCTCTCCCAAGGTCTTTTTTTAAAATGACAGATGAATTAACTTTAAAAGATATTTGGAGAGAAAGAAATGTTAAAACTAAACAATATACTTTTTATTCAAATAGACATTTATCATGGTCTAGATTAGATATGGTTTGGATCTCAACAGAATTAATATCTAATATTCAAGAAACAAATATTGAAACAAGTACTTGGGCAGATCATAGCCCAATGACAATTAAATGGAAAGGACAAAAAAGAAGATCGAGATGGACATTAAATAATACTATTTTAAAGGAGAAAGATTTTATACAATGGATGGAGAAGGAATTGGCTTTTTTTTTTAGAGAAAATAAAAAAGAGGATACCTCAACACAGAATGTGTGGGATACAATGAAGGCATACGCTAGAGGTTTGATAATAGATTATACAAGAAAAAAGAATATTAGGAAAAGGCAAGCTTCCAAGGCCTTGGAAGATGAGTATAAAACTCTTGAAAAAGAATTACAGAAAATGCCACAGAAAAAGGATATTAAATTGAAGTTGGATGTAATTAAACATAAAATGGAATTAATAGAGAAAGAAGAACTGGCACAGAAAATTAGAAACTCTAAACAGAATTATTTTGAAGATGCAAATAAACCAGGTAGATGGCTAGCATATAAATTGAGAAAAGAGAAGGAATCAAGAAAAATATTGAAGTTAATAGACGAACAAGGCCAAGTTTGTTATGGGAATAAGGAGAAAAAAGAAATTATTCGAGATTTCTATGGACAACTATATAAACAAGAGAATATTGATGAAGAAAAAGTCAAACAGTATTTACAGGAAGCTAATTTACCAAAGGTACCTAAAGAGACTGAAGAAATGCTAGAAAGCAATATAACAATGATGGAATTAAATGAAGCATTTAAGAGACAAAATAATGGGAAAGCACCGGGTCCAGATGGGCTTCCAGCAGAATTCTATAAAATATTTCAAGAATCATTGAGCATTCCATTGTTAGAAGTTATGAATGAAGTTATGTTAAAAAAGATAATACCTAAAACATGGTTAGAGGCTTATATTACACTTATACCGAAGGAAGAGACTGACCCATTGCAAATTAAGAATTATAGACCTATTTCCTTATTGAATGCAGACTATAAAATTTTTGCTTCAATCTTAGCAGAAAGACTTAAAAAATATTTAAATAATTTTATTCACCCAAGAGTATGACCTTATCATTATCGATTTAAAAGATTGTTTTTTCTCCATTCCATTACACCAGTTAGATAGAAAATTATTTGCTTTTACAGTACCAACCTTAAATAATCAGAGACCTACCAAACGATATCAATGGAAAGTCTTACCGCAAGGCATGTTAAACAGTCCAACTATGTGTCAATTTTTTGTGGATTTAGCCTTGCAACCATACAGGGACAAATATCCTCATTTTTTAATCTATCATTACATGGATGATATATTGGTATCTGCACCTGGCCCAAAGGGCACGGTATTAAAAACTCTGCCGTGCCTGACCTCCATTTTAGGTAAAGCAGGTCTCACAATAGCCCCAGAAAAAGTACAATCCAAACCATCCTTTTCCTATTTAGGTCACAAGTTACTTGCTTCAGCTGCTGTTCCTTCCCTTCCCCTCCCAACACTTCCCCCGAAACCCACACTTGTGACCTTACAACAGTTCCTGGGAACCTTAAATTGGGCACGTCCTTATTTGGGTTTGACCACAGCTACATTAGCTCCTCTTTTTAATGCCCTCACACAAGGTAAAGCCCCGTCTGATGTTATCATTCTAAATAAAGAGCAGTTGCAGGCATTAAAAGACGTTTCCCATTCACTGGCTACTCGATGGGTGGATCGAGCTATAGAGAATTGCCCTTTATCAATTGCTTTACTAAATACTGTTCAGAGTCCAACAGCTGTTATTATGCAATCTCATCAGACACAGGTTCTGATTTTAGAATGGCTGCATTTGTCTCACACCCCACGGACCACAATCACTAGTAAAACCTCTGCATATTCCCAGTTGATCTTTAAAGGTCGACAAAGATGTAAACAACTCATGGGATGTGAGCCTGTTTCAATATTCACTCCTTGCTCACTGACCACATGGGAAATGCTATGGTGTAATTCAGAAGAACTACAATACGCTTTAGAAGAGTGGCCAGGGCGAACTTCTTGCCATTTACCAGCGGACCCACGTTTCACTTTTCTTAAAACTCTCCCTTTTGAATAGCAATCCCCCCTCTCAATATCTCCATTAGTAGATGCACCTACGCTTTATGCAGATGGGGGGGAAATGTATGGTGCTTGTGCATGGTACCAGGAGGGAGAGTGGAAAACAAAAATTACCCCTCCGCAATCTTCTGCTCAACAGGCAGAACTTGCTGCATCTCTTATTGCGTTTCAACAGTTTCAAAAAGCTCCTTTTAATTTAATAGTAGATTCCTTATACGTTTCTCAGATTTTGAAAAATATATATCAAGCCTATTTATCTCCTAGCATATCTGTTTCTTTGTTAGAATTGTTGCTTCCTCTACAGCAATGTATCAACAGCCATACGCATCCATTCTTTGTAGCACATATCAGGAGCCATCAACCTCTTCCTGGTATATTACAGGAGGGAAACAAAGTGGCAGACGCAGCTGCAGCAGCTGCATCAGGTAAATCAATTTGTAATCTGACAGCAGCCCAAAGCCATGACTATTTTCACCAAAATAAAAAAGCATTACAAAAACAATTTTCTCTAACTCAGGCAGAAGCTGCTGCCATTATTCAACAATGCCCCACATGTAGTAAGCAAGGACATTCCATTCCCATAGGAGTAAATCCTAGAGGATTAAAAGCTTGTGAAATTTGGCAAATGGATGTAACTCAGTATCCACCTTTTGCCCCTTGGAAATATTTGCACGTTTCCATCGATACATATTCAGGGTTTATTCTGGCTACTCCTCAAAGGGAAGAAACTGTAAAACATGTCATCAATCATTCAATTCGTACCTTTGCCTCGCTGGGACGTCCAAAAGAAATCAAAACAGACAATGGACCTGCCTATACAAGTTCTGCTTTCCAGGACTTCTGTAACAGATGGGATGTAACTCACAAGTTTGGGATTCCCTACAACAGCCAGGGTCAGGCTATTGTGGAATGAGCTCACTTATCTCTGAAACGTGCTCTTGATCGATATTCGTTGCGGGAAAAACCCCCGAACCTCCCAGCATTGCAAAATTCTCTTAACATTTGTCTTTACACTTTAAATTTTCTTAATCTGACTGGCATTCCTCCCACTTCTGCTGTTTCACATCATTTTTCCTCCCCCTCACCCCTCCTAACAGACCTCTGGTATATTATCGCAGATTGCCAGATCCCGCCTGGCAGGGTCCCGCTGAGCTTCTCACCTGGGGACGAGGCTACGCTGCGATTCTACTACCAGACTTGCTGGGTCCCTGGTCGGGCGGTAAGACCCTATCATGGGAATTCCTCCGCTACATCTGCATCTTAAACTCTTCCTGATATTCTTGCTTATATCCTCTTTGCAATTTCTACCTTATTCATATCCTACTTATACCTTTGTTCAACATGGTCATTGGACCACATTAGAATTTCGCTTTATTAATTATGATAGTGACTGTCCTATTGTTTGTTGGCATGATAATCTTCCCATAAATCTATCTCCTTATATTCACACATACTTCAACAAAACCTATGCTTCCTGTCAAAAGATTATTCGTGTTAAAGCCACTTCATTAACAGAAGGCTATTATACTTGTTCCATGTGGGTACGTCATGAAAATGCTACCCGTAGCTTTCACTCTGTCACTTCTGTTTTGTTTACAGAACACTCTACCACTCGCTCTTTTGTTCCGTCTTTACTCTTCCTATGGAAAAGAACCTTAAAATCTTTTCCTCTATTCAAGCTAGATATAGGGAGACCTAAATGTCCTTCTCTTGTATTACGGGTTCCTCCAACCCAACTAACATCCTTGATGAATGACCAAATTAATCTTCATTGTCATTATTGTAATTATTATCCTTTTTCTACTAATTGCATTCCCTTCTCATCTCGTAAATGTTCTGCAACTAACTTGTCCATAGTCCTCTCTCCTACTTGTGATGTTTTTGTATACCCGAACTCTGATCCTGTCAACAAACGATGCTTCAAAAGAACTGTCCATGACGATCCGCAGAAGTCTCATAGAAGATATAATATTACTTGGACTATAACTGACTTTCAAGGCGTTCGTTTAAACTCTACAACCAATTTTTCTCGCATAGAAGACTTCTACCCACCACTTCAATTCGATTTGGCAGAAATGCTTGTAGGCTCCATCGCCTACAACTCGCCTTCTCATCCAATGGAGCCTAGTCATAGAGTTGTAAATGAATATAGGTTTTTTGTATGCCCCAGACAGCCCGTTTCCAACACTCAGTCCCCTGCCCAACGACTTCTCGACTGAGGGGGGTCGTCGGATTATTTTTGCAAAGCCTGGTCGTGTGTTTCAACTGGACATATTTATTGGGATCCGGGCACTAAGGGTGATCTCATTACTGCCACTCGCACCACATGGGATATTCCATGCAGTGGTAAAAAATTGCCCAAATGCAACCCGGTAACCATAAGGTTCACGGACCAAGGCAAGAAAAGTACCCTATGGGACACTGGCTTGAAATGGGGTGCTCGCCTAAAAGGAGTCTGGCTGGGAAAGCATTATGGAAATATTTTTTACATTCAACGTCACATTGAACTCCCTCGCTCTGACCCGGTGGGACCACATGAAAAGGTTATTAAATCCCCTTTCTTGCAACCCATAACACAGTGAGTTAACCCATTGATTCCATTGATCAAAGCTTCCTATGCCTTGCTGAACTCCTCAAACTCATCAATTGCCTCCACATGTTGGCTTTGTGTTTCTGCCTCTCCACCTTTTTACGAAGCCATCGCTTCCCAAGAACCCATTGTTAATTCCACATCAGACGAACGTTGCTGTTGGAGGAACTCCACTATTACTGTTTCTTCCATCACTGGGGTCGGTTGTTGCTTGGGAAATATTCCATCCAATTACTCACAATATTGTCATAATGTTTCTAATGGCTATCATTGTAATTTATATCTTTCTAAGAACCGCCTTGGCCGCACCCACACCACCGGGGATATTCTGCAGTCTACACCACTTCAGGAGGAAATTTAACATCGCGCCTGAAAGGAATGTATTTTATCCCTGGCAATAATTCTGTCTGGGCTTGTTCCACCGGTCTCACAGCATGTGTCCACGGGGATGAACTTGTTAAATCCAAATAATTTTGCATTCAAGTATGGTTTGTACCAAAAATTGATGTGTATAACTCTGATGATTTTATATCCCTACAGGCACCCATGGAACACCCCCTCAGAGCAAAGCGGGAAATTATTAGTACTCTCACTCTAGGTCTACTGCTTGGTCTGGGCACCACGGGCGCAGCCACGGGCATTGCAGGACTAGCTATCTCTGACCAAAGAATTACAGCTCTGGGTTCAACCATTGATGATGATTTATTACAAATTGAGAAATCAATTATAGCTTTGCAAAACTCCTTGACGTCCCTCTGGGAAGTAGTCTTGCAAAATTGTAGAGGCTTAGATCTGTTATTTTTAAAACAAGGGGGATTGTGTGCTGCACTTAAAGAAGAATGTTGTTTTTATGCTGATAGCAGGGGGGTCGTGTTGGATTCTATGAAAGAATTAGAAAAACGCTTAAAAGATAGAGAAAAAGAAAGGTTAAACATGTATAATTGGTATCAAGGCTTGTTTTCTATTTCACCATGGCTTACAACCTTTTTAACTGCATTGGCAGGACCATTAATAATCATTATATTGATATGTATTATAGGACCTTGTTGTTTTAATAGAATATTGCAATTTTTGAAAAATCAATTATCCTCCATAACTGCTAATGTTAATGTGTTATTGCAAGCTCATGTTATATCCTTAACACAGGACGAAAAAATGTCATTGCTGAGTTACCGCTCCTTGGACAACCCTGACGCTGACGGGTCGCACTCCTGCCTAGATGACGGGGACGGCGAACATTTCAGAAAAATGGTTCCTGTCTTCTTGGACAAGGAAGAAGACTCGTCATAAATAATAAAAACAGAGGAGATGTTGTAACTATGTATCATTCATGTGTTTGCAACTGTGTATCATTGTAACTATGTATCGTTCAGACATTTGCAACATTGTATCATTCACGTGTAGTCATTAAGCTTCTGTCTCTTCAGTGACCTTTGCAGGGCACGTACAAGGGACAAGGAGCTAAACATCTGTCGATAAAGCTTATTCACATTGTGAGTAGTTTGTCTGGTATGCAGCTTTGTAAAGCAGGTATATCCTGCTTGAATTGTAAATCATGCATATCCTGTTTGACCTGGTATCCTGCCTGACCTGAACTTTTGTAAATCATGCATATCCTGTTTGACCTGGTATCCTGCCTGACCTGAGCTATTGTAAATTTTGCATATCCTGTTTGACCTGGGCTTGACCTAGGCTCTGAAAAAAATCACCCCCTTGTGAAGAAGCATAATAAAAGAGCGTGTACCAAGACATTCTGCGCGCACTCATCCCGAGGAACTTCGTCTCCTGTCATTTCTTTCTCCTTTTGCTCCCTATCATGAGATGCCCATCTGATGCGGGATAGCAGATACCGCATGTCGGGACTTGTGCTGCTTCTGACTGCTCAGGAAAATTTTCCAGTCTGGAACTTTGGGCTGTGTGTAACTAATACTAGTATCAACTGAAGTTCATCTAATTTTGCAATGGCATTATCTAATGTTGTTTCCAAGAGGTGACTCTATAGTCGTATATATTTTGGTAGATATCTGAATGTCTACATTTATAGACATGGTATAATTCTTAGTGCACAAACTGATTCAGTAGGCCAGCCTATGTTCTGATTCACCTTAAATGTTAAACCAAAATGTCTTGGTTTCCATCTTAGCAAGCTCTATGAATTAGGATCATGAAGACATAGTTAGAACATCATGATTTTAAGGAGCCTTGGTTTAGTGTTTTGTATGAATGCAACATAGATTTTGATGTAATTTGGTTATCAGAGCTAAATTGCTAACTAGTAGATGGTAACGATGAAGGATGGAAAACTCTTCATTTGCTGCCTTCTATTGATCATCTGGATTTTTGCAATTTAGATTTCATAGCTTCAGTGTAAGCTCTTCTATCTAGCAGCTGCTGAATTCTCTAAACTTTAAAAAATAGCATATCAGAAATTGAACCTGGAAATTGTTGAGGAAATCTACCTCTATAAGTATCTCTCTCTTTAATCAGGGGAACTTGGAACATCATATATTATCTTTTTGAAAAAAAATTGTAAATGTATTCTACAAAAAGAGGCAAGCATATAAGAAGTTTCTATCTCCCTGATATTGATAAAAATCATTGCATTGTTTTAGCAAACTAGGTCTTTTGTGTATAGGCAGATTTCATTGTTTAAAAACAAACAAACAGATTGGTCTGTTATGTGTGTTTAATATTGCAGATCAGATTTTACAGATAGCTTGGAAGGTATTTTCTGCTTGGTTAATCATCCAGTACTGCTAGCTAGGTTAAGTTTTTTTTTTTTTAATGTAGAAAAGCTGTTACACTGATCATCTGCAGAATTAAATAGATAAACCATGTTATAAATCCCTAAAAATGAAGCTTGAGGCTTTTGCATTCAATTGCATCATTGCATCCTGTTATTATTCTATCACTGATCCTTTACCTAAATGACATCAGCCAGGTACAAGGACGATAAAGGGTACAAATTTATTTTATTTATTTACTTTATTTGTTTGTCAAACATGTACAAGATAACAAGTATAGTTATAAACATAAACATGAACATGAACAAAGGAAGATAAATGGGGACAGAAAGACAGGGACAATAGACACATTGGTGCGCTTATGCATACACCCTTTAAGGACCTCTTAGGAATGGGGTGAGGTCCACAGTAGACAGTTTGAGATTGAAGCTGCGTGGGTTTGAGACTGTAACAATGGAGTAGGGTAGAGCATTCCAGTCATTGACCACTCTGTTGCTGAAGTCATATTTTCTGCAATCAAGTTTGAAATGGTTTACCTTGAGTTTGTGTTGATTGTTTGCCCGTGTATTATTTTGGTTGAAGCTGAAGAAGTCATTCACAGGCAAGATGTTATAGCAAACAATTTTGTGAACTATGCTTAGATCAGACCGCAGGTGGCACAGATGGTCCAGACCCAAAATTTTGAGCCTGAAGGCATAGGGAATTCTATTGTGAGTGGAGGAATGGAGTTCTTTTCTCAAGAAATACCTCTGAACCTGCTCAATTGTGTTAATGTTCTGGGGGGAAAGCTGTATTCAAGAATTGGTCTGGCAAACGTTTTGTATGTCCTACTTAACAAATGAATATTGCCAGAGAAGAAGCTTTGCAAAATAAGGTTAACAATTCTTAAAGCCTTTTTGCCAATGCTGTTATAGTGAGCTCTGGGGCTTAGATTGTTTGTGATAAGTACTCCTAGGTCCTTGACAAAGTGAAAGTTGTCTACGAGATCACTTCCACCTAACTTGTATTTGGTGTTCTGATTTTTTTTTGCCAATGTGTAGGACAGAGCATTTGTTAGTTGAAATTTGGAATTGCCAATTGTGCGACCATTCTGACACATAGTCAAGGTCACTTTGTAGGGCGGCAGCATTGGTGGTGGTGTTAAATAATTTTACATCATCGGTGAAGAGGATGCAGCTGCTTTTAATGTTGTCACATAGGTCATTGATGTAAAGTAGAAAGAGTGTGGGTCCTAAGACACTGCCTTGGGGGGACACTGCTATTAACTGGTGCTGGATTTGATAGGGCCTTCCCAATTTTGACCATTTGTTGCCTGTTTGACAGGAACGTGACTATCCACTTGTGCAGGGGTCTGGAGATGCCGTAAGAACTAAGCTTCAGCAATAGTTTGTCATGTACCACTGAATCAAAGGCTTTGCAGAAGTCTATGTAAATTGTGTCTATTACTTTACCCTGGTCTAGATGTGTGGTCCAAATGTTTCTGCTGTGTAGGATATGCAGATTACAGGACAAATTTTTCCTGAAACCAAACTGCTTGTTAGAAAGTAGGCTGTTTGTTTCAAGTGGAGGGTGATGGATTGGTTTATAATTGATTCCATGACTTTACAAATGATGCAACACAATGAGATTGGTCTATAATTTTCTACTAGACTAGGGTCTCTCTTTTTAAAAATAGGTACAATCGTGGCTAATAACCATAAGTTGTGCAGGGAGCTTGTTCTGAAAGATACTTCAAAGATTGTGCTTAGAGGTTCAGCTAGAATATTTAAATATTTGAGTCTATTCTCAAAAGCATCCCACAACAGAAGGAATGGAGCACTGCTTTGTTTTTTGGATGATTAAGAACAAGCTTTTTCAAAAAGTAGGCATCAGGACCAATAGATAGGGATGGCTTTAGGTTACGTAGTGCTGTTTCAATATTAACTGCTGCAAAGTCACTATGTTGTAAGTTGTTATAATTTGCTGTGGTGCGACTAGGAAAGCGGGGTCAGCTGCCATTGCTGTCAACAAAGACTGAACTGAAGAATGTATTAAACAGGTTGGCCTTTACAGCTTCATCATTCCAGTCTTCCCTGTTAGGCCCTTTTAGAGGTGGGATAGATATTGAGCCTTTAAGCTTGGCATTAATGAAATTATAGAAGGCTTGGGAAGAGTTCAGGTTTAACAGCTCTTCCTCCTGTTTGCAATGGTGATTGGTACATTCAGCCTTTATCTGGGGTATTAGTATTTTTTCTTGGATTGTAGCTTTCTTATTGATATGGGTAATTTGTTTTTATTTTTGACTTTAGGGATTGTTTTTGGTACATATAGCTTAAGACTTCAGGCAAAAAATTTTTATAATGGTCTTCTGCAGTATTACAACCTATGAACAGGAGGTGCCAATCAAGAGATGTGAGGTTGGCAACTATGAGATCATAGTTGGCTTTTTTATAATTTGGAGTCTTATCATTATGATCCTCTTTGCAAGGACACAAGTGAGACAAAAATCAATCATGCTGTGATCATAGTTGGAAAAGGGTTCTTTAACTTGTAGGCTATAAATTGAGTTTAAGCTATTGCAGAAAATGAGATCTAAGCAAGTGTTGAGCCTAGTGTTGTTCATTACCAACTGTTCCAGTCCCAGAGTTGTAACAGCGTTGTACAGGGTTGCATGTATAGGTTCAGTTGTACAATCATTTATGGTCCAATTAATAAGAAACAGATTGAGGTCACCAAGAAAGATAAGAGGATGCGGGCAGGAAGCTGCCCAGGTTAGTAGTGCAGTTAGTTTGTTCATATGACCAAGGTCATAATCAGGGGCTCTATAATATAGCAAGAAATGAAGTGTGGTATTTTGGGACAGTTTGCAGACAATAGTCTCAGGAAGAGCAAGTTCCTGAGCAACATTAATCTTTTTCACACCTAGGGACTTCTTATAGAAGATAGCAACACCACCCCCTCTACGATTATTGCAGTCAGACCAGAAAACATGATAGCCACTTACTGTAACAATGGAATGTGGAAAGGATACACTCAACCACATCTCGCAGACAAAAATAAGGTCAAATAGGTCTGCATTTAGAAGCAGGAGGAATTCAGGCATTTTGTTTGTGAGGCTTCTTGGGTTAAGTAGTTTGCATTTTAGGCCTGGAGGGGTGGACCTGAAAGAAGTTGAGGGCATGCACTTGCCCACTTAGGAGCAACTGTGGCATTTCATATTTCAAATATAGATTTCATCCATAAAATACTGGAGTCTTTTATAGTTGCCTAGACTTTTTAGGCAAAGTCTAAGACATAGACAACAAGAGCTACTCATAGGCCAAATGTAGCCTTCAATTGAGAGCCCACTTTACATTCTCCAAACTTGCTAAGAAATTCCTGTTATAAATTATCCTGTTAGTGTAACAGAGAAAGAACAAGCAAATTAAAAACATTGCTCAACTGATCAACTTTGAAAGACAGTTGTGTGGTCACTGCAGATAACAGAGTGTCAGATTAGAAGGAAAGAAGTGATTTATCCAATATAAGATATTGAGTTTAAATTGGAGATGCTTTTGATTCCTTCATTTGTTGCTTTAATAAAACTGCCATGTTATAAAAGACAGACTTATCAGGCTGAGATGTAACTTGTTTGAGACAGAAATAAAATTTTGAGTCTCAATGTCCCAAATCTCTTTAATTAATTTTCACCCAAAAAAAATCATTTCTCAAACCCAGAACCATTCTTTCTAAAATTAAACTCATGACTTCACTAGTAAATTACCTCTCATCTTTAAAGGGGAAAAAAGTCCATTTGCTCTATTCAGATTAGTGAGATGGCTCTTATTAGGTCTGTTTATATTTTCCTCACAGTCCAGACGTTCATCAATGCTGCCATAGTTCCATCTGATTCTTTAGTTGAAGGTGATGAGAGAATAAAGGAAGATTAATTTTTAGAAGGGCAGACAGCCAATCAACTTCTCCACTATCAACATCTCTGATAAACCATTCTCTCCTCCTTTGTTGTCTGTGTCTTGAAAATGCAAGTTCCTTCCATTTTACCTACAAAGTGAGGAGGAAATCCTGGAAAGATTTATTTGTGTACTTCCAATGAAATGTTCATGTCAACCATCTCACTCAGTCTGTATGGAAAGAATAGAATAGAATAGAATAGAATAGAATAGAATAGAATAGAATAGAATAGAATAGAATAGAATAGAATAGAATAGAATTCTTTATTGGTCAAGTGTGATTGGACACACAAGGAATTTGTCTTGGTGCATATGCTCTCAGTGTACATAAAAGAAAGGATACATTGGTCAAGAGTCAAGAATCATAAGATATAACACTTAATAATAGTCATAGGGTACAATATGCAATCAAATCATACTAGGAAACAATTAATAAAAAGCATTAGGATACAAGCAACAAGGTTACAGTCATACAGTCATAAGTGGAAGCAGATGGGTGAAAGGAAGGATGGAAAGATTAATAGTAATAGTAATGCAGACTTAGTAAATAGTTCGACAGTGTTGAAGGAATTATTTGTTTAGCAGAGTAATGGCATTCGGGAAAAAAAACTGTCCTTGTGTCTAGTTGTTCTGGTGTGCAGTGCTCTAGAGCATCGCTTTGAGGGTAGGAGTTCAAACAGTTTATGTTCAGGATGTGAGGGGTCTGTAAATATTTTCACAGCCCTCTTTTTGACTCATGCAGTATATAGGTCCTCAATGGAAGGCAGGTTGTAGTAATTGTTTTTTCTGCAGTCTTAATTACTCTCTGAAGTCTGTGTCTGTCTTGTTGGGTTGCAGAAGAGGTGCAGGTGACAGACTCAATAATTACTCTGTAGAACTGTATCAGCAGCTCCTTGGGCAGTTTGAGCTTTCTGAGTTGGTGCAGAAAGAGCATTCTTTGTTGTGGTTTTTTGATGAAGTTTTTGATGTTAGGTGTCCATTTTAGGTCTTGTGATATGATAGAACCTAGAAATTTGAAGGTCTCTACTGTTGATATTGTGTTGTCTAGTATTTTAAGAGGTGGTGGTATAGGAGGGTTTCTCCTAAAGTCTACCACCATTTCTAGGATTTTCAGTGTGTTCAGTTCCAGATTGTTTCAGTCACACCACAAGGCAAGTTGTACAACCTCCCATCTGTATGTGGATTTGTCGTTGTCTCAAATGAGAGCAATCATTGTTGTATAGCCAAACAATCTAAGGATGTATATCTTCTCCTTAAGTTGGTGCATTGGGATGCTGCTTTATCTTCTATCTTCTGATTGAACAGTTGTATCATACAAGAAGTCTCATTTTAAAGCAGGAATCAGAGGTACAAAGGGCATTGTGATGTCTAAAATCAGCCCATTCATAACAGGATGTATAAGCAGGGTTGTCTGAGGGTAAAGAAGGTGAGATAGAAGGTGTTTAAAGAAATCAAAATGGTAGCTGTGACCGTACAATCAAACCCTTGCTTTTTTTAAAAAAATACCTGTCATACATATGGTAGATGAAGGTATTTTTAAAAAAATACCTGTCATACATATGGTAAGGTTTTCAACTAAACAGACAAAACTACTATCTTAATTTGTTATTACTCCCCTGAGGTACCCCTCAAATAGGAATTCTTATTTTTATCATCTAAACATTTCCCCAAATGTTTCTTGTCATTTCCCAGCAAGTGAAGCTTTGCAACTTCTAGAAGCATTTTATGCAGAAGGTATTAACATGCCTCATTTTCTAACAGTTTGGATTCACTGAAGTGTAAAGAATCAAGATGTTTTATCTGGGAGTGAAACAGCAAGTTGTCATGTAGATCAGGTTCATTTTTCTTTTTGGGGATTATCAACATTGTTGATTACTCAGAAAAAGGAACCAGTAAATAATTATTTAACAGATTCCAAGGAGTGGCTATAATTAGCATATTTGTCTGTTGGCCAATAAGTGATGTCATTCAAGAAGTGTTTCAGGCAGAAAAGGAATATTTTATAAAAGGGGTTCTCAAATTTGGTCAATGGGCATATTTAGAATTTTGAGGCAGCTATGGAAGGCATAGTCTTTCCAAAACCATCTATTTCTAAGCAAGTAAACTGATCCCTTCCTTTCCCTCTTGTCCATCAAGGTATATTTTATCATCCCTAGCTTGACTTTACTCCAAATAGCTGCTGGTTTAAATAATTTAAGAATGCTTCTGAAATTTAAATGTGGGAATGACCTTGAAGGACAGAAGGGGGAAGAGTTGCTGCCTAGGGAACAGATAATAGGGGTCATAGCTCATAGTTGCATAGCAGGCAGAGAAAGAACCTCATAAAGGAATATCCCTAATTTATCAGGCACTAAAAAAGTCAGTGGGGAATTTGTACTTTAAGACTTGCAAGTTTCTGTTAATGTAGACTTACAATAAAGAGGAATGAGCTCATCTGATCTGTTTCAATTCTGATCTACCTGGGAAGAGTGATAATATGAAATCTACAGGTGTTTAGAAATAGAGGTTGTTAGGTTTCCTCCAAAAATGTGGACTTTGACTTTCAAGCTTCTCAGAAATGTAGACTGCCCAATTCTGATAATTCAAGTCCATGCGTCTGGAGTCTGATTTAACTCAATGTTTTTTCCGACTTGACAACTTTAAGATATACGGACTTCATCTCCCAAAATTCCACATCAGCATGGAACCTTATAAATGCCAAGGAAGTTGTCAGCAGATAAATGTGTACCCACCAGCCCCATACTAGTGATGCAGCTTAACAATGCAACAAGGCAATCGTTTTGGAAAATAAATATGTTTAATATTCCATAATTTTCTTTTATATAGAACATAGAAATATAGTAAATACAAGTGTTGCAATTAAGGCACTATATGCAGATTTGGAAATTTTGATGTTCTTTTGACTTCCAAAACTTCTCCCTTCATGTCTAAAAAGGATGCAAATTTGTACAATCAAAGCAGTGTATCAATCAGCCATGTGTACATCCATCTGAATAATATATCTCAAAAGAGAATTAAGGAGAATATTATCTTAAACCATACTACTAACATATTTCCCCCTTCTCCTGAATATTCATTGACTCCAAATGTTACATTATTGTGTTCTTAAAACTTTTGGTGGAAGGAAAATATTCATGCAGTGATCAATGAGTAAGTAAGTAATTAGCTATCTAAAGAATCATGCCCATACTCCCAACCATGGCACAAATATGGATAATCATAGTCAAATGTGGATAATCATAGTCAAGCAATATATCCTTGTGATATTGTTTTCATCTAACTTCCATCCCATAGTTGTGGTATCATCCAGTTGTTTACTTCTCCAAACACATTTTATTTATCTCCATGGACACAATCTAGGATGCTTTGGTGACAATACAGTTGGTGTTATGGTTAGGACCTGGCCACTTTTAACCAGTGAAAAATACATTCCTCCTTTCTGACTTCTTCATGACTACTTTTGCTTGGCCCTTCTCTAGAATTAGTCAAGGCTTAGATGGGGACCTTATAAACATGGGTCTAATGCTAATTTAGAGAGCTAGTTTTGTGTAATGCTAAAGGCATCAGACTAGAAACCAGGAGATCATGAATTCTGGTCCATCCTTAGACAAAAAGCCAAATGGGTGACTACAAACCAGTTACTCTTTCTCAGTCCTCACAAGGAGGAAATGACAGACTACTTCTGAAAAATCTTGATAAGAAAACTGCAGGGAGTCATCCAGGAGTCTCTAAGAATTGGACATGATTGAATGGAAGAAAAAGAAAATGCTGATTTAAGGCATGTTAGATTGTTAATCACAGATAGATTATTTTAAAAGATCATTAGACCTGTATTTGGAAACTAGAATTAATACTCCCTTAAAATGCTAATATTATCAATTTAAAGGTCAGTTTAAACTGGAAAGAGAGCCAGGTTCTGACAATTGTATGCTGCTAGTTCTGTCACCAATGAATGCATCAACAGATTTTGCTGCTGCTTCTATGGCCAAACAATTTTAATCGGGAGGGGACACAAATTTGCCTATTCCTATGCCATTTTGTCTCCATCTTTATCTATTTCTGGATGCTGCCAACCATGCCTACTTCAGTTAAGGATGAAGTCCACTTATTATCACTTGATTCCTCCCACTCCATGACAGGAGAGGGAGACACAAGATGAACAGAAGAGTATCCTAATAATAGTCCTCAGAACTCTTCTTCCCTGATTGTGATATGCCAGAATATTTCTGAATGTGGATCTGTTGTTTTTTTTGAAAGCCCCATGTCCATACAAAGTCAGTTGATTGATCATATCCATGGAGCATGTTCTTGGGATAAAGCAGGACAATACTTTCCTAGATGAGTTTCCTGTTTTTCCTCAGTTTCTGCCACCTATTAGTCAAGTTAATTCTAAATATAGGCCCTGTCATAATGTTGCAATAACATCAAACATCAGTAAAGAACATTGGCCTAAAGTGAACAGTATAGTGCACATAAAGTTCACTGGTATATACTGGTATAAGATCCAGTTGGATGAGCATGGTTGTGTACAGATACAGGATTGGTGTGATCTGATTTAGTCACTGTTCATCTGAGAAGAAGGTAGGAATATTAGTCGATCATTTATCATGGTCAATGTGATGGAGCAGCTAAAAAGCGATGCAATGTTGGACAACAGTGTTACATACAGGAAGTAACTGTTCCATCAATATACAGTTCTAAATATTGAATTTTTAAAAACACATGCAGGACTGAAAGAGATACAAAGGAGACAGACCAGCATGATAATAGATTTGGAAGCCAAACCTATATCAAGAATTAGTTTAGATAGCTTCCACAAGAGAAGAGAGAAAGGAGTTAGGATTGTATAACATCTAAAAAAAACCCCTGCAATGTGCAAAATTGTTTAATTTGAAGGTAGGCTGATGACTAATGGGTTAAAGGGGAAAAAATTAAATTGAATATTAGGAGTAATTTTCTAGTAAGAACAGTTAAGTGGTAGAATATTCTGCCTAGAATAGTAGCATGTTCCCCTTCTTTTAATTTTGAAAAGGCTAGATGACCATCTCTGGAAAATAGCTTAGTGAATTCTTCCAATGAATATAGAGTAAGACTAGATTATCCCCTTCCTCCCCCAAAAGGTCATTTCGAGGGCACACTTTCTATGAGTTATGAGAAAGAGGAGTTTTGAGACAAAACCAGCAGAATGAGGCCATCTAAAACTTCAGAATGCATTGCCTTCTAAAAGTATCGTAGTACAGCGTCCATTGCTGAGAATTCTGGGTGTCAAGCATGACATGCATTGAGGACCCTGCAGTTAATGAGGATCTCTAGAATTGGGAAGTGTGTCCAAGTCAAACTGTAGCCTGTTCTAGCAGGATCAGAGGGCTTTATCTTTGCTACTATATACTACTATATCCCTATCATAAGCATTCATGATTTTGTTTTTTGCTTCTGGTCTGTCGCAACAGTCTGACACAGCTGCATTCTGTATAATTTTGTTTATATATATACACCAGGAATGAAGAATGGGAAAGTTAAGATATAAAAGAATAGCAAGAATGACAAGTAATACATAATTAGCTGAAATGCCATTAAAACTGACCTGAATTCTAAAAAAAATAAAATAAAACCAGAACTGATCAGTTTGTGTCAGTTCTGTAACATAGACCAAACAAAGGAACAGACAGCATATGGAAGGTACCGAAGCTCATTTTATTAGAACAGCTACAGTAACAGAACATCTGAATATGTTTCCCCTCCTCTCTCTTTTATCCTCATGTAAATTGGTGGTGGGAGGTCTGGTATATTTTCATAAACCATTTTCTTGGTTTATGAGAAACCATTTTCTTGGTTTATGGTCTCCAGCCACATTTATTAGATTGTTGCAGTGGTGGGATTCAAAAAAATTTACTACCAGTTCTGTGGGAGTGGCTTGGTGGGTGTGGCAGGGGAAAGATACTATAAAATCTCCAGTCAGAGGTGGTATTTGCTGGTTCTCTGAACTACCCTATATTTCCACTAGTGATTCTCCAGAACTGGTCAGAACTTACTGAAAACCACCTCTGGATTGTTGCCTTGGCAACAGCTTCTCTCTCTCCTTCAAAACCATCCTCAGTATTCATTACAGATTATAACTGCTGCAGTATTGACCACAACTGTATTCTCTGCCAATCAGTATATTGTATGTACTTCATTTTACATTGTAATTTCCCTGCACTTTCTCCTATCCCACCTAAGCTGAATGGAGACCAAGCATCTCTGGTGAAGGCTGAATTTTCTGCAACTGAACTATCCCAAGCTTGGCCTTCTGCCTCAAGCACAATCCTGAGAATACTTTCACTGTTGTTCTTGTTGCATAAGGACGCAGTTTGCCTTACTTTTACATAGCACTTTAGAATTCAGAAACAGACCTTTAGCAGCCCAATTATTGTTCCATACTCACCAAGCATTTAATGATTCTCATGGCATTCTCTGTATTCTAGTTAAAAGAGCTTAAGCATGCTATCCAGGTGGGCTCTCTGCAGCTATACTTCTTAAATTCTGATGCACAAAGCGGGAGGTCTTGCTTACAACTGCATTAGTCCAGTTCTAAATTGTTTGGAAAAGAATGGGAGGGGAATAATTGGCATCACCAGCATTGCAAGGAAAATCTCAGTGGAGTTTAGGATCAGAAAACATTAAAAGAAGGAAATGAGAAGAGTGGCTAAGCTGAGAGTAGAAGAGGACATTCTCAAATGGCCAGAGAACCCTGCTGCAAAACAAAGTATCTGAACATTAGATGACAATAAAGAGGTATAAAAATCTCTCTCTTGGCTGTCATCTCCTAATTGCCTAGATTTTTAAATGGTAGGTTGATAGCCCTACCACCCTATATTTACAAATTACTACTTAATTATAATACAGCAAGAGTGATACAGGGTGGGGAGAGGATTAGACATTCCTCCCAACACACACAGAGAGAAATAGAGAGAGGGAGGGAGGGAGGGACAGAGACCTCTTCTTTCCCCACATTCTCCTAGGTTGCCTGCCTTCTTTTTTTTCTTTTTTTAAATAAATTTTTATTGATTTTTAAAAAACAAACATAAACAGACAAAACATAAAAACACCAATCTTTCTTCCATGAATATAAAAGCAGTGTGTTGGTTGGTTTACAAATTTTTTGTGCATCCATTTCATAGTCATCAATTACAGTTACATTGTATTATAACTCATATTTTCAATCAGAGATTAACTACCCTAGTATCATTATTATTCAATCATTTGACAATAATTTTGTTCATTCATATTTTGCGAGATAACTATAATTTACTTAGTATCATTTTATAACAATTCATATAATTTTCCCAAATCTATCCTAAATTTTTTTTTACAGATATATTTTTTTAAAAAAAGAATACATCTTTATATATTTATTATTTTCTAAGATCTTACATATTTCATTATTGTATTTTATTATCTAACCATTGATAAAAAATTAAAAAAAAGGTCCCAAATTTTATAGAATTGTTTATCTTCTTGCTCTCTAATTTCAAATGTCAATCTGCTCATTTCAGCACATTCCAATATTTTCTTAATGATTTCCTCCTGCGATGGTATTTTCTCATTTTTCCAGTTTTTAGCAAATACAATCCTAGCCGCAGTTAGTCCATTTACAATCAGGTATTTCAAATCTTTGCTATATGTATCAGGTAAAATTCCCAAGAAAAATATCTCTGGTTTCAAATCTATATGCTTTTTTGTCATTTTTTCCAACCACATGTGGATTCTAGTCCAGTATTTTCTAGCATCTGCACAAGTCCACCACCTATGGTAATATGAGCCAGGTATCTGATGACATTTCCAACATTGTCTGCCTTCTTCATGCCTAATGGTCTAAAGCTAATAGACTCTGATCTGCTATATAATGCCCAAGGCTTCACTTAATCAACAGAAATGCAACATCTAAACAAATCTAAGGGTTAGGCATAGCAAGCCCAACAAGGGCCACAGGTAGCTGATTAGAAAAGACTGATGAATATAGAAAGCAGCCATTATTCCAACTGTAATGAAATTGAAAGAGGATTTCTCAAGAGCACACCCAGGGCTCATCTGTCAGCAATAAAAGACTGTGTTGAGTATTCCATCTCTAAAGGAAAGGTTTATTGGTGCATCATCCATGACTCATAAGGACTTTTGTTTCTCAGCTGATTTTTCTTTGACAAGTAACTGAATTTGACCCTTCTGCCACTTATGATTGGACCATGGCACACTTCACCATTCTGTCTGGGTGGCAAAGTTTGCTAAATGCTGTGGGAGAAGATTCACAGAGTATGCTGTTATGAATTAATAAAAGTGCTTAAATAAAGTTTTAACAAACCTTAAGAAAAAGCACGGTTCTAATCCTGTACTTCTGGTTGGCCAATAATAGTGATATCGGATTGGTCCGTTCAGGAGAATCTGATTGGCTGTTAACGAGCCACTCTCATTGGTTCAAGGGTTTAACACTTCCATGTTTCTCATTGGCTAATAGGTCAGCAGCCTGCCCTATAAAAGGGCTGCTGCTGCCCTAGGGTTTTTGGCTCTCTTCAGAATGATTAATAAAGAGTTGAAGTTCCCTGTTCACTGCCTCGTCTCCATTCCTTGCGCCCATGCACAGAACGTAACACTGGCGATGAAGGTGGGATATGGAGACATGAGAGCTGACTGAACACTGCAGAGCACCAAACAGAGCACGTGGCTGAAGGTGCATCGACAATAGGAACCATGTCTGGCGGCGCCATACCACCTGCTCCATTTGACCTGGCACAAGAAGACTGGGACTCATACATAGACCGGTTCCAGATATTTCTGGAAACCAACAACTTGAAGGATGCCACTACAGGAAAAAAGCAAGCAGTGTTCCTGACCCATTGCGGGCCTGCCGTCTTTAAGATGGCCAAGGCACTAGCGAAACTGGCTGAGGTAAAAACCATGGACTGGGACGTCCTCGCATCCCTTCCATGGGCCCACTATGCACCCGCCATACCAATGCTTGTCCGAAGACATGAATTTTACCAGAGGGACCAGCGGAAAGGAGAGAGCGTTGCAGATTTCATCATGGATCTCTGGAACCTGGGAGGCCTCTGTGGGTTTACAGACCTCGAAGAAGCTCTGAGAGACCGAATAATTCTGGGATTAGAAGACCACACGACGCATAGCAAGATCATGGCCAAAGGGGACATCGACCTTGCTGATGTCATCAAAGACGCTATTGCAGCAGAAGCAACCAGGAAGTCGGCCACCCGAATCCGCCGCACCAACGCACCACTCCGTCAACTTGCCAGCGATACCTCACCTTGCCTAGAGAGGCACACAACAGCGACCCACCACGAGGACCTCGAATCACCATCAGAAAGTGAGGAGGAGGAGGCCAACCGGCTCCGATCTGAACGTAACCAATGCCATAAGCGGAATCAAAGACTACCGCACCAATGCGTGGGTTGTGGGGCAAACCACCAGCGATCAGACTGCAAATTCCTCGATGCGCTCTACCATTTCTGTGGGAAAAGAGGCCACATCGGGAAGGTCTGTAGAAGCAAGCAAGGATCCAGCCCACTTCAGAGGGGAAACAACTACCGCCAGACCACAGGGAATCGTCCTGTGAGTCAGGAACATTTGAACCAACAATGGAACAACCACTCCTACAGAAATAAAACACTGGCCATTTCAATCAGATGAGAAGAGGCACACCAAACCATTACAATCGGTCACGCCTCATCTCTAGATGCAAAGAAGTTCCGAGTGAAGTTCGCCATCGGAAACCAGCCTTGCGTGATGGAAGTCAATTCAGGATCGTCCCTCTCGACCCTTAAACAATTAATCCCTGCCGTCCGGCATCAAGACCTCAGAGCCCAAAGAATCATACTCAAAGTTTTTCAAGGGAACTGAATTCCGGTTGTTGGATCCAGCCAAGTCCAAGTATCATTCAAAAATCGTACTGCGTCATTACCACTGACCGTCATCGACCGTGACTGGCCTAGCTTGTTAGGCCTTCAATGGTTCGCCCCACTCAGGATCGAGGTAGCCGGCATTGACCAAACCAGAAGTGACGACTAGGCGGAGACCCTCATCCAGGAATTCCAGGACGTCTTTGCAGACAAACTAGGTGAGTACAAGGGGACTCTGATATCATTTAACCTTAACTCTGAAGTAGCCCCCATCCGCCTTAAGCCTCGTCGGGTACCTTTTGCCCTTAAACCAAAAATTGACGAGCAGCTCAATAAATTAATAGCCCAGGGTGTTTTAGAACCAACTGACCACGCTCTTTGGGAAACCCCAATTGTAACACCCATCAAACCGGATGGATCGTTAAGGATTTGTGGGGACTACCGGGCCACCCTTAATCACACCCTTCAACAGAACACTTACCTGGTGCCGGTGGTACAACACCTTCTACATTCCCTGGGGGGCGGAAAAGTCTTCGCTAAATTGGATTTAGCACAGGCATACCAACAACTGCCTGTAGATAAAAAAACCGCAGAGGCACAGATGATCCTTACGCACTGAGGCGCCTTTAAGTGCAACCGACTCCAATTCGGAGTGAGCGTAGCCCCAGGGATTTTTCAAAGTCTGATGGAGAGACTCTTGCAAGGGATCAAGAGGGTCGTGCCATACTTTGATGATGTTTTAATTGCTGCCCCGAATAGAGAAATACTAGAAAAGCGACTTAAAATGGTTCTCCAGAAATTTAAAGACTCCAGCCTTAAGGTTAAAAAAAATAAATGTCAACTGTGTACAGATAAAGTAGAGTTCCTGGGATACCTAATCAATAAACAAGGCATTCACCCCACTAATAGCAAACTAAGGGCAATCAAAAATGCCCCAAGACCCAGAAATAGGATTGATCTCCAAGCTTTCCTGGGGCTCATAAACTTTTACATCTTCTTGCCCCAGAAAGCGACCGTAGCTGAGACCCTACATTGACTTCTCGACAAAAAAGCAATCTGGGTCTGGGGACACCAAGAAGAGCATGCATTCCGACAAGTGAAAAACTTACTAACCTCAGATTCTGTTTTAATGTAGTATAACGAGACTCTGCCTTTAACAATTACATGTGATGCGTCACCGTTTGGAGTAGGAGCCATTTTGAGTCATGTGTTACCAAATGGTAGTGAGGCCCCTATTGCCTATTTTTCAAGGACCCTATCAAAGGCTCAACGTAACTATAGCCAGATCGACAAAGAGGCTCTTGCTCTGTTCGGAATGATTAATAAAGAGTTGAAGTTCACTGTTCACTGCCTCTTCTCCATTCCTTGCTGTCGTATCTGCTGTGAAACGGTCTCATGAATATGTGTATGGACAAGTTTTTACTATAGTTACTGACCACAAACCTTTGCTAGGGATTATAGTGGGAGACAAGCCAACCCCCTACATATTGTCACCTAGAATGACTCGCTGGTCAAACTTTTAGCTGTGTACAACTATAAATTACAACACCGCCCAGGGAAAGCCATTCCCCACGCTGATGCCTTGAGCCGTGCCCCACTTCCAGAAACCGTTGACGACCCAGCTCCAACCCTTATGACACTCCAGATTGAAATGTTACATTCACCACCGCTAACAGCCAGAGACATTGCAATCGAAACAAAACAAGATCCTGTCTTGGTGCGAGTTCTTAGCTGAGTCGGACGAGGATGGCCAATAAAACAAACCCATGACGACTTCACCCCTTTCAGAAACTGGCAAACAGAACTTTTTTCACAAAAAGGCTGCATCCTATGGGGGATAGAGTCGTCGTCCCAAAGCGGTTACAACGAGCAGTATTGAAAACATTGCATGATGGTCACCCCGGCATCGTGCATATGAAAGCGCTCGCACGAAGCTATGCCTGGTGGCCGAGCATCAACAAACAGATCGAAGCCTGGGTAAAGACTTGTCTAAAGTGCCAAGAAGTCAGCAGTGCCCCACCTAGAGCAACTCCAACAGAATGGGAAACCCCCCGGGGGCCATGGTCCTGCATCCACGTTGACTTTGCGGGACCTACTAAAGGACATACGTTCCTCCTAACAGTGGATGCCTATTCCAACTGGCTCGAGATCCACGAAATGAAGAATACTACAATGGAGTCCATCATCCAAAAATTGAACAGGCTATTCGCAACACACGGGCTGCCAGATGTTCTGGTCTCCGACAACGGACCCCAGTTCACCGCCCTGGCGTTTGAACAATACTTAGCGGACCGGGGTGTCCGCCATGCGCTAACTTTGCCAGCGCACCCTACGGCTAACGGCAGGGCTGAGTGCATGGTACAATTTGTTAAAAAAACTCTCCACAAAATGGACTATGGGGACATTGATGACAAAATAAACAGAATACTCCTTCTCCAACACATTACTCCGCACAGCGTCACCAACAAGACCCCAGATGAACTGTTGATGGGACGCAAGCTCCATTCCCACCTCGACCGGCTTCACCCGTCCTACAAGCCAGAGAAACCCTGTGGATCTACTGGAAAATGCCACGAGTTCAAGGTAGGCAACTTAGTTTTTGCCAAAAACCTCTCCGGCGAACCATTATGGGTCGAAGCAACCATAATTCAAACCACCGGGCCCAGATCGTACCGTGTGCAAACCTGTGATGGAAAAATATGGAAACGCCATATAGATCAGCTTCGCTCTAGGCTACAACCCAGTTCCCATGATTCCTGTGACTCCCAAACTGAGGGGGGAGGGGATGTCGAAGAAACCGAATTCAAGATGGTGGAAAGCAGAAGCGAAGGAAGTCAGCAATCGGTCGTGATAAATGAAGAAGAATCAGGGAGGGGATTCTCCTCACCACAGAGGAATACCTCAATGAAGGCAAGCCTGCAAAGATCGGAGGACAACAACGACAGCATTAGCGGCACCAAGTCATCCAGTGAAGATGTGGAACCGCCTGTACAAGATATGTCCAAAAACGTCCCGCCAAAACCGGATTACAGACAGGAACCGGTGGGAGAGCACAAATCCAATAGACAGTTAAAACAACCTACATATCTTAGGGATTACATCACTGCACCCCTCAAACGGAACCCGGGGGAAGGGGTGTTATGAACTAATAAAAGCGCTTAAATAAAGTTTTAACAAACCTTAAGAAAAAGCAGGGTTCTAATCCTGCACTTCTGATTGGCCAATAATAGCGATATCGGATTGGTCCGTTCTGGGGAATCTGATTGGCTGTTAACAAGCCACTCTCATTGGTTCAAGGGTTTAACACTTCCATGTTTCTCATTGGCTAATAGGTCAGCAGCCTGCCCTATAAAAGGGCTGCTGCTGCCCTAGGGTTTTTGCTCTGTTCGGAATGATTAATAAAGAG
This sequence comes from Hydrophis major, assembly GCA_033807585.1. Lineage (NCBI taxonomy): Eukaryota > Metazoa > Chordata > Lepidosauria > Squamata > Elapidae > Hydrophis > Hydrophis major. Next base: position 162,289,103 of record CM066329.1, read on the forward strand.
TTGAAGTTCACTGTTCACTGCCTCTTCTCCATTCCTTGCGCCCATGCACAGAACGTAACATATGCCCAAGGGAAAAGACCATGATTGTGTCTCAAGATCTTCAGGACTATCTCAGGGTTTGTAACTGTCTCATCCCTCAAACTTCAGTTTTAATGAAGGACACTAGCAAGCTCAACAGGAGCCATTCCTTCTTCCCCCATGGAATAACTGTATGTTGGTTTTCTAGCAAGGAGGAGAATGTTTTGGACAAACAGCTACATCTCCCTGGTGTTTTCTTTCTCCAGCCCTGACAGTAGTTTCATAGCCTCAGCAATTGGTGAAATTGTCAAATTGATGTATGCATCTGGTTTCCTGTGAGATTGAGCAGTCTATTCATCATTAGTGCTTGACATTGTTTCGGGCTGCTCTGTGGTGCTAATGTGCATGTTCAGGGATAGACCCATTCCCTCACAGGGAGCATTATGTGTGAATTACAGACTCACATAATAGAAGATCCCCAAAATCTGTTTGCATTTACTGAATCACTGATATTAGGAAAGTTTGTGTCCAAAATAGGCTCCAGGTTAGGTTTGATAAGGCATGATTTGCAGCAGAAGTGAGCCACAGTGAGCATTTTACGACAGTCTGAGGGCTATAAAGGGTCCAAGTGATATATCACATATGCAGGCAGTATAGGGTATGATGTAGAGGTTGTCTTTTATTTGTTTAACTATGAGGTGCATTCCTTTAAAACAAAAAGAGCTTGTATACAGCTTTCATCTGTTTCCCACCTTGAAATGTCAGGTTCCAACTATCGTGCTTCAACATGCTACAAAAAGGGGACTTGGGAATAGAGCCGTAAGAGTGCAGTATTGCAAGCTACTTCTGTTGACTGCCGGCTGCCAGCAGTTCAGCAGTATGATTGTCACTAGCTCAAGGTTGACTCAGCCTTCCATCCTTCCAAAGTTGGTAAAATGAGAGCCCAGATTGTTGGGTGCAACATGCTGACTCTGAACTGCTTAGAGAGGGCTGTGAAGCACTGTGAAGCAGTATATAAGTCTAAGTGCTGTTGCTATTGCTATACCCATTCTTTAGTTCTCAAGACCTGATTTGTATCCTTTCCTTTACCCAATTTTATCAAGCTTTCCTATGTCATGACTGGAAGTAATGAACCAGTTCATTTTGTCCTGCCAAGCAAACAGTCCAACTACTATTTCCACTGGCCTTGAGTCAAATATATACAACAGAGCATTACATCTTGGTTTCTATATTCTATAATATTTTGTCTGGACTGGAAGTTGATAAAATGGATAGATTTAGGATGCCTGTATTTCTGATTGTTTGCTTTGCTTTTAAAAATCTTTTTGAATAGAATCATCTCTGTGAGCAGAACATAATCTGGCTCTTTCTCACCCTCTCTGAATCAATACCCTTGTAAACAGAATTGTTCAGTGTGGATTGGCATGAAACAATGTTTCATCGAATTTAACAATATGCTTGTCAACTCCCTTCTCTAACTTCCTTCTGCTTCATTAAAATGGGGTTGATCAAGAGTTCTCCAAGGTGCTCCAATAAACTTCCAGATGGAACAGAGGTTTTACTCCTGGTGACAAGTTAATAGAAGGTATGGGTTAGATCTAGAACATGATTTGATACTGCAGGGGCTGAAGCTAGGACCTGTCATAGGGTGCAATATTACAAAAGGGAATATAATTGTCACATGCAGAAGGTCACCTCCCTCACCATCCAAGATTAAATTCTTCAAAGAGATTCAAAGAGAGAGGAGGACATGGCAGAAAAAGTACTTTTCAATCACAGCACAGCTGGAAACAGGTTGCAACTTCTGGCATCTAGTTTTGAAGAGAATTACTGCAGTTGTTTATAACACTATTTCCGGTGACCAATAGTGCTGTGCTTTAATAGTTTTCCAGAGTTTTATTCATCTGTAACTCAAAAACACTCCTTAATTTGTTGCCTCCATATGCTCTCTGAAACCTGGAGAGGATTAAGGATAAAGTGGCATGTCTCCCAAACTACAAACTCAAATCTTTGACATTGGACCAAAAATAATATAATAATAACAGCTATATTCAGTGTTGGATATACCTAGCATGCAATATTGTTTCCTTTAATTCTTCCCACATGCTTGCAAGGATTTTCTTTGCAAGCAGATCTGAGTATTAAAATTAAAATCTTTTTTGTTGTTTGAGGGACCTGCTTGGTAAATGATGACTGTACACTTAATTACTTGAATATTTCCTTTTTAATTAATGCTGTGTTTGCTATTTGGTAATCACAAATATTTTATATTGATCATTGTCGTGTTAGATGTACTGTTTTTATAAATAGAGAAAGAAAAGTATGGAGAGAGAGGGAGATGTTATTTTAAACTGCATTCCAGTATGGGCATTTGGAAGATGGCTTGTTCAGGGTATAAAGGATGGACTGTAACATGGATTACCCCATCATGAGAGCTTCCATACCCTCACTTGCCATTGCCAGGAGTCAGACTAACGAAATGCAATTTTTTTTTAAATAAATTGTACAAGGCTGGAGCAGATCAAATATTCCTATAACCATGATTCATCTCCATTTATCTCCAACTATTTGTCAAACTAATTAGGGTTTAAGCAGTATATCCAAATCCGGCTGTTTTCCAACCTGGCCCTTTAAAGATTTTCTAGATTTCATTATCTTGTAGATCTGACAATAAAAGCCTTTATTTTCAGGTGCACCAGATGTAATGTCTATATTGCTGTGTAACCAACATGACAGAAACAGATGCATTGGTATGATATTTGTATTTTGACTTTCACTTGAATGGGGCTTTTTGTTATTACATCTGACATTTATTCTGTTTCTCATGCTTCATTTATTGTGAGTTACCATCAGAAGGGATGCTAAAATAAAAGTTATTGTATTTATACAGCAGCAACACATGCAGCTAGATGAATGCTCAGGATGAAAGATTTGAAGGGAAACATTATTTTCTTCTCTGATGTCACTGTTTGATTGCTTACAGAAAAAGACTGAATAGTTCAGTATAGAGCAAGGACAACCCTGATAATTTCAAATGAACTTTTGGTGGTTATTGTATTGGACACTTTTTGATAATGTGAGAAAGAGAAAATTATATCCAAGGATAAACAAACACACTATGTTCATATTTGGTGCAGCCATTTCTCATTTTATGTATTATATATTTGTAACCCATGCCTCAAAGGAAGTTTTATCTGATCCTATTTAATCCAGGCTCTGAATGCAAATCCATGTTCCCAGTAGAGCAACTGAAAAAAAATAACTTTCACCAGTTTCCAATACCTTTTTATTTAATTATTTGTCAAATTTAGATACTACTCATCAATTCACAGAATGACTCTGGACAGTGTACAAATCAAACACAAAACTTAAAAACCATATATGTCTCCCCCAAAAAACAGATTAAAAACAAGAATAAAATAAGATAAAAGATACATGGAAGAAGAGCATCAAGGCGCAAACCACCCCCAGGATTCATGTGGTTCAGGGAGTCTCATGCAAGTTGACAGAGAAGGCCTTCAAGCTCCTTTAAAAAGGCCAGAACAGTGGGGAGGCAGAGAAAGCCCTCCTCCTGGAACCAGTGGACAAAATTATTTAACTAATTGATCTCTAAAATAGAGGAGTAACTGTTACGGACTAAGCAACTGTGCTGAATAACCCTAATAGTTTTACTTCCATAGCAGGCTCATAATCCTGCAACTCTGTTGGCCCGCCGGCAGAGGATCCTGATTGGCTGTTCCCGACCAATCTGATTGGCTGTTAACGGGTGTCGCTGATTGGATGCCGTCAGCGTGGCAAACTCAAAGCATTGGCTGTTGTGACAGCAGCCAGCCCTATAAAAGGGCTGCTGCTGCCCAAGTATTTTCGCTCTGTTCTGAAGTCACTAATAAAGAGTTGAGTCACCATCGATGCCTCACCTCCGTTCCTTGCGCCCACGCTCCGAACATAACACTGGTGACGAGGATGGGATGCGGAGATGATAGTGCTGACTGAACACTCACCGAACGCTAACAGAGCACGTGGCTGAGAGTGCACCAATCACGGCAGAATGACCAGTGGCGCCATACCACCCGCTCCATTTGACCCGGCTAACAAACACTGGGACTCGTATATGGACAGGTTCCAGATGTTCCTGGAGACCAACAATTTGAAAGCTGCTATGCCTGGCAAGCAATGAGCTGTATTCCTGGCCTATTGCGGGCCCGCCATTTTTAAAATGGCAAAGGCCCTTGCGAAACCAGCAGAAATCAAGACAATGGACTGGGACAACCTCACCCCAATCCTTTGGGCCCATTATGCACCGGCGGTGCCAACACTCATCAGGAGAAACGAGTTTTACCAGAGGGACCAACGGGAAAGCGAAAATGTCACAGACTTCATCGCTGACCTCAGAAACCTGAGCGGACTCTGTGGCTTCACAAATCTCGAGGAAGCCATGAGAGATTTAATTGTTCTGGGCCTAAAAGACCCCATGACCTAGAGCAAGATTATGGCAAAGGGAGACATCGCCCTCGCAGATGTCATCGCCGATGCTACTGCAGCAGAAGCAACCAGGAAGTCAGCCTCTCGAATGCACCGAGCAAACGCACCGCACCGCCAACTTGCCAGCGACGCTATGCCGTTTTCCGAGAGGCACGCGACAAGTACCCACCATGAAGACCTCGAATCCTCATCAGAAAGTGAGGAAGAAGAGGTCAACAGACTCAGGTCGGAACGTGACCAACGAGACCAGATGAATCGAAAATCCCAGTACCAATGCTCTGGATGTGGGGGCAGTCACCCGCGATCTGACTGCACATTCCTAGATGCACTCTGCTGTTCCTGCGGGAAGAGTGGCCACATCGCAAAGGTCTGCAGAAGCAAGCGTGGACCCAGCCCAACCAGGAGAGAAAACAATTTCCGACAAACAACTGGCACCCCACCAGTGAATCGGGACCGCCAAAGCAATCAATGGAATGCTCACTACAGAAATCGAGCAACTGCCACTTCATCCAGATGAGAAGAGGTGCACCAGACCAGCACCATTGGCCACACTTCATCCCTTGATGCAAGGAAAATCCGAGTGAGGGTCGCCATCGAGAATTGACCATGCGTTATGGAGGTCGACTCTGGATCATCCCTATCGATGGTATCCTGGAAAACCTTCAAACAGCTGATCCCTGACATCCGTCGCCAGGACCTCAGCACTCAAAATGACATATTGAAAGACTACCAGGGGAACAGAATTCCGGTTGCTGGTTCCAGCAACGTCCGAGTAGCCTTCAAAGACCACACCGCAACCTTACCGTTGACTATCGTCGATCGAGACCGGCCCAGCCTCCTGGGTCTGCAATGGTTTGCACCATTAGGAATTGAACCAACTGGCATCAACCAGACCAGAAGTGATGACTTCATCCAGGAATTCGAGGACGTGTTCAGCGAGAAACTAGGCAAGTACAAAGGATCCCCTATATCGTTTAGCCTCAGCCCCGAAGTTGCGCCCATTCGCCTTAAGCTTCGTCGAGTGCCCTTTGCACTCAAGCCAAAGATTGATGAGCAATTGGACAAATTAATAACCCAGGGCGTATTGGAACCGACATAACAGTAACAATACCCAACTTATCGCCAACATTATAAACTACACAATAGACGAAGTACTTATTTCCAGAAGCAGGAAGTTTTATTTTGCCAGTAGGAAAAAAAAGAAATCTCACTTTAAAATGGCCATGTGGTTACTTTCAAAGCTGCTAGCTCATGGCTTTCTTGGAGTTTTCTTTCTCTAAAGTAGAGACGGTGGAAAGGAAGGCTGTCTTCAACTGAAACAAAAGGGTTTTCTTGGCATGCTGAATAAAAGGGAGGGGAAGTCACAAGCAGTATTTGTGCAATATGTTTTAGATCAAAATCCCAAGAAGTCACAAATAGTCCATTATAGGAAGGATTACTTACTGGAAAGAAAGAAGTCATTACCTACCAGGAGAAGGTATATGGAAGTGGTCAGAACCAATAGTACTTTGGCACCAACTTTATTCAGTGTTTTCTCTTTCCTTCCAGCTTTTGTCTTCCCCATCTCTCTCTCTCTCCCTCTCTCTCTCTCCCTCTCTCTCTCACACACACATCATTCTCTCATCTTCTTCCTGTTTCCTATTTTCATTTCTTTGCCACTTGCCCAAAGGTGCTTTTCCAAAAGGCAACTGAACTTTCCTAGTTTTTTTCCTTGAAAGCATTTCACTTCTCATCCAAGAAGTTCTGAAGAAGCTTTTTAGATGAGAAGCAAAAATTTTCAAGAAAGTCCAGTTGCCTTTTGGAAAAACACCTTTGGGACAATCATGACCAGCTGACTAACAATTTCCATAGACATTCTTTGTCACTTGTTTCCTTTCTTTACAGAAAAAAAATCTTATCCAGATTTTAATCTCCATGTTTAATCAGTATCCAGAATTGTGGTACTGTAAGCTAATTATGAACTAGCGTAGTGTGTCCATCAGATCCTGAATCTCAGGTTCCAGTTTTCTCTGATGAAGTAAATAGATAATTTCAACCAAATTATCTCTAAACCAGTTCTTATGATACTATATACCAAAAGTATATTGTGGTTAACCCTAAATAAATAAATTCCTCTGAAAAAATGGAAACATTTCTTACTAGACTGAGCAAGTATTCAGTCCTCTCTAAATATCTAGAAGAAAAAGAAATGAAAGGGAGAGATGATAAATATATAGTAGTCTATATAATACAATTATGAGATTAATTAATGAGATTAATAGGAGAAGGACAAATCAAATCTGGTCTCCTCACCTTCAAGTTTCTAAAAGTATAGCACTTTAGAAGCTAAATCAGGAGCTCGGGCTTGGAATTTCATTAGCTCAAAATAAGAGTCAATTCATATAAGCAAATATGGATTTATATCCAAATTTGATAGACTACTTAAAAAATACAGATAGATCACATCGAATATTCTGAAAAAGGGATTGTTGATCGATGCACTTTGAGCAGCGTATGGTTTTATTGCTTGAGATATATAATTTACTTATTGTAATCTGCCCATAAACAAGGAGAATATAAATACATGAAATAAATAAATAATAAATTATTACTGGCTAGTGAGAAATAAAAAGAAAGTTTTTATCGATACATCTGTTAATTTATTGGATATATTCAATTTACATTTCAATGGTACGTGCTTTATTGAACAATGTTGCAGGTAAATCATATATCTAGGATTGTGACAGTAAATAAGCAATATATGTTTAATTAGATTAGGGGACTTTCTAAATTATCTTTACTTAAAACTAAATTCTGAAGGCTATTAACTAGAAGTAAATTCATTTAAAATCAGTGGAAAAGTTGATGTGTTTAACATTTATTTATTTTTCATTGTTTTATAGACTGCTTGCCGTCCAGGACTATTAGGCAGCCCACATAGCTTTGTCTGCTCCAATTTTTCCCTTCAACAACTATGTGAGTTTGGATGGTCTGTGAGATAATAAATGGACTCAGGTCCCACCCCAGTGGATCCTCCCAGACTTAGGAGGTACTTGACCCTGCATCTATCCACTCCTAATTCAACATTGTGATCTTTATCTCACCTTGTGTAACTTAAAAATAAAATGGGGAAAATGTGAAACGTATATTGTATCTTGTATTTTTTTCTAGTTAATGAAAAGCATTTTTGGAGGATATGAGCACTTAAGCTAAAATGAAGCTTTCTTACTTCAAAATAGTGTCTGATTTGCCATGGTAACCAATACTTTTTCTGTTCCACTGCAATACGGCCTTCGTAACCCCTATCTGTCATGACAGACCTCAAAATGGATGAGTTGATTTCTTTCTTTCCTTGGGAAGCACTGACAAAGACTCATTGATAATAAGGAAAAGGGAAAACACCATTTTAGAATTTAGATCCATGTAGAATGAACTAGCCCCATACAAAACTGAGTGGCATCAGCTACAGAGTGGGGATAAGACAAAGGTGACATGATAAGGAGATGACCTTGAAGAATGATTACTGAGCTACTGTCAAGCTGCCAGTAAGGGGCTTGTGAATGAAACCTCAGAGTGAGGAAGTGTGATGGCCATCTGTAGCCATCAGATTTAGCTTGGCATTAATATTACCACTGTGTTTCTATTTCCCTACTAAACTCCATTTTTAAATATCAAAGAGATGATAGTTAAACTTATCTATTCTAAGAGAGGGAAGTGGTTTAAAAGAGGTTGTACTGGAGATTGAGCATTGCCAGTGACGTTTCATTTCCCAGACTGATTATTGCTTTTCACAAGGAGAGTTTAACTGTCAGCCAAGTTTTGATTATATTTTATCACTCCTAATTGTGGAAATTATATATTATCATTCCAAAGTGTAGGAATCATACTAATTGTGGTGCTTCTTTCAACAGAAACAAAATAGACTATTCAAAGAGTTGCTTGTTTAGTATATTAATTAAAGACACAAACCAAGAAAACAGGGGCTTGCCTCTGTTGAGGTGTTTTTTTGTGGCGAGGACATGCCCTTCCCTGATCCTTCTTCATTCGTTAAGCCCGATTGCTGACTTCTTTCGTTCCTGCTTTCCACCATCTCGAATTCGGTTTCTTCGACATCCCCTCCCTCCTCAGTTTGGGAGTTACCGGAGTCGTGGAAACTAGGTTGTAGTTTCGAGCGAAGATGATCTATATGGCATTTCCATATTTTTCCGTCGCAGGTTTTCACCTGGTACGACCTGGGTTCAGTGGCTTGAATGACAGTTGCCTCGACCCACAACGGTTCTCCAGAAAGGTTTCTGGTGAAAACTAAGTCGCCTATCTTGAACTCGCGGCATTTTCCACTAGACCCACAGGGTTTCTCTGGCTTGTAAGACGGGTGAAGCCCGTCGAGGTGGGAGCGGAGTTTGCGTCCCATCAATAGTTCAGCTGGAGTCTTGTTGGTGATGCTGTGCGGAGTGATGTGTTGGAGAAGGAGTATTCTGTTTATCTTATTTTCAATGTCCCCATAGTCCATTTTGTAAAGGTTTTTTTTTAACAAACTGTACCATGTGCTCGGCTCTTCCGTTAGCCACAGGGTGCTCTGGTGAAGTTAGCACATGGCGAATACCCTGATCCACTAAATATTGTTCAAAAGGGAGCACGGTAAACTGGGGTCCGTTGTCGGATACCAGAATGTCTGGCAGTCCATGTGTCGCGAATAATCTGTTCAACTTCCGGATGACGGACTCGGTTGTGGTACTCTTCATTTTGTGGATCTCGAGCCAGTTTGAATAGGCATCCACTGTTAGGAGGAACATGTGTCCCTTAGTAGGTCCCGCAAAGTCAATATGAATGCAGGACCACGGTCCTCGGGGTGTTTCCCATTCTGTCGGAGTTGCTTTCGGTGGGGCATTGCTAACTTCCTGGCACTTATAACAAGTCTTTACCCAGGCTTCGATCTGTTTGTCGATACCCGGCCACCACGCATAGCTTCATGCGAGTGCTTTCATACGCACGATGCCGGGGTGGCCCTCATGCAGTGTCTTTAATACCGCTTGTAACCGCTCTGAGACGACGACTCTATCCCCCATAGGATGCAGCCTTTTTGCGAAAAAAGTTCTGTTTGCCGGTTCTCTAAGGGGATGAAGTCATCAGGAGTTTGATCTACTGGCCATCCCCATTCGACCCAGCTAAGAACTCGTGTTAAGATAGGATCGTGTTTTGTTTCGATCGTGATATCTCTAGCTCTTAGCGGCGGTGAATGTAGCGTTTCAATCTGGAGCGTTGTAAGGGTTGGAGCTGGGTCATCGATGGTTTCTGGAAGTGGTGCACGGCTCAGTGCGTCAGTGTGGGGAATGGCTTTCCCCGGGTGGTGCTGCAGCTTATAATTGTATGCAGCCAAAAACTCCAACCAGCGAGTCATTCTAGGTGATAATATATAGGGGGTTGGCTTGTCTCCCACTATAATCCCCAGCAAAGGTTTGTGGTTGGTAACAATAGTAAAAACTCATCCATATACATATTCATGAAACCATTTTACAGCAGATACAACAGCAAGAGCCTCTTTATCTATTTGACTATAGTTACGTTCAGCCTTTGATAAAGTCCTTGAAAAATAGGCAATAGGGGCTTCACTACCGTTTGGTAACACATGGCTGAAAATGGCTCCTGCTCCAAATGGTGATGCGTCCCATGTGATTGTTAACGGCAAAGTCTCGTTATACTGCATTAAAACAGCATCTGAAGTTAATAGGTTTTTCACTTGTCAGAACGCGTGCTCCTCTCAGTGCCCCCAGACCCAAGTTGCTTTTTTGTCGAGAAGCCGATGTAGGGGCTCGGCTATGGTCGCTTTGTGGGGCAGGAAGATGATGTAAAAATTAATAAGTCCCAAGAAAGCTTGGAGATCAGTCTTATTTCTGGGTCTTGGGGTGTTCTTGATTGCTCTTAATTTGCTATTGGTGGGGTGAATGCCTTGTTTATCGATTAAGTACCCCAGGAACTCTACTTTATCTGTACACAGTTGACATTTATTTTTTTTAACCTTAAGGCTGGAGTCTTTAAATTTCTGGAGAACCAGTCTAAGACGCTCCTTTAGTATTTCTCTATTCGGGGTAGCAATTAAAACGTCATCAAAGTATGGTATGACCCCTTTTATTCCCTGTAATAGTCTCTCCATCAAGCTCTGAAAAATCCCTAGGGCTACGCTAACTCCGAATTGGAGTCAGTTGCACTTAAAAACACCTTGGTGCGTAACGATCGTTTGTGCATCTGCTGTTTTTTATCTACAGGCAATTGTTGGTACACCTGTGCTAAATCCAATTTAGCGAAGACTTTTCCGCCCCCCAGGGAATGGAGGAAGTGTTGTGGCACTGGGTAAGCATTTTGTTGAAGGGCGTGATTCAGGGTGGCACGGTAGTCCCCACAAATCCTTAATGATCCATCCGGTTTGATGGGTGTTACGATAGGGGTTTCCCAAGGAGTGTGGTCGGTTGGTTCTAAAACACCCTGGGCTATTAATTTATCAAGCTGCTCATCAATCTTTGGTTTAAGGGCAAAAATTACTCGACGAGGCTTAAGGCGAATGGGGGCTACTTAAGGTTAAATGATATCAGGGTCCCCTTGTACTCGCCTAGTTTGTTTGCAAAGACGTCCTGGAATTCTTGGACGAGGGCCTCCTCCCAGTCGTTGCTGCTGGTTTGGTGAATGCCGGCTACCTCAATCCCAAGTGGAGCGAACCATTGAAGGCCTAACAAGCTAGGCTGATCACGGTCAACGACGGTCAATGGTAAAGATGCAGTACGATTTTTGAATGAGACCTGGACTAGGCTGGATCCAACAACCGGAATTTGGTTTCCCTGATAGTTCTTGAGTATGATTCTTTGGATTCTGAGGTCTTGCCGCCAGATGGCAGGGATTAATTGTTTAAGGGTCTTCGAGGAAACCATCGAGAGGGACAATCCTGAATCGACTTCCATCACGCAGGGCTAGTTTTCGATGGCAACCTTCACTCGGATCTTCTTTGCATCTAATGATGAGGCGTGACCAATTGTAATGGTTTGGTGTGCCTCTTCTCATTTCGTTGAATGGGCTAGTGGTTTATTTCTGTAGGAGTGGTTGTTCCATTGGTGGTTCAAATGTTCCCAATTCACAGGACGACTTCATGTGGTTTGGCGGTAGTTGGTCCCCCTCGGAAGTGGGCTGGATCCTTGCTTGCTTCTACAGACCTTTCTGATGTGGCCTCTCTTTCCACAAACATGGCAGAGCGCATTGAGGAATTTGCAGTCTGATCGTGGGTGGTTTGCCCCACAACCTGTGCATTGATACTGCAGTCTCTGGTTACGCTGGTGGAGTTGGTCTCGTTCAGACCGGAGCCGGTTGACCTCTTCCTCATCACTTTCTGATGACGATTCGAGGTCCTTGTGGTGGGTTGCCATTGCATGTCCCTCAAGGCGAGGTGAGGTTTCGCCAGCGAGTTGGTGGAGCGGGGCATTGGTGCGGCACATTCGGGCAGCCGACTTCCTGGTTGCTTCTGCTGCAGTAGCGTCAGCGATGGTATCTGCAAGGCTGATGTCGCCTTTCGCCATCAGCTTACTTTGCACGTGTGGCGCATCTAGTCCCCGAACTATTCGGTCTCTTAGAGCTTCTTCGAGGTCAGTGAACCTGCAGAGGCCTCCCAGGTTCCGGAGATCCGCGATGAAATCTGCAATGCTTTCTCCTTTCCGCTGGTCTCTTTGGTAAAATTCATGTCTTCGGACAAGCGTTGGTATGGTAGGTGCATAGTAGGCCCGTAGGAGGGGCTCAAGGACGTCCCAGTCCATGGATTTCACCTCAGCCGGTTTCGCCAATGCTTTAGCCATCTTAAAAATGGCACGTCCACAGTGAGTCAGGAATACTGCTCGCTTTTTTCCCGTAGTGACATCCTTCAAGTTGTTGGTCTCCAGAAACATCTGGAACCGGTCCATGTATGAGTCCCAGTCTTCTTGTGCCGGGTCAAATGGAGCGGGTGGTATGGTGCCGCTGGTCATGGTTTCCGCCGTTGATGCTCCTTCAGCCACGTGTTCTGTTTGGTGCTCTGTAGTGTTCAGTCAGCTCTGACATCTCCGCATCCCATCCTCATCGCCAGTGTTAAGTTCTGCGCATGGGCGCAAGGAACGGAGATGAGACAGTGAACAGTGAACTTCAACTCTTTATTAATCATTCTGAACAGAGCAAAAAACCTCGGGCAGCAGCAGCCCTTTTATAGGCAAGCTGCTGATCTAGTAACCAATAAGAAACGTGGAGTGTTAATCCCCTTAACCAATGAGAGTGGCCCGTTAACGGCCAATCAGATTCTCCTGAACGGACCAATCCGATATCGCTATTATCGGCCAATCAGAAGTGCAAGACTAGAACCCTGCTATTTTCTAAAGGTTTGATAAAACTTTATTTTAGTGTTTTATTAGTTCATAACAAGTTTTGTATATCTGCTATATTTGCAATATGGAGCTCCCCAACTCAGTGTCCAGACATGTCAAAACATTCCCAATACTCTCTCAAGTTATCCTTCCTTTCAAAATTAGCTGAAATTTGGGGAAAACATAAAATCTCATAAAACCTTTAGCCATCTCACATAACTTTTCATGAAATTCCATGAAATTGATATCAGGCCATGATATTTTGCAGTTTCTCTTGAAATTTTATGGGATTCTGGCAATTTTATTCTGTGGAATGCCTGGATACCATGAGATAGCATAATGATACTAGGATCTATCAAACTCTGAAATGAGCACAATATTGCAGATGAAGAGTGAAGTCTACACAACAATGGTGAGCAATGTAACTTCATCTTTAGTCTTCGTTTTCCTTTTCTTCTTTCTCTCTCTTTCTCTCTCTGTCTCTCTCTCTCTGTGTCATTTTTGTTGTTTATTACTTTCTGTCATCCCTATTTGAAAAAGTATACACGATAATATTCAGTGGATGAAGAATTCACAAATTTCCAGATTGCAAGGAATTATTTACTTTCTCTGCTTCTGGTTCCTAAGCTGTAAAGATAATTGGAAGAGAATAATGCATCAGATGTCACTCAACAAAAACAGAGAGTGTGGTGATGAGTATTTAATTAATTCCTATGGTGTGAATCAAATTGAGATGGATGAAGGTATTTATGTCCTTCAGGTTGTCAAAAAGTTCAGGGTTTTTATTATTTGATACCCATCAACTGAACTTCTCTGAATAAATTGATCAATGAAAGGAACAAATAAAATAGAAGTAGAAAATTCTCAGATTGCATTAATAATCACATATGTAAGTGCTATTTAGCATATTTTGTGATTAGTTACTGCTTCCTCATTATTTCAATTCCATCACTTCGATGAGTAACATTTGAGTAATGATTCTAGCTCAATGCTATTTTAAAACTGCAATCTTGATCAAAAAGGATCAGGCACTTTTTAAAAATAGCAGCTTTAATTAATGTTGATATGATAAATATATTAAAAATCCATCAAGCTTTCAAGCAGATATTACACATTAAAATAAATACTGGTCCTATGCAAATCACTTATCAAAAGAGCCCCTCTAGATCTTCTTAAAGCTGGAAGCATAGCTACTTAGAAAACATCCTGAAATTCCAGGCAAAATCTGTAAGTCTGCCTAGAAGACATTTTCAACAGGCGTCCTCTGTGAAAGAAGAATGATTAGAGGGGTTATTCCACAGTTTAAGATGTGTAGATGGGGGTGTTGGGCTGTTGCAGGGAGTCACTGAGATGACCATGGAGAAAATAGGTCTTGGCAATGAAGCAGACAGAATTGAGGAGTCCTTTGGTTGTTTTCTTGCAAGAAAACAAGCCCAGAGAGCACCAAGGATTCCTCATTTCAACTGTGAGCTACAAATATTCTCCATTATTGGTACAGACAGAATTATTAGGCAGAGACTCAAACTGGCTCCTTCCTGACTCACCGTGGTATAAGAAGGAAAGAAGAGAAAAATGCAATCAGATTTGCAAGATTCTGTTACTATAGCTTAACTCAATAAATTATCACTCTAGTCTTCTTATGGAATTGGTTTCCTGATCTGGACAACTTCAAAGGGCTTGCAGTTATTATATGATTTACACATACCTAATAAAGGCAGAAAACAATGCAATATTAAATTCTAATGCTATATAATAATAATAATAATAATAATAATAATAATAATAATAATAATAATAATAATAATAGTAATTTAAAAACAATTTAAAAGACAGCTTAAAGGCCCATAAGGAAGAGAAAGTGTTAAGAGTTCCAAAGTGTTGCAAAGATTTGCAGGGCTGGTGCACTGTGCAACAAGGTCACATAGTGTAATAAGATTGGGACTCGGTTAGGGGCTTCTGTCCTCACTGTGAATTGTGTTAGACGGGTGCATGAAGAGAGACTCAGCCAATCTCATTGTACACATATTGTACTCTGACAATAAAGGTAATCATAAAAAGATGGAGCCCTGCTTTGTATTAAAAATTGGGGATATTGGGATCATTTTTATGCTCAGGTATAAAGAAAGGAGAAAACTCCATTAGAGATTCAGTCCATTTGTAATGCAGTGCCTTTTTCAGAAGCAGCTAATGTTGGCTCCAATAGGTTTATCCATTTTTAAGTGATGTAGGTTGCAGTCGTAGAATTCTATATATTTCTAATCAATATCTGTGCTATAATATCCTCTGTCCTATTATATCCTATAATATTGATAACAACTGCAGTTCTTTAACCACTATTTTTGGCAGGACATATTCTCTATTTCCTGAACCAACTAATATTTCCTCTACATTTTGAATCAGCTGAACAGTTACCAGCAATATATTCCATAAAATAATGTTAATTATAATTACATCTCTCCTAATGCAGGTATGGGAATAAAAACATTAGAATAAAAAGCCTACTGGAAGGTGTGTTCTCTATATCTTTCAAATTAAATTCAAATAAATTCGAAAAGTGATGTAATTGAATTGCAAAGTATTCTAGTAATGTCTTTTTACTTGATAAGTGGAATCTTTTTTGTGACCAATGCATTCTTACAGACAGACAGAACATCCCAAGTGAGTGGGAACTGCAGACATCCTCTCTTCAATTCAGATATGCTATCAGCCCTTGCCTCAGATCTCAACAATGTAGGGTTATTTGCTTTCTTTCAAGTAGATGAGAAAAATGTCTTTCTTATCACAAATTCTGTCTCTCACACTGGAAGCCTACTTTGGTTCTTAGCTCATCAAATGTAGAGCTATCCTCAAGAGTTAACCCTTCTCAGGAAAAATTTGTGCCATTGTTTTCGATGAACAAGAGTCCCTCTTGACTTTCACTTTAAAATTGCAACACCTAGAGTTGAAACTCCATTTTTTTTTCCAACCCATTTCCCAACATGGAAGTAATATTTCATTGTGCTATCACTGTAGATGATTAGTCTAAAGGTTTCTGTGATGAATAGCATGAAGATTGTAAATGCCATTTCTTCTCTTGCTCTGGCTCAGAGACATAAAAATTCTTTACACAGAGTAGACTTTTGGTGAAAAAAAATTCTTTGAAGAAGAATAAATAAAATGTTACCAAAGTTTCAAAGATCAGAATTTGTTAACTTTTGATTCCATCTCTCTCTTTTAGGATAGTTATTGTATTGCATGTAACATCTCTGCAGATACAAATATGAAGAGAAATGGATTGGAAGAACCTTTACTGGAATGAATATAACATCTGAGTTACCATGAGAACTCCAATACGAAGATTCATTTCACTACAACCAGCTAATAATTTGGTATCCCCATTTTAAGGCAGGTAATAGCATTTCATGACTTTCTTCTATTTTCAAAGAGAAATTGGTTTTGGGTGTTTCACTTGTTTGTGCTTCAAGTCATCAGGTATATTTCAAATGATATATTCTTAATTTCATGCCAGCAGTCACCAAAAATGCAGGTCTCCTAGAATACACAAGATGACAATGCTTTACATCTGAAAACTGAAATATACAATTAGATCTTACTGATCAGAAAGCAATGATGTGATGTCTCCTGCAGATGATGTCTCACCCATGTCTTCCTTGGAAGCACAAGGGAGAATGAGAGCATTCCTGGCACTTCCAATATTGCTGATCTGAACTGCTGGCAGAACATGCCTCAGCTGGGTAGAGTTCGCAGGCTAATGAAGAAGAGGGGGAGGAGCTACAAGCCTTGGTGGATACACAAGCAAACAGGGCAGAGAGGTGGGGAAAAGGCCAGATTGATGGGGAAAAGGCCCCGCTGCCTCTTAATGGGCTGCACTGGGAAGGGCTATTTAGCACAGCAGGCAGACATAGGCGTTGCTGGAAGCAATGTGTGTGGGTCATGACCAGATGGTTGTTTGTATTTCCAGAACTCTGCATGGATTTAATTCAGTTACAATGAGTGTTTTATGTTTGTGTTTGGAGCAGCCAGTTATCTGTCAGGTGGACTAATTGGCCATTGCCTGGAAGGTTAATCTGGAGCTTGTTCATGGCTGGTTTCACCCCTGCATTCCTGGCTTAGACAATTCTTATGACTTCTCCTTGAAAGCCCTGAAACCAGACCACCAGACTTTTGGACAAACCTCAGTGGAGGACCCGGACCTCAGAGGGGATTTGGGCTGTTTATTTTTGGAACCTACCCAGGCAAAACCTTTATTTCTAAGACAGTTTTTGGTTTGGCTGTGTTTGTTTTGCTTTTGGTTATCTACTTGGTTGTGAGCCAATTACTATGCTAAGCTTGCAGCTGAGGGTTAATTGAAAACCTAAAATAGAACTGTTGGGGAACAGTCTGAATAAAGCTCTCCACACCAACCCTGCCATGTGGGTGAGCGGGGGCAGCCCAATGGCAGAAGAAAGACAATCCCAAAAGTAACCTGGTACTAAGTCATGTAGGTTTTATAGGTAACAACCAACACATTGCACGCAGAATTCTCCTAATAATCACTGCAGTTCATGGTAGTGATGTTATACTGAGTAGTGTGTAAACTGAGGAATATCCATAATTACTCACACAGCAATATTCTGGATTGATTGTAACTTCTAGGTGATTTTCAAGTAGAACCTTGTAAAACATGTTGCAGTCCAAGTAAGAGGTGATTAAGTCACGATTTACTTTTGTTCTGATCTAGGAGAGCAAGTAATTGCTTTATAAGGTATATTTGTACACAACAATCACCTGTTGCTGGAGCAGAAACCAAAATCCAGAAGAATTTCCAAGTTATATACAATTCTACCTGGGACATGCAACCTTGTTGAGAACTAAATATGGTAAATCCCTATGATATGAAGTTTTTTTTAAAGCTTCTTAATGTTACTAAAGCTGAGCCTAAACATGTTTCACCCTATCCAGACCCTACAGCATCCAAGTCAAATGACTATAACCCAAGCAATGAAATATTACCCTTTATCTGCTCAAAAAGTAACTTTACGTGCTCCCAGAAAATGTTCACAGAACTGTAGCTTTAATCCAGCATAGTCTTCATTAGCCTAACAGTAAGACTTCTACCCATGAAAATATCCAGTACATTTGAGAAGACACAGATTTAGTTAATTCTTCCTTCATAATCTGCCATAGTTTATAATGACTAATGAAAAGCAACTATATTCGTGAAAAAAGTGCAGGAAACTTAATTTGCAGGACAGTTTCCATACTAAGGAATCACAAAAGAAAATGTCCTATCTATATTGTTCTTAGGTTATATAATCTGCTCAAGTACTGACTTAAATCAAACTTAGCAGTCATTCCAGCAATCTACCAGTCATTTCAGCTTCAGCAGGATTTTGCTGATTCTTTCTGTTGGCTGGATTATGCAGAGGAGTGTCTGGCAGCAAAAAAGAATGGACAGCATGCAACTTCCAAACCTGAAAAAGTAATTTCATTGCAAATCTAGAAAACAAATGAAACAGATTTGCATGTTTGTCTTCAGTATACCTTTTAAATGAGAACAGGGAAAGTCAAGTAATAAACATTGATGTATCTAAATCAAGGCTGGCTTTGGTAGGTACATCTATCTAGCTATCTGTCTTATCTATCTATCTATCTATCTATCTATCTATCTATCTATCTATCTATCTATCTATCTATCTATCTATCTATCTATCTATCTAATGAACAGAATACTAAATAGCCCATAAAATCTGCTAAACTGCTGGGAAGAATTTTACACACAGTTATAAATAATAATCATAAATAATCAGCTGTAAATTGTATAAAAATATGATGAGAATAAACAGACCAGGATCCTTTCCTAGCATCTGAATTCCCTTTTAAGGTGTAGAGACATAAAAGAAATCTATGTGTAACATGGGGGATGCTTAAAAATACTCTAATCTTACTCTGCTTGTACTCTAATATCAGGAAAGAAGCAAGTTGAGTAATTTGAATTGCAAACCCTGCAGCTGTTGAAGGGAAGCTTGCAGTTGTAGATACTATTATGCAATTGTTGAAGAGCTGTGGTGGTGCAGTGGTTAGAATGTAGTACTGCAGACTAACTCACTGCTCACTCCAGCAGTTTGATTCTCACCGGCTCAAGGTTGACTCAGCCTTCCATCCTTCTGAGGTGGCTAAAATGAGGTCCCAGATTGTTGGGGGCAATATGCTGACTCTGTAAGCTACTTATAAAGGGCTGTAAATCACTATGAAGTGAGATATAAGTCTTTTGCTATTGCTATTGCTATTGCTGTTATTACTGCATTTATATTTTGTCTTTTCTCATAGAGTTAAGGAACTTTCATGGGAATTTTGCAGGGGTGGGATTCTACTGGTTCTGTACACCTCTGTAGAACCAGTAGCTCTGAAGAGCAGCAGACATAGAATCGGTTCTGTCTACTGCTGTTTTGGCCCACCTGCCCGCCTGGGCTCTTACCTGACCTTTATTTTCTGCTTTTTCAACCGTAGCTGCTTTGCGTGACACAGCTGCAGTTGAAAAAGCAGGAAAAGGGGCTTTTCCAACTGCTGCGCACTTGCACACAGCACTGCTCAGCGCTCCTCAGCTGTCCGAGCAGCTCAGCAGTACATTGCACTTGCACGACTGACGTGATTCACGCGTGTGAGTGCAGTGCAGAGCAACAGAACTGGTAGTTATATTGGTCGGATCCCATCCCTGGAGTTTTGTCTAATGTTACCCTCCCTCCAAAAAAGAACCCCTTGGAATAGTTGGAATGAGAGAGAGTGACAGTATTCAATCATCCAGCAGATATTGTGGTTAAGTTATGGTTTGTAATTCAAATCCAGAAGCTTAACCTTATATTACATTGGTTTGTTTTACAGCTTCAACTGACTGCACAAAACTGTCAATGAACATATCTTTTTTAATTATATGTCCTGTCTTCTCCTTAGAGTGATCTTTCCATAATGGGAATTGGAAGTTATATTTTTAAAGCCTCCAAATAAATATACACATAAGGAAAAGTGTAGTGATTAAGGTGCTAATCTAGAAAACAGGAGGAAACAGTGAGCTTTATCAATCAATCAATAAAAGTGTTGTGAATGCATAAGGTTTAATAAAGAGAAATTGAGCTTGAAGTAAAGTGCAGGGTTCTGGCCCTGCACTTCTGATTGGCTGTTAACGGCAGGATCGGATTGGCCCGTTCCAGGGAATCCGATTGGCCATTAACAGAGAGTTCCTATTGGTTAAGGGAGCTAGCGCTCCTCGATTGTTATTGGTTAATAGTTATTGGGGTTGCCTATATAAGGAGGGTTATAGCTGCCATTGAGTTGAGAAGTCACTATGTAAATAAAGAGCTGAAGTTCACCGTTCCCGAGGCTTGTCTTCATTCTTTCTCGCCCATGCTCCAAACATAACACTGGCGACGAAGGTGGGATTTGGAGATGTCTGAACTGACGGAACTAAGAAGAAACACCGAGCACGTGGCTGACGACGCTACACAACGGAACCATGTCCGGCGGCATCGTACCACCCGCTCCGTTCGATCCAGTGCAGGAAGACTGGGAGTCCTACATGGATCGCTTCCAAATGTTCTTAGAAACTAACAACTTAAAGGACGCCACAGCCGGAGAGAAACGGGCGGTGTTCCTAACGCATTGCAGTCCAACCATATTTAAGATGGCTAAAGCACTAGCAAAACCTAGAGAAGTGAAGGTGATGGATTGGGACGACCTCGAACCTCTACTAAGAGATCACTACGAACCGGCCGTGCCTATGCTTGTGAGACGGCACGAGTTCTATCAGAGAAACCAGCGAAAAGGAGAAAGCATCGCCGACTTCATAACAGACCTCCGAAACCTGGGAGGCCTCTGCGGATTCGCCGATTTAGAAGAGGCACTGAGAGATCGAATAATTCTGGGATTAGATGCACCAGGCGTGCAGAGCAAGCTGATGGCGAAAGGCGACATCAGCCTTGACGATGCCATCATCGATGCTACTGCAGCAGAAGCAACCAGGAAGTCGGCTGCACAATTACGCCGCAACCGCGCTCCAGTACACCAACCGACAAGCGACATTTTACCCAAGTCAGAAGGGCAACTTTCAATGACACACCACGAGGACCTCTCTTCATTGTCAGACAGCGACAAAGAAGAGTTCCATCGACTGCGGTCCGACCGGGACCACCACCCGAAGTCCCTACACCCTTGCGCTGGCTGTGGAGCCAACCATGCCAGGTGCGAATGCAAATTCCACGACGCATTCTGCCATGAGTGTGGGAAGAGAGGCCACATCGGACAGGTCTGCTGAAGTTTACAAGGACCCGGCCAGGCTTCAAAAGGGGCTAACTATCACCAATCGACAGAAAACCATCCTGTAAGGCGAGAACCAGTAAGCCACTCCTACAGAAACCGAGCTTTACAGCGAGAAGAGGCTCACCATACTATCACTATTGGTCACGCCTCAGCCTTGGATGCCAAGAAAATCTGAATCACAGTGGCCATCGAGAACCAACCTTGTCCCATGGAAGTCAACTCGGGATCGTCCCTCTCGATGGTGTCCTGGAAGACCCTCAAGCAACTCATCCCCATGATTCAGCGCCAAGACCTCCGTTTCCAAAGACTCATTCTTAAGGACTATCAAGGGAATCGAATCCCTGTCGTTGGTTCCTGCCGAGTCCAGGTCTCCTTCAAGAAGCACACAGCATACTTACCGCTAACTGTGATCGACAAAGATCGGCCTAGTCTGCTAGGTCTCCAATGGTTTGCACCACTTGGCATTGAAGTGGCAGGCATAAACCGAATCAGCGAAAGTGACTGGGAGGAGGACCTCATCCATGAGTTCAAGGACGTCTTCGCGGAAAGTTTAGGCAAGTACAATTTCATTCAGCCTTGATCCAAAGATAGCTCCCATCCGCCTTAAGCCCTGTCGAGTTCCGTTTGCCTTAAAGCCGAAAATCGACGAACAACTCAACAAACTAATAGCTCAGGGGGTGCTAGAGCCTACCGATCACTCTCCCTGGGAAACCCCAATCGTAACACCCATTAAGCCAGATGGGTTGATCCGAATTTGCGGGGACTACCGGGCCACCCTGAACCACGCCCTACAGCAGAATGCATATCTGGTGACGGTGGTACAGCATCTCCTCCACTCCCTGGGGGGCGGAAAGGTCTTCGCTAAATTAGACTTAGCTCAGGCATATCAGCAACTACCTGTTGATGAAAAGACGGCACAGGCACAAATAATTGTGATGCACCAAGGTGCCTTTAAATGCACCCGGCTCCAATTCGGAGTCAGTGTAGCCCCAGGAATTTTTCAGAGCCTGATGGAGAGGCTACTACAAGGGATTAAGGGCGTGGTCCCCTACTTTGACGATGTATTAATTGCTGCACCTACAAAAAAGATCTTACAGGATCATTTAAAGTTAGTCCTACAAAAATTCCAAGACACCGGTCTTAAGGTAAAAAAGAATAAGTGTAAATTGTGTACAGATAGTGTTGAGTTTTTAGGGTACCTAATTGACAGTCAGGGTATTCACCCTACCAACAGTAAACTAAGAGCAATAAAAAACGCTCCCAGGCCTCGGAACAAGGCCGATCTCCAGGTGTTCCTAGGCCTCATCAACTTTTATAATGTATTTCTACCGCATAAAGCAACGGTCGCTGAACCGTTACACTGATTGTTAGACAAGAAAGCAAACTGGTTATGGGGTCATAGAGAAGAACAGGCATTCCATAATGTGAAAAAACTACTGACTTCTGACTCTGTGCTCATGCAATACAATGAGACTTTGCCGTTAAATATCACATGCGATGCTTTGCCTTTCGGAATGGGTGCCATTCTGAGCCACGTACTGCCTAATGGTAATGAAGCCCCTGTTGCATATTTTTCAAGACACTTTCAAAAACTGAGCGAAATTATGGCCAAATCGATAAAGAAGCCCTCGCAATTGTATCGGCCGTGAAAAGATTCCATGAGTACATGTATGGCCGGGCTTTTACTATCGTGACTGACTACAAACCATTATTGGGGATAATAGCTGGAGATAAGCCAACTCCCTATATATTATCCCCCAGGATGACTCGCTGGTCAGAATTCTTGGCTGCTTATAATTATCGGCTGCAATACCGCCCGGGGAAAGCCATTCCCCACGCCGATGCATTGAGCCGAGCACCGCTTCCAGAGACTCTCAACGATCCTGCACCAACGGTAACCACATTGCAAATTGAAACACTCAACTCGCCGCCATTGACTGCCCAAGATATCGCGAGAGAAACCAAATGTGACCCCACCTTAGCGCGAGTTCTAGGCTGGGTAGAACGCGGATGGCCATTGGACCAATTATCAGATGACTTCATACCATTCAAGACTCGACAAACAGAGTTGTTCTCTCAAAAAGGCTGTGTCATCTGGGGCGATAGAGTTGTTATCCCAGAACGACTCCAAAAAGCGCTGCTGAGAACCTGGCACGATGGCCACCCTGGTATCATGTGAATGAAAGCCCTCGCACAAAACTACGCATGGTGGCCGGACATCGACAAGCAAATCAAAAATTGGGTTAAAGCTTGTCATAAATGCCAGGAAGTGAGCAACGCCCCACCTAAAGCCATCCTACTGAATGGGAGACACCACGGGGACCCTGGTCCCGTATTCACTTGGACTTTGCGGGACTGACCAAAGGCCACACCTTTCTGCTAACCGTCGACGCCTACTCAAATTGGCTCGAGATTCACCGCATGACGAACACAACCACTGATGCGGTTATCAAAAACTTGGAAAGACTATTTGCAACCCACGGATTACCAGATGTCCTGGTATCCGACAACGGGCCCCAATTTACAGCGCTGTCATTCGAGCAGTACCTGGCTGACCGCGGCATCCGACATGCGCTCACCTCACCTGTGCACCCTGCGACCAATGGCAAATCAGAGCGCATGGTCCAATTTGTTAAGAAAACCTTGCAGAAGGTAGACTACGATAACATTGACGACAAGATCAATCGAATTCTTTTTCTACAACACATCATACCTCATAGCATCACCAATAAAACTCCCGCCGAACTGCAAATGGGACGAAAACTCTGATCCCACCTCGACCGGTTACACCCAGCATATGAACTGGAAAAACCACTAGGATCCAGAGGCCGCTGTCGTGCCTTCCAGGTAGGCGATTTGGTATACGCTAAAAACCTATCGGGTGACCCGCTGTGGGTGGAGGCGACAGTAGTTCATGTAACTGGCCCGAGATCCTACCTTGTGCAATGCCTTGATGATAGACTATGGAAACGCCATATCGATCAATTACGATTGCGGCTTCCGTCGGGCATTCCTGAACTCCCTTATGACCAAACTGAGGGGGGGGAGATATGGAAGAGGATGAATTCCAAGTAGAAGAATACCCGTTCGAAGGAAACGACGGCGTAATAGAGACACAGGAAGTAGAACCAGAGAGGGAAACAGATGTACCTCAGGGAACTCCCGAGAATAATGGCAACAACGAAGAAATGAACTCTGAACCAGAGGCGACCCCGTTGCCAAACAACGATCTATCTCAGCGTGATTGCAGTCAAATGACACAGAGAAAATGAAAAAGACTAATAAAGCAACCGTCCTACCTAAAGGACTATGTAACTGCGCCCTGCAAGCAGAAGCCAGGGGGAAGGGGTGTTGTGAATCCATAAGGTTTAATAAAGAGAAATTGTTATTGGTTAATAGTTATTGGGGTTGCCTATATAAGGAGGGTTATAGCTGCCATTGAGTTGAGAAGTCACTATGTAAATAAAGAGCTGAAGTTCACCGTTCCCGAGGCTTGTCTCCATTCTTTCTCGCCCATGCTCCAAACATAACAAAAAGTAATGGAGGCAAAGCAATTGCCCAGTTCTTCTGCTACCATATTTTAATTTTCGATGGAACAAAGGAAAAGAAACCAGCATTTACATTGAATATGGCAGTCCTTATGGGCAGAGACATGCCTCCAATAGTTCACTGGTTGCAGTGGTGGGATTCAATTTTTTTTACTACCGATTCTGTGGGTGTGGCTTGGTAGGCGTGGTGGGGGAAGGATACTGTAAAATCTCCAGTCAGAGGTGGTATTTGCCAGTTCTCTGAACTAATCAACACTTCTGCTACCGGTTCTACAGAACTGGTCAGAACCTTCTGAATACCACCTCTGACTGGTTGTAAGTTGAAATCCATATCTCGATACATGTTTCCAGGCAGCAGAAGCAGCAAAACAGTATCATTTTAAAGTCATTATCCTTAAATTGAAATTGTGTCCCAGGTACAAGGAGCCTCTATCAATCTTGTATTGTGCCCAAGAGCTAAACTAGCGATCTGATCACTGCTGCCACAGTTGTTAATAAGAAGAGAGGTGAGGCAAAAAGCAGCTGTTGTTGTTTCTTCTTTACCCAGGAACTGTCATTCAGAATTGTTCTTTAGACTCTTCAACTTTCAGATTCACTATTTTGAACGATGTATGACAGAGATAGGACTAAAAGAACTGGATGGAAGAAATAACAGTTTTCAAATGCAGTTGAATTTAAGAGGGTTCTTCCCCCTCCCCCCCAAAAAACCTCTATCCCTGTACCTTCACTCATTCTGATTTGATTTTGCATATTGCTCTTTGTTACCGAGCATTATGTCTAAGATGATGTACATGACATGAATCATGAATCCTGAGAAACTGGGGAGGGCTGATTTTTATTTGAAGATCATCCATTTATCCTGATCTAGATGGTTTGATGTCAAATTAGGAGAAGCAAAATAGCCTGTGTGAAAATCAGGGGTAGAATTTGGAACTTTTCTTCACCAATGGTGATGGCAAAATGCTCTGCCTCTTTGGACAAAAAGGCACTACATATATATACTGTATATATATAAAAAATCTCCACACCACAAGCCAAGCAAACACCTGGGCACAAACAGATCCCCCTGATACCTCCAGCTCAAACACACTCCAACCAGGGACCCAGATGAAACCTAGCTTCCGAATAAATGATAGCCGTTCTTTTACCCAAAGCCAAGCCGCACTAAAAGCCTCCAATACAGGAAACACAATGTTGCCAGCCAATTAAAAATTGCTACAAAACGGACAGAAGATATTAGAAACACCAATCAAGCAGAACACAGCAAACTCCAAGACCAATAAACACAGACCAAGACTCCCAACCAATCAGGATGAAGAAAAAACCATTCTAACACAGCAGTAAACTAGCACCAAATTTAAAACAGAAATGGCTGTGAAGCCTGACTCACAGACGAACACAATATGATGGCAGACGAGATTCTGCCAAAATGTCGCTACAACTTTAAAAGCACAACTATAATGACGTGGGAAAATACCCGAACAAAGCTGAATACCATACATTTAGATACCCATTAAAATATGTTTCCTAGGTCCCTGTAATATGTTGAAATAAAAATTGAAAAGTAAACATGCATATATTAGGTGAACAGTGAGGCAAGGAGAACAGTTCTTTGGGCCTCTTTTTCACAGAAAGCCTCTCATGAATCCATATCACTAGAACTGTCACCATTCCATTAAATAATGTAGAAAAACAATTTTAAAAAGGAGAGACAATAAAACTTTTGGGCTTCTTCCATAATATTTTAGAATAAAGCATGAAGTAAATTGCTTTACCCAAATCCTTGTTAATACTCAAAACAATCTGCTATTGGGAGGAGGTGGTTTTACTGATGTCAACATCCAATTCCAAGCTGTTAGAACAGTGGTGGCTAACCTTTTTGGGCTCCTGTGCCAAAAATTGTGCGCACGCTTGCACGCTCGTGCTCGCATGCCAGCACCCAAAAGGCAATGGGCCCCCCATGCCCCCTATGCATGCATGCACAATCCTTACCCACCCACCCCCCTGCCACCCCCTTACCTGCACAATGCCTAACAGCTGTTTTTTTGTCAGGTTTGAAGTCTTTTTCGGCCTCCCAAAGGCTTGAGGAACGCTTCTGCAGGCTTTGCAAGCCAAAAACTAGCCCTGTTTTGTCACTTCTGCTATTTTTGGAAAAACAGGAAGTGATGAAACAGGGCTAGTTTTCAGCCTGCAAAGCCTGCAGAAGCCTTCCTCAAGCCTTTGGGAGTCCAAAAAGGACCTCAAACCCACCAAAAATCAGCTGTAAGGCATGCAAATGCTCAGTGAGGTAAGTTTGCCTGCAGCTCGAATGGATCTGCGTGCCACCTGTGGCACACGTGCCATAGGTTTGCCATTATGGAGTTAGAAGGTCAATATGCACCTTAAAAGGCACACCTACACTGAAAAGAGAGCATGTAAGCCTGGTGTCCAATCTCTCACACAATCAAGGCACAAATAACCATAGAAAACAGTGTCCAGTGACTAGGTGGAGAAGTATTTCTGCAGTAGGCATAGAGTAGACAGTTAGGAGGAGCTAGACAGATCTCCTGTTTTATCTCTTGTCTTTTCATTGAGGACTTGAACACTTCATATGTCAGGACAACTGAGAAAAGGAATGCCAGAAGAAAGAGAAAGCACTACTTAACAATACTCAAAACAATTAGATACAGTATCATATTACCTCAACAGTGGGCTGGGGGGGAAATAGAGCCTGCTCTTCAAAAACAGCATACAGTACATGGAAAATTAGTCTGTGTTTTCTAAAGTGCATCTTGCTATGAGTCTCTGTAATAAGGTCTCTCCTGATTTATCCATGCTAGAGATACCATGTCTCCTAGAAGTTCAAGGAATGACTGTCCCTTGATTGGATCAATGTTAAACAGCTTCCTAGAACACTTCAACGTGGAATTCTGTAAAAAAGATGGAGCATGCAAGCTTGCAATTTTCAATTACCTTTGCTTAAAAGAATTTAATGCAACCCAAATTTGCTGATAAGAAATCACTAGGGAATTTGACCAATTGCATTTACTAGGCAGTTAGAAAGAAGATGCTTTCAAATTAATGGAAAGCAATTCAAACCATGTTCCAGAGAAGATCATCATCATCATAGGGCAATAGAAGCAACACATTCAGGCAGCAAAGTGTTTTAGCTGGCAGGCAGAAATGTTATTATATTAACACAGAGAGGTTACTTTGGATCCCCAACCTCAATGACAAAACTTCTGAAAAGCCAGCAAGGTTGGCGACAATTTAATTTCCAGAAAAATGATATTTCAAAAGTCAGGTTCACAAAGAAAAGTCTCTCTTCGTGTCACTCTCTAAAAGGTGGAAACCAAAGCATCCCTCTTCTGCCATGTCATGATTTGACATAATAAGGAGAGAAACTCCTTTAAATAATGCATGCAATAAAGGGCTTAATAGGTCACTAGTAACAACTTGAATTGAACTCAGAAGCATACAAATGCAGCTTCCAGAGCAGAGATGCAACATGTTCAGAAGAATGAACACACATAAACTGTCCATGCTATTGCATGCTATACTAGACAGGGATCTAACATAGAAGTGGATAAGTTTACATTTATGAAAACCGGTCAACTTCATCAGGACCAACAAGATAAAACCCATTCTGGATAACTAAGCCAGGGTGATCCCCAGCTATCTTTACAGAATACGCTCCAAGGGTAGAGTCCACCTGAAGCAAATGTAAATGACTGTATCCAATCAATGCCCAGCATATTCCTCATAATAACTTTACAGGTAACCTCTGAGCCAGCCCTTCCCAAGGGGCCCCAGGAAATTCCTCATCTTAAATAAGGCTGCTGGATAAGCTATCCACAGATACAATAAGACACAGAAAATCTTTGCTGCTATTATCAGAGAAGCAATCAAAATCCCCCCCATTCCAGATCACCACTCTGAAAGCAATTGAGTCATATGATATGACCACTGTCATGAATTGGCCCTTTGATAACTGTGTGTACAAAGTATGTAAGAGAGAATGTACAAGGTATGCAAGAGAGAATAGCAGTGATGGGTGTTATAGATCAGGGTATATTTGGATTCGTGCAGAAGTTGATGAAAAATACTCTTGGAAGCACAGGCCTAGAAGCAGAAATTTTTGCTCCATTATCATATTTTATTCTTGCATTTATTCATTCATGCATTAAGTACAGAGCAAAGGTCTTCATTTTTGTTCCTTTCATTGTCTCTACTCTGGCGTTTTCAGCTCTCCAGCCAGCTTGGTTCCTACAGAATAGAATACAGTACATTTTTCTTATTTTTCACGGCCAGGATTGTAGCAACCCTTACAACATTCAAAACAGTTTTGACATATTCTAGCATGCCATTATAGGTAGAGGATAGAAGGGAAGCACTGCACCGGTATCTAGTGGTTATGTGGTTCTCACATTTGCTGTCAACATAATGCAGTTGATAGCTTATCTCTGGCACTAAACATCAGAATTCAACTCAGCATTCCTGCAGATATTTTTTCTGAAGTCAAGAAGTAATCCTCACTTTTCCCAAATGGGTTTTTGTGCCAATGCTGATGCAATGACAGTGTGTAGAAAAGGAAAATGATAATTTTGTCACTTTTCTAAACATAGCATAATTTAGAGATGGGAATAAAACATCTGTACTGTTCATACATGTGCACAAAATTATAGATCAGATCCTGGATACAAAGACATTTGTTTCAGGAGTGTATTTAAAGGATACGTGGATCTAATCTGGATACGTGGATGTCTAATCTACAAATGGCGGTTTGTTTAGATCATAGCCTGTGTTACTTATTTTCCTTCAGTGAAGCTGAGGATCTTCTATTCTGCTCTGTTGTCCATGGACCCCTCCACCATACACACAAAGAAGAGGGAGTTGGGCTATTCCCCAAAGCACCTGAGGGCAGGATAAGAAGCAATGGATGGCAACTAATCAAGGAGAGAAGCAACCTAGAATGAAGAAAAATTTCCTGGCAGTTGGAACAATTAATCAGTGGAACAATTTGCCTCCAGAAATTGTGAATGATCCAACACTGGAAGATTTTAACAGGAGAGTGGATAACCATTTGTCTGAAATGGTATAGGGTTTCCTGCCTAAGCAGGGGGTTGGACTAGAAGACCTCCAAGGTCCCTTCCAACTCTATTATTCTATGCTATTCTATTCTATTCTATTCCCTGTCCAGAAGGCTCCAAGGCAGTATGTTTTCCATAGGCTCTGATTTCAATTATATAAGAGACTTTCAAGATCTATAGTTACATCTTAATGTTTGGATTATAAAATTAATAATAAGAGACACTAGAGACAGAATTTGAAACAGATGGAATCCTCTAGTTTGAGAAGTTGGTGGGGGAAGAGACCCAGCAGGAAGGCTTATCTATTGCTGCCTTCACCTTCTGGAATATGTTCCCCCATCCCAAGTGTAGCTGCCCCCACTTGATTTATCTTTTTGAAAGCCATTAAAATATGGCTTTTCTAGCTAGTTTCTTAGTGCACATCTTTAAATTTTAACATGCCATCCTGATATTTATACCTTCCATTGTTTTTATGATTCAATGTGTCACTATAGTGATATAATGATACTAGAAATTAATTATCCACCCACACCCATGGAGAGTTATGCCTAGCTGATCATTAAAATTTACATAACATATATTCTTCTGAATTGGCCATAGCATTATGTACTTTATGCATTTACTGAGATTACATTTATATATTTGACAGCAACTTTTTTTCTTGACTTGACTTCAGAGAACCTTGGGAGGAAGGAGCTTGTGAAAGAGGAACACCGCTTCACTACAACCCAGCTATGTCCTGACCCTCACCAAAACATGCAGTAGGATAGTCCTCTTTCACAGACAAGGCAGGAATACAATAATGAAGTTGCTAAAAGACTAAAGAAGGCAGTCAAAAATCCAGTGAAAGAACTCACATGAACATGGCCAGGCATGTCATTTTCCCTAAACTTTCTTCCACGTGCATCTGTTACAGTACAACCCAATGTAATTTGTATAATCCAAATCAGCACCTCTTTTGCATTGTATTATGCAAAGTGGATAACTTATTCACAGTAGTAGTCATTTATTGTGTCAAATACATCCTAAACAAATAGTCATCTGCTTTTGAGCTGATGGTTAAAGAGAATTTTTTTGCGTACAATATTTTCTTCGATGCTCCATATAATTTATTCTCCAAAGAAGAGCTACATTATAAAAGAAACCAAACTCTTGAAATGCAATGAAAACAGAACTCAAAAGTTCCTAGTTGGCTTTTCGCTACAAGAAGCTTTTGATGTACAGATGAGAATTAAGTCTTAAAGCTCTAAGTAACAGAGAACAGCCACCTCTTGATTCCTTCTTGGGTTTCCAAAGAAAAAAAAAAAAAAGAACTACTCAAAATTTCCGTTATCGGTTCTCCAGAACTGCTCAGAATTGCTCTGACCTGCATCCTTCCCCTGCCATGCCCATCAAGCCACACCCACCAAGCCACACCACACCCACCAAGCCACGCCCACAGAACCAGTAGTAACAATTTTTGAATTCTACCATTAATAAGAGCTCTTCTGGCAAGGGAAATTTTAAAAAATGGAGTACATTTTTTTATAAAGTTACCATTAGCACTAATGCATTGTAGACCTACATTATTCCAGGAGATGTTCTATTTATTTTAGCATTGGTTGTTATCATTAGCACAACCTTATACTGTACATAGTACATACATACTATGTACTGTTATTATTGTTGTTTCCACGAAGGCTTATCACAGCAGGGAAAGATTAATTACATATATTACATATAATTAATATATTTAATTTCCTATTCTTTACTGCAGCTTTTATCATATCAATGGTACTTTATTTTTTAATGAATGCTTTGATTTCCTTTGCCATTTTTGTCCATATAGATATTTGGAAAACTTGAAAATATTTCACGCTGCAGTCATTAGCTCAAGTAAGCTACTTTTAAATCATGATAATTTATTTCAAAGGAAACTTCCACAGGATTCTGTTTCATATCTTGCTTAATAAAGCACAGAATTTGGAAAACATTTGATTAGAGCTTCTTTACTATGATAAATTTTTAACTGAAGTCCCATTAGTGTAGGATATATTCAACAGAACGAAAAATGTTTAAAACTGTAAGTATTTCAATGATTATGATGGAGTATTTCCAAATTACATCCAAAATACAGAAGTCTTCATGAGAAGTATTATATATTTTTGCAATTATAAGTTCTGTTGATTCGTGCCTTAGAATGTTTTTAGTGGTAAAAGATCCTTTCGTTGACTAATTTTCATTTCCTTCCTGTCACAGAAACAATAAACTTATTATTTATATGCTGCATGCTAAATCATGTATCTATTTCTCTAGAATTTTATTCATTTTCCTCTCATTCAACCAACCCAGAAACCTATTGTCAAGATTACTTTTCAAATTATAAAGTTATGATAGCAATAATGTTAATGCTTCTTTTATTTAATTGATTCTGCTTTCATCAGAATACTTTTTTTCCATCATGAAAGCATTAATTGTCTAAACAGCACTAAAAGTGAATCAAGGAGCTCAGAAATTTAGAGATGAAGATCTGAATTTAGATTTTCTGAATATATAGGTGGGCCTAGGACACCTAACTTGCATTGTAAAAGTTGCACTTTTTATAATGTTGAGGCACAATTTTAAAATTAGATATTTGTGTGTGCGTGTGTAAAATTAGATATTTGTGTGTGGAAAAAATATAGTATTTATATAAGCATTATTTGCAAAATTGCCTACCCAAGAAAAACACAAAACTAACTTCTTTAGAAATACTCCCAGATAGTTTCACACAAATCTCTCTACAGAATTCATAAGTTGTAAGTCTAAAGAGAACTTGTGATTGCCAGGATAACAATAAATTGACATTCATAACCTATTGTATCCTTCTTTAATCAGGACCAGGATAGTTGTATGAAGTTGGATCTTGATTAAGTATTAAATCCCACACAGCTGGAAAAGATCAAGTAAACAAGAACTACGCAAATTGAAATCAGTTATCTTTAATGCTTGTAAAGGTAAATACATGATCTTAGAAACTAGTAAGAATTCCCAATCTTATAAATAATCAAGGAAGAATCTCTGAATGATTTGATATACTTCTCAGATTTCACTCAAACTGGAAAGAGGTCCTGTTTATGAAATAAATTGTCACCAGACTCTCACCCACTATCTTTTTATTGCTTATGTCTATGTTCTCTGTCGTGTCCTCGAAAATGATGCCAGGAGTCGGTGACCTCAAATCATGCCCTTTTATTTAAGTAAGAACCGAACTGGCTCTTCGCAAAAGGTTCGCGGCTTTTATTCTTTCAGCCGCGGCGGCCGCTTTGAATCTCCCGCGATTCGAATGGACCAATCGCGGGAGATTCTTAGCGAGCCAATTGGCGCGGCTCACCTGACCAATCAGAGTGCCCCGCGCTTTGGCCAATCAAAGCGCGGGGATCTCAAGAATGCTAATTAGGGACAGAACACCCCTCCCCTCTTAGTTCAGTCCTTACATCGTGTAGTCACGTAGGTAGGCGGGGCTCCGTCTCAGCCTACTGGAACTGCGCAGCTCAGTCGTAGGTTGGATCCTGGCCGGTTCAGTCGGGATCTCTGTTGCTCCTGATGCCGTCGTGAGAACCGGCTGGTCGGTCGGGCCGGGCCTCTCTCCGTAGCTCCCTCCTGGGCCTCCCGGGTTGGTTGAGCTGCGGGTTTTGCTGCTCCCGCTCGGTCTTTCCGGGTCGGTCAAGCTGGCCTGGCTCTCTCTTCCTGGCGAGGGGTCGTGATGGCTGCTTTCCGGTAAGTATGGCTGGTTTATTCTTCTTTGGTTTTGGTCCCCTGGGTATTCCCTCCCCCCTTGGTTTGTGTTGTGGGGGTTGGTTTCGCCTGTTTGTGCGTCGGTGGTCTCTTGGTTGGCAGTCCTCGACCTTAATTGGTCGATGTGGCGTTTCCACGCTCGTCCGTCTGCTGTTTGTAGCCGGTACGAGTGTGGGCCTGTTATTTGTGTGATGACGGCCGGTATCCATAGTGGGTCTCCCGTCAGGTTTCTTGCATATATGGGGTCGCCTGGTGCGAAAGTTCGGTATTTGCTGTTTGAGTCTGGGGGCTTCTCCGGGTTATACGTGGGGTGTAACCTTTCGAGTGGGGACCTTAATTTCCTCGCCATTAATAGTTCGGCTGGGCTCTTATTCGTTGTGGTATTTGGGGTTATGTGTTGGGTGAAGAATAGTTTGTTTATTTTCTTCTGGATCTCCCCGTGGTCTATTTTCCGGATGGTTTTCTTAGTGAATTGCACCATCCGTTCTGCCTACCGTTCGCCGCCGGGTGCACCAGTGCTGTCAGCGCGTGGCGGATGCCCCTTTCCGCTAGGAATTTTTCGAATTCCAGCGAGGTGAATTGGGGCCCATTGTCAGAAATGACGATGTCTGGGAGGCCGTGCGTTGCAAAGAGTTTGCAGAGTTCCTTGATCACGGCCTCCGTGGTTGTTGTCTTCATGTTGCTTACCTCCAGCCAGTTGGAGTAAGCGTCTACTGTTATAAGGAAGGTGTGTCCTTTTGTGAGCCCGGCGAAGTCTATGAGAATCCTAGACCAAGGTCCCCTTGGGGTTTCCCACTCTAGGACGGGTGCTGTGGGTGGGCTTGGCCTAGTTTCCTGGCATCGTTGGCACCTTGCTACCCAGGTCTCAATTTGTTTGTCCATCCCTGGCCACCAAGCGTAATTTCTGGCCAGGGCTTTAGTCCTAACGATGCCAGGGTGCCCCTCGTGTAGCAGTTCCAGAACCTTCCCTTGTAGCTTTTCTGGAATGACCACCCTATCCCCCCATAGTATGCACCCTTTTAATAAAGAGAGTTCTGTTTAGCGGTTTCGGAATGCTTTGACGGACTCGTCGTTGTCCCTTTCCGGCCACCTTTTCTCTACCCAATGCAACACCCGCGCCAGACGTTTGTCTTTATTAGTCTCTCGGGAAATGTCTGACGCGGTTATGGGCAGGTTGGGTAGAGTCTCTATGCTGAGGGTGGTCGTCGTGGGTGCTGGGTCAGTGTCAGGTTCCGGTAGTGGCGAGCGACTTAAGGCGTCTGCATGGGAGATCGTCTTACCCAGTTTGTGTATGAGTCCGTAGTTGTAGGCTGCCAGGAACTCGGACCACCTTGTCATTCGGGGAGACAGAATGTTCAGGGTGGCCCGGTTTCCTGCAAGGATTCCCAGCAGCGGCTTGTGGTCAGTTATGATGGTGAATGTCCGGCCGTAGAGATACTCGTGGAATCTTTTTACGGCGGCAATGATAGCCAGAGCCTCTTTGTCCAGCTGGCTATAGTTCCGCTCCAGTTTGGTGAGGGTCCTTGAAAAGAAGGCGATGGGCGCTTCTTTTCCGTCGGGGAGGGTATGGCTGAGGACCGCGCTGACGCCGAAAGGTGATGCATCGCATGTGATGGCCAGAGGTAGGGTCTCGTTATACTGTATAAGGACAGCGTCCGAAGTGAGGAGGTCCTTTGTTCTTTGGAAGGCGGCTTGCTCACGTTTCCCCCAAGTCCAGGTCACCGCCTTGTCCAGGAGCCTATGCAAGGGCTCCGCCACCATCGCCTTTTGGGGCAGGAAAACATTGTAAAAGTTAAGTAGCCCCAGGAATGCCTGTAGTTCCGTCTTCGACTTGGGTGTGGGTGCTTCTTTGATGGCCTTGATTTTTTGGTTTGTGGGGTGAATGCCATGATGGTCTAGGAGGTATCCTAGGAATTCTACCCGTTCCGTATATAATTGGCATTTCTCCCTCTTGACTTTGAGCCCGGTCTCTTTGAATTTGGTTGGGACCTCCCTTAGGCGACCCTCTAGTTCGGTTTGGTTGGTTGCCGACACTAGGACGTCGTCGAAGTAAGGTACCACCCCCTTGATGCCTTGCAATAGTCTTTCCATTAGGCTTTGGAATATTCCCAGTGCCACGCTGACTCCAAATTGGAGTCGGTTGCATTTAAATGCTCCCCGGTGGGTGACTATGGTTTGCGCTTCTGCCGTTTGCTCGTCGACTGGCAACTGTTGGTATGCCTGGGCGAG